>CM077588.1:3530000-4780000 GCA_039657365.1 Stephania yunnanensis | reverse complement strand
TCGAGTCCCTAACTTTCTCCCGGTCAATCCACACCTATCATAAACCAATCATAGTAAATATAGATATAATATAGTCTATTATAACTATTAGGAACTCCTAAATCAGTCCATAAGCCCATCATTCAAGATTCATAACGAAAACAACACTGTTGTTGTTTTGAGCATGGATTAACACGCTAATCCCTGCCTGTATTACCCGTTCTTCAAGTTTTGCGCACTTAGCGCGCTAATTTTCTGATCTAGCACGCTAATTGCGCTAGACCAGCAACAACAACATATTGATGCAACTCCAATCCCACCAAAATACCTCCAAATCGAAACCAACATCCACAAATTCATTCCCAATAGCTTAGAAACATCAAATATGAGGTCAGGGACTAAATTGGATCAACAACAACTCAATGAACAATGATTTCCTACAATCACCTCAATTTCAAACTTAGATAAACACTAAAATGAATTATACCTTTGTGTTTCTCTTAAGGTCTAAACTCCTCAACTAGCTTCGATTCAGTACCTCGGACAACTTGTCACGATCGGAATCGAAACCCTCGACTTTCGTTTTCGTTTATTTGATCGTTTGTTAAGTTGATATATATATCAACTTTGATGTATATATATATATAGATTTCTCGAGATACGTGTTGTGTCATCTCGAGATTGATCAAACAATCGATGTGTTAAAGTGATGTGCGCTATCGTGACACTAAGTTTGACACATCTTAACGTACGCTTTGTTCGAGACGATCAAATGATATATGAAATTACAAAGTTTCTTAGTTTCTAGTATATATATATATATATATATATATATATATATATATATATATATATAAATATATATTTCGTGTTTATCGTTTCCGATAAATCCGCCGGTCACGTCCACGTGTAGCCACGAGCGTGCACACCCTTGCCACGTCTCCCTTGTCGCTCACAGTTTTATCGTATATTTATCCCATATAGGCTTGTATATACCATATCAATATACTCAACCTTTTTATATTTTAGTTGTGCAAACCAAACAAACACCATACGTCATACAAACACACAGACACACACACTAATTGGGATATGCCGATCTTAACCCTGAGCCTAACTCGAGTTAATTAATAACTAGGTTAACACTAATCATTAGCTTAAGGTAACAGGTCGTTACATAATCGCTATCCAAACTATTGTAAGGATGCAAACGAATAAAGTACTATAAAATTTTCTCTATCCATACCCATTTTACAATACTAACACTACGTACTTGTCCCAAATCACATTAAAATATGCATATATATGAACACTGGTGTTGTAAATTGGATGACCCTTTAACCAAGCTTATGAATGATCACATTGTCAAACATGACTCTTACATTGAATTGTAACATCAAACATGACTTCTACATTGAATGTAACTTGTACACTCTACATAACTTGTATTCAACTCTAATGTATAATCACTTATCCATGTATTGTCATATAACTTGTAATCCTCTCCAATGTACACCAACTATTCCATGTATTGTCTTTGTTGCTTGTGATATGTTCTATGACTTGTGGTGTATGTATAACTTGTACACATTGTATAAGTACAATTATTATCATCACCAAATGGCCTATATAAAGGGTGTCAACCCCATTATAATTCACACACTAAGTTGAATGAAAACTTCTCAGTCCGACTATCTCATTTCTTCTCTTCTCATTTGTAGTAGTAGTTTGTAGTAGTAGAAGTTCTTTGTCTTCTATTTTCCTTCTCTAGTTCTTAGCAAGTTCTAATTCAATTTACAACACGTTATCAACACGAAGTTGTTCTACAAGAGGAGGTCTTGAAGATCAAGAAGCTTTTCAAAGATATAAAGCTAAGAAGATATAATTTTTATTAATTTAAATAAATTCAATTTATTTCCATGTTATCATGGTTAATTTCTTTTTTGTTACATGCATATTTAATTATGTAAATGTACTTTATTCATACATTATGCATTGTAACGTCACCAACTACGAAAGTATGCTCTGTAGTTGCGTCTTATACGATTTTCTACATCAAAAATCAAAATTCAATATGTGACATGTAATTTTTCTCTTAAAACTACAAATGATTAGTTATTGTTCTATTCTTGATTTTATAATACAAATAATGCTATAAGTTTGAGTTGATAGTGGGTAAACCTTGTCCTCGATAAAGCTAAACATTGAAAGGAGATGGGTTATCCCATTCGAGGAGGTATGGTATTAAGTAGATTATGTCTCGCCACCCAACTTGGAGGTTGTCCCACCAACTCATACGAATAATATATTTTGTTTATTAATGAATCAAGTTGTGAACATATATTTAATCATATGTTATGTTTTTACATAAAAAGGAAAAAAAAACTATTTTATATTTAATTCATTTTCAAAATATTATTCAACCATAGTTGAACTTATTGCCTTATTATATTATCGACAAGAATTACTTGTCATGACAATTAGATACTACAATTTGTGAATAAAGCATATATGCAAAACTGTGTGTTATACATAATCGTTCGCCAATTTCTCTTTAAAGATTTGAAAAGTGAATATTTCACTTTATATATATTTTCACTTTATGGAGTTATATATATATATACATACCAAAAGGGTAATGCTCCAAAAGCTCAAAATGTGCGGCTGAGTCTCATGCTACAAAATTTAAACAGTCAAATATTAATTATAATTCCACAATTTTAATTACCTCTATGTTGAGACTATATGGAAATATGACTGATGAGAGAATAAAAATAAGGTCACATGGCCCGCCTCGATTTATTGCTGCAACAAATATCGAGTGCGCACATAAATCCAATAAATATTAATGATTGATTTCTTGTCTCATGGTAGCTGAGTAAAATAATGAGATATTATAAATATAATATCGCTCTCGTCCAATTAGTTCAGCTTCAAATTAAGAAACATATGTTGCATATAATGATCATGATCGCAATAATAAATTTATGGACGTGGAAAATGTGAAAATATCAGATAAAGGTCGTATTGACAATTCTACAAAAAATTGGAACAAAAGTGGTGCACCACTACAAATGGCAAATAATTATTGATAATAAGCGTTCATAATTGCGACATTTTTTTGTCGTATAAGAAAACTATTTTGCCTAAATATTGTCATATATATACCCGAATATTTTTGTAACTTTTATCATGCCTTCAAAATCAAATGCAAAATATTATGAATTTTATCATTGAAAATGACTCGATAAAACAAGCACATCGAGATGTGTTTAAATCGTGACCTAAATATTGAGTTTATGTCTTATGTATCGTGCTACATGCATATACATTATAATATAAAAGTGAATATTTCTCGAATTCGAACTTTGCGGAGGCTAATGTTCAGTCAATATCTAATATAACAATTTTATTGTTAATGTCTTGTTGAGAAGAAGTCTACTCAGAATAATAGAAAATTTATCTATATGATTTAATATGAGTATAATATTCCCGGCTTTAATTACTGGAATATATAAGACATATTAAAACGAATGTCATCATAAATCAAATGACATTCATAATGTGAAAAGATCTATTTGATTATCCATAATCATCAATAATGCGAAAATATCATAAATTCGCACGAACATCCTTTATCGAACTGAATTTTTTTCAGCTGGAGATTATCTCAAGGCAAATCAATAGGAGACGTATATTGATTTATTCTCCATTAATCATATTATAAGATGTCTTGAATCCCTAATAGAGAAATTATTTATAGCAAGTTTTGCTAATTGTCACTTTGATGAAGCAGCTTTCCCACCATTAGGGGGAGATATAAGCCAATTCAAAAGGAATGACGTGAAATTGTTTGAAACACATCAAATTGCATTAAATTTGTTGTATTATGATCCATGTATAAATTAATATGAACTCGAAGTTTAAAGGATCATTCAGTAGTAACAAAGTTATGAATCAATTACTTGATGCAAGTACTATATACAAAATAGTGACAATCATATGCTTCAACATTAAATGGTTCATATAGAAAACGATGTCCATGTGCAACAAAATGCAAAAAATGTCTCACCCATGTGAACATGAGGGGGAGAATCAAAATGAGTTATTAGTTAGTGTATTGCACTCTTTTTCCTTTGCTATGGTTTTATCCCACTGGGTTTTCTTTGCAAAGGCTTTTAATGAGGCAATTCTAACAATATTAAAACTATGTATCTGAATTAATTAGTTTATTGCACTCTTTTCCTTTCGCTATGGTTTAATCCCACTGGGTTTTCCTAGCAAGTTTTTTTTAAAGGCAATCCTAACATTATTATACTCCATATAAAAAATGTATGAGAGCAATGTACTCTTTTTCCTATACTAGATTTTTTTCCCACGGGGTTTTTCTAGTAAAGGTTTTAATGAGGCATATATATATTCTCTCAAAGTATATCAATGTGTTGCACTCTTTTTCTTAGCTTTGGTTTTGTCCCACTGGGTTTTCCTAGCAAGGTTTTTAATGAGGCAATCAATAATATTATACTACACATCAAAATTGACGAGAACATTGTATTATTTTTCCTGTACTAGATTTTTTCCCACAGGGTTTTTCTAGTACAGGTTTTAATGAGGCATATTCTCTCAGCAAGTGTCATCCAAGGGGGAATGTTGTAAATTGGATGACCCTTTAACCAAGCTTATGAATGATCGCATTGTCAAATATGACTCTCACATTGAATTGTAACATCAAACATGACTTCTACATTGAATGAAAGTTATACACTCTACATAACTTGTATTCAACTCTAATGTATAATCACGTATCCATGTATTGTCATGTAATTTGTAATCCTCTCCAATGTACACCAACTATTCCATGTATTGTCTATGTTGCTTGTGATGTGTTCTATGACTTGTGGTGTATGTATAACTTGTACACATTGTATAAGTACAATTATCATCATCACCAAATGACTATATAAAGGGTGTCAACCCCATTGTAATTCACACACCAAGTTGAATGAAAACTTCTCATTCCAACTATCTCATTTCTTCTCATCTCATCCTTTGTAGTAGTAGTTTGTAGTAGTAGAAGTTCTTTGTCTTCTATTTTCCTTCTCTAGTTCTTAGCAAGTTCCAATTTAATTTACAACAACTGGTACTCATTATTAACTATATTAGAATTATCAAACTCTTTTAAGATGTAAGTGGGTAGTGAACTCGTGAAACATTCTTTACCCATACCAATCCCGAACCCGATATTATATAAATAAATCCTCGTACACCCAACCCCAATTTCTCTTAAAAAAAAAAAAACTAAGATGTGAAATTTAAGTTCATGTTGTGTTGATACTAATATAAATATATTAGGCTAAAAAAACATATATTACACTATACATATAGAGAAAGATTTAAGTGTGTTATCCTGATTATGTGACATAAACAAAAAAAAAAAAATAAGTAAAGTAAGGAGGTTTAATTTATGTTGTTTTACAATTAAAAGTGTTCATGAAATCCGCAAATATGTGGATCCAACTCAATTTAAACCCTATAAAAAATATTTGAGAAATATGAAAAAAAAATATCCCAAAAAATAGGATGACAATAAAATCTAAACCCTTATAAGAATCGCAAACTCAAAAAAAAAATAAATAATTATATAAAATATCTAAAAATACTAAAACATTAAAAATAAAAAAATAGCTAAATGAAAGTCTAAACCCCTATAAAAATTAGAAACCAACAAAAATTAAAAATAATTATTAAAAATATATAAAAATCTTAAAAATATTAAAAACGGAAAATAGCTAAAAAGGAAAATAGGGGGGAAGAATACATTAGAAGATGTTAAGAGCTATCCAATTACTAATAGAATTCCTATTTAATAGAAAAAATAACTAAAAAAAGTGAAAAATCTTAAACAATAGAAAAATAGCTAAAAAATAGGAAAAAATCGAAAGAAAATATGGAGGAAGAATATATTAGGACAAGTTAATAGCCATTCAATTACTAACACAATTCCTACTGAATAGGAAAATAACTAAAAAAAAAGTGAAAAATCTTTAAAAAGGAAAAATAACTAAAAAATAGGAAAAAATCGAAAAAAAAAAAAAAAACTCTTAAGTAAAATAGAAAGTGTGACACTTGTCACTCTCTCATCGATTTTCTTTTAAAAGATTAGAAATTGTGACGTGACGCCACATGTCACAACCTCATTAATCTTTTTCAGAAGATCTTCCTTTATATATACATAGATGAGACACAATTTTTTTTAATCGAGAGTAACTCTATTTGATAAATCCTAGCGACTCAATTCAATTCGTTTTATATTTCTTAGCGATGAAAATGGAGAGGTTAGGGGATGTGGACCTATCCCTATCCCCATCCCCATGCGGGAAATGAATTTTCATCTCCATCCTCGTACCTGTCTACTTTTCACCGGAATCCTTGCGAAGAATTTTTTTTTCCATTTAATTCTCCATATTAGGGATCTCCATATGGGGAAATATTTCTTTTCACTTCAATTTTTCTCAATAAAAAATTAGAATAAGTATGGTGTCAAAGACACGTACATATGTATATGTGTAATCTATATTGATGTTTTTCAATAGTACTTATACACATAAAATGCATGCCTATTGCTAGAAAGACATATAGTTAATGTAATTTGGTAATTTGTACAATAAGGTTTTGCATTTTTTTATTCATTTGATTCTTAATGTTTAAAATGTATATATAGTTGCAAACAATTTAAAATAAAATATATAATTAATGTAGTTTGATAATAAAAATATTTTATTTATTTAACTAAATAAGTTAAATTATAAATCTTATTAGAGTTTGTTTGTTATGTGTATGAGTAGTGTTTTGAGGTAGAAACCATGGAATATTAATACATATCCTTATATATAATATATTATATGATATGCATGTGTACATGTATAAAATTAATATATGAGGATCCCGTATGGATTTCTTCCAATGGTGATACCCACGGGGATCCTCACAAGAATTACCAATGAGGATGCCTCATGGGAATCTCCGTTGATATATTTTTACCCATCCCTATACACATACCCAAGCGAGTATGCGATTTTCTCCCCATCCCACTTCCATCTCCATTTAAATTCTCCGTACTCGCCCCCGGAGATTCCTTGTCCCCCACGAGACTCCCTGCACCGCTTGCATCCCTAATTTTTCCAAATCGAACGAGAGAAAAGAAAACAAAGCATATGAATAACAAAAATAAAGGAAATTAAGAGTAGAAGTTGATGTGAAGTATGGATGATCATGCATGTACACCAACATATTGTGTAATCATGTAACTTGTATTTCTCATTAATGGTACCTTCACTTGTTCGTGTTACTTGTAACCATTTCCAATGTACACCAACTCTTTCATGCATTGTCAAATTACTTGTAATGTATTGTATGACATGTGGTGTATGTGTTACTTATACATATCATCTAAGTACATTTATCATCATCACTTAAGTGCCTATATAAAGGGTGTCAACCTCATTGTAGAAATATACCAATGTTTGAATACAATCTCTACATTCTCTCTAACTCTCTTCTCATTGTTCCTCTTCCATACTTGCTCTTCTAGTAGTTCTTAGTTTATGCTTTTCATGCTTAAGTCTCTAGTTGGCTTACAACTTAGCTTACAATAAGTTATCAACACGAAGTTGCTCTACAAGAGGAGGTCTTGAAGATCAATAAGCTTTTCAAGGAGATAAAACTAAGAAAGTATAATTTTTGTTAATTTAAATAAGTTCAATTTATTTACATGTTAGCATGGTTAATTTATTTTTTGTTACATGCATTATTTATGTTTATATACTTTATTCATACTCAATGCATTGTAACGTCATCGACGCAAAAGTATGCTTTGTAGTTATGTTTTAGACCATTTTCTACATCAATCAAGTCGGTGCGACATAAATAGTTCTTCTTTCTCTATACTATAAACGATTAATTGTGATTTATTCTTGATTTTATAATGCAAATAGTAATATGAACTTGGGTTGATAGTGGGTAAGTCTTGTCCCCGGTAAAGCTAAACATTGAAAGGATACGAGTTATCTCGTTTGAGGATGCATGATATTATGACGACCCCTTCTCCAAATAAGGGCACCGCCCGGCCTAATCCCTAATTAAGTCATAATCTCCCATATAAGACCTAACAAGGAACTAGTCAGCCTTATTTAAACACCTAAACACCTACCAATTATGATACCACCTACAGTTAACTAGATAGTTCTACTGACTAACCTATGCTTATTTTTAAATTAGAGTTAATTTAGATTTTCTATCTAAAAAATTATTCAGCTGGAAGTCTTATTTCGTTGCTGGCGGAATTTAGATCCTAAGGCCTAACCTATTGTGGAAAAATCAGAAATACTAATCACATGCATATATAAACAATAGTGGTGATATATACAACATGTGTCTGGTTAGATGTTCCTATCACTCAACCCAAAAGTAAAAATATCATGTACCTACAAAATGTAATACAAAAGAATATAAAACGTACAAAAAATATGTCGTAGCAGTCCTTCACTGGCTTAGAGGTAGTCACTAATCTTCTATTTGCCTGGTCTGCTACTCGGCTAATCCGCACCCACCATCACAAACTAGACGATGAGTACATGAAATTATTTAAGTAATATTGAGATACATTGATCCACATTCCCAAATAGGCAATAAGTATCAAATGAAATAATTTAAATAGCAACTATGCTAAAAGAAACATCATGCAAATAGATACTTGAGTTAACCAAATATGAAACTGACTCAAGTCTAAGTAGTAATGGATTAGGGTCGATCGGCCGTGAACTACGTCACATCAGCCTTTCCACTACAATTTGGGCTATGCTCTATATCATTTCATTACAAATTGAGCTTTAGATCATAATTTCAAAAGGTCGTACTTACGATTACGTCTTTTCTATTCCAAGTAAATTAGTCATCACCGGAATGTATACTTGCTAACATACCCGAGTTTTAAAACTCTTCATGCTCACCCAAGTTATTATTGCGCCAACAAACCTCGAGGTCCGGTTACCCCCGTGTGTCATGCAAGGTAGTGAGGCATCCCGTTACCCCGTGTCATGTAAGGTAGTGGAGAAATTCCCAAACTAACATCCCGAAAGCTCTAGTGATCCCGTATGAAAGCTAAGTTTCTATCATCAAATGACCCTAACCACAAGAACCACTTTCACTAGTGATCCCAACGTATAAAAGCTAAATTTCTATCATCAAAATGACCCTAAATGTGGAACCACAAGAACCACTTTCATTTTCAATAATGGCTCGATAATAGAATCCAAGAGAAATGTAACTACATACTAATGCACAAATGATTATAGTCAAAATAAACAAACTAACATAATAGCATGCTATATCAGGACGAGACCTCTCGCCTCTCCCAAACTCTAACACTTCATATCGCAGAAAACATGCCTCACTTGCCAATGGAATCAACATGACAAAGTATAGGAATTGAAATCAATGATAGTATAAATACAACCTCAAAACGTCTCGCTCGCGTCTCGATTCGCGACCCGACACCCGACTCCTAAGTATGCTATGATCACGTCGTCGCACGTCGTCAAATCACGCCCCGATAAAATGACGAAACCACCGAATAAGTCATAACTTATTTTCTCTCTCTTTTTTCTCTTATCTCGGATTTATATATATATTTCAAAGGTTCTCGAATTCAGTTCGAGGTAAACTCAATAATTTAACCTATTTATCCACCACCTCTATGAGAATGAATAAATAAATGGAATGAAATGTAAATAAATGTCTTTCGAGATTCGGACATACGCATTTCGACGAGTGGATCCCACAAACAACCCTGACCTGACACGTGGCTCAAGTCAAATTTTTGGGCCGTTACACTTCCAAACACAACAATCAACATGACAAAGTATAGGAATTGAAATTAATGATAGTATAGAAACAACATAGTATGCTATGAGCAACGTCATAAAATGAGAAATGAATAAGTCATAACTTATGGATTTCAAAGGTAAATTCAAATAACAAATTCCTAAGCTAACAATTCCTAAGCTATCCGGATTTTCGTCGCGTCGATGTATGCATCCAACACCACGTAATATCTCCTTTACGGTCCTAACATTTGAAAATTTATCAATTTAGAGTCAAGATTAATTATTTAAAATTCTTAAATTTGTCGAAATCGAATTCAATACCAATTTGTCAATTTCACGCTTTTCGAGGTAAAAACTTTGTAAAAAAGTCTCATCTAAAATTTCAATATTTTATTTTTCTAAGAAATTTATCAATTTCTATTTATTTTGTCGAAATATATATTTTTTGGACTTTTTCTTATTTTTCTTGGAATTTTCCCCAATTTTCCTCCTTTTTTCTTTTTTTTTTTTTTTTTCTTTTTATAGGTTTAGGTTGAACCGGGCCGGTTGGGCCAAACCGGTTTCGAACCGGCCCAGTTCACCCAACCCAGCTTTTCCTCTTCTGTCTGTTTGTTTTTTTTATTTAGGCTTGAACCGTCCGAACCGGGTTCCTTTGCCCGAGCCGAACCGGCCTGGTTGAGGACCATTGTCCCTAACCTATCGAAACAGAGCATCTGCTATGTATCAATTTTTTTTCTTCACTGGGGTTGGGCTTCCATCCCCAAACCCAAGTTGGATATCATATGTAGGGGAGACTACTTCCCTGCCTTCCTTGATCTCAAACGAACTGTCCGAGGTCCCCAACTCGAACCAACAACAACGACAACATCAACAAAAACAACAAATCAACTCACCTTCCTCGAGCTTTTGGTTTCTCTCTCTCTCTCTCTCTCTCTCTCTCTCTCTCTCTCTCTCTCTCTCTCTCTCTCTCTCTCTCTCTTTTCTCTCTCTCTTCGATTTCTTCTTATTCTCTTCTGTTTTTTTTTCTTCTCCATCGACTTTGATGGAACCAAAATGAGATAAGTTTGGACTTTGATTCATTCGACCCATATATATGATTTGGGTTGGCTTGAATGTGAGCCACACATCTCAAACAACACACGTATTCTCGAGGCATATCATGTGGTCTTGCTCACACCACTTGTCCCTTATGTCACTCTCAAGTGACTCCAATACTTGAAACCCTTTATAAATGTGTGTGTGTGTGTGTGTGTGTGTGTGTGTGTGTGTGTGTGTGTGTGTGTGTGTGTGTGTGTGTGTGTGTGTGTGTGTGTGTGTGTGTGTGTGTGTGTGAATCTAAATGCCTATCTAGTGGTGTATATATTGTTATTATTTAACTTTGGCCCATTTATATATATGGTAGTAGATATAGCCACATATAAACCACTAATCATATATCATTTTAATGCAATATAATTTAACTAGTTACGATTACCCCACGAGCTGCTACCTCAGGCCCACGTCGACATGCAATACGAGGCATGTCCCCGCTCGTCTCGGTATCTGCATACCCATAGAATTGACTTAGTAGTCTACACATATACAATACACTAGACATGCAACACAAAAATATAAACATTTACCTAGGTCATCGTGCCTCGGTAGTGACACGTATCTCACTGCGGGGTCCACGTCACGGGTCATTTAGTCTTGATTAACAAAGTAAACATGTATTAATTATTTTGGCCATGACAATACTTCCCAACTAATAGGAAAGTTCATCCTCGAATTTAAACCAAACGAATTTAAAAATATACCTGACTCGAAAAGGTACAGAAATCTATCTCGCATATAGTCTTCTCGTTCCCAAGTGAGTTTTGAATCTCCATGAAACTGCCACTTAATTAACACATTCGGGATAAACTTGCCTCTCAACTGTTGTACCATTTGGTCAAAGATCTGAATTGGTTGCTCTTCATATGAGATATATTCGCTCAAATCAATTTGACTCAAATCCACAGTCGGTCTCTCGCCTGCCTTTGACTTAGCTAGTCAAAGCATCGAAATATGAACCATCGGATGAATTCCTGACATATGTTGAGGTAACTCTAACTTATATGCAACCTTTCCAACCCGTTTCTTAATCTTGAAAGGCCCAATGAATCTCGGTGCTAATTTTCCTTTCAAACCAAATCGACGATGACCCTTACGAGGAGAAACCTTTAGATACACTAAAGCTCCCTCATCGTACGTGAGATCGTTGCGATACGTGTCTGCATACTTCTTTTGCCTCTCCTGGGCTCCTTTAAGCTTCTAGCGAATCTATCTTACCTTTTCTGTGTGATCGACAACAATTTCAGGCCTTAACAAATCTCGGTCTTCTGGCTCGGCCTAACAAGATGGTGAGCGATACGGTCTGCCATATAACGCCTTAAATGGCGTCATTTTAATGCTCGCCTTATAACTGTTGTTGTATGCAAATTCACACAACAATAAATAATCTTCCCACAATCCACAAACTCAAGTACACACTCCCTGAGCATATCTTCAAGAGTTTAAATCAACCTCTCAGTCAGTCCATCAATTTGAGGGTGAAAGGTTGTGCTAAACTGTAAGCACGTACCATACTGCTCCTGCATACTTCGCCATATCCTGGATGTATACATAGTATCTCTGTCTGACGTAATTGTCAAAGGCACCCTATGAAGCCTGATAATCTCTCTCTCGAATAATACCTCAGCTGGTCAAATATGTAATGAGATGCAATTGGTATTAAATGGGCAAATTTTGACAATCTTTCCAGAATCACCCAGATGGAATCATATCGATGAACAATCATCGGTAGTTCTCGAACAAAATCCATGGCTATATCTTTCCACTTCCATCATGGAATGGGAAGGGGATGTAGTAATCCTTCAGGTCTACGATGCTCTGCCTTCACTTGTTGGCAGATCCCATAATTCCTAATAAATAATGATATGTCCGCTTTCATCCCAAGCCACCAAAAATGTCTCTTCATATCATGGTACATTTTGGTCCTTCCTGGATGAACAGTGAACAAGGAATGATGTGAATCCTGAAGAATCTCATCTCTCAGCACTGCCACTGTCGGTATCCACAATCTGCCTCGAAATCTGAGACATTGATCAGCCATCTTAGTCTAGTCGGTACACACGGGACTTTGGGCTAACTCGCTGAATCTCGGATATAGAATGTCAATTTTCTGATCCTCTGACACTCTTCGAGTCGACACTGTCTGAAGTCTCATTTGAGCACGAATCAGGACCTGTGTTTCGTGAAGTATATCTGACCGACTCATCACCGCCGCCTCCTCGAGTAAGCCATATTTACGCATCATATGACAACTAAACGTCTCGACATCTCCAATCAGAATCCTACTCAGCGCATCTGCCACGACATTAGCTTTTCCTGGAAGATATTCCAGAGAAAAGTCATAGCCTTTCAAAAATTCTAACCATATGCGTTGTCTCATGTTCAGCTCTTTCTGTGGGAAGAGATATTTCAAACTATTATGGTCGGTATAGAGTGTAAACCTCTCGCCATACATATAATGTCTCCATATCTTCAGAGAAAACACTACCGCTACCAACTCTAAATCATGAGTTGAATAATTTTTCTCATGTAACTTCAGTTGTCTTGATGCATAGGCCACTATGACTTTCTCTTGCATTAACACACAACCTAAAACCATACGAGAAGCATCTGTGTATACCATGAAACCTTTTCCAACCTCTGGCAATATCAGCACTGGTGTGGTAGTCAACAATTTCTTCAGTTGAGCAAATGTCTCCTCGCATTCCTCAGACCATTGAAATTTAAAGTCTTTCTAGGTCAACTTGGTCATTGGTGAAACGATCTTTGAAAAACCCTTCACGAACCTTCGATAATAGCCTGCCAACCCCAGAAAACTCCGAATCTCAGTCACTGACATCGGCGCTGGCCAACCCAAAATTGCCTGAATCTTTGTTGGATCTACAATAATACATGCTGCTCCAACAAATGACCAATAAGTTTGACCTCAAACAATCGAAATTTACACTTACTGAATTTGACATATGGTCTGTGCTCCCTCAAAGTCTGCATGCTACTCGTGATCTTCTTGAGTCTCCGAGTACACCAATATATCATCAATAAACACGATCACAAAGTGGTTAAGAAATGCTCTCATCACTCGGTGCATCAAATCCATAAACATGGTAAGAGCATCACTCAAATCAAATGGCATGACTGTGAACTGATAGTGTAACGGCCCGCTTTAATTAATCCCAATTAATTGATAAATTACGGATTTAGATACTAAGCTCAGACCCACGTGGACGTCGCAGAATAGTCTACGATAAGCCTAATTGGTGAAATATGTTATTTTTGCGTGGCGAGTGTCTAAATTTTTATTATTATTATTTAATAGTTCGCGCTGCATTAATTGAGAGTTACGTTTAGTCGCGTTGTGCGCGTGTAGTGACAAGAGTGTGTGATGTCGCGGAGTGCACGTAACGTGGGTGTACGGGGTAGTATGGGTTTGAGTTGTCACATCAATCACACATCAAATTTCTCCAAAATAAAAAAAAAAAAATCTTTTTCTTTTAACCTGGAAGAGAGAGAAAGAAAAAGGGGAGAGAGGAGAGGGAGAGAAGACAACAAGAGAGTGAGAGAGAGAGAGAGAGAGATCGGCAAGGAGAGAGAGAGCGACACGGCGGAGCGACGATCGCGCAATGCGCGGTGGCGGTGGAGCAAATGACAACCAATGAGGCGGCGGTAGACGGCCACGACGCGAGCAAGCGGTCGCCAGCGAGGGCAAGAGAGCCGGCCGCGGATAGCGCATACTGGCGACGGAACGGCCAGACGTGGAGAAGGCGGCAAGCGGCAAGGCACGAGCCGACAATGGCGCGCGTCGGTCGCTCCAATGGCGGAGAGAGCGGCGCGGCGAAGACCAAGGTCATGACGGCGTCGCAGCACGGCAGCGACACCGGCAGCCGCGCGCAAGCGAGACGGAAGCGACGACAAGCGCACGGCGCGCCGCGTCCGCGAGGCGGCAGCGGCGTGGACGATAGCCGCCGATGGCGGCGGCTGCGATCATGCGTGACGCGCGCGATTTCAGCGGCGAGTCGGCTTCAGCAGCGCGTCGTCGCGCGATGGCGCGTTGTCGGACCGATCGAACCTTGACGAGGGATGCGATTCGACGAAGTTCGACGAAAATATGGAGGTGATGTTTATTTCAACTAGTTTAGTTATGGTTGAAATGACTTAAGTAAATTAATTGTTATGAATGGACACCAGGGACTTAAGCTACCGTAGTCGGGTGTCGGGCGCGTAAGTCGAGACGCGTGTGAGACGTTTTTGAGAGATAATTGCGATCTATTGAGGTAAGTAAACCCACGAGAAAGTCAGTTTAGAATTTACTTATTTTCCTTGTAAATTATTTATTTCGCATTACTTTTCGCCAGTTCAACATTCTTTTTACTCTATTCCCGCGTGTGTCTGTGTATGGTCCAAAGGACGGTGTGACCCCTTTCCAGCTCTCTCGTTGATGACGATCTGATTGTTGCTACGGTGTTGGTCATACCTTAGACTACGTGTGAGATTTTTCTCAGCGAGTCGATGATCTCGAGAGCGAGTTGACGTGAGGCCCACCTCCATCACAGATTTCCTCTCTTTCGAGGCGTTGGGCGGAAGTCTACCTTCCGACTCATAGAGTTCCTCATTTCGACCGTGAAGAGGGGGTGTTGATTTCCTCACCCCCAGGGCCTTCTCGATTTAGTTTTTGTCCCAGGGCTTGCCAGCTATACACTACACTCGCGTTCTACATTTTTTATTATCTCACGACTTATATTCATGCTTTACATTTCTATTCATTTACTTTATATGCATGAATTGTAGCCATTTTCTTGGATTTCTTGTGAATACTAATTGAATTTCTCTGGGATTTACTCACCTGGAACTTGTCATTATTTTTTGTGGCAAGTAGCGCTTCCTACGACGAGCCTGGGGGGGGGGGGGGGCGGTGATTGGCGACTACCTCTGATTTGGAGTGCCTCCACTAGCTTACTCGTAGGTGTTTGTATTTACGTATATATATATATATATATATATATATATATATATATATATATATATTTGGGATCTTTTTAGAGAAACTTTTATCTGATACATATATATTGACACCTATTATACATTTTTTGTCACATTAACTGATATACATGGTATCTTTTTGCTGGGTTTCCACCCTATAGGTTGTTAATTAATGCATAACTTGTTTAAATTAGATATATGCAAGTTATTAAGACTTCTGCTATTAAAAATAACATGAAGAGAATCAAAATAATTAAATTAAGTTATAAAACTTTATAACTTGGTATATTTTGCTAAAATAACATTTAAGCATCAAAATTTACTAAGTTGGAGTATTAGGTGGTAAGTTCGCGGGCCGTCATAGACAGGCGTGCAGGCGACGTGGCATGGCTTGGTGACGTGTCCGGCAACATGGCGGTGCCCGGTTTGTCTCGAAATTTGGGGTCGTCACAGATAGTGTCCATACCTCTTACTAAACGCTATTATGTATCTATAATCCTCCTTGATCCTCAACTGATGATACCCTGATCGTAGATCTATCTTGAAGAAAAACTGCACTCCTCTTAGCTGATCAAATAAATCGTCAATACGCGGTAATGGATACTTGTTCTTGATTGTGACCTTGTTCAATTGTCTGTAATCAATACACAATCTCAAAGTACCGTCCTTCTTCTTTACAAACAAGACCGGTGCTCCCCATGGTGATATCGAAGGTGCGATGAATCCCTTCTCGATCAATTCTTGTAACTATTTCCTCAATTCTTCCAATTCTCGTAGAGCCATGCGATATGGTGGTATGGATATCGATTTCATATCGGACACCAACTCAATAATGAAATCGATCTCCCTCGGTGGTGGTAATCTAGGTAAGTCTTCCGGAAACACGTCCGGAAACTCACACATAACCAGAATCTCTTCAAGTTTAGGTTCATGACTTTCTGCAACGATATATACCGATACCAGAGTCTCCATCTCCCCACTAGTCGCAAGCCGTCCTCGATTGCCCTCAGCTCTCAATGTACTACTACTATACATGAATACTGGACACCCTGGAATCTCAAATATCACTATTTTGGCAAAATAGTCGATATGAGCATGCTATAATGCTAACCAATCCATCCATAGCAACGCATCAAATTCCAAGAATTCAAGCACTCTGAAATCCGCATGTAACTATACCCCGTCGATCTCTACTGGAATTTCTCCACCAGAGAATTAGGGTACACTCTATCTCTAACTGCAGTACTCAAGATCAAATGTACTCCGACACTAACCGGTTTCAACTCTAATATGCCTACCATGCGATAAGAAATGAAAGAAATTGTAGAACCCGAATCAAATAAAACATAAGACTGTCGACCGCAAATGGAAACCATAGCCTCAATGAGTTTCTGTATAGTATCTGTGTCAGACTGTGCAACCACATGAACAACCTCTCGACGCGGTGGTGGAATCACTATCGCTGACTGTGGACAGTCTCAAACCACATGTCCGACCTGGCCATATCAAAAATAAGTGACCGTTATAGGATGACCCTGTATCTGATCTTGGGCCTGTGCAGATGCATATGCATGTCTCCGCTCTGGTCTGGAACTATCTCGTCCTCTTCCTTTACCTCTACCTCTGCCTCTACCACCGTGCTGATGACGTGGAGCTGGTGGTGCTGGTAAAGCTGGTAAAGTAGACGTAGCAGGAGCTGACAATGCAGGTCTGACTGGTGGTGGTACGAGAGGTCTACCTACAATAGTTTGCAGAGGTGTAGGAGATGCTACGTAAGGCACAATTGCCCCATGAACACCTCTATTTCATATCCTTGGTCCTTTGCCTTTCTGTCTCCTCCGCTCACTATCGACAATTTGATCAGGTGTCATCGCGGGTACTAAGGGTGTCCCGTCGGTAACTCGGCTCATATAATATGTCTCGTGAGCAAGTGCAAGCTCAAAAATCTCTCCCAGTGTCCTAGCACCCGAACTGACCACATAAAAACCAATATCCGACCTCAGTCCGTCGCCAAAATGATACACATCATATGCATCCTCCTTCACAAGAACTCCGACAAACTGCCTCAAATAGCTGTATCTGTCTCGATAGCTCATCACTGTCTCGTCGGCTCCTTGTCTCAGATTCATGAATTCATTCCTTAACCTCTTCATCACCGCAGGTGGGAAGTATTGCTGATAGAATTTAGTCTTGAAGGCATCCTAAGACTCAAACTCTCCCTCAGCAGCTATCGTCACACGCCACCACACATTGGAGTCTCGTTGTAAGGTGTACGATGAAATCTCTGCTCTGAGTCTATCCTCAATCCACAATACTCTGAGCAATTTCTCTTAGGACATGACCCACTTCTCAATCTTCTCAAAGTCTCGCTGACCGTCAAAGTATACGGGTTTCATTCTGATGAAGTCCTTCACTAACTGAACCACTGCTGTCAAACTAGATGATGAAGGTGTAGAAGATGGTGTAGAAATTGTCTCTACTGTCGGAGCTATTATCACTGGTGTCGCAGGTACGACCAGTACTACAATCAGTATTGTGGAAGTAGTAGTCCCAGTAGGACCTAATGTTTGAGCTGGCTGTACTGATTGAGCAAATCGGGAAGTCATCAATGCAATGAACTCCGCCAACTGCTGACCCTAAGCAGCTACACGATCAGAAATCCTTTGAAAGTCTTTCGCTGACAGTATAGAAAGTCGACTGTCGCTCGCACCGGTATCACCGTTATCGCGTAAATCCGTCATCTCTGACTGCAAATGGATAACGAACGTGAATCAGCTACTACGTTGATAACGCTTATATACATATAACAAAAGTAACAAGTATATAAATATATCAACTCACTAACTCACTTTCACTCACTTCCCAACTAACAATTTCTAGGCCAGGATCATCTGGTTTTTCGCCTCTAACTAAGATTATCTAGCTTCTACATTTCTTAAATCTTTTAGTTGTTTCTAGTTTAAGAAGGTAGGTCGTTCACTACATAATGTAGCTATGGTATCATATTGTAGAAACGGGCGATTCTACAATCGTAAGTGTATCAGGCTTAAGTAAACCATGAATTCTCAAAACCATGTCTCTGATACCAACTGTGTTGGTATCCTATTGTCTTAAACCATCTAGGTCTTTAAACCTAGGCTCTGATACCAACTGTGACGACCCCTTTTCCAAATAAGGGCACCGCCCGGCCTAATCCCTAATTAAGCCATAATCTCCCATATAAGACCTAACAAGGAACTAGTCAGCCTTATTTAAACACCTAAACACATACCAATTACGATACTTCCTACAGTTAACCAGATAGTTCTACTGACTAACCTATGTTTGTTTATAAATAAGAGTTAATTTAGATTTTCTATCTGACAAATTATTCAGCGGAAGTCTTATTTTGTTGCTGGTGAAAATTAGATCCTAAGGCCTAACCTATTGTGGAAAAACAAGGAAATAATGATCACATGCATATATAAACAACGGTGATGATATATACAATATGTATCTGGTCATATGTTCCTATCACTCAACCCAAAAGTAAAAATATCATGTACCTACAAAATGTAATACAAATGAATATAAAACATACAAAAATATGTCGTAGCAGTCCTTCACTGGCTCAAAGGTAGTCACCAATCTTCTCTTTATTTGGTCTGCTACTCGGCTGATCTGCATCCACCGTCACAAACTAGACGGTGAGTACATGAAATTATTTAAGTAATACTGAGATACATTGATCCACATTCTCAAACAGGCAACAAGTATCAAATGACATAATTTAAATAACAACTATGCTAAAAGAAACATCATGCAAAGAGATACTTAAGTTAACCAAATATGAAACTGACTCAAGGCTAAGTAGTAATGGATTAGGGTCGATCAATCGTGAACTACGTCACATCGGCCTTTCCACTACAATTTGAGCTCTGCTTTATATCATTTCATTACGAATTGAGCTCTAGATCATAATTTCAAAAGGTCGTACTTACGATTACACATTTTCTATTCCAAGTGAATTAGTCGTCACCGGAATGTATACTTGCTAACATACCCGAGTTTTAAAACTCGTCATGCTCACCCAAGTTATTCTTGCGCCAATAAACCCCGAGGTCCGGTTACCCTGTTCGAGGCACGTTACCCCGCGTGTCATGCAAAGTAGTGGAGAAATTCTTTAACATCCCGAAAAATCTAGTGACCCCCATATGAAAGTTGAATTTCTATCATCAAATGACCCTAACCACAAGAACCACTTTCACTTTCAATAATGACTCGGTAATAGAATCCAAGAGATGTAACTGCATACTAATGTACAAAGGATTAGAGTCAAAATAAACAAACTAACCTAATAGCATGCTATATCACTGACTTCTAAACACAACAATCAACATGACAAAGTATATGAATTGAAATCAATGATAGTATAGAAACAACGGAGTATGCTATGAGCAACGTCATAAAATGATAAATGAATAAGTCATAGCATATGAGTTTCAAAGGTAAATTCAGTTCGAATAACTAAGAATGAATAAATAAATGGAATGAAATGTAAATAACTGTCTCACTCAGTTTACTTACAGTCCACAACAATTCCTAAGCTATCTGGCTTTTTGTCGCGTCGATATACGCACCAACACCCCGTAATATCTCATTTGTGGTCTTAACATTTGACAATTTATCAATTTAGAGTCAAGATTAATTATTTAACATTTCTAAATTGGTCGAAATCGAATTCGAGATCAATTTGCCAATTCCGCGCTTTTCGAGGTAAAAATCTTGTAAAAGTCTCGTCTGAAATTTCAAGTATTTTATTTTTCTTAGAAATTTATCAATTTATATTTATTTTATCGAAATATAATTTTTTGGAATTTTCCCAATTTTTCTCCATTTTTTTTTCTTTTTTATGGGTTTGGGTTGAACCAAGCCGAACTGATTTCGAACCAGCCTGATTCACCTAACCCGGCTTCTCCTCTTCTGTATGTTTGTTTTTTTCTTTGGGCCGTGTCGAACCAGCCCGGTTGAGGACCATCATCCCTAACCTCCCGAAACAGAGCATCTGCTCAGTTTCGATTTTTTTTTTCTTCGCTGGGGTTGGGCTTCCATCCCCAACCCCAGGTTGGGTTTCATATATAGGGGAGACTACTCCCCTACCTTCCTTGATCTCGAACGAACTGCGTCTGAGGTCCCTAACTCGAACCAACAACAACGACAACATCAACAAGAACAAGAAATCAACCGACCTTCCTCTCTCTCTCTCTCTCTCTCTCTCTCTCTCTCTCTCTCTTCCTCTCCTCGCTTTTCTTCTTCTCATCCGTTTTTTTTCCTTCTCCACCGACTTTGATGAAACTAAAATGAGATAAGTTTGGAATTTGATTCATTTGACCCATATATATATGTATATATATATATGATTTGGGTTGGTTTGAATGTGAGCCAAACATCTCAAACCACACACGTATTCTCAAGGCACATCATGTGGTCTTGCTCACACCACTTGTCCTTATGTCACTCTCAAATGACTCTAATACTTGCACCTTTCTAGAGATGTGTGTATGTGAATCTAAATGCCTATCTAGTGGTGAATATATTGTTATTCTTTAACTTAGGCCCATTTATATATATATATATATATATATATATATATATATATATATATATATATATATGGTAGCAGATGTGACCACATATAAACCACTAATCATATATCATTTTTAATGCAATATAATTTAACTAATTACGCTTACCTCACGAGCTACTAACTCGGGCCCACGTCGGCACGTAACACGAGGCGCGTCCCCACTCGTCTCGGTATTTGCATACCCATAGAATTGACTTAGTAGTCTACACATATACGGTACAATGGGTATATAACACACAAATATAACATTTATCTCGCCACCATGCCTCGGTAGTGACACGTATCTCGCTGCGGGTCTCATGTCACGGTCATTTGGTCCTGATTAATGAAGTAAACATGTATTAATTATTTGCGTCGTAATAGATATTAAATAGACTTTGTCTCGCCACCCAATCTGGAGGTCGTCCCACCAACTCATATGAATTGTACATTTTGTTTATTAATGAATCAAGTTGTGAACATATATTTAATCGTATGTTCTATTTTTTACATAAAAAAAAAAAAACTATTTTATATTACATTTATTTCAAAATGTTATTCAAGCATAGTTGAGTTTTTTTATATTATTATATTACTGACAAGAAGTACTTGTCATGACAATTATATACTGCAATTTATGAATAAAACATCTATGCAAGACCGTGTGTTATACACAATCATTTGTCGATATCTCTTTAGAGATTTGAAAGGTGAATATTTTACTTTATATATATATATATATATATATATATATATATATATATATATATATATATATATATATCTTTTCATCTTATAGAGTTATTATATATATAAATACAAAAAAGATAATGCTCAAAAAATCTCAAAATGGGCGATTGGTTCTCAAGCTACAAAATGTAATCAATCAAATATTAATTATAATTTAGCTATTTTAATTACCACTATGTTGAGGCTATGTGGAACTATGACTGATGAGACAATAATAAGGTCAAGTGGTCCACCTCGATTTATTACTACAAAAATATTGAGTGCACACGTTAATCCAAGGATTAATTTCTTGTCTTATAGTAGATGAGTTAAATAATAAAATATTATAAATATAATAATACTCCCGTCCAATTGGTTTAACTTCAAATTAAGAAGCGTATGTTACATATTGTGACCATGTTCGCAATAACAAATTTATGGACGTGGAAAAGGTGAAAAGATCAGGTAAAGATCGTATTGACAATTTCATCTAAAGTTAAAATAAAAGTGGTGCACCACTAGAAATGACAAATAATTATTGACAATGAATGTTCATAATTGTGATATTTTTTTGTCACATATGAAAGGCTATTTTGTCAAAATATTGTCATATATATACCCGAATATTTTTGTGAGCTTTACCATATCTTCAAGATCAAAGGCAAAATTATGAATTTTATCATTGAAAATGACTCAATAAAATTGACACATCGAGATGTGTTCAAATCACGAGCAAAATATAGGCGATTGATTTAGTCTTGTGTATTATGCTAAATGCATGTGCATTATATTATAATATCAAAAAGAGAATACTTCTCTAATTTGTACTTAACAGAGGCTAAAGTTCAGACAATATCTGGTACAACAATTATAATGTTAATACCTTGTTCAGAAGAAGTTTACTTATAATAATAAAAAATTTCTCTATATGATTATGATTTAATCAGAGAATAAAATTCTCGGCTTTAACTTCTGAAATATATATAAGGCATATTAAAATGAATGTCATCATAAATTAAATGATCTAATAACATTCATAATGTAGAATGATCTTTTTGATCGTTCAGAATCATCAACAATGCGAAAATATTGTAAATTCGCATGGACATCCTTTTTTGGAACCGCATTTTTATCAGTTGATTATTATCTCAAGACAAATCAATATGAGATTTATATTAATTTAACTATCCATTAATCATATTATAAAATGCCATGAGTCCCTAATATAAAATTTATTTAAGCAATTTTTGTTAATTGTCACTTTAATGAAGTAATTTTGCCACCATTAAGGGGAGATATAACCCAATTCAAATGGAATGGTGTGAAATTGCATGAAATGCAAATTGTATCAAATTTTTTGTATTATGATCGATGTATAAATTAATATGAACTTAAAGTTCAAAGGATCATTCATTAGCAACAAGTTATGAATCAATTACTTGATGCAAGTACTATATATAGAAGAATGGAAAAATCGTATATTCTAGCATTAAAAGTTCACGATGAAATGATGCTCATGTGCAACTAAATGTTCAAGAACTAACAAAGTGCTTAAGGCATAAAAGGCAAGTCGGTTCAAAAGATACAAACACTTGAAAAATAAGGTAGGAGTAAAAATAAATAAAATACTCATAATATAAATTTTTCGTGGTAAGGATTCAATGTATCATTTGGATTTATGACTTCATTATAATATCATCATATGTTGATGATTTAAATATTATGAGAAATCACAACGACATTGTTATATCATTCGAATCCCGAAAAAAGAATTCAAAATGGAAGA
This sequence comes from Stephania yunnanensis, assembly GCA_039657365.1. Taxonomy (NCBI): domain Eukaryota; kingdom Viridiplantae; phylum Streptophyta; class Magnoliopsida; order Ranunculales; family Menispermaceae; genus Stephania; species Stephania yunnanensis. Next base: position 4,755,948 of record CM077588.1, on the reverse strand, counting down.
TCTTGAAAAAATAAGATTTACCCTTGATTTTGAAATCAAGTATTTTCTCAAGTAAAATAGTTGTCCATCAATTAATTTATTTTACTCAAAAAGTGAATTTGGGTTTGCAAAGGTTTGTTGAATAATAATAAGATGCTTCACTCATGTCAACATGAGGGGGAAATAAAAAGGAGTTATATTGATTAGTATATTGCACTCTTTTTCCTTTAGCTATAGTTTTATCCCACTGGGTTTTCCAAGCAAAGTTTTTAATGAGGCAATCATAACAATTTACACTCCGTATAGAAATTTATAAGAGCAATGTACTCTTTTTCCTATACTAGATTTTTTCCACGGGGTTTTCCTAGTGGAGGTTTTAACGAGACATATATATTCTCTCAAAATGTATCAATGTGTTGCACTCTTTCCCTTAGCTATGGTTTTATCCTACTGGATGTTCCTAGTAAGGTTTTTTAATGAAGCAATCAACAATATCACACTGCAAAGCAAGATTGACAGGAACAATGTACTCTTTTTCCCATACTAGATTTTTTTCCCACATGTTTTTTCTAGTAAAGGTTTTGATGAGGCATATTCTCTTAGCAAGTCTCATCCAAAGGAGTGTTGTGAAGTATGGATAACCATGCATGCATATCAACATATTGTGTAGTCATGTAACTTGTATTTGTCATTAATGACACCCTCACTTGTCTATGTATTGTCATGTTACTTGTAACCATCTCCAATGTACACCAACTTTTTCATATATTGTCATATTACTTGTAATGTGTTGTATGACATGTGATGTATGTGTTACTTATACACATTGTCTAAGTACATTTATCATCATTACCAAATGGTCTATATAAAGGGTGTCAACTTCATTGTAGAAACACAACAATGTTGGAATACGATCTCTACATTCTCTCTAACTCTCTTCTCTCTTGTTCTCCTTCTCTACTTGCCCTTCTAGTAGTTCTTAGTTTATGTATTCCATGTTTAAGCCTCTAGTTAGCTTATAACTTAGTTTACAACATAAGTCACATTTATATCGTCTCAAGTAAATCTGCATATCAATAAAATTATAGAATACATAAAGTTGGAATGTAAAAGCCCTAAAGGGTTTGTTGTTTCCATTATTTTATTTTTTTTTTTGGTCTAAACCACACGGTATTCGAGCAAGCCCGACTAATCCTCGCTCGCCCCGCAGTAGGCCCTGAAAGGATTTTTGGAACTTCCCAAAAATAGTGATTGCATTCGTGCAGACTCGAAACCGAGTCATGCTCTTAAGCAGCTCAGCAGCAGAACCAACCAAGCTAGCTGTGTCCACTCTCATTTACAACCTGCCACAATAGACTGTACACAGTCATGGGCCGGGTCTCCAAGAAACCAAGCCCAATCTAGCTTGAAGAATTATTTACATTGGCCAAGTTAATTTGGACAATATGCTGATTAAGAATTAAGATGACCTCCACATAAATTAATGAAGTGAAATGACAAAAAAGGCCAACCCATCACCCATGCACCAAGTCACCAACCACTTAACTCTTATCTTCCATGAAATTGAAAACAAAGCTGCAAAAAAGCCAACAATGGCACCGACCCAATTCCCACGTGTGGCCCACAGCGTGCCAAGAACAGGACAAACAACCTACTAACCTCTTTCTCTCTCTAAACATCAATACTAAAGTTTTTATATGGGCTTCTTTTCATATATCTATCACCACTACCACCTCAACATGCCAACCACATTCCCCTCTCTAAAGCTCTACCTTACTATCATCATAACTATATATACTTTCTTATCTAACTAAATAAACTACCCTATATATAGTGAAACTACTAATTTGCCCTTCCCTTAATTAAGGGCATTATTGCCTTAAATCATTGCATCATATATATATTCCCATCATTCAAGGCTAAATGAGTTGGCTTGTGTGTGTATGTATACCTCCAAAAAAAAAAAAAAAACAGCACTCTAGTCATAAAATGATCAACCTTCACTAATACTTGTTCTAACATAAAAATTTGAGAAAAAAAAAAAAAAAAAAATTGTATCTGAAAGCAAATAATTTTTATAACCTACCCCATGTATTGTTGTCCTGATAATTTGATTCAACTTTAATCTAATCACCTCTAGAACATAGGTGTAGAGTTTTACTGCAAAATTAAGGCCTTTCGATTTTATTTGAAAAGGGATCCACTTGCTCGTATACAATAAATTTGTTTAGATGAAGCCCTAAATTGAAAAAACAAAACAAGAACATACAAGGATATTCTCCTAATTAAATCCTTGTTTAAGCATGTACAATAGAGTGCTAAGAACCTAGGACCACTAAAGTTCAACTTTAAGCTCTAAATTAGTTTCTTGGAGGGTGACTAAGTACAAAAAAAATGACTTAAGCCAACATAACTGAGGTGGATACTACATTCCCTTATTATACTATTTACAGCTTGCATTCTGATGCACTTGTGGCTAAGGTTCTTTTAGGTTTTGCTGAATTAGGACTCCTTTTTTAATTGGCTGATTGGGTGACACTCATACTAACAGTATTTTACAAGGGGGGTTTTTTCTTTTCACAATTCCCACCAAGTGTAGATGATTTTAATTATCAAAATAGGGGCCCCCAAGTTAGCATTAGAGGGTCCATTAGAAAGTATATGAGACAAAGAGCTCCCTATCTATAATCATCATGATGAATATATATATGTACATGGTTTGATTCATCTAATTGATGAATTTGATGCCTAATGCATATGATCAATATGATCATGATTCCCAAACATTTTTTTAATTGATGACAATATATAAATGAATGAATGAATGAATGAATGAAATATTTATGGTATATACTTTCATTTGCTATTTTATTTCCATAAAGAGTTATCAGTGAAAAAAATCCACCTATCATCTATATATATGTACCTAGAACACTAGAATTAATAGTCTTTAAGTCTTGATAAAAGAAGAGGGTTGTTGCCACGACGACTAACGTTAACATTTGTCAATATTCTTTTTGAAATAGATCAAACAGATAATTAACAACGTTGGGATCTTTTCATCTAGACTCAAACACCCTCAAGCATCTTACCAACTTGCGGCTTCTAACATTTAGGATTTGATACGATTCAACCTTAAATTTGAATATATATATATATATATGATACATTCATGTTGGAATATATAGTTTCTCATGTAGGATCTAAGTATCTGAAACTAGAGTTCCAAAATGGATTCTCTAAAGACCTCTCCTATCTTATTTTTAATTAATGGGTGTCACTTCTTTTAATGAAAAGAAGGTGAGATATGTAATATGTTATGGGACATCTTTGTTAAGACAAAATGAAAAAAAGGGACTTTTCAGTCAATCATGTCGGGAAGCGTGGGCCTTTTGGTAATTTAAAAGTAAAAATACTAGATCACAAAAACAATGTTGAATCGCAAGACACAATGACTCACATAAACCATCTACGCGGCCTCAACTCATGGGTTGCAATACGTGTATGCCTACATTTAGAAGCGCGCGTGAACGGCTCCTGTGAATCAATGTGTCTTGCAATGTGTGTCGTGCCGTTGTCGTTGTTGCATTTCTCAATTTAAAAACTCCAATACACTTAACATCCCTTGTGGAGATGTCTTTTCTACATACAATTCAGAGTCAGTTCAAAGGGTATTTTTGGAAATCTCCTCTTTATATAAACTGCTAATAACTACCTTTGTTTTCAACTTTGTAGCTACATTGAGTTGTTCAAGCTCAAAGAGCTCTCCCTCTTGTCTTACTCTCCTCACTTCAGAGATGAAACAATTCAAACAAAACAACAAAGCATCAACAGTTCTAATTCTCATGCTCTTCTTGATTATGTTCCTTTTCGCCTTATCGATCAGCTCTGTCGACGCAGGAAGAACCATAACAAGAAGAACAAAGCTTTCAAGCATCACAAACAGAGAGGACAGGGTAGCCCTGCACCTGCACCTGCACCAGCACCAGCACCAGCATCAGCTCCATATGTTGGCTCTGATCCTACACAGTTGGGAATTTTCAATGTTTTCGCCTTTGGGGCGAAGGGTGACGGAATTTCCGACGATTCTAAGGTGAAACAAATTGAACAAAAAAAAAGTTGTACATTTTTTATTTTATTTTTTCTTCTTTTCTTCAAATCCCATGTTTTATCTCTCACTTAACATGTTTTTAAAATTCTAAGTAGGCACTTCAAGCAGCATTTGAAGCTGCATGTAAGGTTGGATGGGCAACAATTGAAGTTCCTTCACAATTCAAATTTCTCATTCAGCCTACTAACACTTGAAGGGCCTTGCAACCTCACCTTGTTCTTAAGGTGATAATTGCTTTTTAATTTTATTTTATTTTTTTACTTTGGTGATTAAAACAAGTTTGATTTTGATTTCTAGTTGAAATTGTGAATTCTTTTAGTAGTTTAGTGAAATTTAGCTTTTTAAATTTGATGACAGATTGATGGAACTCTCTTTGCTCCTCCAAAGGTTGGTTCATGGCCTAAATCATCATGGTTTCAATGGTTAAACTTTAAGTGGATTCAAAACTTTACCATACAAGGCAGTGGTGCTATTGATGGCCAAGGCTATGCTTGGTGGAATCTCTCTCAAGTCCACCATATTCAGGTTTGCATCACTGCTTTTCATAAAACTCACTATAATAATAGATTTTCCTTTTTTGTCCTTCTCGCACGTTTAGTATCATAATAGTCTGCACCAACCTTTTGTAGGATCCATAACGAAAAAGTCTCCTGACGGCCATAACTTTAACAATAGACATCCAAATTTTGCCTTTGCCGATTGGGACCATGTAAAAGCCTAACATGGTTCACTGTTGTTTTCGATTTATGTTCTTTTGCAGAAGAAATCCAAATGCAAACCAGACATGAAACCAACTGTGAGTGATCTATTTTGAGTAACATTCGGGCATTTTCGCTTTTTGTATCAAATGTGATGTTTTGATGCATTCAAGCTTCTTGGTACTCAAGATGTTTTGTTATCTTCTAGGCTTTGAGGTTTTATGAGAGCTACAATGTGACGGTTCGCGATATCAGAATCATTAACAGTCCCCTGTGCCACTTGAAATTCGACAACTCTGGTTCGATCCAAGTTGACAACATCACGATTACCTCGCCGGAGGACAGTCCGAACACGGATGGCATTCATCTTCAGAACACCAAAGATGTGGAAATTCAACATTCAAACATTGCATGTGGTAAGAATTCAATGAACATCACAAGAGGGATGATAAATTCTTAAATGTGAGAAAGTTTGGTAAAACTGTCATACATGAACATGTTCATAATTAAATCAGCATTCATGTCTTACATTAGTACTTCAGTTAGTTTTGCCTTTAATATGTTAATGAAACAACATTCATTTGATCTTCTGCAGGAGATGATTGTGTGTCGATACAGACCGGGTGTTCAAATGTGCATGTTCATCACATCGATTGTGGCCCTGGTCATGGAATTAGGTACTTGAATTCAGAAGAAATTACATTTCAAGTATTCAAAACGTAACGAAAACAAAACGATTATTTAAACGCGCATACATAAGGTTTCAGCCTTAATGAATCTTCGATGTTTTCATATTCTAAATTTTGTCTTAAATTACAGTCTAGGAAGCCTAGGCAAGGACAAGACTGTTGCATGTGTAAAGGACATTGTCGTCGAAAATGTTACAATGCAGAACACTCTATCAGGAGTTAGGATCAAAACATGGCAGGTAAATAAACTCACTCTTTCATAAGCGAAAAACAAGTAGTACTCATGAATTGAGTAAAAACCACAAAGGAACTATAGCTTATCCATCCTTTCGAATTCGTCACAGGGAGGCGTCGGAACTGTAAGGAACGTATCATTCTCAAATATTCAGGTCACTGATGTGAAGGTACCTATCATGATAGATCAGTACTACTGCGACAAAAGGAGATGCAAAAACCAAACGGAAGCAGTGGCGATAACGGGAGTGAAATACAATCAAATAGTAGGAACTTTCTCAGTGCAACCTATTCATCTAGCATGTAGCAATGGCGTTCCTTGCACAAACGTTGATCTAATTGACATTCAGTTGACACCGTCGCGGTCTTCTCTAGGTTTTCAGCAAGCTTTGTGTTGGAATACTTATGGACAGTCCAAAGCCCCTCTTGTCCCTTCAAGCATAGACTACTGTCTCAGAAGAGGTGGTGGTTTTCATGGTGGACTAGCCAAGTCCATGGAGTACAGTTGTTAGTCTACTCGAATTGCCTCATGGCGCCGACAGCATTGTTATGTTAAGTAGTTGCATTGTATTTGTAACTATGTGCTTCCCTTCTGCAATTTTTAGTTTTTTAGTGTTGCAAGGAGGAGATGTATTATTATAGGTAGGCCTTTTCAGAGGAATGTGTGAGAATTTATATGGTTAGAGCCCTTTATTTTTTGTGGCTTGTTTTCTGTTTAGAGAGTGAATTATAAGGTGTTGTGATTTAAGAATTATTGGTTTTCATGCCTTTACATTGTTGATTTTTCTTTCATATTCAAAGAAACCTAGGAAACAAAAGCGGCAATCTTGAGCCAAACCCCGCTTTACTATGTTCATTTTAGGCGTCTATGATATTCAATTCTTAGTTTAAATGATAGTTTTAACGCAATAGCAAAGTAGCCAAGGTTTGCTATCGCCAGAATCCGATCCCGAGTGTCTTGCGTAGAGGATTGAATTAACCCTCTCATGGTTTAAACTAAGTTTGTTTAGAGAAAACACAAGACCAATGTGATTTGACAAGATTTTATAAGATTCATGTAAAAACTACTTTACCACTTGACACATTAGTAACTAAATGAGATGAATGTTAGGTGGAACTTGGGAGAAATTTATGCATGCCATTGACTTATTCCCCCTATTATTGTTAATTATTATTACCAGACAACATTGCTCTAATTAAATCATGACAGTAATATCATGAATTACCCTTGATTTTGTGCATTTTAATCCTCAAGCTATTTGGTTTACAAGTACATATTCAACCACACAGCTGTTAAAGTGGAAAGGGAAAAGAAAAAGAGAGAAGTAATCAAAGAATGTGAACCAAATCATATCATGCTTGATCTTGTTGGTTATGCTACAAAACTTTTTATTACTTCCCTGATTGATGATATCAACATAGGCTAATTTTTAGAGCCATCATCAATATCATCAATTACGTACTACTTGCATTTTTTTTTTTATTTTTCTTATAATTTGACAGTACAAACATACACAATATCTACCCTTTAACCTACAACACTCGCAAGCAATCGATGAGAATCTGTTTAAGGCAAAAAAATTCTATATGACAAATCAGAGATCCATCCATTAGCCATATTATTCTAACTTTCCAAATCTCTTTGTAAGGCCATAATCGGCTTTACATATGGTTTTGAATATGTTAAGGCACCAAAAAATAAAAGCTCTAATGGCAGTGATGAAAGCACACATCAGAGATCCATAATCCATTAGCTTTCATCAGAGATCCATAATCCATTAGCTTTCATATTATTCTAACTTTCCAAATCTCTTTGTAAGGCCATTAGTTTGCTAAGAGGGTGGTACACTAAGAAATGGAAACCACCACATTTAAAACCACTTTACACATGTAATAAGCTGATACTGATCAGAGATTCAGAATCCTTTATTAGTTTTGTTAGTGCACTTGTGTGAGAGAGAGATTTCAGTTATAGATCAGAGGCCACAGTCTTGATCTGACAAGAAGCATATTCCAGCCTTCCCAAAGATGAAAATGTTTCTAATTCTTCTGCAATGGCATTCAAGTCAAAAGTGAAACCCTGCATAAACTGTCTCACTACCAATGGTGCCCCACTTAGTTAAGATTCATTTCTTCTCCAAAATCTTTACTAATCTTTGTGGTCCAGTATATTATTAATTGACTTTAATTAGATACAAGATGTACAGGATTTTCGTCTTCAAAAATTCTTCTATTCCTCTCGAGTCAAATGCGTCATAAGACTATGAAAAACACTGACATTCTTATTCAACAACAAAAGATCCGACTCCAATCAAGAAATTTTAAAATTTAAATAACATAAAATATGGAGCTTTACCAATCAATTGATGGCCCAATGATTTGGCAGAAAGAGGTCATGAATTCAAACTCCAATGAAGAGAAGTTATTTTTTCTTATCAAGAAAAATATGAAATTTTGATCGTCTATTTATTAATGTTGGACGTTTTTCTATGAAAGATGAGAAACCTAAACCCTAAACCTTCAATTTTATTGAATGAGAAAACTAGATTTGTGTTTGATTAAAAGTTGTATGAATTTGTATATTGTTCATATTTTAGTTATTCATGTTGGGTTCATGGTTTTAGTCCACATAACTAAAATAGCATACAACCTTGGAACTAATCTGAACCATAGTTTTGATTATATTATTTAGTCTCTCAACCATATCACTTACCAAATGACAAAACCGCCTCATCAAATACATACAAAAAAATTGCCCTCATCGAACTTCTACTATTTCAACCACATTAGAGGGGTTACAGTTGTCCTGGACGTCCGGGAACAGAGAGATGTGTGGGAGGTGCTACACTGATATAACCACTCATGGCGACAAGACCAAGTGCCCTTGATTACATCTTCAACACATATGTAGAAACAAAACTTGCTTCGATTTCTTTATTCTTAGCAAGTTTCAATTTATTTTACAACACGTTATTTTCTTAAGTAGTTTTAAATAAGTTCAATTTATTTCTAAATTATTGTTTAATTTTATTACATGCATAACTTCTATATACTATATATATATATATATATATATATATAAATCAAAAATAATATGTGACATAACTAGTTTTCTCGCTATACTACAAACGATTAATATATATATATATATATATTAAATTTATTTTCATATATATAAGTTATACATACCAAAAGGGTAATGCTCCAAAAAGCTCAAAATGAGCTAATGGGTCTCATGCTACAAAATTTAATCACAAATATTAATTATAATTCCACAATTTTAATTACCTCTATGCAATCCAATAAATATTAAGGATTGATTTCTTGTCTCAGGTAATGAGTAAAATGATGAGATATTATAAATATAATATCACTCCCGTCCAATTAGTTCACGAATCATATATGAAAGGCAAATTTTTCAAAAAAGGCAAAATATTATGAATATTTTCATGACTCTTTTTCTCGATTTGTCAAACATTATTTGTCCAGATGGATCAACAAATCATGTGTTCAAGTCAGAATCAAATAAGAGCGATATATGCCTTATTGATTGTGCTACGACGCACACAATTCTTAAAAACAGAGAATATTTCTCCAATTTGAACTTAGCCGATGCTAATGTTCAAACAATATCCGCATCTCCAATTTGATTAATGGCTCTGGAAGAGCAAATATTATGTTGCCAGGGGAACAACAATAATAAAATTTACCTATTTGCTCATACTTTTTTTTATAGGAATTATCTCCAAATCAACCTTTTTAGGTCAACAACCAAATATTTCACACTTTTTTGGTCATGGCAAAGGTGTATTTTGTATACCTCGAGCCCAAATCACACTCTTTATCACATTAATTCTTTATCAATCCACTACTCCCGCACGCAACAAAATTTTTTTGGTTCAAAGGATCTCCAAATCAATCCCCCGATGATATATTTGCTTTCAACTCATTCTCATCACGAATGTCAATACATTTTTTTATCTCAATCACAATCACATAGAAAATATTGATTAGCTAAAAAAGATTTTTATTTCTAATTTTTAAATTTTAATTACAATTTTAAATTTTGTTATAAAATTGTTGTACAGAATCCCCCGTTTCTTACGCATTGGGAGACATATACGTGGTCATATTCATCTGCAATGGACCGTTTAGATATTTCATGGTTTTGATAGATGCATCAACTAGGTGGTCACATGTTTGTTTGCTTTTCGAAATATTGCATTTGCTAGACTTTTAGCACAAATTAAGTTAAGCCAAACCTTTAATCCATCCGTGAGAATGCCTGAAATTTCTCAATCTCAGCGCATTTCAAAATTATCGCATGTCTATAGGACTTAAAAATTAATTCCCATGAATTCAAAAGCGAAATTGGGAATCGTCATTTTCGATACAAAATCACATATACCAAATTCGTAGCACGTCTCAAACTAAGTATATATATGATTTGTGTATTTTTTATTTATGTATTTGTTTCAATGTCCCTCTATGACCAGCCAGGCTTTTGTTCTCCCATACGTGGAGCTTATATATAGTTTGATTACGGTGTAGATATATAAACTGTCAGACATGGCCTTTTTTCCACTAGAATAAATTGTTGTTTTGCTTCTTCATCCACGGTTGTGAAAAATGATTCGAGTGACATACCGTTCACATAATCATACCAATTAACATTTGTGGTCTTTTAAATTTTGCATCAAGATTCTTATCAAAAAAATATATTCTTGCATCAAGATTGTTCGAAAGCATGAAGAGGGACTTTACTACTAGAATAAATTGTTGTCTTGCTTCTTCAAAGCCTCGTTGATTCGTTTCATTTTTTTGTCAACTTAATCAAAAAATATATTTGCATCAAAATTGTTCGAAAGCATGAGCAAATTTTAACTCCTTGGAGTTAACTTCACAATGTAAAATCATATTTTTCATGTTTGATTCAACTTTAGACTTGCAAGAAGTTGCAAATTTTTAAATAATAAAATACATGAATTGACATAAATACATTTCAAACAAAAGAGATGAATTTAGATAATAAAAAGTAATTAATGAAGAGTAATTATGTCCACAAACTCTTGAGAGATATATGCTCTAAAGGGGGTGAGGGAGATATATGAGCAACCAAATAAAATTAGTTCTAATTCCCCTCCAAATTATCTCCCAGGAGTTAATTCCACCTTTAACCAAACAAGGCCCAAATGTAAGTGTTATTTGTCAAAAGTAGATTAATTTAGCATTTATTGGAGTATACATGTAAGTAGAAGTAGAGGAACACTTCAGTAACTTTACCTATTGCAACTGTATTAGTTCCACCCCCAATACTCTCAATCGAACAAGTTACCCAAAACGGACTAATACCTAAATCTAAATATTAATCCCAGTACAAATTAAACCCATGATCTTAAATCTCCCAAATATATGAACCGAACATGCCATTAATATTAAACTTAAAAGACTGGGATAACTTAAAAGAGTATGTTTAGAACTATTTTCCTTCAATTTTATGTTCAAAATGCAAAGACATCAAAGCATCAGTATGTAATGCAAGAAAAGAATTTTTAAGTGTTTTGAGTATTACATATGTACCACATCAACCAATCGCAAACAACATGGAACTGAACACAAACAGCATAAAAGCTAGTTCTTTAACTGTCATGCCAACGATAATAAGCACAAACAAAAATTATTTCAAACAAGATAATGTTGAATTTCTATGTCCATGTGGTGGATTTTGCGGCTTGGAGCACTAGCCAAAATGGTTTAATGAATGAATCTTCTTCTGTTGGATACCTACATGGCACTCTCTACGACTGATGCGTGCCATCCAACGGCAGCGCCACATGCAGGTAGTGTTTGACACGTTTACACCATTTGGAATATCACTTTCTTATTATTATGGTTGTAGTTGGCCGTCTGTTAGGATAACTTACACCTTTTGGAACATCACTTTCACAACATAACATAGAGTTGAGAATTAGGTCACAAACACTTGGTTGGATTTTGTTATGACAAGTCATTGAAGAGTTAGGTTCTATATGATATAGGCAAATGATAAGATGACCTGGTGCCGCGCATCTGGTGAAGGTGTACGTCCATTCACACATTAAGATATAATGCACACACATCGATGCATGAATGAATGGACACCTTCACCAGGTGTCTATCCCGGGTGCTTGACACCGGGTCATCCTAGCATTTCTCAAAAGCAAATACGCTTATAATTGTCTTAGCCCTCTAATATTTTTTTATTTAAAAAACTCTCTTTCCTCACTTGGTCACAAAAAACAAGCCAAACATCCTGACAGTACAACACCAAAAAAAACAAAAAAGAAGACAACAACTCATTTACATTCAGAAATTTCAAGGTGTCACCAACCAGTAACTAAAATCACTCAATAAAATAGAACAAAATCCCAGTGAAACATCTGGGATGACCTTACAGATTTGAATCACCTTTAGAAGAAAAAGAAAGCCAGAAGAAGAAAAACAAGAAAAAGAAGCTAGAGATACCTACCTTGCACACAATATGAATCAACAACGAAGTAACAACAATGAAACTATGGGAATTCCCCCGACTCACTCGCTTTAACCACAGTCGGTAGCAGCGAAAAATAGAAGATTTTTTCCCATATTTGTTAAGCAGGAATTGAAGTAGCACATTCTTCTTCAGTTTCATAATCAGCAATTCATTCCTTTTAGGGCAAAAGGAATAGCAACTCAATACAGACACCCCGGAAAAAGATATGCTTGAGATTTCTCACAGTAAACGAAATACAAACTTAGGAAAAATCTGAGCATATATATATTAAAAATCAAGAGTCATCCCCATATCATCCTTACCTCCATGTGGATGCATAGAAGAAAAATAAAACAGAAAAACAGCGCGGCACGCCCTCTATCACCTGCCTCTGCATCCCATGTGCTACAAGGAACAAATTCACCAGTCAAGAATGATGAGAATTTTGATAGACATACATAAAATCAAAAGTGTACCAAAGAACCAACAGGCTAAAGAATTAGAAAAGCAATCTGTTTACCTACAACAAGCCGATCAGTTTCAGAACCCCGTTTCAAGAAAGGTCTAGAAGATGTAAACTCATACAGTCTTCACTCTCCCTTGTCATAAGAAACTGTCACTTGAATATTGCCACTTTCCCTCTCATAGTAGTTCGCCCTGCCATGTCTGGAGTGAGTTTGGCCCTTCTCACGGTACCTTGAACTCCTACCATGTGAATCTTCTTCAAAGAATTCTTTAGCATCAGCATTGTAAGATCTAGCACGATGATACTCAAAATGTGAACTATTGTTTCTTCTATCACCGTTTCCTGGTACACGCACCTGTTTATTACCTTCTTGCGCAGCTGAGTTTCTACTTCCACGATACATATCTTGGCCCCTTCCAAATCGACCATTAAGGTGGCCATGCCTGCGAAACCCTGAGGAGACTGATCGGCCATGTTGATCATTTACATCATCAGGGTGGACTTGTTCTTCTGGCTTTGGAATATTTGGCTGATCAGGTAGAGGACCACCCTCGGATGAATCCAAAACCTTCCTCTCAGGCTTTGCACCATCATGACGCACGTTTGGTGCTCCAGTAATATCAATATTTTGAACATCAGAATCAGAATAGGGATGAAGAGCGTGGCTATTCTGCTTATCATTTCTTGAAGCAGAACTTTCCACCCTGAGGTGGAGAGTCCTTTCGGGAAGCCTTGACAACTTTTTGACCTCCATTTCCCTTGGTTGTCTGTCGATTATGATCTACAAAAGCTTGAGGCTTAGGTTGCCAATGGGATGATGACGAATGAACACCAACACCCTGGTTTTCTCCCGAAATACTTCTTCCAGCCGACTGATTTGAACCAGGGGTTGAACCGAAACTTTCAAAAGTACCTTCCCCACGCAAGTCAATATCTGAGTTGTTTTGATTTTGGTACACACCCTTGTGCCCCTTTGAGGTTTGCCTTTTCCCTCGTCCTGTTGATCCTTGATCCTTTGCCACTCCCTCAGCACTGAATACTTTAGTTGGCAAAGAACTATTTGACGCATTTGAGCTTTCAGGATATCTTGCCCGCTCTTTTGACATATTTGTATCTGCCTTTCTTGATTGGTTCTGCTCAGTTGATACCTGAACTACCTTGTTCATATTCGACGTAAAAGATGATCCTTCAGAAGGATTAACAGAGGAAGAATCAGCTGAAACCCTTTGACGCCATAACCCCTGGGCTTTTCCATGTTTGTTATGCTTATTCTCACCATTCTTCACAGAGGCAGCTAATGCTCCTTTTCCAGTAGCTGATCCATCAGGTTCACTAATTGCATTGCTGAAAGAACTTGTTCTCCCAGTATTTTCATCAGAGAGAACTTGATGGACAGATGAAGATGATGGTCGCTGCAGATTACCCTGCTGAGAAAGTTCTTTGGCCACGGGTTTGGGGACGTATCTCTCCATTTCAGCCCTCTTGCTTTTATGGTTATTCTGTGCTTCATGTCCATTTACTAGCGGAATATGAGCTTCAGAGGTGGTGCTGACAACTGCTCCTTCAGAAGCTTCAGTCTTGTTTGATGGTGATCGGACAGGGGCCCACACAACATTATCGCCATTGTGTTGCTTATCCATCCTGTTGGTCTGTGCATTTCTTGGCATCCAGCGTGCAGGGTGAGGCTTCGATTGGTACTTCAATTTATTGTTTGCTTCTTCTGCATGTGTAGACAATCCTTGGTCTGTGACTGGAACTACTACCTGAGAGTTCTGGGCCTCAGCAGGACCATTTGACTTAAGCTCCTGAACTGTGGTAGCGTCTGATAAAGAATTAGAATTTTTCAGATTACTTCCTTCATCTGAGGCCTTCTCAGGAATCTCTTCCATATGCATAGTCAACTGGGTATCTACTTTCTGCTTGTTCTTGCTATTCCTATTATTTTTCTTCTTATGCTGCACTGACTGATTATCTGTACCACTCGCATTGCTAAGCCAATGACACTCACCACTGGAAGTTATTACAATTCCATGATCTTTAGGGTCCCCAAAACTTCCAAAAGAAATAGATCCCTCAAGCAAGTTCTTGTCAATGGTTTGCTTCCTTTTATTGCCCGTTTGCTTCTGCTTAACCGCTCCACTGTCGTGAGATACTGCGATTTTTTGCTCAGAGCCATCTTTAGAAATTTCTGAAGTTGATGTTGAAGGCAGATTGTGCTTTACCACAATTTCTTGGGTAGAATGTGGCAAAGCTTCTTGAGGTGGTGCTTCCTTGGGAAGTGTGGCCACATCTCCAAGCTTGTCAATGTTCTTGTCACTTGTTTGACCAACTGAATTTATGTTACAATTCAAACTAGCACTTGGTAAGGTCCCAGAACTGCCAAAAAGAGGGGGTGGTCCTGCATTGGCTAGGATTTCTTCTTGCTCATTCAGGACAACCTTACTAGAGGGCATAGAATCATCCGCCCTCTCTGTTAAAGCCTCAGTCTGTGTTCGCCTATTAAGCTCTTCCAATTTTGCGAGAGCCTTTGCTTTCTGCTCCCTTGTCCGTTCTTCCTCCTCCTTCTGCAATTGTCTAGCACGTTGTGCTGCAATCTCTCTCATTTTAGCACGCTGCGGAAGGCATTGCATTCAAGAAAAAATAATTAAAAATCAAAACAGAAGTTGCGGGTGCTTATAACAAAAAAGAAATACACTACCTGAGCCTTGTGATCACTAGAATCAAAATCAGATTTGGCATTCAAGTCTCCTGCTGACTTCCCTTGAATATTCATATCAGACTCTCCAGATGTCATTTCAGTAGAACGGCATTCTAAAGCAGGCTTGTGGAAGAAGGCTCAACATTTTTTGATGAAGAAACAACAGGAGCATCTGCCACAACCGGTTTCTTTCTCCACTCATCGCCTTCCAAATGATTAGGCTTTGTTTTACCATAATGCTCTGTTCTACTTTGGACCCCTTGAGGTCTCCTTTGAATATAAGAATGAGAACCACCCCGAGATTCAGAAGAGCTTGATACACTAACAGCAGGGGCTTGTAATTCGCAGGTTAACAATGATACCGATGCCTCAATTTTGTTTTCTACTGCCAAAGTCCCCCTTTCATGAGAGGGCGCAAGCGGCTCACTGTGTGAAATTTTCCCATCGGAAACAATATTAGCACGAGCAACTTTCGTAACATTATCACTTCTAGTATTCAATGTAGCTGATGGTTTCAGTTTCTCATCTTTAATAGAAATAAGACCAGCATCAGATCGACCATCAGAGTTCCGCACTTTGTTATTCAAACCTTCAATTTTCTCAATCAGAGTAGGAATCTTTTTGGTTGAAGAAAGATTTTTCTGAGGAGCATCTCCTGTAATGGGAGCCACTTCTGGTTTCTTAGCCAAAGAATCATTTGCTGCCTTATCCTTATTCATACTTTCAGGTAAACTAGATTGAACAGGACCAGAAGAATGTTCTCCGCTGGCATCAGCAGATTGAGAAGTCTCTTCAACAGATCCTAATTTTAAGGATTCCACTGATTCATCATTTCTTCCGGCTCTCAATTCAACCTCCCTTGCAGGTGGTGCAGGCAGCTTTGCCCTCCTATGCTGCTCATTTACGCCAAGTTCCGTCTTCTCCTTGCCATCATTTTCTTCCCAGTTGTCATGCTGCTTCAAAAGAACCTTGTATGGTCCATTGTGAGTACCATGAGGTTGACCAGGCTCAACTTGTTCCTTGGACATAACCATACCCGTGGAATCATATCCACCCTGTCTGGCTTGAATATTTCCGGTTTCGGGATGAGCACTCTGGACAGGGAACCTGTTATACGCACCAGGACCTGCTCCCATTCCCATGACAGGATCTCGATCATTAGGATTGCAGAAGCCTGCACGGGGAGGACCATAATAGCCTTCATAGGGCACTGGAACAGCGTAAGCACCTGGTCTGACTGGCAGGACAGGTTGCATGTAAGGATCAGGCCCATGAGGCCGGTATGAGTTTCCGTTGTTCGCATGATAACCACTTGGACCAGATACTGCTCTTGGAACTGGATGCATATTGGCTGGAGGCTGTGCTGGAAGTCTAGGATGATAGTAAGGGAATGGTTCAACTGGATAGCTACCAGGAGGACCAGGTGGACCAGGTGGCCTAAAAGGTGGACCAACAGAAGGCCCTCTGTACCAGACTCCATCAGGTGCGTTGTGAACAGGACCATGCCAAGGGCCAAACTGCTGTGAGTTCATCATCGGGTCAGGGTAAGTCTGGGCATCCATCCACCACTTATCTGTCCTAGGTGGAGCTCCAGCAAATGGAGAATTATCATTTCTCCAATCATTTCTGGCTGCATCAATGGAAGATTCATCCTCTGAAAAATAAGATGGTAAAAACAAACTTCTTAAAACAAATTCTCGTCTAAACACTTAGAATCACAGAATAAAAATTAGGAGATTTTAGCCAAATCAAACATCATTAACAAGTTTGACACACCCTTTGTAAGAGTTTCTGTTCTCTCTCCTGAAGTTCCCACTCTACCAGAAGCTGAGACAGGACGCTCCTGAGACCTATGACCTGAAACAAAATGTCCAGTAAGCAGATAAACAGATCAGAATATTCATTTATGCCTACAAACATATGTATGGAAGATGTCACATGCAATCAAAAGGCTAGTAACAAGTAGCATAGCATCACAGAGTAACATAGGTAATTTTACGTTGGAAAATTATTAGCATAGGCTGACACCTAGTGTAGAAATAGAGATTAAATATACAGCATGCAAACATGATGGCTCAACAACAAGCAATGTGAAGCAATCTATCGATAGTAAAAATTGCAAATCAAGGGCATTGCAGGAAATGAAAGAAAAATATTTAAGTTTATCAGATAAAAAAAATATTTCTCATTGCAAATAGCACACACGGAAAAAAAAAAAAAAAAAAAAAGCCCATATATCTTGCGCAATGCATGTACATACACTAGTGATGAAATATGGAAAGACCAAATAGTCAATCTGCTTCACTCAATAAGTAGATAATAAAAAGTTACATATCCCAATTGCATATGTAAAAACAAAAACCAACAAAATAAATGTTGTGCCTATTGGTTACCACAACATAGATTCATAGAACGATCATAATATCATAATATAAAAACAAAAAAAGCCATTAGAATTAACGTTATGCACAGATGTAAGCACACCATTGAACAGGTTACACCGTTACATCATGCTTGATCATATTAATCAATATTATGTCATATTTAAGAAATTGACCTACATATCAGAATTAAAAAAATCTAAAACCATTAGTGGTAAACCTGACGCACCATTCCTCCCTTCCGCTTCAGTGGGTTTCTCAGATCCAAGAGTTGGAAAATCTCCAGAGCTTAAAGTAAAACCATCGTTCTTGCCACATGGTGCCCCCTGTGGACAAAGTTATAATCAAATGAAACAGGTCAGACTGTTAACGTAAACATGTTCCAAATATTGCAGAAAGTATAACCAAATTACAATACGGACAAACAGATATTCAAGACCAACAAGTTCAAGTTGATGAGTTTTGATCTTGAAAAATTATCATTTTGTACCAAAGGGACTAGGTAAATAGAAATAAACATATTAAAAGTTCAAAACAAAAAAGTGTTCAAAAATTTACCAATTTCTCTGCAGTTCTTGATGAGCCCCAAGCAATGGAGTTTTCAGCAATTGGATCGGCAAAGCGAGAGAGCTGGGAGCTACCAGGCCGGGTTTCTGCACTCCGTGGACGTGAGGCTGAAGCTAATGTTTTATTTGATGCCAGCACACCAGATGCTGACGATGGACGAGAGTTTGAACCCCATATATTAGGCACAGGCTGCTCATGGGATTTTTCACTTCCCGCTGTTGATGGTCGTGTACCACTTCCCCCAGATGAAGGGCGATCATTAAGACGACTAGGTGAACCAGTACCCCCATCAGTGTTTGGAGATGACAATGATGATGAACCCCATGCATTTTGAGTGGAAGAAGATGAACGGCTTCCCCAGCTAAGTGTCCCCCTAGAGCAAACAGCAGATTACAAGAGCAAAGAATTGGGGAAAAATAAGCATAAAAGCATAATCCTAAAAATAAAGTTAACTATCATGGTTAAAAAGGATAAAGCAATTGCCACTGTAGCGATATAGCAAATGTCTAGGTCAGAGATGATGAAAGTAACCTAAGAATTAATAAGAAAATCCAAAAATAGGATAGATTGAATAGTGAGCCCACAAACTCCAAGAAGATGAAAGACTAAACTTACTTGGGTACAATTTCTACGTTGGGATCCAGCCCATGATTTTCCAACCTGAAATCACAAAAATGCAGTACATGATGAGAATTAAACAAAAAAAAAAAAAAAAAAAAAAAAAAAAAAATTGAATTGTGAAAGCAAACCAGCATAGCAAGCAGGACACAAAATACCTTTGACTGGGCAAATTAACAGGTTTTGGGACGGCAACCTTCCCTAGAACAGTCATTCCTCCTCTTCGTGCTGATCCCCATCTAAAGCAATGTTTGCATGATAAGACATCTCATTAATACTAGGCGTGAAGCACTTCTCAATTATTAAGCAACGCCAATGTCAGTGTTGTGTGTGTGTGTGTGTGTGTGTGTGTGTGTGTGTGTGCGCATTTTTACTGGCATACGCAAGTGTATTTAAAAGATGATTACGTAAAGCTTATGGGTTATGGCTGAGGTTTCAAGTTGGTAAATTCAGCAACTAACAACGCTGATGAACAAGACAAGTCGGAACTGTAAGTATATAGCCTTGGGACAGAATCAAGTTTTACATGGTAGGAAACACAATGCAAAAAAGAGATAACCATCATGGAAAAAACACAACATCGGTCTGTTCCAATGAAGAAACAACTTGCTTGAGAAATAGTTAATGCAAGTGTAGGAAACTATTAATCTGCAACATGTAATTCCAAAAATCAAACAAACGTGAAGCATGCAGCAATTGGTATTCAGCAACACACACATTGACAATACTGCTACTCCAAGAATCTCAGTCTTCTCAACAATTTTACATAAAAACAGTTAACAAATAACTTTTCTCTTGCTCTTTATTAATTTATTTATTTAATTGCTTATTTATTTTTCTATACAAAGGTTTTCTCTTGCTCCCTTCTTTCCCTGCCCTCACGATTCTTCGCCATCCATGCAGTGAATGAATAAAAACATGAAGATCACATAACTTCTGGCGGCAGAAGAGCGATGAATGAAAATAGTTTTTCAGCTATTTGAAACCAGACTATGCTGCTACCATTTAAAGAGGTTAATCTTAGGGCTGGCAATTTGAGTCATGAAACGATTAACACGACACGACTCGATACGTAATAAACATGTCGTGGGTTTGGCTTAAGTGGGTCTGGGTCATAAACATGTTAACACGTTTATACACGGTTAATAAACGAGCCATCAACATGTCAACCTGCTTAACTCGTTTATGACTCGCTTAACACGACTAAAGAATAATGTATAAATAATAAATATGGTATAATAAATAGATTGACACAAAATTCACCCATTTGAATGCATGTTAATAGCATGATTTATTTATAGACATCTTTTATCATATTTTATTTTATATTTGAGAAGAAATGTTTATTTTACTTTTAATTTGTTATTTATGTTTTAGATTTTATTAATAATTATTTATTAAGAAAAAATAAAACTTTTCACCAAAGTAAAATTTAGATTTTTTTTAAATGATTCTTATAATTTTGTTTATGTTATTATTACGAGTCATTTTTACTTTATTATTAAGAGTAATAAAAACTTAAATGAAAAAGTAAAGTAAAACTAACAACTATATATAACCACATTATATTTTATTGGTTATTTTAGTATGTTTGTTCGAATTTAATCATTTAGATATATTTTAAAAAATAGTAACCAAATTATAAAAGTTTAAATAAAATAAAATTTTTAACAACAACAACATAGCCTCATTCCCAAATTAACTGGAGTCGGCTACATGGATCAAACTTTTCCATTGTGCTCGATTAAGTGCAAAAAATAAAATTTTTAAATACAATATTTAATAAATTGGTGACACAAATACACGACATGTTAATTAACACGACCCACTTAGACACGAAAACGATTAACATGATTAATAAACATGTCATGTAATGGATTTGCATTATATGGGTTATGACCTGTTTATGGCACGACACGTTTACGACTCACCGACACGAATTGCCACCCCTAGAGGTTATGAATCCAATAGTACACACAGCTGGCAATTGGTTAAATTTTTAAGAGAACTACAGGATAGAAGCAGCGCTATATGGTATTAACCAGACGAGATAAGCTCAAAATTAACACTTATAATTATAGCTAAAAAGAATGAAAATGGCCGATTCTGAAAAACAATACAAGAAAATGATGGAAAAGCAGAAAAATAATAATTTAAATGATTCAGTTTTTAACTAACTCACAAAAATACATAAGCCCTTGAAAGGGCAAACTCATGAAGCTAACATCATATAATTGCGAAATGGCATTTAGAGCATCTTCAATGGTAAATGTGGATTGAGACCATAGATTGGTGTCACCTCATCAATATGGGGAGAATGTCAATCTTGTGACACCCATTTTCACTGTATAGACATTCAAACTCAAAAATGCTCTCCAATGCATAATGTGAATTGAGATATTTTTTTTTAAAAGTTTTTGTTTCTATATCGAATGGAACCTTTATTTTGTTTTATTTTTAATTTCTATAATAAAAAATGATGACTTGGCAATGGGGAGAATGCCTACCCCAATGTCTAGAAGTAGACATTTTGGTGGACACCCTCTACTTTTATTCTTGCCACATCATCTACACTTTCAAAATACATGGTTGCATTAGAGAGTCTTTGGGTTCAATGTTAATCCATCCTAGGTGGCATCCATTTTCACTCCAATCCATGGTTGCTTGGAGATGCTTTTAACTACATGGGACAAGAAATTTGAGAGGGTGAAGGGAAATATCAGAATCCAAACAAATAAATTAGGTGTGCAGTCAATTAATTATGATTTCTAATTTACATTCTATTCCATTGATCATATGACAATGCGAGCATTTCACATCAAGAAACATCTATAAGACTACATTAAAGAAGACAACTTGTCCATAGAGGGGCCCTCCAAGGAAGAATTGAACTTGCTAAACCTCAACCCAGGCACGAATAAGCAATCATAAACCTCAGCCATGCCTTGACAAAATTAGTTAAGGGCCACGGCCACAAAAATAGCCAAATGGGTCATTAACCTAACATTGCTAACCGCTAACTCAAAACAATATTAACAAAGATAAAACACTCAAATTTTAACTTACATAGAATTCATATTAACTAAAAAATGGTTCATATGCCACTAAACACAAGGACAAAATGCTTAATACGAGTTCATAAAGGTCTCATGAGTGGCTCACAAGCCATGCATCAATGGGTCGACTATAGCCCGCCAATATAAGTATTAAGTTTGGACCATCAACAAGTCAAGCAACACTTATCTTATGACCTTAAGGGCAAAAATTGACACCCCTAAGAGTTACACTAAGCTATTAATAAATGGGCATTACATAAACAGCACAAAGGTGAGGAATATTAACTAATATCATGAATATTTATTTTAAAAAAGATAGCATTATTGACCACCAAATTGCCAAGTAACCGTAGCTCATCGTTTTTTTTTTTTTTTCCAAAAACCAAAACCCAAAAAAAAAAAAAAAACGTGTAATGTTAAAATACCTCCTCTCTCCAGGTAAGACACTTGATGCCATAACCCGGTTGCAATATCATTCAAGCAAATTGTTGACCCTGTTGATGATAACTATTAGTCAAAACTATTAAAATACGGCCATCCAAAAAAAATGTTCAAGAAAAGTTCGAATCTCTTAAATGGCAGAATAACTAAACTAACTGAAAACTGTTTTCATCAACACTATTCCAGCAATCAAACATGATCTAAACTCAGCAAGTAACAAGAACAATTTTGCAATGCATTTAGGACCTGTTTGGCACAGAATCACATTATAGCTTATAAACTTTGCAATAACTCTAAGCTGAATTACAGGAATAAGAAAGGGCAATTCGAAGTCTACTGTGCAGGAAACATGTAACACAACAAAAAACTCCGATTTCCCTTGAGTAGTTGCACCAATTTAAGTCACTTCCAGTGTTTACCTAATAGTATTCATCTATAGTTGAATATTTATTTCTCTCACTTTATTATTGCCACTAATATTTACAGTGGTTAGCTAATTACTGATTGATATAGGATTCTAATTCAGTGATCGAAGTCTCCTCTCACAATTTGTTGGACAATGGGTTTTGTTATTGCCACTATTTGAATAAAATATTCAAGTTTAGAGTTCAAAATCTCCTCGCAATATGTTGGAACAATGCATTTCACGGTTTTCCTGTGAGAAAATCAATACAGTATTAATTTGCACTATTCTATCTCTCTAGGTCTCCCAAAGGATTTGTGGTATTTATTTAAGAACTGTAGGCTTCTTCAACAAAAAAGTAGGATTGTTGCTTTGCTACTATAGTTGAAGTCTCAAATAAATCAACTACCTTATTTTACATGTAATGGCATTTTATCAATCATTTTATATTCACCAGATAATTTTTTACATAAAATGTTTGTTTAAGACTTCAAGTTCCAACTCTCATTATCCACTCCTCACTTTTCGCGTATACACTGTCTAAATTAATTTGTAAACCATAACTGTTAGGATGCCAACCAAGAACATAAGATAGTATAATCATCAGGACCGTTTTTGATTCACAATTACATGCTCATATAGAAGATCATTATAGGATGGTCATTCAAATAGTAGTGCAGCTGCTGCTGCTGCTGCTGCAATGGGGTTTTTTTTCCTTTTGACAGGATAATGCAATGGTTTGTCGAACTTGCTTTTCTCAAGGAATGAGTGAGTGACATCTTTCGTGTACTTCTTTCTTTGGTTTTTTACGTTTTTTTTTCTTTATAAAAAACAACAACTTGACTTTAACATGAGTCGAACCCACAACCTAACCCAACTTTTCTTTCAACAAGTAATGTCTCATCCATCTCACTATAGATGTTTTGGCTTCTTTTATGTTTTCTTATGCAATTATTCTTATACAACCAGAGTCCACTCGACTAGTTCGTGCACTTCGTCCACAGATGCCAACGCCTCTGCAAATCCTCCGGTCTCTCACTATTCCTTGCTAATCTTCCCTATATTTTCCTTGCTTCTACTACCCCAATTATGGACCTCCTCTCACAGTTCTTATTCGGTCCAATACAGCTCAAGCAATCGAATCACAACACGATTCTAACAAACCCAACCACTAACAGGGTACACAATTATAAGGATTACTTATAGTCGCCGCCATCAATTCACCAAAACAGAGTGTTCATAGGCATCAAAGTTCTCATATTGCTATCACTACTTAAATCGAATAGCGCCAATCGCTGCAGCTCCCATTTTCATACAAATCTAACTAAAAGCATACAATCAGATATTTGTTTCCTATTTTTCCCCCTGAATTCAAACTCCAATCCACACGGCGAGCTCCCACGCCCATACATTCAATACATCGATCGAGATACAGAAATTCATCAACGAAACCCTAAATCCCCGACGCACCACACAGTGAACATATCACAAATCAAGATCCACAAAGAACGCAAAATCAAACCCAACATCGCACGAAGAAATCCCTAAAACACCAAACTAGCATCCAAAAACCCTAGTTTTCTACCAAAACAAAACAACCATCATCAACAACAACAAAAAACTGAACAACAACACTCACCTGATCTCTCCAATTCTTCGATTCGAACGGAAACCCTAAAACACGAAACGACACCGCGATCGATCGACCGATCAATCGAATCGATTCCGCTTCGAATCGATGACACTGAGCGAAACCCTAACGCGATCGAACGCGATATCAATCCAATCTACAGTGCAAGAAATCTCTCTCTCTCTCTCTCTCTCTGTGAGGGTGTGCGCAGGTTAAATAAAAATTGGCGAAGTGAAGATCGGTCTTGCGAGGGCTTTCACGTAACGTATTATATATATATATATAGGAGGCGATATTGGGAGTTATCGCGTAGCGATATGAGTCTTGAGAGCGCGAAAAGCCAAAAAGGGTTGGATTGTTTGTTGGATTTAGGTCTGCGAGAAGAGGATTATATCGCGAGATTTTCCTGGTTGTTTTCGTTGTGCATGTTGCTAATGTACGCAGTGAGGACTGGTTAAGAAGTGCTCCGATTGGGGTTTTCATTGACGGTAATGACGGTCTACCAACTTGCTCATTTGGTTTGTAATTACTGTTGTCACTTGTCACATGTTTTTTGTTGCTTATAATGTCCTTTTACAAATTACAATTATATTTATGACCAAATAAAATGCTAAAAAATGTTTTTTACGGCGCAAAACTAAAAAAAATATTGTATTAGATGATTTTGTTTAAGTAGATTTAAGAAAAATCCTATTTACAAAAGATTTACAAAAAAAAAAAAAAAAGATAATTTAGTAGATAGTAGTGGTTATAACATGAAAATTATCACTTTTTGTAGAGTAACTATTACTTACATGTATCTATAACTATTCCAATACTTACAAATATATGAAACCGCAATATTGTCATTGTCAAGATATTTAGAGAAGATGTTGTTAAAGAATGTCTCTGAAATTATCATAATCGAAATTACGAAGTTAGTTATGTGTTTTATATAAATCCAACATTTAAATTCCATTTGATTTAACGTAGTTGATAGTGTAGGCCTTGTCTGGTTAAAGGTGGAGTTATCTATCGAGAGATAAATTAACTTATCTGCAAGTTACCACTCTTTTAGGGGTTATCTCCCCGAGTTGTTGACACAATTACATTTCATTAATTACTCATATCTTTCTTATTTGAAAGTTATTTATGTTAATTCATATTTTTATTGTTTAAAAATTTGAAACTTCTATCCAAGTTTAAAGTTGAACCAAACATGAAAATATTAACTCAAATGAGTTAACTCAAAGGAGATAACTCTCAACTAACACTGTAACTTAACAAAAACGAACCAAACGAGGCCGTAATTTGATAATCTACTATAGTGATTTGATAATCTACTAAAGAATAACATCTAAGCTCCAACTAACAATTCCACACTTTCGCAAACAAGAACAACCAACAATTGGTCGACCAAGTGACAATAGACTTGATCTCTTTTAGCAAAGTCCCGAGTTAAAGTCTTGTGAATGAAAAATACTGAATCAAGAGGGCCACCTCCCATATGAGGCCCGACGGTGCTCGAGCGTGAAGAAAAAAAAAAGAAACAGAACAGCAAATTCAAACAATCAAGATATTCAACAGGATAAAAAAGGGCTTAATCTCCAATGAATAGGATTGATTCAAGTACAGTATGTGCATGCATCTTAAGAAAAAGATCCTAGAAAACTAAAGCAATTGAAACAGGGTAATGCAAGCTGCCCAATGTTGGTTGCAGCAAGTATTATCAATAGCAAATTGACTATGATTTAAATCAGTTTTACAACAACAAGAGTTCCCCCACTCTTGAAGATAACTTGCACACCAATGATCGCAGTTGGAGCTTCGGTTTGAGTCATGAGAATGGAGCTGTAACTTTGGGAACTCCAAATCGGCCGAGGCCACAACGTCTTGGACCAAAAAAAAAATGCAGCCCAAGAATCAAATCTCCACCACCCAGCAACAAATGTATTCACAAAATCCAACTATTAATGAACTGCGATTCAGCAGTCTCCTCGAAACTCTGGGTTCTCACCAAAATAAAATGGGTACAACACGCACCGACGGAGCACACTGTGCAAGTCTTAAGAAGATAGCACGCATGGCTTTCGGCGCCTCTGCCTTGAACAAGAATGCCCCATAGTCTCGTCGTGGAATCAGTTCTTTCTTCGAAATCTTCATCATAGGTGAAGCTTTCAAGCTGCTCTACTAGGATGATCCCATCAGGGACTGGTGACCCTTCATCCCAACTCCTCTTGATGCGAGGCCATCTCTTTGCAATGCCGATCTCTCTGCGCAACGTAACTGGGTTGGAGTCGGATTTGGAGTTGGGGTTGGAGTAAATATATACTAGGAAAGGTGCCTCCCTTATGTGTCGCACTATCTGAATACATGAACATTGGAAACATGTATATGAGGTTTGATGATTGATAGGCTAAACTGTCAAACAAATCATCTATAACATATCATATGTAGATAAAATAGTACCCCGACCACATCAATCACGTGTTTTATGCATTTCAAGGCACAACTAAAAGATTTCAGCATGAATTAAGTCAAGGAACCACCTCAACAACAACAACATAGTCTTAGTCCTAAATTAATTGAGGTTGGCTACATGGATCAAACTTTTTCAATATGTTCGATTAGGTGCAATTGATGGTGAGCTTTTCAGACCATTCAAATCCCTCATAATTGATGCATCCTACGTTAACTTTGGTATTCCCCTACTCGTCGAATTTTTATGTTTCAATTGAGTTAAGTTTTATAGTCGGGGCATTTGTACACCGACTTTGCAGGTGACCAAACACATATAAAGAACCACCTCAATACCATAATAATTATTTTTTAATCATAAGTTCATAAAGGAGCAATCCCTACCTTTAAGAGACGTCTTTGTCACAATCAAAGACTCAGGAAGAGCAATCCTAGTTTTATTAGGCCAACATAACAATAAGGATTCATTGCAAACCTGGATTATTCAACCACTATCTATAAAGAACTTGAACTAAATATTAAAAAAAGGTCTAACATTTAATATGTCATCCTCCACTCGAACACGTTTCTCCACTATAGTTAATAATCTAAGATGATTCTAGGCTCGATTAATCCCGCAAGTTATCGTTGCTCTAACTCCATAATCAAAAGAAAAGGAAATATAACTTTAGCTACCAAAAATACAGTTTGGCTCTAGCCTGAATTAGTCGGCCCAATTGGGCTTTAGATACCAGGCGGCTTAGACCAAAAATAAAATACAAGAAAATACTAGAATGACGACAACAAG
This sequence comes from Stephania yunnanensis, assembly GCA_039657365.1. NCBI lineage: Eukaryota > Viridiplantae > Streptophyta > Magnoliopsida > Ranunculales > Menispermaceae > Stephania > Stephania yunnanensis. Next base: position 4,728,222 of record CM077588.1, on the reverse strand, counting down.
ACACATTCACTCACAAAAGCCCTACATGCGACTTCAATTCGCGTGTTAAGCATCAAAATCTGTGTATGCACATATCTCGAGACGCATACGATTGTCTCTTACGAAGTAATATGTCTTGTAGCGTAACACGTTGTCATTCTAGTATTTTTCAAAAATATAGCTTGAATACCAATTGTTGGATGGCACAAGTGGAAGAACAACCATTTAACTAGCGACCAGTGTTAAGTCTTGAAAATAAAACATCACTCTGTGCGAATTTGAAGTAGTCGAATAATCCGAATACGTATGATTTAGAGAAGAAAAATAATAATTAAGCTAATTGATCAAATTGACCAAATACCTCGCTGATCGAGTTCGTGATCCAGTAATGGAGGATATCAGCGGAGACGGTCGCCTCACGCTGGCGATGATTCCAAGAAGACGAACAGATCATCGCATCGCCACCAAAACGCGTATCCCCATACGAATCCAACAACCAAGACGCGGAACCCCCCTTACGATCGCTATCTTTCCCAACAGAAACCGAGCAAGCCTGGACAGGAACCACTTCTCATCCTCTTCGCCACCTGACCGTCCGATTGAATACCTGTGGTCGACTCTCTAGGTGATGAATATGCTGAAACAGAGAAGGCGATGGATCTCCGCCGTTGGATCCCAATCGAAGCCCTAGACTCTTCATTGGTGCTGGTGTTGTGATAAAGTGAAATTGATTGGCTGGCTTTTATGGAGGTTGTGGAGGAGAAGTTGATTTCGACCACAACTTTTTCATTTTTAGCACTTAAAATGCTTTCCACGTTTGTGCACGCGCGCACCTCCAACGCGAGTGTTCGAAGCGCATGTTTTCGTGAGCGGGGTTTTGTCCACGTCATCGAGGAGGTCCACGTCAGTAAATGTGCTTCGCGATGCGTGCGGGTACATCTCGGTGGGTGGTCCAACGGTTCTTATTTTCCTGGTAAAAGTAAATAAGGCGGAACAAATATTAACGACTGAGAAAGTAAAAACAAGACTCGCCTGATCGATTCATCAATAAATTTCGGTCCATGGTAGCTAATATAAGTCGAACCTATACAAGAGTGTTAAAGCTCAATAATTTAACGGATGAGTCTAAATCTTACATTGATCGGGTCAAGTTACGGCCTTCATAGAACTTATAAAATATTTTATTATTTACTTTAAAATGAAGTTAGTTGGCTATAAAAAAAAAATTTTAAAGATAAAGTTGAAGTTGGGTATACCTAATTTCAAGTCATATTAGACTTGGGTGAGCTTAATAACAAGATTAATTCAGATAATCTCGGCACCCTCGACCCTAAGCACCACCACTCATCGACGGCTCTCCATCAACAAAGGAATATTTTTTAAATTATTAATTTTATATATTATTATGTATACTTTAAATAAATTATACCACAATATATATATATATATATATATATATATATATCATATATATAAAAGCACGAATCACAAATTTTTGAGTGGTAATGAAATTTACTTATTTGCTCATACTTTTTTTTATCTTCAAATCAACATTTTCTTTTGTATCTAAATCAAATTGTAACTTCTTATCAATCCAGTACAAATTTTTTTTTTTGCTTTATCTCTAAATCAACCATGAGCTCATTCTCATCAATCCAATACACTTATTTTGAGAAAGTAATGTCCTAGCATGATTAACTTATTTTTCCATTCACATCTTATCTCAATCACAGTAGAGAATATTGATAAACTAAAAAATGTACTTATATTTCTAATTTTTAAATTTGAATTACAATTTTGAATTTTGAATTTTGAATTTTATATCTATCATATATATAAAAGCACAAATCATAATTTTTTGAGTGGTAATGAAATTAACTTATTTGCCCATATATATCTATCATATATATAAAAACAACTATATATATAAAAGCAACTAAATATCACAAATTGTAAACTCAGAGTTTTCCCAATGGTATATATGCAACGTATTCATCTAGAGTTCTCCCAATGACATATAAGCAACATACATATTTATTATATATATAAAAGCACGAATCACAAATTTTTGAGTGGTAATGAAATTTACTTATTTGCATATACTTTTTTTTTATTTCCAAATCAACATTTTATTTTGTATCCAAATCAAACTCTAACTCTTTATCAATCCACTACACGTTTTTTTTTCTTTATTCCCAAATCAATCATGAACTCATTCTCATCAATCCAATACACTTTTTTTGAGGAAGTAATGTCCTATCATGATTAGCTTGTTTTTCCATTCACATCTTATCTCAATCACAATAATGAATATTGATAAGCTAAAAAAGGTAGTTGTATTTCTAATTTTTAAATTTTAATTGCAATTTTAAATTTTGTTAATAAATTCTTAGAAATTAATTCCCGCGAGCGAAGCGAGCGGGGGAATCGTGCGTAGCACGTCTTCAAACTAGTGTGTATATATATACCACAATATAAGGTCTCATGGTTATCCTTAAAAGAAAAAATGTCTCCTTAAATATTAAAGTCGTGAAAACTTTCTTTTTATTCTCCTAATTCAATAATGTAAATAGTATATGATCAAAGATATAAAAAAAACATGTGAATCATAAAAATAAAATAAAAATGGACTAATGTTGCTAATTTATATACATACTAAATTAAATTTTTATCTTAATTATTCATTTTTCTTAACAGAAGGCATATAGAGACCATTGGATTTTTAGATAGACATTTAAAAAATAGCCTTGTGCCCGATCTATGCAAAACCCCCTAATCCTTATCCCGAGTCCGAAGTTTAGAACACCCTGACCTATTAGAACTCATTTACTTAACTTTCTTAATCTAAAAGTACCGACGTAACCTTTGTTTGACTATTTTTTGTTTACCATAACAAAATCAATTTCCAAGAATTTTAGTTCCAGCATTATATGGACAATTTTTATAGTGCTTTTCTAACCCATTACAATTTGAGTTGGGACATAATTAGAGGGAAGGTGATTGAACTTGGATGTGGTAAAATGGGTGAGATTAACTTGAACTTCTACATGTTAATGATTTATTGCCTCTTTATATGAGAAATGATGGTAAGACTCCGATGAGTTTTATCTTTATATCTAAGGCATTTTACCGGCTAACTTCATTTTCATCCATTTGGACATTCATTACTAGACATCAAATCAACAGATTATGTTGAACTGTATAAAAATATGAGATTTTTGACAACATAGTTATACAATCAATCTTTTTCTTATAAAAAAAAACCCCAACTAACAAAACATCAAAAACCAACAAGTTAAGAAAAATTACGAACTAGCATATATTTTTGCTCAATGATTTTCACATTAAAAAAATAAATGTGGAATCTATCCTTGTAAAAGAACATACAAACAAAAAAAAATCTATGAACTAACATACCTCGTTGCTCGCACTTTGTAAAAGAACCGTTAATCTATCCTTGTAATATAGTGCAATCTAATGAAAAAAATAAATGTGGAGCAATGAAATTAATCCCAAAGAGATGGATTGGTTTCTTCAAACACAAAAAGAATAGAGGTAGAAGACACAAAACAATAGAATTTGAAAAAATATTGCTCCAAAAAACTTCAAAAAATGTAAAGAACTTACATTCGGTGAGTGTGAGAATGGCGCGAATGTGCTGAGAGTTTTTTTTTTTTTTTTTTTTTTTTTTTTTGTCGTGCGTTCGTTTTGGCCGTATGTGCGTTGCTAATTTTTTGGTTCTTAACATAGGGTTTGGGAGATTTTTGAGGTGGGCTCAAATGTGTTTTTGGGCTTAAACAAAAAAAAAAAGAAAATAAAATTTGGGTCTTGCCCTGGGCTACGCCACTGAACAAAGGTAAGTGGTGTAGTGTGTTTGTTGAAGAAGATGAGATTAGCTAATGTATATGGGATGAGTTTGGTGTGTATGCCTTGGATTGTGTACATGGTAAGCGTCACGACCCGATTTCTTAAATCTTAGTTTAACTCTTTAATCAGGATCATTGATATGTGATGTGGGACCCGCATCAAGACACGTGTACCGACCGAGGCATGCGGGCGAGGTATATGTTAGATTTGTTATGGTGTATACATATTGTATTGTGTAGGCTATTAAGTCACTCTTACTTATGTTTAGGTGTCGAGACATGAGCGGAGATGCGTCTCGAGATACATGCCAATGTGGGACTGAGATAGAGAATGATATGGAAAGCTAACTTGAGTTAATGTAGATTAATTAGTTGATTTTGATATGGTTATAGATGAATTTAGATTAAATAAAACATAAGTTAGCAAATTAAAACACTAGCCATTGATATTTTTTGAGATACGTGTTGACACATCAAAAGACCAATTGAGTTAGAGTTTATATTAGCAAGATGGGTTTAATGGAGAGTTAGTGAAATTGTGTCAAGATGTATGCCATTAGATTAATCTCGAGATATGTGTACACATCAAGATCGATAGTATTAATCAATCTTATCATATATATATATATATATTAGTTTTATGATCATGCTACGCACAACTAAGCCTGTTTGCTTCGCTCGATAGGGAATTTAATTAAGAAATAAATATTGTTAACTACGTATAAATATATAAATATAAATATAAAATTTCAACAAACTATGTAATATAAAAATAAAAATAGCTTCTAATAGGATATGGGCGATGAATTATAATTACAATTGTGTAAATTTAATAAATAATTGAATATAAAATTAAAATTTAAAAAATATGTATGAGTTTGAAAAACTATGTAATATTAAATCTATATATACAATGCTAAATAAATTTAAAAGATGACAACGAAAATATCGAAATGTTTACTGCTAAAAATTAAAAATATTTACTTAAAAATAAAAAAAGTCTCGTTTGTATTTTGTAGAATATCCATGATTAAGGGAGCGCGCTCCACAAATTAGTTTTGTCCCAATTGATGAAGGAAGCGCGCTCCTCTGCTAGGTTGAGCATGCTCCACCCTGCACTGCCTCGATAGAGAATAAGGTAGCAGCCACTGTTCCATTACCAAATTAGCCAAATAACGTCAAATGCTTTCCCAAATCATCAGGGAGGACCTCTATAGTGAGGTATAAACCACTTTCAATCGATAACAACAACAATTAATAGAGAAATCATCACCTAACTATGAATTTAACTTAGAACTCAAAAAATAAACTCACCAAGATGATATATGATCCCTCAGTTGTTTAAGCTCCTCAATTTTGATTGGAAATCATTCACATGATCACCCTTTCGTGATCAAACCCTTAGTTGTCCACTCTCTCTCAGTTTTCTCGAAAGATTGAACGAAAATGAGGATAAATTTGAGGTTTTGGATTTATATATACGGATTTTCTTGAGATACGTACATATCGCGTATCTCGAGACCGATCAAATGGTTAATGTGTTAAAAGGACACTCCCTAAAGTGACAAATTTTAACACCACCTAACACTTACGTTCCTTTTAATACTGATCTAACAATCCATATTATTCAAATCAAATTTTATAGTTTTATTATATATATTTATATATCAAATATATGCAAATATATATACTTCGTGTATTTTCTTGTCAATAAATTCACCGGACATGCCTACAAGTGTTCTTGAGTGTGCACATTCATTTCGCTACCCCCTCGTCGCACTCAGTGTCTCAACTATTTATTGTTTATTACTTATTTTTTGTTTATAGGCTTGTATTAATTTCTTATTAATCCCACAACCTATAAAATTCATTAAACATTTCAAACAAATACCAATAATTGTACAAACTCACGCACATGCTAATCGAGGTACGGATTACTTAATCACAAACCTAACTAGGGTTAATTAGGATTTGAATTAACACTAATGTCCAGCTTAAAGTAATTGGTCGTTACACTACACATATACGATACACTAGGAAATCATCACACAAATGTACCTTTGGCCACGCGCCTCGATCAATGTGCATATCACGATGTGGGTTTCACGTCATGAGTCAATGATCTTGATTAAAGATTTCAACACGATTAGAAATTTGAGGCGTGACAGTGCATATCCATCGAGTAGCAAACCAGGCAAGGAGATGATCAACGACTACCTCTGAACCAGTGAAGTGCTGCTACGTCTAATTTTGTAAGTTTTTTATTTTATTGTATGACTTATATATGTCTTTTATACATTTTTGGGATGTATACTATGGGTTGTGATATAATTACCCGACCAGAAACATGTTGATATATAGTTATCAATATTTTATATATATGATGTTGGGTTTTGCGGTTCATACGCAGTGAAAAATTCAAAACAATTTTGAAAAACACGATCAAAAATAAGTTCCATTAAACTAGACTTACAAAATTAAATCATACCTTAATCCCTAATTTCCTTATCTGATTGTTCGATCTCCAAAACATTCAAACACCCGTCCTTTATCGAAAATCTATACATGAACGATGATCAAAATTTGGAGTGCTAGCCTTAAGAGAGATATAAAACGTTTTTCTTTCTTTCCCAAAATCTAGAGAACTCGAAAATAGCAAAAATAAAAAATCTTATTTCGTTTTAGGGTTTCAATCTCTATTTATATGTGTAGATAAACCCTACTTAAAATTATATTCGTATTAGAATTATTGTATTTAAGTAATTTAAGCAAATTACACATATGCCTCTATTAATAAATTATCGTATAACAAATCGTAATGATTTTTATGTCATGAATTTTATCATATAAAACTCATTACTCTGGACTAATTGAAAATGCGTAAAGCCTGCCCGATAGATTCATGCGATGTTGGTAGTGAATCAAAACTATTTTGGTACACAAGTCATAAACACTCTTTAGCAAGACATTATACTACTCAAGTAATATGAATATCATAATTAATACAACATAATGACTAACATATATCATATCATTTTGTCGTGCAATATCATTCGATTAAACATAAGGCATGGAAAGTCACCATTAATGTTCAATCGTAATAGTCTCTGTCTTTAGGTAGACTGAAAACATCTAAATGACATTGATCATATTAATTTACTTGGACTTGACCATTCAACAGTCTAACATATCGAGGGATTTACTAATATCTCTCTCTATTCGAGATGGACAAGTTATATCTTGATTACAAATCTTACATATTATTTACATGGTAATCAATCACAATCTTTATAATCATCCGATTAAAAACAACGTTTGATTGTGTCAAATTACCAGCTCCTATTATTGTAGTATATGGTAATCTCAAATCGAAGGACTAATGATATACCTATTATGAGTAACATTTATGACTTAATCCATGTGGTGTTCTCATAGCGAATCGGTTCAGTACCTTATTCCCATAACAAGTATTTTTGATCTCAATTCATATCATATACGCATAATCAACACATGACTATCAATTAAGATTCACACTAGCCTTAATTCATTATAGTTATAGACATTTAAGATATTTCAACAAATACATATGGATCTTACTATAAGGTAAACATACAATTACTTATAATAAAATAGCAAATGAAAATCTCAATTTTATTAACTAAAATTATAAGATAAATAATGTTTGTAGATTGACCTAGGGCACATGCCCCAACATATGCTTGTGATATTTGTTACATAATTTTCTACATACTTAGGTTTTATATGAATGGCTTCTACTAATTTGTCAAGAATTCCGCTGAATAAACTTGAAATTGTATAAAGTTTTAATTTAGTCTGAAGAACTCTTTAGTTTTGAGAATGATGTAAAGTTTATTAGAAAAGTAGCTAATGTGGTGAGTGTATTAGAAAGGCTGACTAATACGTTGTTTAGTCTTACGTGGTGGAAGTTAAGGCTTAATGAAGGGATTAGGCCGAACGACGTCCTAATTTAGGAAGGGGTTGTCACAGTAAGCGTGCCTCGGGATTTATGTGGGTTTGGGACTATTTTGAGATCCGTGCTGAAATGTTGGATGTAAAAGTTTGCTTCAGGATTTGTGTCATGATTTTGGGATATAAATGTGACCATCTTGGGATTCATAATGATGATTTGGATGTGGATATGTGTATTGGGATGCATCCTAAATTTTCACGCATCTCGAGACTATTCGAGATGTGTGTTGATTTTAAAAAATATAAATAATTATCTCAATATGCGTGTTAAATGTCTAGAGTAATTTGAGAACACCTCAAATGTATGTTATTACGTTAGATTTTTAAGTATCGCATTAAAATATGCATCGACAATTAGGTGATTAGAGATCACATCGAGATACACAATCATATCTAAATGGTATAAATGTCTATCGAGATACGTGCAAAGACTCAAAATACTTCAAAGGCGACTAACATTGAGATTGACTTCGTAATGCATGTGTGATTATAATAAAATACGAATAAATCTTAGAAATGATAATAATCAAAGACAATTAAATGATTTAAGGAGTTCGAAAGCACTATTGATTTGGGCGGTATATCAAAAAACGATAGTGAGGATTTTTTATTCATATTGTTCTAAATTCATTAGGTATATCGGCGTGACTTATTAGAGGTAAGTAAACCTCCAAGGTGGAGAGCGTCAACATGGATTTTTATTCGTTTATTGTTTTAAACTCATTAAAATGATGTTGTACTTTGTTCTACTTCCTTACCGAGTGACCTATGGTCTAAGTGGTTCAAGAGTCGTTGTCAACTCGCAAGTTGAGTAGCCGAATAGCTCATGTGGCATTTCGTTAAGTTATAAGTCCTTTGAGTTGAGCATCCGATGTTGTCATGGTTGTTTTTAGAATTCAGTTCCATCGCAGTTGAGCATCCGGTATTGACCATGACTCATTTTGGAACCTACTCGGATTGTGGCTCTGGTGAGTCTATAGTGATCGAGTGATTGGTGGTACAGTTAAAGTGACCTGAGGCCTACCGTACTAGCTGGTGTTATGGTCACTTAGTCACATATCCTTTGTTTCTGGTCACTTGGCTTTATCGTTGTTCATTATTAGCCTGTCTATTATGCACTTTATTGCCTTATGTTCATTTTATTTTATTTTTCCCCCGTGATTTAGAGACTATTGTTTGTTGATTATTCGAAATACTGTTGAACCTCATCTGGATTTACCCATGGGAATTGTCTCCGTTTTGGTATCAATTGCAGTTTCCTCGAGTAGCAAGGAAAAGGAGCCCGTGATTGATGACTTTCTCTGAGCTTCTCTCAGAGCTGGCTCCCCTATCTTACTTGTTGTAGGATAGTTTTGATATTTTGATTGTATTTACTCTATATGGTGGTGTTTTTGAAACTTTGGGTTATTTTAGGTTGTGTGACACACGTGATACATGTATATGGATATTTCCTACACTTGTCACCAGTTATATACATAAAATTTACTTTGCAGGGTTTCCACACATACGGTTGTCCCAACGTTGTGATTTTTCTAATTTATTGTCGCTTTAATTATTTATTTCTGCTACATAATGTATAAAGAATTATAAAACTTAATAACAACTCTGATAAGTGGCCACACAGTAAATGAAATATTAAATAGGCTGACTAGGCATGCATTGACTCTGCGAGGTTTGACTAGACTAGTGTCGGGCGGGGCCTAGTTTGTGAGGGCTGGCGTAACGGCCCAGCCGCCCCACCCTAGTGAGCCCGAAGCCCACCCTAATGGGTACTTTTAGACTGGCACCGAAACCATACCGGTCTCTCTAAATCTGTCACCTTAAGCCTCAAGGGTGCGGGTTCGAGACTCGGGGGGGCGAAAGACTGCGCCTCACGTGCAAGTCATGTGCTACACGCGGGTCGGTGCACCGCATAAAGAGGTGCAAGATATAAAAGTACCCATTAACTAATTCTACTGGGTCGTTACAAATCGTCACAATAAGATATAAACGAAACTAATTCTATTGGCAAGGAGTTAATTTGTAGTTTTTTGTTGAATAAAAAAATATATTAAATCACTTCTCAATTATTTTTTCTCAGCTTTCACTTAATTATTTTATGATTTGAAACAATAAAATAATGTGGTTTTGGAGTTTTTTAAACTTTTAACTTTGCTGAGAAATTTCTTAATTAAATCTAAATTTTATCATCTTTAATTAAGTGTGTATTTTGGCTATAACTTTCTAACAGCAATTTGGAATTGAATTCTCTAAAATTTTAGTGAAACTAAGCTTCGACGTCTTTACAACAAGTACTTATATCTACCTATATATTAAAAACACGAATGACAAAAGATTCATTCAGTTGAATTACCTTTTTATCCTTTAATTACTTATTTAATAATCGATTTTTTAATAGTTTATTTCACTTTTAACTTAACCAATTACCTATTAATCAATTCTCATGTTAACGAATTTTAATTGTAAGTGATGATATATATATATTATACTTAATAAACGCGGATAATCAATCTTTCAATCGTCACTTAAAATCTATTATTTTACCCTTAATTAAGTCTTTCAACCGTCACTTCAATTTACTATCCTACCTTAAAATCTAAAATTTTACTATTGATTAAGTCTTTCAACCTTCACTTAAATTTACTATTCTATCATTAATTAAGGGCATTTCCGCTATTAAACCCAAACAATTATAATTAGTTGTCAAAAAAATCGAAATAGAAATAAAGTAGTATATTTTTTGGAATATAAAAATAGGCTATTAGATTAATTAAATTAGCGAGTGGGTTCAAGCGTAGGTAGCATGCTATAGAAACTAGTATATATAGACACGTGCATTTAATAAAAAAATATGATTTTTAGTGTTGTAAATTAAATTGAGAACTTGCTAAGAACTAGAGAAGGAAAATAGAAGACTAAGAACTTCTCCTACTACAAACAACTACTACAAAGGAGAGGAGAAGAAATGAGATAGTTAGAATGAGAAGTTTTCATTCAACTTGGTGTGTGAATTACAATGGGGTTAGCACCCTTTATATATGTCATTTGGTGATGATGATAATTGTACTTATACAATGTGTACAAGTTATACATACAGCACAAGTCATAGAACAAATCACAAGCAACATAGACAATACATGGAAGAGTTGGTGTACATCGGAGATGATTACAAGTTACATGACAATACATGGATAAGTGATTATATATTGGAGTTGAATACAAGATATGTAGAGTGTAGAAGTTACATTCAATGTAGAAGTCATGCTTGATGTTACAATTCAATGTGAAAGTCATGCTTGACAATGTGATCATTCATAAGCTTGGTTAAAGGGTCATTCAATTTACAACATTTACAAGTTTATTTAACAACGTTCTTAAATATATAAAAAATTATATTTTTGAGTTCCCATTACATATATAATACTAACATGATCAATTGTTAATTTGTTATACTACAACAGTGGCGAGAAAAGTTTTTTTTTTTTTTTTTGGTGAGGTGTACGTAAGCTCAAAACCATGAGTGCAAAACATGGGCCTTTGTAGTATGACATTTTATCTCTTATTTAAGTGTTTGGTGTATTTGACATTTGATTTGTACATGACAATGCCAATAAACTTATCTTAAAATTTTAGCTGTTTTTTAGTTACAACAAGGGATTTTGTTTTTTTTTTTTTTTTTTGTTACAGATTATCTATTCAATACTATTCTGAGAAAATTGGAAAACGTGTGAATAAGAGAACAAAAGATTTTTTCTAAAAAAAAAAGTGAAATTTAATGATAAAATAGAAAAAATAACGATTTATTAATATTGTTAAAGAATATGCTAGTAAAACTAATTAAATACATGATTATTCCATAAAAATAAATAATAATATATATATGTTAAATGAGATATATTACTACTTTTATATTATTTTATAAACCATTTTATATTTATTTAAGTAATACGAATTCATTATGTAATAAAAAAATAATAATAATATATTAGAACGAATTAATTATATAATAATTATATTTTAACAATATCAAATTCAACCAAAAATAACTTAATGGTTTGTAAGTTGTAATGTCACAAATAGAATTTACCAATTTAAAACTAACAAACTACCTAAATTTCAGGTTACACCTCACAAACTCTTGAACCAAAACTAAAACAAAACTAAAACAACCGAAAATAAATATGATGTTGGACATTTTTTTTTTAAAGAAGGAGAAAGAAAAACAGATTAGAAGATTGAAGGACAAAATAATTAAACATGGCTTCCAACAATTACCATTGTGCATTAATTGTTCTTCATCTCTCAATCTTCTTCTCATTCTTCTTCTCATCTTCACCAAATTTGATCAAAGCCTATAAATTCCATGACATGGCGGGGCAGCTCTGTGCCAACACCAACCACCTAGCCCTATGCAAGGCCGTCGTGAAAAATAAGCCTGGAACTGCCATGGACGCGACAATATCGATGATTCAAGCGACGATAGCTCAGACCGAGTTAGCGAAGCAGAAGATAGAGAAGCTCATTAGCCATAGTTCTTCGAAAGGCGGGATGGCCAAGATGAACCTCGAGACGTGCAAGAAGTCTATGATGATGCTATAAGCAACCTATGGACCTCCATTGAGAATGCCAAGACCAATTCTGTGCCTGATATGACAATCAATCTATCTGCTGCAATGTCTGATTTTAGTGCATGTGAGGATGGATACTTGGAAAGCCCAGACACTGCTTTTCCTATTTCACATTCTAATAGTGTGTTAAGCAAACTTGTTAGTGCTAGCTTGGCCTTAGCTAGTGAGGTGAAAAAATAATTGATTGAAATTCATTTTTGATCAGCATTGCCATGACAATTTTTCCAATAATTAAAGCTTGTCATTATGTATCTGTCCTCAAATATATTAAGGGCAGGCATTGAATTCTACATGGATGATGGACCTGATGGCATGATAAATATATTTTTGTTCATTGTTCCACCATAACTAGAACATAAAGTTCCAATCAATCGTAACATGTTTTGCCGCCAAGAATTTGTTGCGGGAGCGAACTTTATAATCTAAATTCAATTATCTCTCCTCACAAATCTTGTTATAATTAGCTATATTCAAATGTTTGTAATGAATTTTAGATGTGTCAATGTATAATATTCATGTACCAACAACTGCAATAGCCTCAACTACATGGATCAAACGCTTCCATTCAGATCGGTGTAAATGCGCCAATGCAATATGATTCAATTGGAAATAAAAATAAAAATAAAAATTATGAGAGTGGAAAGCCCAAAACTTGGGGAAATTGGAAGTAAAAGAAAGTTTATTTTCCTTTATTTAAGTTGTTTCTCAAGCTATAGTCATTCTTTTTGGTTTATTTCTTTCCCTCTCATATATGTTAGTCATCATTCCAAAACATGCACTCAATTTTCTTTCCAAAGAAACATATGTACCTATTAATTAATTCACAAGGGCTTATACCCTCAAATCTCTATCATACCAAGCATCTATATAAAACATATAATCTCATTGGAGAAGCCTCCAAATGGCGGTGTGGTGTAGTCGCAACGAGATTAGCACCATAGCTTCCTGAGGCAGAAATTGCGGATTAATTCTAATCCTGACATGTTACATTAGATTATCTTGTATTAACTCGCATTATGGGGTTGGAGCATCCATTGATTAATCAAACCGAAGTAAGAAAGAGCTCAAAAAATGGATTCACTAATTTGATGGGCATCCCTCTAACAAGACACCTGAAATATTGATCCAAATTTCATTCAAGCGCCCAACAAGCCTAAAAGAAGCATTGTATTGAGCAACAGAGAATCCATTCTTTCCAATCGAAGAAATTGCGATCTGCAGCTTAGTACTTAGACTACTTTGCAAAGCCTCTACTTCCTTGCTCACAGTGCTGTCCTTTGCATATCCATAAAACTTCCTCACTGCCACACAGTGGCTTCCCCACATGGCTAACTGCAGGTTTAGATCATGGACAGGCTGCGGCGGAGCACCCTCGAATTTCTTTGACATGTATAACCTCACGAAGAAGTCCGACAAGCCTTGCGCTGATGGGAAAACACTCGTTAGGATCGGAGCAGTCTTTTTAAGCTGAGTAGAGTTGGTGTTTGCACCATGTATGTACTGATACAGCCTGAACTGCCAATTGTTATTGTAAAAAAAGGTATATATATATGTATATATAAGTAATCTAATATATTGAGAAGGTATATATGCAGAATAAATACATATAAAAGTTCACTAAAGATTTATTTAGTTAACATGTTGTGTAAATGCTCATCATGTAAGTATTCTTTACATTATACTTATCCTAAGTGATCCTTGTGGGCCCCACACATTACAAGTGTCAAATTATGATGAGAGATAACGGTTGATGGGCGGTTATCTTTTGGGATATTAATCAACGTAGTTTGGTCCCCAATTTTATTCTCTGTTTTTGACTCCGAACACCATTAAGGAGAGGAGAAGAAGAAATTGGAAGATCAAGCTTTGGAAAGAACAACAATGGCTGGAGGTAATTCTTATTTTATTTCCGCAATTTAGATTAGATGATCTTTGTGTTTGTTCACACAAAGATCATTAATGTTTAATGATCTAACAATTGGTATCAGAGCTTTAATGCCTCTGCCTTGTTGTTTGTTCTTCTATTCATGTTTTGGAGTGTGTTGATATACACTTATTTACGAAATTGATTTCTAAAATCTGAAAACTAATTTTGAGTTTCGGTAATATTTCAAATACCTATTTGTGATTATCGATCAATAGTAGAGAGGCATAAATTTCATCTTGACCATATTCCTCTAATTTGTACTTATCCTTTTGTACATATGTATAATGACACGTTGAGAAACTGATTACTATATTGAGTTATTAGATTTGGTTGAGAAACTGTTTTGTTATGCTAAACAACAAAATATTTGACATATAGGATTTCTTATTGTTATCTTTTGGCTCACGTTTCTTTCGAGAAATTGTGTTGTTAACTTTTGGCTCACGTTTCTTTGTCATCCACATATACTTACGAATCATAATTTGATCTACTGGAGGATTTTTCGTAATATTCTGAAATTTTATACAAAACAGTGTAGCTATGTCACATATATTTGTTTGGCATGTTCAATATGCATGGATATGCATATATAATAGAACTGATACATGTTTAGTACAAGTTGATAATCACTTGATGAGTATTATGTTCTATATATTTAATTTTCAGGCACATTAATTATTTTATTTAAATAATACATGAGATAATATGCCATGAAGTATATATGCATGTATATAATTTGTTAGTATTGTTTAAATAAGGATGCAATACATTAAGAAATTCATTGATTAAATGTAGGATGATCCATGCATTAAATAATGTTAGAGTGGCCACAACATCTAAATTATAAAGGATCATTCATACATTTGTTGTAATTAGTAATATGGTTGTGGTAAAATTTATCCCACAGGATATTTTACTATACTCATATAATTAATTAGAATAGAATATCAAATTGTATTTTCTTAATTTACCCATAGGAATTGAGAAAATGAAAATAATTTGATAGTTTTATTATATGGTTAATGAATCTTATTGAGTAAAGGCATTAGCCCACGTGCATGTTTTTACGTCACTTGATTTATTTCTTTTATTATGTTTGCATTGGTAAAACATATTATTTGTAGTCTCTATTTGTTGTTAAGCATGCATTTATTTATTTAATATTTGCAACTACTCATATACCCGTCTTAGGTTCTCGAGTTAAAATTTGAGATCCCGACTCTTAATGGAGAGAATTATAGGGTATGGAAGGAGAGAATTCTCCTCCATTTGGGAGTAATGGATATAGATTTTGCCATACGTAAGGACGAACCACCAAAGCAATCACCGAGGCTAGTCTTCCCGACGCGGTTGATCTCTACGAAAAATGGGAGAGATCTAACCGCATTTGTGTTATGTTCATTAAAACGAACATAACGGCTAGTATTCGGTACGGTGGAGAAGTATGACAAGGTTCATCCATTGCTTAAGGCCATCGAGGATCGCTTTCGGACATCGATAAGGCACTCGCCAAGATTCTAATCATGCAATTCTCATCACTCCGGATGACCGGAGTTAAGGGTGTCTGCGCGAGCACATCATGCGGATGAGGGACATAGCGGCCGACTCAAAACACTTGAGGTTGATATGTCCGAGAGCTTCTTAGTCCACTACATTTTGAACACACTCCCTTCTCAGTATGCACCCTTTAAGATCTCTTATAACACGCATATAGATAAATGGTCGATCAACGAGTTGACGACCATGTGTGTTCAGGAGGAGGGTAGACTGATTATGGAGCAAGGAGAGAATGATGTGTTGCTGACGGTGGACAAGAAGAAAAAGGACAAGAGAGCCAACCGGGAAGGGGAAAGACAAAATGCAACCCCAAGGTGGAATTATGAAGAAAGAATCCAAGTGTTTCTTCCAGTGAAGGGACACATGAAGAAGATTGCATCAAATTCCAACAAAGTGGCTTCAAAAGAAAGGTATATCAATTTCATATGTTTGTTTTGAATCTAATATGGTTGATACTTTACATGACACTTGGTGGATTGACTCACGGTTCTTCAATCCATGTTTCCGATACATTACAGGATATGATAAATCTGCGAAACCAATGGAAGTGAGTTGAGCATTTATTCAGGAAATAAAATGCGCTCACATGTGGAAGCTGTTGGGACATGCATCTTAAAATTGTCTAGTGGCTTTATTTTAAATTTGGACAATGTTTTCTATGTACCTAATTTTTCCAGAAACTTAATTTCAGTTTCCAAGTTGTTGTATTTGGGATTTCACTTCAACTTTTCTGGAACATCTTTTGATTTGATATTTAAATCAAATATCGTTGGACATGGTACTTTATTGAATGGTTTATTTTGTTTGAATTTAGAAAATAATGCCACTGCAATGCATGTTACTGGTTTGAAAAGAAGTGTCATGAATGGTGAATCTTCTATGTTATGGCACCGGAGATTAGGACATATCTCCAAGGATCGAATCAAAAGATTAGTAAATGATGGAGTACTAAGTGCTCTTGACTTTGCTGATTTTGAGATTTGTGTGAACTGTATAAAGGGAAAACAGACTAAAGTATCCAAGAGAGGTGCTCATAGAAGTTCAACATTATTAGAAATCATCCATACTGACATATGTTGTCCGGATATGGACTTAAAAAATGGTCCAAAATACTTTATCTCATTTATTGATGATTTCTCACGTTTCATGTATGTCTACTTGCTTCATCATAAAAATGAAGCATTGAATGCCTTTAAAGTTTTCAAAGCTGAAGTAGAAAAACAAAGTGGGAAACAAATTAAGATTGTCGATCTCGACGAGAGGAGGTGAGTATTATGGTAGATACACTGAAAATGGACAAGCATTTGGTCCATTTGCTAAGTTTCTTCAAGAGCAAGGAATAGTTCCTCAATACACCAATCCAGGTTCTCCAAGTGAGAATGGTGTAGCAGAAAGAAGAAACCGGACCTTGATGGATATGGTTAGGAGTATGCGTAGTAATGCAACTCTACCTATCTTTTTGTGGAGTGAAGCTCTTAAAACGGCAGTGTATATATTAAACATGGTTCCAACTAAGGCTGTTTCAAAGACGCCATTTGAGTTAATGAAAGGTTGGAAACCTAGTTTGCGACATATACGCGTTTGGGGATGCTCGTGTGAAGTAAGAATCTATAATCCACATGAAAAGAAGTTGGATCCTAGAACCATTAGTGGGTATTTCATTGGATATGCCGAGAGGTCTAAAGGATATCGCTTCTATTGTCCTTCTCATAACACTAGAATTGTGGAATCTAGAAATGCAAAATTTCTAGAGAATGACATGATTAGTGGGAGGAATCATTTTCAGGATAATGTTCCTAAAAGGGTTCATTATGATGATATTCCTTCTAAATCAAGTAGTGATCATATGTATGTCATTCCAAGTTTTGCTCATGTTCCATTGAGAATTGAGGAACAAAGAGTTCAAACTCCACAAGTTGTTGACAATCCTCCAAGAGATCAAGTTGTTCATGAAGAACTTGAAATGGTAGAACAACCAATTATTCATGAAGTACCTCAAGTAAATGAACAAGTTGATCAACATGATCTTCAAGAAAATGTTGATACAACATTAAGAAGATCTACTAGAGTTAAAAGGTCAGCAATACCTAGTGATTTCATTGTGTATCTGCAAGAATTAGACTATAATGTCGGAGTTGAGAGTGATCCCGAAACCTTTTCACAAGCCATGAATTGTGCTGAATCTGAATTATGGTATGATGCTATGAATGATGAAATGAATTCTATGTCATCAAATGATGTTTGGGACCTTGTTGAGTTGCCTAAAGGAGCCAAAGCAATTGGATGCAAATGGATTTTTAAGACAAAGAAGGACTCATTAGGCAACATTGAGAGATACAAGGCCAGACTTGTTGCAAAAGGATTCACACAAAAGGAAGGAATCGATTACAAGGAAACTTTTTCTCCTGTATCTAAGAAAGATTCTCTTCGCATAATTTTGGCTTTGGTTGCACATTTTGATTTTGAGTTGCAACAAATGGATGTGAAAACCGCATTTCTTAATGGTCAACTAGAGGAAGAGGTTTACATGAAACAACCGTAAGGATTTTCCTCTATCGGGCAATGAGAATTTGGTTTGCAAGCTTAAGAAATCTATATATGGATTGAAACAAGCCTCCCGACAGATGGTATTTGAAGTTTCATGATGTTATCTCTTCATTTGGTTTTGTTGAGAATATTATGGATAATTGTATATATCAGAAGGTTAGTGGGAGCAAAATTTGTTTTCTCATTCTATATGTGGATGACATTTTACTTGCAACAAATGATAAGGGTATGCTTCATGAAGTGAAACAATTCCTTTCTAATAGCTTTGATATGAAGGACATGGGAGATGCATCCTATGTTATTGGCATTAAGATCCATAGAGACAGGACACGTTGTATTCTTGGAATGTCTCAGGAAGCCTATATCAACAAAGTCTTGGAAAGATTCAGAATGAAGGATTGTTCATCAAGTGTAGCTCCCATTGTGAAGGGTGATAAGTTCAGTTTGAACCAATCCCCTAAAAATGATCTCGAATGGGAACAAATGCTTAACATTCCTTATGCTTCACCGTTGGAAGCTTGATGTATGCTCGGTTTGCACAAGACCCGACATAGCATTTGCATTGGGATGTTAGGAAGATATCAAAGTAACCCGGTATGGACCACTGGAGAGCGCAAAGAAGGTCATGAGATACCTTCGTGGGACAAAGGACTACATGCTTACATATAGACGAACTAATACTTTGGAAGTCACCGGATACTCGATTTCGGACTTTGCTTTGTTGCATTGATTCACGTAAATCAACATTGGGATTTATTTTCATGCTAGCTAGTGGAGCTGTATCATGGAGAAGTGCAAAGCAAACATTGATTGCTACTTCCACTATGGAGGCTGAGTTTGTTTCTTGTTTTGAGGCTACTTCTCAAGGTGTTTGGCTAAAGAGTTTCATTTCTGGGCTTAGAATCATGGATTCTATCTCTAGGCCTTTGAGAATGTATTGTGACAATTCAGCTGCTATCTTTATGGCTAAGAACAATAAAAGTGGGAGTCGAAGCAAGCACATCGACATTAAGTACTTAGCCATAAGGGAACGTGTCAAGGACAAAACAGTGGTCATTGAGCACATTAGCAATGAATTAATGATAGCAGATCCTTTAACTAAAGGCATGCCACCAATGAAGTTTAAGGATCATGTTGATAGGATGGGACTTACATCCATTATGTGATTATTATTGTAAGACTGATGTTTATTGGAACTCTTTGAGGTATTTCTTTACTTATGTATTGTGTACACATTCAAGTTTTATTTGATTTGAGAAATATCATTAAGTTTGGACCAAGAATAAACATGAGGTTTATTCATTAAGTTATGACAATATGTTAAGAAATTTAATGCATTGTGATACATGGAAGATATTACTCACTTGATAGAGGACCTATCGCCATGATTCATGTATTTTATTTCTTAATTTTGGTAGTAATGTGTATATGGATCAAGTGGGAGAATGTAAGTATTCTTTACATTATACTTATCCTAAGTGATCCTTGTGGGCCCCACACATTACAAGTGTCAAATTATGATGAGAGATAACGGTTGATGGGCGGTTATCTTTTGGGATATTAATCAACGTAGTTTGGTCCCCAATTTTATTCTCTGTTTTTGACTCAGAACACCATTAAGGAGAGGAGAAGAAGAAATTGGAAGATCAAGCTTTGGAAAGAACAACAATGGCTGGAGGTAATTCTTATTTTATTTCCGCAATTTAGATTAGATGATCTTTGTGTTTGTTCACACAAAGATCATTAATGTTTAATGATCTAACACATCAATATATTTTTCTCTTTGGTTGGATTAGCTTGATATTCATACTCGACGGCGATCTAATAAACTTTCATATATAGGTGATTTTGGCATTGAACATCATTGTAATTAACTATGAAATAAATGAAAGAAATGAAAGCACTCTCCATCTTATGTTTTGCAAATAAAAGAACAAAGACTGAAAATTATAGTGTGAGTAGGTGACCTGTGGAAGCCATCTTGGGTGGCCTTCTCGAAGGAAGATGATGGAAGGGAGCAGAAATCCATGAAGAGTTTCCATACCGGCGGATCTCGAAATCAGGCTCAGAGTGCACCACTGAGAACTCTGGAATCTCTATGCCAGAACAACACAATGATGACACTATAAACATAAGTGTTACCATTGGCCACCACAACTTCATCTTTCTCTCTATTTGCTTCTCCATATATCTCTTCCTGTTTCTTCAATATGATTGTTCAGCTTATGCTTCATATAATTACTTAATGAGGACTGCATTGTGAAATTACGGTTCTGCGCTTTCGGAACTAAAGCTTGGATGCTCACATACATAAATCAGGCAGAAAAAAATTATAGTTATAAATCTTATAAGTTCCATCATTTATCTTAAGTTCAAGGGAGAAATAGCAACATCTTACATTAATTATAAGCTTTTGTTAGCTTTCTAATCACCATATTCTGCCGTTGAGTTGCGGCGATTGCATTGGTTTTAAAAGGATTAGCACGTAAAATTGCTTAAAGGGCAAGCAGCGTCTCTAGGCACCTTCCAATTATTTCTATTAAAAAAATTATCAGTATATGATTTCATTGATTTAACTAATGCCATTGTTCCTAGAGGCTAAAAGGCATATAATGAGAAGGAGCATTAGCTGAAATATTAAGCAGAAAATATGTCAAAGATGTCAATCATTTTGGAGGCAATATCTCACCACTAATGGCAGGAATTCTCTCATGTATAATACTTTAAAATATATTGAACGAGTGATGCTTTTATGGTCTTTGTTCTTTTAATATTCTATCATGGTTAAGAGCTGCATTTCCACTGGCCTGAGGACAATTAGTTGGTCAGAACTCAGGAGATGGAATATATTCTTAATATCTTTCTTTTTCATAAGTTGAAAACCTAGCTATGACAGGAGGAGTAAGGTGATGTAGGAATATCATCTCCAATTGATCTTGCTGCGCTCTTAGGCATATTAATACACTTGAGTTTTAAGAAAGTATTGTCGTTAACAACTAATTGGGTGCCTCAATGGTTTTACATGGAGTTTGGAGTAAGATGTGAACTTTTCTTATCAAAGAAAAATAATGTATTGGACTTTAATTTTTTTTTTTTTTTTTGTAGTTATTTATTGAATTGATTAAGAAATTCAATATATAGAAACATAAGAAATTCGATAAATATAAGTATTAACCAAACTAACTGAGACACATTAATTAAAAATGATTTAAAGGATTTAGCAAGCACATAATCAATTGCACTAAATCGAGTGCAGTGGAAGAGTTTTGATCGATCCATATAGCTAACCCCAACTAATAGAGTTTCGATCGATCCATATAGCTAACCCCAACTAATTTAAGATAACTTCAATCCAAATTATGCTTTCTTCTCAAACCCACCAACACTATCTTTTACACTATCATACTTTACTATTATTTTATTTATTCATTTTCAAATGAGATAAACATTATATAATATATAAATATAAATACAAAATCAAAAAATAAAAAAAAAAAAAAATATATATATATATATATATATAAGAAAAAATGCCGCCGTAACATTATTGAGAACCAACCCATCAGTGCTTACACCATAACATTATAAGGGTTGGAAAACTCCACCAACCCAAAACTCACTGCTTAAATGTGTTTTTCTAAACCCAAGTCCAACCCCAAATATGGCAGGCCGAGAGGTACCCAATCCAATGAATAGGTCTACACCCACTTACGTTGAGTACCCTTAAAAGGGTGAATAATCCAACCCACATCCCAATTTGGGTTTCTCTGTCACCCATTTTGAGGCAACTATATAAACAACTAGTCCGAGCCATCTCTGCTTCAGCTAGTTTTAGGACTCCCTCCTCAGCTCCTCTCTCTCTCTCTCTCTCTCTCTCTCTCTCTCACACACACACACACACACACACGAGTGAAGGAGCTGCGGCGCTGAGATCATCTCATCTCACCAAATCTTACCTCGGCAGAGCACAGCTCAGGTTTGCCACTCTGATCATCGTTTTATAGTAAGACATTGTTTTTGTTGTGTTCGATTTGCTCTGATTCTAGTGCAATATTTTAGTAGGGGTTGGCTAGATAAGGGCATCTCCAACCCCACTGCACCAAAATGGATTGTCATTTTCTAACTCTACACACCAAATTTTACACTTAAAAAGACACTTTTATTCTAAGGATTTCTATTTTTTTGATATTTTTAGGGTGTGACTATTTATTAGCCCCCATCTATTTTAATATATTTTTTAGACTAAAATACCCCCAAAGTATAATTACATAGGTAATCTTACATAATTTAAATTATTCCAATCACATTTTCTCCTCTTTCAAGTTTTTACTCTCTACACCCCATCTTCTAACACTCAACAACTTGCCTCCGCCGACCCTCTAACGGCCTCCCTTCGGCCGAAGGGCTTTTTTTAAGAGCTTTATGTATTGTCAAAATTTAAAATCGATGCAAATAATACTAAAAGAGGAGGTGGAGGATGCTAAATTAACCTGATTTTTGACATGCAATTAATTTTATATTTATATTAAATCATAATGGGAATTATGGAAATTGTAGATTCATCTAATTAGGTTCACCCAATGAACTTATTCGAATTGATATCTTTGTTAATTATTATTATTATTATTATTATTATTATTATTATTATTATTTTGTAGGGTAAGATTGAAATGTGGTTTGGATTGGTTAACCTTAAATTTGTAACTATGGTGTCAAACTGTTAGAAGAAAATTTTAATCATAATGTGTTTATTTAACATTTGAAGCTATTAATAGTCATGCATGTGCAAGTGTAACATTCATTTTTTAAAAAGAGTACTAGGTAATTGGGAGGGGGGCACATTAGCTGTAGCTTCGTCCCTGTAGGGATGTGTTCAATTTTTATTTTAAAATATTTTGTGTATTTGTTGTCTTGGCAGCAAGGTCTAAAGGATATGAAGTATTTTTGTTTTCTGAAGCACGTTGTGTTCTTTGTTGAATGTTACATTATATCAACTCCAAATACTTAAGAGATTGTGATGATAAATTTTACTTAGATTTGGTGATAACTTTTTTTTTTTTTTGTTTTTATTGACTTTCAATTTTAACCTGTCGCTGCCAGACAAGGCAATGGCTTAAAGAAGGACCCGCTGCCCTGTTTGGCAGAGAGTTAAAGAAAGAGCTGCTGCAATAGCCGACATCGGCTTGTTGATTGTGCCACTGTTGCACAAGGCAGTGGCAACACGATATATGATTCTTAGTTTTGTTGATAGTGGGGAATCATTAGGAATGAGATTTGACAGTAGATGGTGGACTAGGATGGTTGGGGGAGCGATTTTTGAGTGCATGTGGAATCATCGTGGGTGTGGGATGGAGAGAACTATTGTTTGGGGAATTGGTGCGTGTGTGTAGAGGCAGATTATATGTGTGATCGTGAGGGAGAGAGAGGAGAACATGATGTGTCATGTGAGGTGAAGGAGGGGGCTTCGTGAAGAAGATGAGGTTGGTGGAGATGAAGATATGCACGAAAAGGGAGGGGTGCGGCAACTTTGGTGGTGTTAAAAGTTGGGGGCAAATATACGATAAGAGTATTTTGGAAAATTCACTAATGATTTGTGGGGTACTTAAAATGTGGACTAACTCATGGGTAGCTACTAATAGTATATAAATAAGAGGGGGGCTGATATAAGGTAGATGAGTTAATAGTCGCTCCATATTTTTGTATTGTTAAAGTGGTTTAGGTGGCCCCACAAATATTAAAACTTACTAAAATAATAAATATTGTTGCACCAAATTGGTTTAAGAGGAATAGTAACGTGCTATGTAATGGCATCACTGTTCCCTTGCACTAATTTGACGTTGGATTGGAGATGCCCTTAAAACTAATGTTTCTTTTCAAATTCCACCCTAGTGCCCTTACGTCAAATTGGCGGATAGGAACAGTGATGCGCCTTATATTTGGCGCATGGAAATAGTGATGCGCTATATATAGCGCAACACTACCCCTCTTAAATCCTTTTTTTTTTGATAAAGAAGAAATTTTATTAATCCAAAAGGTGCAAAAAAAAATAGTGTCATTTTTGACTAAAAAATTATCTTACTTGAAAAGAATGCGTAAATCATTACATACTCAAAAAAACGCATCAAGACATCCAAAAAACTCATAAGCCTACTAAAATTCTTCATTGTCTTTATCTGCCTTTTATGTGCCTTCGCTCACATCTTACTCTTCAAAAGACCCGAGTTTGACGTCTTACTCTATTGAGGTCGACAAGGGCAATGCCCAGTTGCCCCCCAAAACTTCAAAGTCCAAGTAGAGAGGTATCTAACTAACAGTCTGCCCCATATACCACAATCTTCAAAGGCACTTGTTTAAATCAAGTGTAGCTGTGGAAGAGCATAGCTTAATATTGCAAAATGAATCAAGTGTATCTGTGTGAGAGCATCAAGCTTAATATTGCAAAATGGTTGTCTACAAACAAGTTGTTCAAATCATGGGAAATGAATGGTCTTCTAAACAACTGACAACCTCTGTTGGGAGAAAATTTTGGGATGGCTATATAATACAATTTAGTTCTAAGTTTCACTGACGTGTGGTTTTTTTTTTTGGGTCTTTTGTTTTTTTGGGCTTTTTGTAAGTTGTACAATGGCAATGTACAACAGAGTTAAAATAAGGTATAGTCCCATTTTTTGTGGAGGCTAAGTTGGGATCGATGTACAGAGAAGTACTTAGGGTATACAGGGCAGACTATTAGTTCGTTACCTCTATACTTGTTTGTTTTGTTCAGACCTTGGAGTTGAGGGGGCCAACTGGACATTGCTCTTGTTGGTCTCAACAGGGTAGTGCGCCTAACTCGGGTCTTTTGGGGAGCAACTTGTGAGCAAAGACACTTTAAGGGCAGGTAAATGCAGTAAAGGTTTTCGAGTCGGCTTTTTGCGTTTTTCGAATGACTTGATGTGTTTTTTGGGGATGTGATTGACGCATTCTTTTTTGGTGGGCTAGTTTTTTGTTTAAAAGTGACAACACCCATTTTTTTTGTAAATAGTCAAATATAATGGGTAGCGAGAAGAAAATTTCCTCACCATTCTATTTGCACTTTTAGATTAATAAAGTTTCTTCCTTTACCCAAGAAAAATATTGGTTTTAAAGGAACAATGATGCATTATATGTGGCGCAACACGGTTCCCTTGCGCAACCCAATGCCGCTCAACCCAACGCCAAACACCAATCCTTTTGGCGTTGGATTGGAATGCCCTGAGTAGCACTAGAATTATCTCGTGAATGTTAGGGTGGAATGTGGAGAGAAACATTAATTATAAGGGCGTCTCCAATCCAAGGCCAATTTTGGTGTTGGATTGGTGTTGACGCTGGGTTGGCTGCTCCAGCCCAACACCAAATCTTGCGTCAAATGGTGCAATGGGTTTTTACCCTGATAGTGGATTGCCTTGTTTCTTGCTCGTGGGTTTTTACCCCGATTTTGTGGTTTTCCACGTGAATTCTTGTATTCATATTTTCTCTATGATTTGTTTATTTTTTGGTGTATTCGCGTGACTGAGATCTTGGGTATTCCGCGGTGATTCGTCACAACATGATCTAATAAATTTTCATATATGGAAGATCTTGGGCATTGAACATCATTCCAATTAAGTGTGAAATAAATGGAAGAATGAAAATTCTCTCCTTCATCTTATGTTTTACAAAAGTACTCAAATGAGCTTGTCGTGAAGGGATATGAAAGAAAATAAATGAGATAAATCCAAGTTTTAAATTTGGTATAAAATAAGCTTCTAACTAACGATGAAATGTTTATATACATATAAAGAGTTCCTAATTTTAAATAGAATGCCTTTTAAATATATAGTTCATAAAGTCAGTATCCTAGAAGCTTTTAACTTAACTTTATGATTTTTTAAGGTTTTACATTCATAGTTTGTCTAACTTGGGATCATTAATTTGGAGGGATTTAAATGATTTGAAAAGCACACCATCAGTTGCATTAAATCGAGCGCAATGGAAGAGTTTGATTTTGTTAGCATCCCTGAATGGCCTCCCGTTCGAGAGGTGTATAAGAGAAAGAAGTTACGGGACACTGGATTAGGTCCAGCTCAAGGTGAGCCCACTGCAATTGTTTAGAGTACGTGGGATACGCAGGTGTGAGGTGAGTGAGCAGTGCAGGCATGATGTGTGTGAGTTGTAAGTATGAGTGGGCTTAGAGTGAGGAATATTGATTGTGAGTCTGTTTGGGGTCATCAGAAAAGTATATTATATTTGGGTTTTGGGATTGAGAGGAGAGAGTATCTCCGTCTCTGGATTTAGGGTCTCCTCACTCTTAAGTGTGTATTCCCTTCTCTTTGGTTTATCAATGAAAACTCGAGGCCCCCTTTTTGATCAAAGTTGCTATCATTGGTATTAGAGCGTAGATCCATGTCGTCAAAGATGGAATCAAGAATTGAGTCCCTGGAAGAGCAAGTCCAGCAGATACCAGCGCTGGTGACCTCTGTTGGTGGGTTGGAGATGGCGGTAGGCGACCTCAGATATGATATCCGTGACTTGGTGCATCAGATCAAGGTCGTATCGATCAGATCGGAGAAGGTAGCTCTCGATCCAAGGCAGATCTGACAGACCTTCGGGTCCCGATGAACCAATGGACTCACAAGGCGACTGCCGTGTAGATCTGGGAGTGGCTCCTTATAGATTGGGTCCTGAGGTGAGGAGGATTAAGGTGCCAACATGCAACGACTATGATTTGTTAATTTGGTTTAACAAGGCTGAGCACTACTTCGAACTTCACGAAATGGTAGAAGAGTCGAAGTTAAGGGCTGCACGCATTTATCTTAATGGTCCGATGCAGTTTGGCTTCAGATGGCCGAGAAGAAGAAGCCATTTACGAGTTGGCGTGAGTTGAAGGAGCAGTTGGTTTGATGATTCATGGATGCGGATCCATTGAGCTTATCGTAACAATTTTGTTTGATCCGGCAGGAGTTGACAATATTGGGATACAAACATTGATTCGAGCTGCTACACCTCCAAGTGGAGGGACTCATGGAGAACTTCACGATGGCAGTGTTACTTAATGGGTTGTTCAACCAGATCAGATTGGAAGTTGTGGTCGATCCGTCGTAGACCCTCGACGGAATTGTGGAACAGGCGACTTAGGGAGAAGAAGCATCGTCAAGGGAAGCGATCGGGTTGGGCTCGCCTGGGGTTAGAAGGCCCAAACGACCCAAATTTCTTCAACAAAAAATGAGCCCAAGTCCACTGGGTGGGTCACCCACACGATTTCACGCTTAAACCATGACATTGGGCCGTGCAACAAAAAGGGTATGTGGCTATTGGGCTTGCGCAGTCATCAAGCCCATCTTCATTTGGATCATCTAGTACAGCTGTGTCGAAGGCATTGACACCCCAAATGTCAAATCCCCGATTCAAGAGGTTAACAGAGCCAGAGGCGGAGATTCGCCTCAAACAAGGGCTTTCTTATCGTTGCGATGCTAAGTGGTTTGCAAGGCACAAATGCCAAAGCAAAGAGTTGCAAGTGATGTTGGTGGATGATGAGGAGGAGGAGAATGTTGCATCTCTTGACAGTCTGGCTGAGTCAGCAGAGATGATGACGTTGGAGCTATCATCCAATGCCGTGGAAGGGCTTCCTTCCCTTAGAACCATCAAAATCAAAGGTCGAGTGGGGCACTGTTAAGGTAGTAATTTTGATTGATAGTGGAGCTTCCCACGATTTTATTTCCTCTGCTTTGGTAAATGCCCTCAAATTACTGGTCATAACTACACCGGAGTATGGGGTTTTGGTGGGGGTGGGGCAGGACTACCTGAATCGGGTGTGTGTAAAGGTGTTCACGTGCAGTTCCAAGGCCTCAAGGTGACTACTGAGTTCTATCCAATTCCCATTGGAGGTTCAGATTTAATCTTAGGGATGCAGTGGCTTATGTCCCTAGGCATGACACCTGATGATTGGCCTAATCTCACTACGTTTATCTGGCAAGACGACAAATGAGTTTTCATTAAAGGGGATCCCTCCCTACATCGCGACTTAGTCTCATATAAGTCGATTCATCGCTCCCTTAACTCTACTTTGGGTCGTTTCTTAATTGAATGTTATGGTATTAATTCTACTAATTTAATTTGGACCCTTTGTCCCTTGTTACTGAGCCTTGTATACGGGACATCTTGGCATCATTTGGATCTTTGTTTGAGTTTCCATCTTCCTTGCCTCCAACACATGATCGCGATCACGCAATTGTCCTTAAGGACGGTATCGAGCCAATCAGGGTTAGGTCTTATAGGTATCCACAAATTCAAAAAGCTAAGATTGAGCGGATGGTCTCGGAGATGCTTGCTTCGGGTGTCATCCAGGCCAACAACAATCCTTTTTCAAGCACTGTCATTTTGGTAAAGAAAAAAGATGGTAGTTGGAGTTTTCGTGTGGATTGTCGAGCCTCGAATAAAGTCACCATTCCGGATCGTTTCTCAAATCCCAATATTGATGAATTATTGGATGAACTCCATGGAGCATGTTTCTTTTCAAAGCTTGACCTACGCTTGGGGTATCACCAAACTAGGATCAAGCCAGCTGATATCCTGAAGACTGCGTTTCGTATGCATGAAGGCCATTATGAGTTCCTTGTAATGCCATTTGGCCTCTCCAATGCTCCGAAAACCTTTTAGTTGCTAATGAATAACATTTTCAAGAGTCTGATTCGATGATGTATCTTAGTATTTTTTGATGACATTTTGGTGTACAGCACCTCGAGGATCATTACAGCCATCTCTTCGAAGTTCTCTCTCTATTACAGTCTCATTCTTTGTTTGTGAATTTCAAGAAATGTTGCTTTGCTCGCTCAAGTTTAGACTATTCGAGCCACATTATTCCTTGTGATGGGGTGTTACAGGCGGTTTGTGAGAGATTATGGGAAGATCGACGCACCCCTTACGCAGTTATTGAAGAAAGATTCTTTCTCATGGACCGATGAAGCATCCTTCGCCTTTGATCAGTTATAGAGTGCAATGAAGGTTGTGCCGATACTGGCATTACCCAATTTTGATGGGTTGTTCGTTATTGAGATCGATGCGTCAGGGGTTGGAGTGGGTGTTGTTTTATCTCAAGAGGACCGACCTATTGCTTTCTTTAGCCAAGCCCTTTCTCTCACATCTCTAGCCAAGTCGGTCTATGAACGTGAGCTCGCCATGTGTAGCCATCTAAAAATGGCGACATTATCTATTGGGTCGAAGATTCTTGGTGTGCACTTACAACGGAGTTTGAAATACTTATTAGAGCAGAGGGAAGTAGCTTATGAGTACCAGCGTTGGCTGGTGAAATTGTTAGGATTCCACTTTGATATTCAATACAAACTCGGGTCTTCGAACGTGGTAGTTGATGCCTTGTCGCGTTTCCCTTTCTCTGTTGAGGAGTCACTGGCCGCAGAGATCTCTTCAATTTATGTTCTTTCTTGTGATGATGAAGCCCTCTTGTTAACAGAAGTGGTAGCAGACCCGCTCCTTTTCGCCATTCACACCGCCTTGTTGCAAGACGGGTCAGCCAAGCTAGAGTGGTCCCTTGTTCACAATCGTCTCATGTATAAGAATCGGTTAGCCCTACCTACAACTTTACCATCTCTTCAATTTTTGTTCTTTCTTGTGATGATGAAGCCCTCTTGTTATCTGAAGTGGTAGCAGACCCGCCGCCATTCGCACCGCCTTATTGCAAGACGAGTCAGCCAAGCCAGGTGGTCCCTTGCTCACCATTGTCTCATGTATAAGAATCGGTTAGCCTTACCTGCCACTTCTTCACTTAAACCCAAAATTTTGGTTGAGTTTCATGCTAGTCCCGTAGGTGGTCATGGGGATTTCTTGAAGACCTATAGTCAAATTGTTGCTGAATTATGTTGAGTGGGCATGAAGCAGGATGTCAAAAATTTTGTGGCCGCGTGTGATGTTTGCCGACATTAGCCCCAGCGGGTCTTCTTAAACCTCTATTGATCTCTACTGCCATACGGGAGGATATTTCTCTTAATTTTATCGAGGGCATACCCACATCAAAGGGGTTTAATTCGATTCTTGTCGTCGTGGATCGATTAAGTATGCTCATTTTCTTCCCCTTGAAACACCAACTTTATGCTAAGACTATGGCAAAAGTTTTCCTTAGAGGTGTGGTTCGTCTTCATGGTTTTCCCTGCACCATGGTTTTGGACCAAGATAAGATCTTCCTCAGCCATTTTTGGAAAGAGCTCTTCTGACTTCATCATACTCCGCTGAATTGGAGTTCAACCTACCATCCTCAGAGTGATGGCCAAACAGAAGTCGTTAACTGTTGCCTTGAGACGTATCTTAGGTGCTTCATCAATCAGTGACCCAAACTCTGGTCTGATTGGCTTTATTAGTTCAAGTTCTCCTATAACACATCTTTCCACTCTTCTCTGAAGTGTTCCTCCTTTAAGGTGGTATATGATCATGACCCTCCTCCTCTGATCAAATATGGCATTTCTTCTTGTTCACCTCAAACTAACTCGGCTGCCATATAAAGTGTTCGCAACCAAGCCCTTTGGAGCTGCGTGCTCAGTTAGTGATCTCCTTGAATCATATGAAGCAACAAGCTAATCGGGGCCGTTGGGAGGTGGTGTTTGATGTGGGCTATATGGTCTACTTGAAGCTTCGACCCTATCGACAGTCCACTATCGCACGCCACTCCAATATGAAGTTAAGTCCTCTCTTTTATAGGCCTTTTAAGGTTCTTTCCCACATTTGCTAGGTGGCCTATAAACTAGAAATCCCTCCTTCGTATTGCACTCGATTTTTCATGTTTCCTAATTTCACCGGGCTATAGGTTCTGCAATTGGGTCTTCTGCCCCTTCTTCCATTTCTAGTCGATTCTCTCACTCTCCCTTGGAACCAGAATCAGTATTCGCTTATCACTCTTCTTCAGCAGGTCCAGAAGTGCTCATTAAGTGGTTGCTCCTTCCTCTTTCGAAGCTTCGTGGGAGCTTGTCCGTCATAAGAAGAATTCCTTTCCTAAATTTCACCTTCAGGACAAGGTAGCTCTCCATGGGGGAAGTACTGTTAGCATCCTTGGACGACCTCCCATTCGAGAGGTGTATAAGAGAAAAAAGTTCTAGGACGCCTGATCAATTTCAGCTCAAGGTGGGCCCACTGCAATTGTTTAGAGTACGTGGGATGCGCAAGTGTGAGGTGAGTGAGCAGTGCGAGCGTGAGGTGTGTGAGCAGTGTAGGCGTAATGTTTGTGAGTTGTAAGTATGAATGGGCTCTGAGGAGGAATAGTCAGGGGTATGAGGAGTGTCCGTGAGTCTGTTTGGGGTCATCAAAAAGTATACTCTATTTGGGTTTTGGGATTGAGAGGAGAGTCTCTTAGTCTCTGGGTTTAGGGTCACCTCACTATTGAGTGTGTATTCCCTTCGCTTTGGTTTATCAATAAAGACTCGAGGCGACCCTCTCTTTGATTGAAGTTGCTATCAGATCCATGTAGTCGACCCCAACTAACTTGGGATTGAGGCTATGTTGTTGGTGGTGTTGTGTTACACACATAGTTTGTACGTAAATCTTACTCGCTCCTCCTATATGTATGTATGTATATTATATAAAAAAAAAAGGTTTGAGAGAGTGGTGGCCCTCCTTTTCCGCGTACTTAGTAAGTTTACATATTTGAGTTATTAATCACATGCTTTCTTAAAAGAGAAAATTTACATATGTACCCGGTTTAGTGGATAATAACTTTTTATATATAGTTATATAATATTATATTAAAGAGTTGGAAAAAGAGGGGCCCGACTGTTGTCCTACAAGCCCTTGCTCGGCGCCGGCAATGTTCTATCCAAGTAACTTCGGCAACGCCATTTGCAAAAATATGATATTGGGATGGCTAGTGATTCAATAACATGCTTTTGCTATATACATTCGCTACACAGTTGTATTAGTCCTTTTAGATACACTTTGTTAGTTGTGCGCGCATGTCTTGATGCAAACCTCAACAGTGCACAAACAACTATGTTGCAAATGTATGTAGCAAAAGTATGTAAAATTGGGTTTAAGGTTATTAACTTCGGCAATGTTCTATCTCAGGTTTGGCTTTTACTGTTTGTGCTATTATCATTTGATTTTCAAACTTGTGTTGAAGATTTTTGTTTTCCTACTTCTCTTTGTTTTTGTCTTTGATTGGTTATTGCCAAACCGGGCTTATGGATAGGAACATATCTTTTTCATCCAACAAGGTTTTGTTAGTTATTTTTTTTTTTTTAATGTGTAAACCATCTTTGATATTGTAAACAATCTTTTTTTTTTTTTTCAGCTGATTATGGTCTCATGAGAGAGTTGGCCTTGCTAGCTGCCATGCTATTGAACAATTTTCTCTCCGAAAACATTAATAGTGTGCGAGGATGCTCCATCATTGGATTGGAATCTAGTGTTGCTAAGGATGTTGGTAAAAGGATCCGCGTTTGAGAGAACATATACAACAACAACAACATAGCCTCAGTCCCAAATTAACTGGGGGTTTGAGAGAAGATATATGGTGACTTTATCATTATGCTTTTGCTGCTCTATGGGAAGGAGAGGTATTTTTTATTAGTGAATAATGGATCTTTCTCTTATTTTTGCAGACATTACAGTTGAAATTGTTCTTATTCACTGCATTTCCAACCATCTAGCTGTTTTTGCGTGGAGTGCTGCGATTCCTGTAATTAAGACAAGCTTTCTGAAGCCATGTTGAATTCTGAGATAAGTGATACTGATAGTTAGGTCATAGAGGTATTGGACTGAATTGATTGAGGGCAAATCTTGACCGGATCCAAATAATGTTAGTTCAGAAATCCTAATTTCCAAAATTTGGGTCTCGAGTTTTAATGAATTGGATTTTGTGGGGTTTTTGTACACCACTAGGTGATAGTACCTCCAATGGACACAAATCATAATTCTCATGGAGGTAACAAACTTCAATTGTGAATCCCAAATCTTTAGATTTAGATTGTAATGCAGACTTATATTCTAGATCACGATGAACTAGAACTTAACTGGCATATTGCATATCAATTCTACCCTTGCAGAAATAAATGAACTAAATGATAATGGAAAGAGCAGTTAGGTCTTAATTATGAAATTAATGTCTTCCATCTTGATTAAAGGTGCTTGTTTTGCGTGTCAGCGACCGTGTGCCTTTCATTCTCATCATTTATGTCATCTACTGATTTCTTGAATTTATCCATGATCTTTTCTTTTTCTTTTTTCTTTGTTGATTAGATCTCTCATTTCTTACATTGAGGTAGGAGTAAGGAGCCTTTAGAGGCATAAATACTTAGATCTCAATTGTGGGTCTCGTCCTAAAAATCCAAATGTAATATTTTGTAGGTAGTCAAGTTAATGGGTTTCTTGTGAATTGCAAATGCTGTTATATTAATGTTTTCTACTTCTTTTCCACCTTTTCTTTGTGTCGCAGGCAAGTTTGTTGGTGCAAGCTACCTAAGTTCCTTATTCACAATTTTGCAACCATGTTTGTAGCAGTATGATACTTCCTGGACCCGAGGGGTATGCATGAAACAATGGTTGAGAACTTGTTGATAATATATTAAAATTTTCATTTATTTCTTTGAAAAGCTACACAATAAGCATTCAAGACCATGAATTGTTTGTAGCCTCTCATATCTCTCGCCTTTAATCAGTATATAATATAATAATTGTGCTAAGCTTCTCTTGTCCTAAAAGAGTGCTGCTAACATTAGTAAAAGAAATTTCGAACACTTGTGCTGATATGTAGATCTAAGATTGGAAGTAAGAAAAAGAAAAGAAAGGAGCTGGCCCGCACGACCTATTTCGAGCTAGTCCCTCTTTTCCGGTTTTAGGAAAAGTTCTACAAATCATCCAATGCCAGTAAAATTATTTATTTATTCTTTTAGTTCTTTTTTCCGGTACACTACACCGTACAATTCACAAGTGATTGTTATGTCAATGTTTGAAACAGTATGTTTGCTTACTTTTGTTTTTCAATGCATCTTATTTTATTGTATTTTTGTTTTTACATCTTTTTTAGGGCATTGAATCGAGCAGAGTGGAAGACTTTGATCATGTAGCCAACCCCAACTAATTTGGGATTAAGGCTTTGTTGTTGTTTTTACATTTTTATTTTTAATTTTTTTAAAGATTTTCTATTCTCAAACCAGTGCTTTTTGGTCCAGTAATCATCCAATGACGAGTTACCAACAAGTTTTCTTTTAATTTATAATAAATAAAGCTGATGACTAAGTTGAGTGAATGTTATTCTAGAGATTTTTTTGGTTAATTCTTTATCAGCTAAGGTGATTTTATTATTTTCTTTGAGCAATACTTTTGTCTTTGTTTCAGGGACTCCCTGTTATAGCACTATCATTTTATGTTATCAACCATTAAAAGAACATTAGTTTCATTGAATTCATTCTTGGTAATTTGTTAGTTCTCCATCTTTTTTTTTATTTTTTATCTAGGTTCTCTATTGGGGTACTTTATGGACGGACCATTTTTATTTGCAGCTCTGATTGCCTATTTGAAAATTTAATCAATCTGGAAACAAAACGAAAACTGATAATACTGTAACTGAAATGATCATCGGCATTCTCAGACCAGTAACTTGTTATTTTTTATTTTGTTGCCATTTCAACTCTTAAAGATCTTATCTTTTACTAATTTTGTATACTTAAGTGTTATGTCATTCTTCACACTTTTGTCAAACACATTTCTGCTGGTAAGTAGTCTTCACCAATCTTCATCGGACGCCTCGCTCTCTTACTAACGATGCTCAAAACTATTTTGCAGTTTTATCTCTTGTATATTACTGGCTTGATATCACTCTCAAGCAAGCAACTCCAGATGAGTAACCATAAAGGGACACATGAAGGGTGTGACAAGATTAATGACCAATTCTTCAAAATTATACTTGAACCAAAAGACGCCAAACTTGTATATTCATCATTTATTTCCTAATGTTTCTCACACTCTTCTGATTCATTACTTGAACCACTTCATGTCTCAAACACTTTCAATATTTCTATGCAGGGAATACCACCTGTATTTGCGCGAAAATTGAGTGCCATGCATGATTTAAATCAGGCATTCTTCACAACAGACGAACGAATGAGACCTGGATGGTGAATATAGAGAGGAAGAAAAATAAAATGTCATTCACAAAAGGATGGCTCGAATTTGTTGCACACTATAGACTGATGGAAGGAGATTTTGTCACTTTTGAGCACACAGGAGAAATGCAGTTTAATGTCAGAATATTTGGGAATACTGCATGTGAAAAACCCTTGCAACCTCCTCTCAAAGAAGAAGTACCCTTATTACCATATCCTACTTCAGCCAACAGTAAGAAGCTCATTGTACTTTCCTTAACATTGCAAAATCAATTGGTTTCCTTCATGCATAAATACAAATTCATCATGCAGGTCATCGGTTAGCAAAGCGTAGTAGGGGAAAACAGTGTTATACAAATTCACTGCCTTACTTTTCAAAGAGAATGACTGAATCCTATTTTAAGAGCTTTCCTCGTATTGTAAGTGCCAGCAAACAAGTCTTTATAACCATTTCAATTGAATTCATAACCTACCCTGATGAATTTCCATTCTAACATGCAGCAAATTCCCATTGACTTCGCTGAACAACATGGGCTTTTTGAGTTGCCAAGAAAAGCAGTTCTCAAAGATGAACTTGGTAACCGTCACATTGTAAATGTAAGCTGCTCCAGTGAAGAAACACAAAAACGAATTAGACTTGGATGTGGTATGACAACATTCTTCAATACGAACAATGTTAAAGTTGGAGATGATTGCATCTTTGAGCTTGACCTTAATGCAAAACAACACAACCAACTCATTTTTAATGTCGCTATTCTTAAGCACAGAAATGGATCAAACATATATAAACATTGGGGTATTGGATTATGAAAGCACACCATCAACTTATTAAATCGATCGAAGTGGAAGAGTTTGATCCATGGAGGCTATGTTGTTTTTCCTTTTTTTTTTTTTTTTGAAAAAAAAAACATAAATTGTAGACCTTTTGCAGATATAGGCATGGTTGTAATCCTAGTACATTCTGCTTGCTTATTAATGTTGCAATAAGCACAAACATTTGTTGTTGTTGCTGCTTTGCTTGTTATCAATTTAGTTGGTTGTTTGAGAGACATCACGTCTGCCTTTTGGGTTCAGTACTCTTTGGTTGAGGTGGCAAAATGCGTTCAAACTGGATTAATTGAGGTGTGGCCCCGCGTTAAACTGGTTCTCATACATTTTTGTAGAGAGGCTTGAGTATAGACAAATAACGATTCTGTGACCAAACTGGATTACAATTCTAATCAATTTTTGAAGATCCTCTTATAGAAGTTTCTCCTAGGAATTGCTTTCTGTTATTTGACAATGTCTTCTCCAATTATCCTACTGCAGCAGAAAAGTACAAATTTGGATATTTGCTGTATTAAATTTGCTGTTTTCTGCAATGATATGTTTTGCTGTATTAATATATGAAAGGAAGAAATATTTTAAGTGGCTATTCTTTCTATTGCTCGAATTAGCGATAAAATGATTGAATTAACAAACTAAAAATTCACTAAAAAATGATTTCATTAAAATGATTGCTTGAGACCAAACTGGATTACAATTCTAATCAATTTTTGAAGATCCTCTTGTAGAATACACTTTTATTTCTGTGTTCATGTGCTGCAGCTACATGTCATTGAAGTTGAGTCTTCCGACTTACGTCATTAAATTTGAATCTCCGGACTTATGTATCATACCCTTGCCACTACTTGTTTCATAAACAAGTACGACGTGAACGTGTTATGGCATTTTTAGTACATATCATATAACTCAAGAATGGTTACACGGAGAGTTATTTGGCGCCTAGATTGTGAAAGTAACTTGCAGTATAAAATGTCATGTTTAGGCTTTTTAGGAGTGTGTACATTGTGGCAAACTTAATTCTATGGTGGATGCTATTGAGTTAGAAAAATAATATTTGTGTTTATACCTTGAATTACTACTGTTTATTTATGATTTTCATTGATGATACATCTATTTTTATTCACTTTAAGTTATTGAGTTATTTCACCTCCAGGACCGGCTCCCTGCCATACAAAAAGGCAAGGGACTGATACACGCAGAGTTTTTTTTTTGAGACATTTCATGCTTTATATTTCAGGCTTCTTTCCATAGTTGTTTTTTCCTCTCTTTGTATGTTTTCAAGAAGGTGGACTGCTGATTCATTGTTTTGTACCATTATCTCATGAAGTCTTCTACATAGTCCCTTTTGATTCCTCTTTAGAAAATGTTGCTGTATCATACAAGTCTCTTTTAGTCCTTTTTCTGCGCGTCTTATGTTCTTCTAGTGCTGTTTTAATTAAATTGCTCATAGTAAACTAATGTAACTTTCAACGTGAAACGTTGATATGAATTTATCAAATTGGATCATTGAAGCAGTTAATACAGAATGTTGAAAGTCTCCTAGGAACTCTTTTTTAGTTAGAATTAATTTCTGGATACCGTTTACCAAATTTACGCCATATGGTGAATGCCTTATCATGTAGCATGCCAGTGCATGTTAGGAGAGTAACTGTTAGTAGAGATCAT
Source organism: Stephania yunnanensis (assembly GCA_039657365.1). Classification (NCBI taxonomy): domain Eukaryota; kingdom Viridiplantae; phylum Streptophyta; class Magnoliopsida; order Ranunculales; family Menispermaceae; genus Stephania; species Stephania yunnanensis. The sequence continues at coordinate 4,690,139 of CM077588.1, read as the reverse complement.
AAAGTTCAAAATCAGTGGTAGCAGCAAATTAGTTTTTCATTTATATTTTGTTTCAGTGTTGCAACTAGAATTGTCACTTTCATTACAGCTATATACGCTTTTATCTAAATGGTGTCCTACTGGTCCTCACCAGATTAATAGTGAGTGATTTATGCGAAACTGTTACATGGAAATGATTATATAGACCTCGGCTAAGGTATACGTGATATTAAATAGTTAAGATCTGAGCTTTCAAAATAACTACCATGTAATGCATTTGTTGCCCTGGCTTGAGTTGTAAACAATGCCCCCCCGTCAGCCTTGGACCGAGACTGCATTGATTGTATAAGTTCGTCGAAAGAGCTTTTAGATGATGATGATGACAATATTTTTATTTATTTTCTTGGAATAACTTATGGGCAGTGTTGGTTTTGCAGTTTTGGTTTAATACCCTCATACATTTATTTTTCAGGTTGGATTATATAACTTGCTTTGGTACTTCATTAGGTATGTGCCTATGTACCTAAGCCTTTTTCTATGTTATATTGATTTGTATTACTTGTATAGTTTATAGAATATGTCATAGTTTGATAGAGTTGCCTAAAAAGTTGTTGACGTGCCCAAGTTTAGGAAATGTTGACATAAGTTTTGGACATGTATTGCTAATGTTTGTTATAGATTCAAAAGAAGATTACATTGATAAGACTCGCTTTCCCGTTCGTATATCTTTATGATCTCCTTTTTTGCGAACTATAGTATCGATCGAGGAGAACTAGAGGAGACTAAACCAACTGGCCAAACCTTGCATAGTTACCCTCCTTACTATAATCCTTGTCTTAACAATATGAAGGTCAAATTGCTATGATTTCATCTTCTTTCTTAAGTTGTATTTATTTAACCATTTGGCACATGGTGCATTTTAGAGTTCTGGACATGTTGCTTTGTTACCTACCTTTGAAATGAAGAAGCAATTTAAGTCTGAGATGGTCCTGCAAGTCTTGCTCATCATTATCCCATACTTCTCCTTGAATGCACTAATAAATGTTGCACCTGTCCATGCCCAAATTTAGTCCCACATGGCTTAAGTGCTCTGTGGACTATATAAACCACCTGGACTGAAAAACTAAAACCACCAAATTTAATTTCAAGGGCACCTACCAACTACCATGAGTGAATGGAATATTTATGAAATGTCCATGTCAAAGATGTGCAGCCAAATCATGAGATAAGGGAAGATCAAAGAGCTAAATACATAACAAGACAAGTTGTTAGTCCTTTTCATTATGGTGGAGAGTCTATATATTAGTGGCACACTTGTGCATTATGTGCACACACCACTTAATGGCTCACCAACTACAACAATAGTAGTAGTAGGAGACTGTAGAGCCAAAGAAGGTCTACTTCAAGTAAAAAATGTGGGCATTAGAGCCATTTTAGGCCTGCACTTAGTCAAGTGTGAATTACTCGATGTTATAGTGGATGCACTCTATTGTGTTTGACTCATGTTTCATAGCACTATAACAGGAGTTTTGCCTGAATGGGAACCAAATCTTTTTAGTGTTGATACATTCATAGACTCCACTAGTGAAGGCCAAAGTCAAAATTATCCATTACACACTTCTCTTTTGAAGAAGAGTAACTTCTATCTGATCTCATGATATTAGTGGTGCTGTTCTTATGATATTGGAGGACCCTTTTTCGTTTATAAAATGACACTAGCTTTGCATGCTTCAGAGTTTTCTTTTCCTTATTTTTTGTCAAAAATGGTAGCTATGTTGATCTCAGGGGGCGATGAGCTCCATAGCTCTAACTAAGGCATAGGTCGTTAGTTCTAATCATGGTAGCTACATTATATCTCTTGTTTTCTCCAAGGTTATGGGATTGAGGCGCCCGACTGACTCTAGTGGGAGTATCGAACCAAAATGAGTGGTTGAAAAAGGTAAGGACACCGACACATACACACATATATTAAAAAATATATATTATATAGGACTTAATTCATAAGCTTAGTAAATATAAGTAAGATCATTAAGCTTGAATAGGGTTTAAATTGTTCAATGATAATCACATTGTGTAAGACCCATTATATCACATTCTTTTATTAGAGGGGGAGTTAGATTCTTCTTTGGTACTACTTAAAGCAAGTCCAATAGACTGCAAAGTGCTCTGATACAGTCTGAGGTTATGAAGTGATATCCAACTCTGCTTTCTAATACCTTGTCTTCTATTGGATCAGATAATGACAGTTATTATCTATCTGTTATAAAATTTGAGACTGTTCATGTCAAGAATAAAACTGCACACATGAGAATCAAGTGTAAATTGATCCCAAGCCACACGAGCCTAAACTGACAGTAACATCTAACTTTTACACTACATTTGCATTATTAAACTACAAAATTGGTTTATTGATTAAGTGTGCTAGTGCATGCTACATATCAATAGCTAAATCATCTAAAAGAAAAAAAAAAAATTTTTTTTTCTTAATCTGAAAGAAGAAGTTATAATTTTCTTAGTTTGTAGTCAATTAAGGTACGAAGATTAGCAGGCTACAAAATAAGTCTCGAGTTTTGGTATTTATATATTGAAAGAAAGAAACCAACTTGCCTATATTGAGACTCGAACTCCAAAACTCTTACACAAGAGGCTTAAACCTAATCAGTAAGCTACCCACTTAATAATTTTGGTTGTTACATAGGAGTTGATAGAATGGTATGGATGGCTGGATGAAGAGATTATTTTAGTTGGGCTGAGGGGTGAAAAAATAGGCCAATAATTATAATTTTTAATAGTTTGTAATGAAAGGTATAAGAAACTTTAAAATTACGTTTAATTGGTTAAAATATCATAACATTTCATAACTTATGTTATTATATCACAACCTTTTGAGATTTGTTATTATATTGTGATATTTTTAGATTGTTTAATTTATATCCTATGTCATTTTTTACTCAAAATCAATGAGGTGACACATAAAATAATGAATTTAAAAATTCACTTCATTATCCATAATTATTAAAATAATATTTAATTTATTATTTAAATTCATTATTAAAGTGCCAAAAATTATCAAATTTGAAATTCAAAAGTGACATAATATAAATCAAGCAATTTAGAAATGTTAGGATATAATAAAAAAAATATCAAAAGTTTAAGATATAATAATAAAATTTGTAAAGGTGAAAATATTTAAACTTATAGTGAATTGCTTCATAACCGGTGAGTCATGAGAAAATCCTAGAATTAAAACCTTAATAAAAGCTCAATCAAACCATATAATATTACTTCAGAACTTGCATCATGCAATAGAATTGAAATACTATATATACAAGACCCTGACAATGTAGACAACCAAGGGGACACCTAATACACATTCTCCCTATCAGTCTTTGTCTAATACCTAATTCGAGGCGCATCTGAAGGACACCGAGTGGTGATGTGCATGTCTAGTGTTCCTTTGTTTGTCTACTACCTATTATTTCTTTCTTTACATATACAAACCTATATAGTATATATATATATATATATATATATATATATATATGGCATGGGCCACAACTAAGACTAGAGATTCTCAAATTTAGGTGAGTGGGTGGGCAGGGAAACATTGTTTTCAAAGCACATTGAGCCCTCTCTTTCTCTTTATAAACATGGGCATGGGCAGGAGTACTAGTTCAAGATGCCCTATTGTTTGCAAAAATTGAGAAAAACAATGGAGTTTTGTGTGTGTATTTTCTCATGTTTTGAATACTTAAATGGTGGTCAGCGACATTATTCTGTGCTCATGTTTCCTTGTAGAGTCTTTTGGTAGTCCACCCACTTAAGCTCTTTAGACACAATCATTGCTCAACATTACCATTTCTCATGCCTTGGAGCCCCTTTACAGCCCTTATGCTTTTGCCCTTTTTGATAAGGGCACTTTCTTTCCTGCAAAAGAGATAGATAGAGATATATGCCTTCTTTATTTTCAAAAGTGATGCATCTATGCAATTTGATTCATGTGGAGCATCCCCAATCTTTTTTTTTTCTCGAAGGGAGCGGTGCTTGGGGTTCACTGGGGTTCGTGCGAGTTTTTTTTTTCTTTCTTTCTTTTTTCAAGGTATTCGATAAATAGTTTCCTAGGGCCTCAACCAATTTGGAGTATAGAAATGCGTCTAGACCACAAATAAGGAGGAAGTTTTCTTGATATTGTTTGCTATATTCACAAGACTTAAATTTCGAACTTGAGAGTCTGAGACCTTGCTAACTAGAGGGAATTTTAACTCCTATTTAAGTTGGAGATGAAATTAAGTAATTAAGAGGAATGATCTCGCATTGACTAGTTGGGAAAATAAACAAAAGCTTAGAAGTTTGAAGCGGGAAATTTTAAACTAAAGAGATTATAATACAACTAGACTCTCCAAACTCTTAATTAAAGACTTCGACTGGCTCTTATTGTTTTTCTCTTTAGTGGATTGAGCCAATTCAAAATTAGATTTGTAGATGAGTTTTAGACTATTTGATTCATTACTTTAGCTGATTGTTACATGTATAGTTTGGTTACACTGACACTTCTAATGAAGAATAAAGATGGTCAAAATATTTGAGTTGGTAAAAGCAATGAACATTCTATTTGTTTCTTTATTAGAGGCTCTACTCACTCTACATTCTCATGATTCTATTCTCTTCTTTTGATGTGTATAATTGTATGAGCGTGCTTAGAAAGCCTTTGAACATTGAAAGACAGATAATGCTTATATGGCCTTCCTTTGCAAAGGCTCCTAAAAAGCTTCATTGAACTATTAACTATATATCTTCTTTGTCAAAAGCTCATTCACTCATGACCTACAAAACCTTCTTTGATGCAATTTTCTTGAAGTGGGTCAAGCCCTATTTGATCCAAAAAATAAAATAAAATCACATCTAAATTAATATATATAGTATTCTGAAATTGAAAAAGATAACACTTTGAATTCAACAACTTATGAAAGCTGACCTAACACTCTTTACTAAATATTTCAAATTTAATGGAGTTCTTTGCACTCAGAAGCTTCACATCATGATTAATTTAGTAGTGCTTTGGTTTTTTAATTTTTGAATTATCACGTATACGTATAGAGGTTTTGTTGGTGATATGTGACTCGAAATATAGTTCTATATATCAGCCAGAAGTAAAATGTAAGTACGGATTTTCCCTAGCTTATATTGAGGCCTATTATAGTAAAACCTCATACATATGTGTCAATTATTAAGTTGGAGACAACATCGTTACTGGCAGAAATCCATAAGCGCACATGATGTTTTGTGAGCTGGCCCAGCTTTTTTTCTAAAAAAAATCTACCGAACTCAACTCCTTATGTCATTATGGTGAGAACAATATTTATTAATTAATCATATTTATTGCATCTCCATTATTTTGTGCTCTTTGTTTATCTTTTTTAGTTTGTTCTTTTGTTTTTCTCTTCTTCTTGGTCTAAGTTAGGAGTCCTAGAAAGTAAAAAAGTTCAGTCTTGGATCTGTGTAGGGCACTGAATTACTGGCAACTTGGGATGACATATGTTCAAAAGGATAAAATGCATATTGTCTCTCTTTCTCATCATATGAACACATGAATTCTCTCCATAATTTGGGGGAAGTGTCATGCTTTAAGGATCCAAACAAATGAATTGATGTGCCTATATTATTTTTTCCCTTTTTTGCTTATGTTTCTGAAGTAATAGATTAAATAAAACTCCCCCACACTTCTTCATTTTAGTGTTACAAATGTCGATTTTGAGTAGCTTTCGATTAAGCAAGGTGCTTTCAGCATCGAAAAAGCGGGTTTTCAGGAAATTGCGCAATTGTGTCATAAAACTTTTAAAGAATGATGATTCACAATAATTATTGGGAATTTGTTATTTTTATTTTTGCAGAAACAATTGTTGGGAAGTTAGGATTGAATCATCTATATATATTCAAATTATGCTTAAGTCATGATCTTTATTTCAAAACCAACGACAAAGAGACAGAAAATTGTTATTGCAATTCGGTTCAAACCTCTCGTCCTACGTTTGCAGGGTCATGCCTAAGTGTAAAATCTACTACGAAAAAGTGATGTACAGATTTATGTAAAGTTTATAACTAGTGACTCCTCATCTAGTTAGTGAATCAATCACCAAACTTTGCTACACTAGACGCACTTTCCTTACAACTGATCTTGACATAATACCCAAGTGCTCTTGGTACTCAAGATCCCCTCAGTGAATCAGCTAAGACCTTTTAGCCTAGTGTGTGTAATAAAAAGAGTTGTCTCTTGAAAACTCTATTTCACAGTAATTTCGAAAATGCTATGTAGAACTGATGCTTAACTGTTGTGATTACATTACATAAGTATATATAGAAGTTCATGTAAGGTCTTGCTTGTAGACGTTTCCTTGTATATCTTCAATCAAATGAGTTGGCGAATGTTTATTTTCCATCTTTCTTTGTTTGTTGAAAGGAAACGCGTCTTGATTGTCTTGTGAGTTGTCAACCGAATATCCTCTCTTAACTGGACGCGAGATGTCAAAGATATTGGCCAACTGTAGATAAATATGTCGAGTATATTTGTTAATATTTTGGGACAAGTTCTGTAGCTACAGACCAAGTCTCCCTGCATGCAACTCACGAGGTTAAAATAAATCCTTTTTCATACATGATTATTGATTGAGCAAATAATGAAAATAAATATTTTACCTTATCAAAATTGATAGATAATTATTCATAAAGATTGATTGTATATACTTATTAAGACAATTCTGAAGAAGCTAGACATACTAAATTATTCATAAATATTTGTTAATAGTCTTTTTTTTTTAAGAAACTATTTCAATATATTCATGAATTGATTAGTTGTTTTAGGACTTTTTTTGCTAAATAATTGTCTTCTAGAAAGGTAAATTAACTACAAAAGGGATAGTAATTGTTACTTTTACTACAAAAAATGCATTAAAATTATAATTTCAACCAACCGAATGATTTCTTCTTAGAATGCGAGGTTTTTTTTTTTTTAATGAAAAATAGATAATAATATCTATTAACTTTAGTCTGCCCCTATCTCGTCGAAGGTTTTTTTATGAAAAATAGACAATAATGTCTAGTTACGACGCTTTCGAAAACCATGTCTATAACGGCCTTTCAGAAACCCATGTCTCATAAGATTAAGATTATTTACATAGTATTACACATGCAACGGAGTGACATTGGCACATTTGATATAACAGTAAAAAAAAAAAAAAAAACGTAGTGCTGGAAAGGATGAGACCAGGTGAATAAGAAGTAAATCAAAGAGTGTGTGAAAAGGACAGAGGATGGACTTGTGCCCAAGCTTGTAAGAGACCCCTCACAGTTGTCTTCCTTAAAAGTAGGGCACAAGCAACAAAATCTTCTACATCATAGGGACACTGCCTAATTCAAATGATTTTCTGAAGTAGTTTGGCTCAGCACTTTTGTGGGGAATGTACATCAAGATGTGTGCATGCGCAACTCGATGCAAAATTCAACAAATTCCAGCTACAAATTTGTTAAAATTGTATTGGAACATTTTTTTTTTTTTTTTTTAGTTTTTGAGGGAAATCTTTTGAACTTTACTTGGGTGAATCAAAGCTACTGCCAAGTTATTTGACCCAGTTGGAAGCTTTTTTGAGCTCAGTCTGATGAGCTTTTGTCACCAAAGTTGAATTTGTAAAAATCAAGGGAAATGTTGATAACACTCAAAATACAATATTACAAGGTGGGATCCACATTTTATGTGCATACGCATTGCTTTCTTTGTATAATGTTTAGAAGTACACATACCAATAATATTGTTTTACTCTCTAAAATTGTATCAAGGATCTTGAGTGAGAAAAATCTAACTTAATACACAACAAATTAATGGAATCTGATCATTAGTTGAAGTACAAAATGCTAATCAATAAAAGATGGTCCTAGCAATTCGGCACTTAGATTCCTTAAATAGCTAGTGTCACAGGTCTTAAGTTTTACAAAGAGAGTTGCTTTTGGGAGAGTTTTACTTTTTTTGCGAGCCAACCATTGATTTCGGTCGCACATGGTTAAGACCTTTAAAAACGTCTCAGTCGACTCCCACGAGATCTCTAAAGAAGTATCACTTGACACCTATCGAGGCCTTTTCACAATCTCGGTGAAAGTCAGCTGAAACTTCTAAAGAGGTCTCGGCCTTATGCCTCCAAAACTCGCAAGCGACACTTCGTCACTTCTACGGCACGGCGAGATCAAATCCGACCTTGTTCGACCAAAAAAAAACTCTTACGGTACTTTCGACATAGTACAACTTCTCTACAGTAGCTAAAATCGAGAAACAAAAACGATTGAGGGGCGTTGGGGTAAGAGTAAGGGCGATGAGGTAAGCAATGGTATTTCGAAAATTTTTGAAAAAAAAAAAAAGAGTATTTTGAGTTTAAAAAAAATTAAAATCAGGGTACGAAAAAGTAATGGTGTCCATTCAGCAACAAGTGGGGTTTGGTTAGCCGCTTCCAAACTTACGTAGTATATTTTTAGACATAATTCTTTGTTCTTTTCGGGGTGCATCCAACGCACAATAATGTCTATACGAAAGTGTTTGAATTCTTTTCTCGATAGATCTTGAGCATAACGTCCAAAAAATATTCTTTCACTCCAACTTGTGAAAAGGCACATGCACATACATATATAAGGTCTATAGATTTTGTGACACGTTACTAACATCGTTTTTAATGGTCATGGTCGAGTGATCCTCTTATAATGAAGATGAGATGGTGACTTAAAGTGGTCCGAGTATTTTGTGTTTTTGATGGATTCTCTTCACAAATGTTGGAGAGGTTTGAGTGGAGATTGTGGAATGGAATATATGTATGTAGATCATGAAGGTATGGGACTTATTCATTTAGGGATACTTGTTCAAAAATAGGGTTCGCGTGCTATACCAACTTGCCAACTTTCGAATAATTCTTTTCTCCAAACAATATTGGCTTCAAGTTCTCTCTTTGGTATATATAAATAGTAAATACATTATTCATTATGTTCGAATGTTATGCCAATTCCATTCCTAAAATAATTGGATGACGTTATTCTAACTATACTCATTTATTAATTCGAGTTTCTGTTTGGCAAATTTAGTTGATAATTTATATAGCTGAAAGCTGAAAAGTTAGTGATTTATATTGACGCGACTTCATTGCTAAATACAACCTTGCTAAACTATTAGAATACGTGGGATACACATTCATCTATGTTTGCATAAACTTGAATTTATTAGTCCTATGACGTTTTCATTTGATCAAAATCGAAATTATTAATGAAAGACAAGATTAGAAGCAAAGGGGGAAAAATGACAAACAATTGGAAATTGATTTTGACAAGTGCTCATGTTTTTGTCAGGTTGAAAATATGGGTCTCTTTGTATGAAATCTTGAATTTCTTGGAGCAACGGAGCATGTTACATGTAAAATAATTAGTATATATATCAAATTATACACGTGGTTAATTTATTACTTGGTTATGGTCAAAAGAATCGAAATAATTTTTAAGCACTTGATTAATTTCAACAATAATATCTTAATCAAATCTTACTTATATATTAAGTCAAAAAAATCTTACTTATATATGATTTGATTTAGGAATGGACTAAAAAGAGATATGTGAAGGGGGAGCGCCTTCTATCCAATTGCGAATTGTAAAATTTGCATAATTACCAATCACGACGCGCCATGTGTCATTTGATGGAGAGAATAAAAGACGAAAAATCTATTAATTTTTTATTATTAATTTACCCTCACTTTAACTTACGTTTTCTCTTAAATCGATGGAGTATATTTTTATACTTTTACCCTTCATACCTCGATATGTGTGTACATATAGTTTTCAGTGCATAACACGTGGGGTGTGTATTCTGAGAAACGCATGGACGACTCCCAAAGTCGATTTGCTCATAGAGAATTCAGTCGGGATAATAATCATCATAATTGACTAGAAGGAAATTAAGTAATAGTAATACATTTGTAGATGATCAATTAATTTTTGGGTAGTGCTAGATGGACTCAAAAAGTCCGGACTCAAACAACCAAAAAAACATAAAGACCCTTAATTTAAATTCATTATTGGTGTTTGGGGGTAGAGAGTAATTAGGTATTTTACTTAGATAGATATCTTAAATTATTAATAAAAAAATCTTTGGGTCCGGACTCAAAGAGTCCGAACAGATTTTTTGTTAATTTTTTTCCACCCATGTTTTTTATAAAAAAGAAACAACAACTTGCGTGCCCGTGGTGAGGCTCAAACTTCAAACATCTTACTCAAGTGACTTCATACCAAATCAGTGAGTCGTCCACTAATGAATTGGTAATTTTTCCCCACTTAATTAGCATCAAACTTTGTTGTGTCAAAATCATTGAAATTAATCCCAATTAGTTGGACCCTCTGTTTTTTTGACGGGTAACATCAATTGAATATCACTTTTTTTTTATTTGGAACCGAAAAATACATTTAAGATGTCTAAAAATTTATGCTGATGCATCGTCATCTCTATTAATGTTTCATCAAAAAAGAAAAAAAAAATTAAAACACACACCCCATTAATGCACATGTACACTTGTAAGCTGTTACAGTTAGACATTAATGACATTAACGAAAAATCACTTAATTACAGTTGTATGTACAAATAATTTTATGAAGTCCCTTAAAATAATACTGCCAACAATAACATAGAGAGTTGTGGTGAGATGGTACACGTCCCTCCTCCTTTAATTAGGGTTTTTGGGTTCAAGTCTTGATAATGAAAAACTTAAAAATTTTAGTTCGAAACGCCGTCCTTGTGGTCTTATGTTTATCGAGTAAGAAATTCGTTAAGGCCTTGCCTTAAATATCTTTACAATAATCAAGAAATAATAATACTGACGATGAATTAAAAAAAAAAACAAAGAAAAATAATAATGATCTTGTTGAACAAATTTAAAGTTGCTTTTTAACTTTATAATTAAGTACAAATATTAAACATTACGTTTTAACACAAGCGAAATGGAAGTGTTTGATTCATACAACACTACTTCCATGTACGACTTACTGTATGGTTTAATTCGCATTTAAGCTTATAATTTTATAAATACAACAACAAAGTTTCACCCAGTTTCTAAGTCAGCGTAATTGAGTTAGAAGTCTAATACGATAGGTAACTGTAATTTATAAAGTTTGAAAGAAATTAACAGAGTTTGTCTCTTATCCAAAAATGAATAAATAAATAAATAAAACTAAAATTATTTTGAGTTTAAAATAAATAGAGTGCGGTTATGTCCACCTCGTACAATGATCAGGGCACTTAGCCGAAATGTTGAAAAAATTGGGGTAAGAAGAAAATGTCAAAACGACCCTCCCAATCTAACCGATTCACTCACATACCCAAACATCTTCATTCTCGTGCACTCGACCTTCAATCCTCCAAATTTTTTTCATAAATGCAATCGATCCCTAACCGTGTGCACATACGCGGAGTTGAATGAACTCATTTGACCGATTTTGGATGAGACAATAATGTCGGTTTGTATTATAGGGTTTGTTAGATTTTGTATGTTTGCATCACTGTTAATGTAAAACGAGTGAAGAAAAAGAGTGAGAGGCGGACGTAGAACAAAATAAAGTTTGTTTTCTTGTTTTTTCTGTATTTTTGCATTTATCAAACTGTACAGACGCGAAGTGATCGACCACACAGAATCGAGACACTACATAGGGTCTCGACTGTATCTAGCCGACACTATTGCATGAGTATCAGACTAAAGCAATCGAATTCATATGTATGTACTATGTGGTACTAGTCACGGTCATTAGCTATCGAGATTTGAAGAATGATTTTGGACATGTGCAACCGAGACTGCATATTGTTTCTCGAACTTATGGGACCGAGACGGTCAGAATGCCTTGAGAAACAATTGGGGTGCCCTGATTATTGGGATGCCCTGATCATTGGAGTGCCCTGAGAAATAGCCGAGATGCATATAGCCGCACTTAATAAATATTAGTGGTTTTCAGTTGGATCAGAACATAAATCTTAGCAAACGAAGGTGAGGGAGTGCATGCGTGCGTGGGCCGTCACTTACTGAGTGTGCACGCGTTGCCACCAAACGAAACGTGCTTCGTTTCGCTTTCACCCACCTCATGATACCGTGCCCCGGACCCTACGTGCGTCCCTTTCCCACTTCTCATGGTAACATCAATATATTTGTCAAAAAAAACGGTAATATCTACGTATTATACGGCTTGAACACTCAAGACGGACACGCACTTATTAGTATTTGCACATCCGTCCTGTATGGTGGTGTTGGGTATGAAAGGCATTATATGCAACCTTCATTTCAATTTTAACGGGGTCGAACAACGACTTCTTTAAACTTTGTCTTTTGACAAATGATGTCTCATTCAGTTTCACTAAAAATGGTTTGGCCTAAATAGCATGTTTTGTCACACTTATTACTCGCTTATTAATAATCTACTAATAAATTTATTTACAAATCCGAATCAAACGAGATTAAACAAATTGAAAAAGTTTGATCTATGTACATAATATATCTCAATTAATTTGAAATTAAGGCTTTATTATTGTTAGAATGGTAAAAGCATTTATATTTTTTATTAGCTTTTTTGTTTATTTATTTAAGACATCGTCTTCTTTTTATCTTCAAATAGAAATAATGTGAATATCCAAAAAAATAAAGAGGATAAATTTGTAAAAAAAATAAAATAAAGAGGATATTATTTAAGAAATAACATTTTTGGGATACAAGCGATATTGTAAATCCTTCGAATCATGCATCAACATGTGTCTAAAGAATTTTAATAACTGTGTAGCAAATGTAGATATCAAATTGTTCTTTAATAAATCTAATAATTCCTTGCCTTCAGTGTCTACCAAAACAAAATACAAATGATTCATATTTAGGTTGTATTTTATAGGCACAAATTAGCTTATAATTTAGCCTATGATTAATTATAAGCTACCTTGAAAAAAATGTTTTTATTAATTAATTTGTTTTTAAAATAATTAGATTGATACCAAAATTTTAAGTACCACACCTAATCACACTTCTTTTTTTTTTAATAATCACAAGTGTCCGAATTTTTTCAGCCTCTCTTTACTTTGGTTCGACTAATCTTATAGGAGTGAGTCGGACACCTCAACCCCATACTTAAGGAGAAACTAAAAAAATATAATATTGTTCTCAAGAATCAAACCAATGAGTCCATGACATCTACCTCAATCAGAATCACACTTCACTTTTAAATTACAAATTGTTAATTTTTCAATCTTCTAATTAAATTGTCAGCTAGTTTTGTTAAAGCTCTTTCTCAAAATTCAACAAAAAAAAAAAAAAGAAGCTCTTTCTCTCTTTTTTTTTTTTTTTTTTTTTTTTTTTTTTTTTTCCACTGTCGACAGGTAGCACAACAGGGATTTCAGGTGCATAACATCCTCACCACCAGATCATAGAAGTTAAAAAAAAAAGAAAAAAAAAAGAAGAAGAGTGGAAACCAAAGTGAGTGAGCTTTACTTGTGGTGTATGTAAAGGTAGCCCAAATTGTAACAGTGGATGGTGGTGCTGCCACAAGGGAACTTCTAGGGAAGTGAGAAAGAGAGCACTAAAGCAAACTACTTTTCCTTTCCTTTGCAATAGGACCCAAACTCTTCTCCACTTCATTTCTCATCCATCCATCCATCCCTCCAAAGCAAGGAATACCAACTACAATGACACACCCTAAAGAAAAAAAAAAAAATTTCTCCTTAAAAAGTTATAATGCCTGGGCGGCTATAATCGTGTTATGCACCTCGAGATATGCGTACACACAACCCTAAATGTATCCGACGATTTTCAATGGATCGTCGCGACATTGTTGTGTGTTTAGAGTGTTATATAGCACTTCTCCTCAGCATCATGTGTGTGCGCGCCCTGTGTTTTTATATACTATTATTAAATCAACACATCAAATCAGATGAAATATATATATACCCTTCACTTTCAGCTTCAGCCTATTTGTTTTTAAATAATTATTAGCTACAAACATCCAAAAATTCCCTCTCTTCTTGTTCTTGTTCTTCCCACCTAAACTAACTAAGAAAAGAAGAGCAAAAATTTCATTCCCTTTCTCTTAAAAAGATTTTTAAGTGCACCATGGGTCCTTATGAACCAGAACCCCCTACCCCTTTTTTGATTGATAGAATCTTTTTTTTTTCTTTGGCCTAATAAAATTTCTTATTGATTTTTTTTTCTATGATAATGTGAAGTCCATCTTATCTTCGACTATTTTATAAAAAAAAACGCGCTCCACTTTGCAAGAGATATATTTATCTCGAAATATTTTTTTTTTAAAAAGGTGTACGTGTAACTTCAAAGAGGCACAAGCGAACAACCAGTACGCCTTAACTATTGCGGAATGACAATGGTTGGTCAAAACCATAAATACTACTTGTTCACACCCACATGGGTGCACTTAGAAAAGAACTCCACATTTATACATAAAACCTTGTTTCATAATCAATTCTTCAGCTGAAAGTTCCTGTTAACTGAGCACCCAAGCCTAGGTATTTGAAGCTGTGAGAGAACACATTGATTAGAGAGAGAGAGAGAGAGATAGATAGGAGAAGTAAGGCCTTTATTTTTATTTATTCTTTTAGGCACTTTTTTTTTAATATATATAGCTAGCTAGCTTAGGAGATGGTGTGTGTGTGTGTGAGAGAGAGAGAGAGAGAGAGAGAGAGAGAGAGAGAGAGAAATATATATTATAGGGTCTTCACCTTTTAATGGGCATTTGGGTTGGATGGATTTGGTTGGAGAGGTGTTCAAATGGACAAAAACTAGGAATATAAGGTGTTGTTGTTTTGATCTTCATCACACAAGCAGACAACACCACCAATGTAGATGTATTAGTACACAACAAACACAACAAGTCCTAACACATACAACAACAACAACAACAACATCTCAAACAAATTCTTCTCACATGGCTTCTTCTACAACTTCTACACCCCCCAAAATCCCCCCTCTTGTTCTCATTCTCCTCGTTGTTTCTCTCACTGTCAACTCTGTTGTCTCCATCACAACACTACAAAACGACACCAAAAACCATCACTTCTCTACAGCAAACCAAACCTTGAAATCCAAACAACAACTTCACAAGCTCAAGAGAGTCAAAGCTTTTCTCAAGAAGATCAACAAGCCCCCCATCAAAACAATTCAGGTATCTCCAATTCTTTTTGTTCAAATTTTTTTTTTTTTTTGATGATTAGATCACTGAATTCATTGTTTTATTGTCTGATCTTCAGAGCCCAGATGGGGATTTGATTGATTGTGTTCTCTCCCACCAACAACCAGCTTTTGATCACCCTCAATTGCAAGGACAAAGGCCTATACTGGTAGGTGTTTTTTTTTTTTTTTTTAAATGGATTCTTAATTATGAGATTTTGAGATTTTGTGCCCAGTGGAAAAGTCATCCTCTTATCTTTGTGAGGTCAAGGATATTTAAAAAAAAAAAAAAAAAAACAAGAGATTAATTTTGTCATTTTGATGTGATTAATCAACAAAAAATGAGTGAAATAATTCTTCAAAAACTTTACTTTTTTTTGGGTATTTGCAATGTAGGATCCACCGGAGAGACCAGCAGGTTTTGACACAAATGAGACTGTTTTGGAGAGGTTTGAACAGTTGTGGTGGAATGCAGAAACAGAGGAAACAGAGGAGCTATGCCCAGAAGGAACAATTCCAATCAGAAGAACAACAGAGGAGGATGTCCTTAGAGCCAGCTCTATCAGAAGCTTTGGGACTAAATTGAGGAGACCCATCAGGAGAGATTCCTCAAGTAGCACACATGAGGTCAGTCTTCAGTCAAATGTATGCTTAATTTTATTTCTCTGTTAACCGGTCGGTCGGCTTGCCACAACGGTAAAGGACGAAGGCGAAGGCGGGGTTGCGAGAATTAAGCGCATGACCTCGGTTTCAATTCTTCCGTGTGGTAAGATTGCTCGGGCCACTGAGATACGTTTAAGTCGATTGCACCATAGCCTCTGGATACCAGGGATATCGAAAAAAATAATCTCTGTGATTATTTCTCCAAGGTTTTGACTTCATCGAATTGCCCTTTTTTTATTGAAACATTTTTGTTTGTTTGCTTGTTTAAAAATTTTCGATGAAGAGAGAAGGTTTTAAAACTTTTGTTTGGTAGGTGTTTTTTACTTTACTAGATGAAACATCAACAGTAGTTTTATTTATTCAACTTAACCAACTTCAATGCCTTTTTATCTAAAAACATGTAATCTCTCTACTTGTTTTCTAATCAGTACTTACAGTGCTTTAAAGCCAAATGGGTCCTCTTTGAATCCACTCAAAACCCTTCATCATGACAATTCTCATCTAATAGTCAATAAAAATAAAATAGAAAAAAAAAGTTACATTTCGGGTGTGGATCATAAGATGTGCTTCGAAGTTTGTGTGAAGGAAGATGATAATCTAACATTCTAGGAGACATACATTTACTACACGATAATTTAAAGAAATCTACATCATTACTTAGAAAATGTATGTAACAAAAGAATGTCAAAAATCATTTTCCTTGTGTGTGAAATACGTGCACTGACCCCTTATGCGTCATAGCGCAGCACGCGGTCGGGTACATAACAGGGCAGCAATTTTATGGAGGCAAAGCCAGCTTGAATGTATGGGCACCTAGAGTGGCAAATCTGTATGAGTTCAGTTTATCTCAAATGTGGGTGATTTCTGGTTCATTTGGGAATGATCTCAACACCATTGAAGCTGGTTGGCAGGCAAGCAAACAAGTTTAATCAATGCAATTTATTGTAATTCAACTACCCTTCAAATCCCATTAAAAATAGGCAAACTTTGAGTTTTGGGGGGTAATGATGGCATTTCATTTATTGTGTGTGTGTGTGTTCTTTTGCTATTCAGGTCAGCCCAGAATTGTATGGGGACAGCCGCCCTAGGTTCTTCACATACTGGACTGTAAGTACTTCATGTATTAGTACTATTTATTACTCCACAGTACTGACTTGATTAATTGTTCATTCAAGTTTTCTCATTTTACAGCAGTAACTTGAATTGTAGAAAGAATTAAAGTTTTTTTTCTTTTCTTTTTTTTCTTTTTTTGCTCGATTCAATCTGATATTTTTGTTATTTGTTTGTGCAGACGGATGCATATCAAGCGACCGGTTGTTATAATTTGCTTTGTTCGGGATTTGTTCAGACGAATAATAAGGTTGCCATCGGAGCCGCGATATCGCCAACTTCAGGGTATGGTGGCAAACAATTCGACATCAGTATACTCGTTTGGAAGGTAATTATTTGCACTGCTATTATTTTTCAAAACCAAAGGAAATGCAAAAAGAAAAATTAGAGAGATCTCGGCATTGCCAATGCTCCGAGCTCTAGCTATTTACAATCACAAATCGACGTGTGTTATGTGTTCGATTATTGCTAATAGCGCATCGAGCTCTAATCAGCACTGCTCTTGATAATAATCTCTCTACCATTGCTTGAGAAAATTAAATGATTGATTTAATGAGTTTTGAAGTTTTCTTTAAAAAAAAAAAATAATAGTCTTAAGCTAACTTGGGTTAAGCTAATTTTGAAAGTATAAAGAATCTAGGGTTTGTAAATACTAGTATATATTATGAACACTTGCAAACAGAGAATATTAGGGTAGCTAAGTTGAGTTAACAATTTGACTTTCAGTTTAAAAAACAGTTAATTTAGTTGGAAGATGTGTGTAGTTGTAAAAAAAATGACAGTAACACCATTCTATAATTTGTTTAGAATTCTCACTAAGATTCTCTAGTTTGACATGCACAACAGACAGACACAGAGAGCTGGATAACACTTCCCTTCACTTTTCCTCTGTTTTCCTTTTCATTTTTTTTTTCAATTTATTTATAGTATGGCCCCACCAGTCTGTATGCCACGTGGCATTCTCCCAACCCCTTTATCTTTTGAATTTTCAACCTTTTTGTGAAAAACTATGTTAGGAAAATAATAATAATAATAACTTTATTTTTACTAAAAAATAATTTTATTCTAACTTTATCTACCAATTGTTCTTAGTCGATCCCAATCTCCCACTAGTTTAAGAAAGATACTTTATTGTTATTATTATTATATCGTTTGTTTTCGATGGTGTTACCTTTACAATTAGTCTTTTATAATAAATAATTAAATACTTAAGTCCATCCTCCCTTATTTCTCTTTATCCTATAATTCATATCTACCTTTCTCTACTCCAAATTAGTTATTATTATTATTATCCCAACTTTTTCGAAACAAAGTTTAATAAATTTTATAATAATGAAGACAACAATAACAACAACAAAGCCTCAAGCCTAAATTCGTCTGTCACGACATAGACCTAACGTTTTCATTCAGCTCAATTTAATACAACTAACGATATTATTTCACAACTTGATTTTAAAAAAAAAAAAAATACTTCAATTACTCATGTCTACTAGAATTAATATATACTGTAGATCAGTCATTTCATCCAAAATCTGTTGCAGGATCCAAAACATGGGCACTGGTGGCTTGAGTTTGGACCAGGACTACTAGTAGGGTACTGGCCAGTATTTCTATTCAGTCATTTGAGAAGCCATGCAAGCATGGTTCAATTTGGTGGGGAAATAGTGAACACAAGGGCATCAGGGTTCCACACATCAACAGAGATGGGAAGTGGGCACTTCTCTGGGGAGGGCTTTGGGAAGGCCTCTTATTTTAGGAACTTGCAGGTTGTGGATTGGGACAACAGTTTAATCCCAGCTTCAAATATAAGGCTCATGGCTGACCACCCAAGTTGCTATGACATTAGGGGTGGCTCCAATGCTGGTTGGGGCAATTACTTCTACTATGGTGGCCCTGGAAGGAATGTTAGGTGCCCTTAAAGAAATATTTGAGGCTTCTTTTTTTTTTTTTTTTTTTTTTAATTTGGTTGATTGATGATAATTTTTTCAGTATAGTTTTTTTAATGGGTTTGGGATAATCTTTTTTTTGGGGGGTGAGGGAAATCTTCTAACAGTTATGGATGAGTCTATT
This sequence comes from Stephania yunnanensis, assembly GCA_039657365.1. Lineage (NCBI taxonomy): Eukaryota > Viridiplantae > Streptophyta > Magnoliopsida > Ranunculales > Menispermaceae > Stephania > Stephania yunnanensis. Next base: position 4,671,099 of record CM077588.1, on the reverse strand, counting down.
GAATGTAAATTTGGATGAAGAAATAGTGAATATACATGTTTCTTTTTTTCTAGCCTCCCTTTCTTTTGGGGACTTTTTCTTTTTTTTTTTTTTTTGCTTCGTTGAAGTTTTTCGATTTGATTGTGCTACATCAACATCAATTGAGACATCAAATATGTAGAATCCACTTTTGTGTTGTCAAATAGAGCTCGAACCACGTGTTTACAAAATTCGAGACATATTCGATTATGGCTTTTGTGTGTTTCGTGTCCCAATTAATGTTAATGTTAATCTTTGAGTCCGAACTCAAAGATTTTTTATTAATAATTTAAGATATCTATCTAAGTAAAAGACTTAATTATCCTCTACCTCCAAACACCAATAATAAATTTGAATTAATGATCTTTATGTCTTTTTGTTGTTTGAGTTCGGACTTTTTGAGTCCATCTAGCACTACTCTGTCATTTCATCTTGGTAAATGAAATTCTTATAAGATCTTGGTGACCTAACTGTACATAAATATAGTACATTTGATACAGGTATTGCTTTGGGAGGGACCACATGAAATGACAGAAATAACCTCACCAACCTTTCTTAATGATGTGGTGCACCAACTTTTTCATAGATTGATGTCTTCAAGAAAACCCTAAAAAAAGAGTTGGCAGAACACCCTTTAACCATAAAAAGAGGAACTCCATCAGATCACTCTTCACTTAAGCCCATAACAGGTTAAAAGTGCGTGGCATGTGCATTTTGGAGTAAAAGCTCCAACAAGTGCTCTGCTGCTACTTAGCATTTGTGGGGTGCAGTCGCTTTTATTCTACACCCATTTTACAGCTGCCACACATTTTTGAATCTAATCCATATAGTGTATCATCATGGTTTCAAGCATATATTTGTTTACTTTCAACCACAACAATGATAGAAAGCAAATATGAAGAATCCACTTCTTTTTCTAAGAGTTGTCTGATCAAAAACACAAATTTAATGACAATGGTTTGTCGTAATCAAAGTTTAGGTCATAAATGACGAAACTTCTCTTGATTTAATTCGCTTTTCTTGAGAGATTTTTAGGTTGCATAGTATAGAGGCGAAATGAGTTCTCGAGTTCATGATCTCGATCAATTCACGATATAGAAAACGCAACGATTCCCCTCCCTGCAACTGGAAGTACTGTGGTAAGTTTTCCATTTCTAGGGTAAAATTATGGTGAACAAGACAACACTAGCTTTACATGGCCTTTGATATAAACATGAGAAAAATAGTACTTGCATTGAGTGGAAGATCCAATGCATAAGGTCAATTTTCTTGGGCTGAAAGAATCTTCTTTCCACTACTTGCATTGCCTTTCTTTAGTTGTTTATTTGTATGTAGAGCAAGTAGTGTGCATGTTTATGTTCTGGGTTCTGGGTGGGGAGAATGTGAGCTCAATTATCAGTTCTAAATCTAACAGTCAAACAAATTAGCACAAAAAACAATTCGAGAATCTCACTTGAAAGATGAAAAAAAACAATAAAATAGGGACAACTAGCATTGAACCACATCAGACATTAAATGCATCCTAGCAATTCTGTCTTTCTCATAGGCTTGTGCACTCTCACATGGATTTCTAAGAAAGTATTAGCCAAAACAGCTAACATTAGAGTTGTTTTCAGTTTTCTATTCTGCATGAAGTGAGCATTTCCATTAAAAATCAAATGCATGTTAAACTATTGTTCTTGCAACTAAAAACGAGAGAAATGCTACATTGGCACCCTAAAGTTGCACTCGGAAATCTCACACCTACTCGGAGACTGTGTGATACACGTCGAGATGTGCTGTAAATATATTGATGTGTAATCACTGTTTCCGAGTAGGTTTGTTCCCCAGGTAAAGCATATCAGTTAGTCACTCTTTGGAAACTCAAGTTTGAAATTGCCAGTTCAAGCTGAGAATAAAAATTAATGCATGCAAATGGCTGGCAAAGAATATAATTTATAAGCAAAACTTGGCCATGTCAATCAATATCAAATTACAATGAACAACATGTCAACTACAGCTTCTGATCGCGATAATAAAATCCCTTCCCAACCATAACATTCCTTGCTAAGCTATTGTATTTTGAAATTCTGACTAAAAATACTCTGGACTTTGACATTGTGTAATTTCTATCTAATATCAAAGAAGGTTTTTTTAAAGATCTATGGGTGTCTCCGCCTTTGACAAAACTGATCTCAAAGGAGCCAATCGGTGGGAACCCATATCTAAAAGAAGTAATGGCCACTACATATCGATTACAGTAGGCAAGTAACACATATGCCTTGATACTTTTTTCTAACATGAAATTGCATTGCTAAAGTGAACCAAAAGCGGCGGCGGCCTTTAAGTTCTCGAGATGATTATGTAGTTTGAGCAGATTTATGTTACTCATACGTTATACAACTCTTGTATGTGTTTATCCCAATACCCTAAAGAGACACTTTGGTTTGGCTTAGCTCTCTAAAATATTCATATCAGACTCAATTGTATTGGGGGGAGAAGGGATAGGAGATATTCAAGATTAGTTCCCACTAAGATTTAATTATGAACATTTTAAGGTACCAAGCAATTGAAAAATGACGCAATGTAGGATTGTCAAACTTGATTTTATACATAAAGCTATTTTATTGTTTCTTCAAATATCATAATTAATCCATTCCATATTTTGCAATAAGACTAAATTTTAGCATTAGTAAAATTAATTATATGTTCCGAAGAATGTTAAACAGCGTATCTGTTTCCAGCATAGCGTAAGGTTTTAACAAATTTCTACTATCAATGCCTTTGGAAACTTAGGGAATATATAGATCAAAATAAAGAGGATGAGAACTGAATCTTATTTTGCACACACAAATTTCGATCAAATGGATTGAAGCATGAAATTCCAATCAACAAAATTTTCGGAAGAGCCTCTTCTGTAAATTCCAAAAATTGAACCCAGAGAACCGTTTAGTCTGTTCCTTTTTTATTGGATGCTAACCTACTCTACACAAATAAATTCAAGCAACTTTTTCGCATCGTGACTTACCTCAACATCTTCCATCTTCAACCTGCGAAGCATAGATTGAGTTGTCTTTTCAGCAGCAGCATACGTTCTTATCAATGACTCGAACACCTCCACTTCAACAGCCTCGTCAGCCTTCTTCAGAGTTTCTATAAAGCCCTCAGCACCATCAACATCCTTCTCTTTTTCAAAATGTGACATTAGAGTCTGAACCACCTCTGCTGGTGGAACCCATTTCCTGCCATCCCCTCGCCCAATGGAAACTGCATTTTCAACACAGGGCAATGCAGATTTCATGTCACCATTCTTCAAATGATGGTCTAGAAAAATCTCCCATGTCTTGGCATTAGGTTTTGCTCCCCTCCTCCTCGCCTGTTCTTTGAGTGCTTCAGCTTCCTCTATCCGCCCCTCTTTAGCATAAGCTCCAATAAGGACATTTGCCACCCGTATGTCATAGGTTGAGCACCATGATTCCCATTCCTTGAAATGTTTCTCTGCTCCAGGCAAGTCTTTTAATTTCACTAACGCCTGAATCATATTTAGATAACTCATATTTGCCATTTTTGGAAAGGCTAGCTTCAAAGAACGCCACACTCGATACACTTCAAGCAGATTCCCAGTTCGGCCGTACAAAGTGATCAGGAACTGAAAAGCAGAGAGGTCCTTGTGCGCATTTAACTTCTCCAGCTCCTTAAGCGCTTTCTCTGCCTTATCAAGCAAGCCAGCATTTACATATATTGAGGCCAGATTGCTGTACGTTGTCCAATCTTCAGCAACTCTGCCATCCCTCTTCATCTCATCGATGACCCTCTCAACCCCACTGATGTCGTTGACAGCGGCACGAGCCCTCATCCAAACGTTGTAAGTATAAGAATCAGGTATTACATTACTTGCCTTCATTTCCTGAATTATGGATGGGATCTTTTCAGGCTGGTCTGTTTTGGTATAGAGGGTCATCAAGCTGTTGTAAGCCATGGAACTTGAAGCAAACCTTAGTTCCTTCATCTTTTCCATGAGGGCTTCTGCCTTTTCTGTCATTAGTTCTTTGCAGTAACAGTTTAGAAGGGCACCATAACAGAGATGATTCTTTGATGCTTCTTGTAGATTGATGAAATAGTTTTCAGCAGCAGAAATGCCTCGAGCTTTGGCTATGAGGTCAAGATTGATAGCTTGATCACTGACAGTAGGGTTCATGCCTCTTTTAGCCATAGTTTCAGCAAGCTGCACGGAGCAAGCATTCACACCAATTTTTTCATCATCATCAACAACAGACAAAGCCTCATTCCAATTAGTTGGGATTTTCAAACATGAGACATTCTGAATCATTGAAGCATCACGTATATTGCCTAGAAAATCTTCCAAATGCATGAATGCTTGACATAAACATAAATCAAAAATCAATGTTCATCACAGAATCCTATGAAGCGCCCATATGAACCCCAATTTGATTCACCATGCCTCAAAAAATCACGATTTTAATAACTACATCAAGTGAAAAAAACTCTCGTGAGGATAAACCGCTGAGCTTAGCAAATAAATTTTTTCCACGACGTGGAAAACAGAAAATGAAATGAAAATCACAAAACTGTCAGTCTTCGAAGAACATAGCTAAAAACTGCATCCAATAGGTCAACAGTTGGTAGAAAGATTGTGGTAAGAAATAAATTACATGAATAGGAGATGAAATAATGAAAGGATAATCTGAAGCAAAAGGAGAATTCAGCATAGCTAATAAAGGAAATGCATGGGCATCCAAGAATAAAGTAGTTAGTTACAAAGGACTTTCTACAGCATCTAAGTATCTAACTGCACCAAAGATGAAAATTTCATGTTTCCAAAAAAGTCAAATAATTTTGACAGCATCATTAGGAAGTGCATCACAAAACAATTAAGGATGAAACTTAATGATGGCTCTGCAATGGTATTTGGCGCTGTAGTTCAAAATTAGCAATTTGTGTTTTTGGTTGTTTATTCATGGCGTGCAAAGGTTTGTGAAACAGTAGTCCATCTTTAATTTATTAAACTTTTGCATTTTTTATAAAAATATAAATAAATAAATAAATAAAATAAAGGACACGATGCAAGAACTTGATTGTAGGACGATTGGTCAGGTAAATATGATTGAAGACATTGTCACATCTTAAGCTTTATCTTGCAGAGTAGTTGAACAAAGATATAAAGATGCAAGTAAATTTTGGCGCACGGGTTGCATTAACAACAACAACAACAACAACAACAACAACAACAACAACAACAACAACAACAACAACATAGCCTCAATCCCAAATATGAAATTCTCTACATTAAGGAAAAATAAAATGATTGGTGAGAAGTGAAAACGAGAGTCCAGTAGCCAAAAGCATTACTAGCAAGAAAGAAAGATTTCATGTACCAGCAACAGAAAAAGAAGAAAATACTTCAATAGGCAGCAAACTAACAATGCAAGTCAAAAATTCGTAATAATATTGCTTCAACAAGCTTGAGATGGATCTTTAGGCTCAAAAACATTTAATGAGAACGCAAGAAAAAGGTGCAATCATTGCTATTAAGAAAATCCATAAGAAATAAAACAACTAAAGTGGAAGCTGTCCATACTCCAAATAATTGTTTTTCCTACTAACAATAAACCATCCAAAAAAACTGAGAAGGGGTTTAACTTTTCCATTGAAAATGGGAACGATGGAATGGTGGTAGGAAAGGCTGTCAACTACTTGTTCGAAAAATGATTTCTACCTGCAGGTTGGTGATTTTTCAATATGCCATTCACAAACTGTCAGATCTACCCAGTCCAACAGAGACGGCTACAAGATGTGGAAGATGCAGCCACATTGTTTACTTCTCCCAATCAGTGTGTCCATTCCAGAAATGAGAGAGATTCAACATTCCTTAAACCCTTACTAAACCATAGACCAAGTACATGCATTCCACATGATCGAGGGGTTCTTAGCTCATATGAGAGCGAATCGTTATATAGCTTATTTATTCATTGTTCTTACCGACGCAACATTTGCACTAAGTCCCCGTAGAAGTTGTAGTTCCTCATCGACATAGCTCGCCTAAGATTTGGCATAACAGAAATTTACGATATCTCTACGGGGATCTCATGAGAGAGTTCTAAGCATAATGCCGAAATACGTGGTACCTACAACAGGATTACCAATACGTGGTACCTACAACATGACCTGTATTACGTTCATTCGCTTCGAAAGGCGTAAAAACACTTCAATCAATGTCAATGGTGTAAATTTTTCAGGCACCGTAGCATCAGCATCACTACAAAACCTAAAATCACTACAAACTCTACCTTCATTACCACATTACTACAAAACCTAAAATCAATTACAAATCAAACTCCACATTCACAAACCTTAAACCCTAAAATCAAAACCTACCAACAATCCATATAAAGATCCGAACTTTCGCATTGAAATCAAACAATCAACAACAATTGTGATGAATAAACTTCAAAACCAAATGAAATGTAGGGTTTTGGAGGTACCTTGAGAGCGGGAAAGTATCGCTTCCGCTCGCGAAGCTTCTTGACTGACAGACCGACCTCCCATTTGTACGCTCTCTTGTGACTCTTGAGGAAACCGTTCACCTCTCTCCGCACACTCGTCTCTGAGCTTCCATCTCTCAACAATCGCTTGTACAGAGCCTCTTCTACGTACTTCTTCGATCGATTCGCTATGTTCTTGGTTCTGCTGAAATTGAACGCCTGTGCCATCTCGATCGATCGATCGATCGATCGACTGATCTGATCTTCTCTCTCTCGCTCGCTCGCTCGCTCTTGCTTCGCAGTTCGCGCGCCCAAGATGGGTGCGGCTTTGCTTGTTTTGGCCCTTCTGGGGTTCTTCGGAAGGAGTTAAGCCTCGAGATACGAGAAACAACGATCACGGTGGGTTTGGGTGAGATTTCAGAGTAGAGACAGTCAATGTTGCAGACGATAAAAAGGGGTTAATTTCAACTTTATAATTTGCAACACTTAGGTCACTCAGCTTAGTTATTAATAATATTTTTATTTAATTTTGTGATTTGTAACAACTTAATCGCTAAACTTTATATTCTACAACACAAAGTCGTAACATGTCAATTGATTATCTCGCATCAAATTTAGTGATTGTGGGTGCAATGCTACTAGGTGTCACATCATTAGTCTAGATGAACCTTGGATCAAAAAACCATTAGAATGACTTTCGTACGTATTAAAGAATATAAGTTTAATGACCAAGTTGTTACAAATTACCAAATTGAGTGACTATATTATTACAAACGTAAGTTTAATAGCAAAAGTATTACAAATCATAAAGTTAGATGATCGTGGGTAGAAGCTCGGGTACTCGCTCGACCCGCCCAGGCTCGCTTTATTTGAGATGAGCTTGGATTTGTATTTGTAAGCTCAAAACCGCTCGACCCACCCATCATATATTTAAAATACATGTTTTTAAGTATAAAATACCAAAAAAAAGTGTCGAATGGAGGGATTGAACCATGTACATCAATGCTACAATTTTAATCACTTCACTAGCTTCTACTATAGATTTATGTTTAAACTTCTACTAACTATATTTACTTCATTAAAAAAAATAAGAATTTAGTTAAAAAAAAAAATTAACTTTGGCAGGCGTGGGTGGAGTTGGGCAAGGGCTTGAAAGCCCGAGTCCAACTAGGCCCGACCCTAGCCCGCACATGCCTGTGAACAAGAATGTATTAAGAGTATTTTTTTTATGCCTGTGAACAAGAATGTATTAAGAGTATTTTTTTTTTTTGATAAATTGGAGGCAATACTCCTTTACACCCACCAAGTTTCGATCCCAGATCATTTCACTTCTACAACCCATACCAAACCATTGGGCCACCCAAATGGTTGGTAGTATTTTGACTTGTCTAAGACTTGAGTTTGGATGAAAAGTTAGTGTAACCATGTTGAGTCAAACGGAAAGGAAAGACACTAATGAGTCGTGCCAACAACAATGCTACTCTCGATCACTTCTCTTATTCTCCTGTGACATTTTTGCGTACAATCATTTGAGTTGATAGACATGGAATGTGACACTCTATATGAAGTCCAAACTGATTTTGATGGCCTTCAACTCAAAATTAATTAAGAGCATATATGTCTATTAAGACACTGATGAGTCACTCCAAGGAGTAGATACAAATTAAAGGGACGTCTTGTTGATTTCAATGGGAAGTTTATGAAATTGATTGAAAACATATTGTTCGAAAGAATGTTGTTTAGTTGTTTTCTTTTTTCTTTGATTAATTAGAATCAAAGATGACATTCAATTGTTTGTGGTAGTTATAATGATAGTGAATGCCGATGGTAATTATTTGAGGTAACGTAGATTGACAGATTAAATTAATAGATGTAAATTGAAGTGGCGTTTAAATCAACTATATGCATTTCACGCAAATTGATTAAGCAATATTACTTGATTCACATTACCTCCAATGATAATGTATAATGTATATTTTTTTTTATAGATATACATGATGAACAACGTATATTTAATGTTCTAAAAAAATTTCCTAACATGCAAGAAATATGTTTTAATCAATTTTCTGCACTAAAAAACTACATTTATAAACTTAATTAGTTGAATCGAACTAAAAAACCAAATTATTAATCGAGTGGAATTGGCTAGAATAACTAGGTTTATTTTTTAAATGTGATATTTAAGTCTTTTTTTCAAGTTCGCTAGAGCCAAATATTTGAGATTCGAAGTAAATTTGTTAATGTTTTTTTAGAAACTAAATATATATTTGATAAATATTAAATTAAACACAAAAAAAAAATTCAAACCTCTGTCGCACTTGTATATATTGACATGTGTGAAAAGTTTTTCAAAACTTATTCGACACTTGTATTAACAAAATAATTTATTTTCATTTGTTGATTCTTCAAAAAAAAATGTGTAAATTGTTGAAGAGTATGTTATCAATACTCAATTAATTTTGCATTACCAATATATTATATTTTCAATTTCTTAAATTAATTTATAACGTTATATAATAAAAAATTTGATAAAAATAGTTTGATAAAATTGATTTGTTATTATATTTTATATTTTTGTAATAAAACATGTTTTAATATATGAGAATTTAAGATTTTGACAATATATTAATTAATATCATAAATTATTGTAATATGCACACAATTTTTTAATATATGGAAAATGTACGTGTAACAATACAATTATCATACATGTATATGTACTAGTTTGGTCACACGTATAAAAACAAACAACAAATATCATTTCAAATCAATCAACATATTAACTCTCATTTCTAATGTGTTGTTATCTTACTTACTGTTTTGTTTCTCTCACGGCTTTTTGTGTGTGTCTATATCATATATAACAATGCAAAATCATATAAACACTCCTAAGTGTTTTGATATAAATAATTTAAAATCGAGATTAAATGGTAATTTAATTGATAACTACTAATTAATATGTCATTTTGATTTTAGATGTGCGAATGAAAATTCAATTAGTTTTCAAAAGTTTTCAAATTAGTAGGTATTTTACTAACGAAGTGGGATTTAGATGATTTTTTTTTCTCTCCTCCTCCACCTCTCTCTCTCCCTCTTTCTCTCTCTATCCTCTCTAAGTTTCTTTTGTATATCTCCTTCACATTTTTTTCTCTCTCTCCCCCCACAATTCTCTCTATCCACTCTATGCATGCTTTCTTCTCTCTTTGTAACTTTCATGTGTTTATTTTATTGAAAACCACTTTTTTCTTCAAAATCACAGTGCCTCCTCTATTTTTTTTTTTTAAATATCATGTATCTCTCCATTTCTCCACCCACGTGTTCGATTCAACAAAAAAAATTATGATTTGTTATTGGGTTCGGTGGTCTCCTTGAAGATAACCATTCATTTTATTTATCTTTGCGGTAATGTATATATCATAAACTCAATTTTCAATTTTTCTTTTTTATTTCTTTCCTTGGACGTGAACATACTTAGAACAACTATGGATATTTTTTTTAATAGTTCTTTTCACTTTTCATGATGAGTGAATTAACTCTAATAGTGAGAAACACTTCTCTTTTTCTTAATCTTATCAATTGAGTTTATTTATATTTCAATTGTAAGTATTGATTATATTTTTTTTTAATAATAATGTTTGTGAATTAATTTTGTTTTCTATTTTATTTTCTTAAACGTGAAAAATTTGAAACTTCAAATACATGCTTTGGATTAAAACCTCAAAAAATTAATTTAGTTTGTGAATTACTGGCTTTAATTTGTGAATTATTTGTGAATAATATTTATTTTCTTAGACATGGAAAATCCAAAGCTTCAAATACTTGCTTTGCGAATTTTGTTTGTAAATTAGTTGTATAAATTACAAAAAACTTTCCTTTCATTTGTTTGACCACACCTTTTCATGATGAGTGAATTAATTCTAATAGTGGCAAATAATTCTTTTTTTTTTTAATCTTATCAATTGGATTGATTTCTACTTGAATCTTATGTATTGTGTATATTTTTTTCTAATTAATAATATTTGTGAAAAAATTTTATTTTCTTATACATTAAAAATTCAAAGCTCAAACAATTAATTTTGTTTATGACAAAAAATTCTCTACAATTGTTAAACTATTTTAATATTTATTTCCTTCACATCTCCTTTACAGCTTGACAACATTGCGTGTAATGTAAAATTGTACCAAAAACTTTGTGAACATGAAATTTATTGATCACATCCAGGGGTGTTCATGAATCCGCAAATCCAATTAGATCCATTCCATTCTATTTATAATATTGTCTAAATACTTATCACAATAAATTTTTTATGGGTTGTATGTATCTGTCATGAGATACTCTAAATTCATGAGCACTGAAAATATCTAATTTCACCTAAAAAAAATTGTTTAAACCCAACTAAAATTTTTGAACATTTTTATTGAAATGTAATTTTGACGCACATTTTCCTCTCTAAATATAAAATTCAATAAATTATACATGTTATTAAGATAATAATTTAATATTAACTTTTACAAATGTTTCTTGATACATCTATTGTTTATGGCTTACGCGCATAGCGCGTGCCCATTAACTAGTCATATATAATTAATTTTATACATCCTAAATATAGATTAAAATTCTACTAATTGAGGTAATATATTATTTTTTATTACGTGTGATGTATAGATCACGGATAGCAATCTTTTTTCTTTTTTTTTTTTTAATTCAACCGATAAATCAATCTTGGTCTTACTAAAACTCACTCAAAATTTTATATATAGTCGACCTAAATTAAATATTTATAATGAACTTAAGACTTGGGTACATCAACCAATTAAAATTCGAACAAATAGTACATAAGATTTATTTTTTACAAAATAATACACTAGATTTCACTTTGGGAATAAAAAAAAACATCTATAAGATTCGAATCTTGTTCTCGTATTTAATTCTCAAAAAAAATACTGCTAGACTTTTACTGTGTAGGTAATAAGAAAGAAAAATCACAACTTTTTCTTTTGGTACATCAAATAAATCACAATTTGCCCCATTGAAACTCGAATCCCATAATCTCTTATACGAGTGACCCCATATAAAATAAGTGACGCACTCAATTAGTCAGAACTCTTGTTAGTGTAAAAAGATTGCTTGGTGTTTGAAATAAAGACTCTCACCAAAATTGATATCGCATCATCCCAACATATATATGGGTAGTGTTATTTAGACTCATAAATTCGAATTCAATTTTTTTTTATTTTAAAGTCGTCATCAAGTAATTAATGAAGCACACAAAATCACTTGAAAATATTTGTAAAAATTTGAAAAACCTCTTTATGAATCCGGACTCATGAGTCCAAATAGATTTATCGCATATATATATATATATATTATATAGGAAAATACTAGAATGACAAGAACAATATCACACCATAAGACACATTGGCTCACAAGAGCCTTCTATGCGATTTCGACCCACGTGTTATGTATATTCGCATCTCAAAGCACACATTAATGGCTCTTGTGAAGCAATATGTTTAGTGATGCGACATGTTGTTGTGATTCTAGCACTTCTCACTATTATATTAGTCATAAGAAACTGCAAACGGATCTCATGCGCGCAGAGGGGCACTCACGTGCACAGCAAACGAAAGGAGCTATGAGAATCTTCAGTCTATCCAAATCCACACGAGCGAAGTAATAACTTTGGAAACCATTGGACTAAAACCCGCCGACAATCATAGAGACTTGCATTGCTCGCATCTCGAGGCATATAGACTTGCATCCACTACAGTTTCTCAGAGAAGTCACTCTTGTATGTATGTTTGTTCAAACATTTATTTCCGTACGATCAAAAAACAAGTACTAGTACTAAAAAAAAAAAAAAAAGGAAAGACAGAGGTGGGTGAGTGGCACGTGGTGGGGGTCCAGGACAAGTGAGAGGGAACAATAATAGAGAGACATGGAGAGGATAATAATATAATAATATGTATAACACCCAATCATTACCCACAACACAATTCCCCACAACCACACACATCTCTATTAATGGCTTTCGAGTTCTTTCACATCTAGCCAGCCACATATCTCTCTCTCTCTCTCCCTCAACATCTACCAACAATGCAACAGGTCATCTTCGATTTCCCCCTTTTTTTTTATACCCAAAAGAAAACACATTATCATGCATACATCCCTCCTAAACTAAAGTCACTTCTCATTCAAGCAATCATATGTTACATGTACATGCAAGGCAACTTTATATGTAGATCATTTTTAAATTATAGTTTTGGTACCCCTTTTTTGTGCAATGGGGTAGTTTTTAATGATTTTGCTGCCTTAATAAACTTAATATAATAGTTGGATTATATATTTTTGGTATGATAAGTAGAGCATCATTCGTGTGCCTGGAATTTTATCCCGATTAATCTCAAACTCAGAGAAAAAAAAATCGATATATGTATTTTAAATACCCGTAGATTTACCACACAATTGTTGAAATTTATCTGATCCGCGTCCCTAAGCACCCTAACAATTATGTAAAAAATATATAAATGCATACACATGAAAAATGCACTAGCTAGGATATATATAACTTGGAAGTTAAACTAAATATATATATTTTTGATACACGTACATTTGCTACACAATTGTTGAAGTTTATCTGATCTGTGTCCTTAGGCGCTCTAACAATTATGTAACAAATAAATGTATAAGCATGAAAAATGCACTGGGATATATATAACTTGGGAAATAAATTAATTTCATGCATGGACGATGTAAAAAAAAAAATTGAATTTTGCTATACACTTAATTAAATCTCTAGTTAATTTTGTACAATGACAAAACTACCCTGAATCAAAATCGTTATTCATTTTCTTAACCAATAACCAATATCATGCATGCAAGCTTACAATACTCCACTCGAGGAACTGGATGAATAGTTAACAAATGAGCAATGCGAAGACTCTTGAAAAACTAACTGCTGACCTCGGCTTAACGAGGAAGAATACGAGCATTGTTGTTGCTCTTGATTATAATCCGGCTTGCTTTTCTCCCCATTGTTAATATTAGAATCGCCATTGCCGGCGCCGCTACTCGGCTTACTCGCATCGCCGCCTGCTGAGGACTCGTGCTTGATCTCCCTCAATAGGGCGGCAACGTCTTTCATGGTGGGTCGGTCCTCGGCGCGAGTGGTGGCGCAGAGTAGTGAGATCCCCAGCGCTTGGAGCATCTCTTGTATCTGCGCGTCCGGCCGGCCTTGAAGTCTAGGGTCGAGGACCTTTACAGGGTCTCTCTTGTTTTTCAAATGCTCTCGGACCCATTGAACTATGTGTTGCCCTTCTGGGAATGAAGGGTCTACTGGTCTCTTCCCTGTTAAGATCTCTAATAGCACTACGCCAAAGCTATATACGTCGCTCTTCTCCGTGATCTTCAACATGCAAGCGTACTCTGCAATAATAAGAAATTATAAATTCTCCGAGGTCATGGAAATAGATATTGTCATTCGACTCTAAATATATTAAAAAAGATATAATTGGTACAAGTAGAATCAAACATAAGGAGAAATTTGTAATTTCACTTAAAAACACGTGCATGGTGCACACAAATTTAATCCATAAAAATTTAATCCATAAAGTACCTTAGAGCATCTCCAACCATTGCGTGCAACTTTAACACTAAATATCTGTCTCTTCTCCAACTCGCGAACACTAACTTTTACACTATCCTATTTTATCTACTATTTTATCGCATTTTAATAAATTTTTATTTTTTAATTCTTTGCAAAAATAAAATTGTTGAAAGAGAAACACAAAGAAGAAATAAAATAACTTTTATTCAAGTGTGGTATTGCAGCTGTGTGCACGCCATCCTACATGGATGGCCTACAACAATAGCGCTTGGATGGAGAACCCAAAGCTATCTTTGAGGGTGATTTTGCCCTCCAAATGGCGCTGATTTGAGATGCTCTTAAGCTCTACATCTTAAATGACCTCCCGTGAAAGTGCTCCCCATCAAAGGAATTGTGGAAAGGGAGGATAAATTTAGATAAGGTGCACTCACATTTGGTTTAGAGTTTTTTTTTTTTTTTTTTTTTTTTTTTTTTTTTTTTATATAGTTTCATCCTCACAAAATTTTGTGCAACTTAATTTTAAAATGATCAAAGTTAATTACTGAGTGAAAACAATTAATTTCTATGAATGTACCCAACAAAAAACTAGTACTATTATGATCACATCGTTCATGTAGATTTTCTCTCTAGGTGGCTAGCTAGTGTGGAAAACGGAAAACTCATTTAAATCACAAATCAATCAAAAGCTTAATTAGATTAGGAAAGCAAAATAATTAATACGCACCTGGAGCCATGTAGCCATAGGAGCCAGCGAACTCCGGGTTCGCCGAGAACGAGCCGCTCCCATCCTCAACAAGCCTAGCCAATCCAAAATCAGCCAAACACGCCTCATACCGCTCCCCCAACAAAATATTATGCGCTTTCACATCCCGGTGCATGATAGCAGGCACGCAGTCGTGGTGCAAATACGCCAACCCTTCCGCCACCCCTTGCGCTATCCTGAGCCGCGTCTCCCACTCCACCAATCCTACGCACCCCCCCTGATTATGATCATGATCATCCCCATGAATCAACCCCGCCAAAGTCCCGTTTGGCAAATAATCGTAAAACAGCAACTTCGTCTTAGCGTTCGCCGCCCACCCCAACAGGCGCACGATGTTCCTGTGCCGTACTCTTGCCAGCGTGGCAATTTCCGACGAAAAAGCCGCGGCGGAAACCACCTCCGACGACCGGAATTTCTTCACCGCCAAGCTCACCCCCGCCGGAATATTCGATTTGTACACCACCCCGGACCTCCCCTTCCCCACCACGTTGCCACCTGTCAGGCTCCTCGCCACGTCAGCAATTGACAGGTCGAGCTTTTGGTACAGCGTGACCTCCCACGGCGGACGCAACTCCACGTCGACGTCCTCCTCGAGATCCCCAAACCCGTGGGACCCACTGAACGCGCCACGTGGCTTCTTCACGACGATGTAGAGCGCGGTGAGGAGGAGAGCCCCAGCGGTGCAGAGGAGGACCACCATGGCGATTCGCGCCGCCTTGGTGTGCCGAGCGGAGGCGCCGCCGCCGCCGCCAGATTCCGCGGCGGCGCAGGGGTCTCCGGTGAGGCAGAGCGAGGGGTTTCCGGCGAGATTGTTGAGAGGGAGCTTGGCGAAGAATGGAGTGTCCGGGAGGCGGCCCGAGAAATTGTTCCGCGAGATATTGAGGACCACGAGATTTTGAAGTCCGGCGAGAATTTGGAGGTCGCCGGAGAGGCGGTTGTTGGAGAGGTCGAGGACGCCGAGCTTGTCGAGTCTCGAGAACTCCGGCGGGATCTCGCCGGAGATATTGTTGCAGGAGAGGTTGAGAGCGATCTCGAGCGCCGGAATCTTTCCGAGACTCGGCGGAATGTCGCCGGAGATCTGGTTATTGCTGAGATCGAGGAGTTGGAGTTTGGTGCAGGAGCCGAGTTCGTAGGGGATTTGGCCGGAGAATCGGTTGTTGAATAGGACGAGTTTGGTGAGTGAACTCAGCGATCCGAGGCTCGGACTTAGGGTTCCGGCGACTCGGTTGTCTGACAGGTCGACGAACTGGAGGGAAACCAGTTGGTTGAAGTTGTCCGGTAGGGTTCCGGCAATGGAGTTCGAGTGGAGGTCCAGAAAAGTGAGGTTCCGGCAGCCGGAGATCTCGCGAGGGATGATTCCGGCGAGGCGGTTGGATCCGAGATCCAAGAAGTTCAGATTCCTCAAGTTTCCGATCTCCGGCGGAATCGCTCCGGCGAGCTTGTTATCGTTCGCTCGGAATCTGATCAGCGACGTACACTTCCCATCTCCGGCGGAATCTCGCCGGAGAGATTGTTGGATAAGAGAAGCAGCTTATTCAAATTCCGCAACTCAAAAATCCCTCTCGGAATCGAACCTACCAAACCGTTTTGCGAGAGATCCACGGCCTCGAGATTCGCGCACCGCGAGATCGACGGCGGGATCTGGCCTTCCAGCTTATTCTGCCACAAGAAGAACAAAGTGAGATTCTCCAACCGTCCGATCTCCGAAGGAATCGCGCCAGTGATCTGATTGTTGTCGAGCTCGAGGTGCGTTAAGCTTCTACAGTTGGCAATCTCTGGAGGCAACCGACCGGATATCTGATTCACACTCAGCTGAAGCTCAAGCAATGAAGTCAAGTTCCCAAATGTAGAAGGAATTGGTCCTGCGATCGAATTGATCGACAGATCAACCACTTCCAATTCCCTACAATAACCGAGCTCCGGCGGAATCACACCGACCAGATTGTTCTGCCAGAGCAAAAGGTTTCGAAGGTTTCGGAGATTTCCTAAACTGGTCGGAATCGAACCGGTAAGCGAGTTCTCGTACAAGTAGATGCTCCGCAACTCCGAGCACTCGCCGAGCTCGGACGGAATCTGACCTGATATCAGAGCAGTGTATATCGCTAGGGTTTGAAGTTTCTTCAACCGCCCCAGCGACTGCGGTAGGAATCCTGAAATGCTGGTTTCCGCCAGCCCAATCATGCTCAAATTGCTGCAATTCCCAATCTCCTTCGGCAATGGACCTTCCAAGTTCTTGTTTCCACCTGCTCTCAACACCTCCAATCCCTTAACTTCTCCTATGCTCGCCGGAATGTTTCCGCTCAACTGATTATCGAACAGAACCAACCATTTCAAGCTCTGCATCTTTCCGATTTCAACCGGAATCGATCCTTCCAGTTGGTTGGAGTTCAAAATCATCTCCTCCAGTTTCCCCAAACCGCAAACCTCCATTGGAACCTCTCCTGTCAAGGCATTGTCGCTGAGATCCAAACGAACTAATTCAGTTAACGATCCGATGCTCCTCGGGATCGAACCGGTGAGGTTGGTCCCGGAGAGTACGAGTTTTGTTAGGGATGAATTCAGCGAAGTGAAATCCGATGGAACGTAGCCTAGGAGATCTACGTATCTCAAATTTACCTCCACCACTTCATAATTAGAGTCGCAAGAAATCCCAAACCAATCGCATGGAGTCGCATCACTTCCATCCCAATTGCTCAGCGACTCCACCACCGACCCTCTCCATGTTCTCTTCCATGACAGCAGTGCTTCGCCTTGGACGTTCACCGCAGACGAGCTCCTGATGAGCGATAGCGAGAGCGTGAAGAAGATGATGATGATGATGAAGAGAGGGCATGTAATTAGTGTTGGCTGCACAGGCATTACTTCGAGTGCAGTTAAAGTGAGGGCCGGGGGATTAATTAGATTGAAGAAGAAGAAGATAACACAAACGCAATCACAAAACCAAGACCAAAACTGAAATGAAAACAAGAAAACATGTCTTGTTGGGATTGATTGATCGATATATACATAATGTAATATAATATAATATAATATAGTAATATGAATTCTCAAAGACCCAGAATCTCCGGATCCGAGAGAGCAACGGCTCAGCCAAGATGGATGGATCTGTGCAGTCTGTGCAGAGAGTGGGGGAGAAAGAGATGGAATTTGGATGAGGGAAGCATAAAAATAATAATGTTTATGGAGGAGGGTCACTATACTTTAAAATTAATCCATAAACAATATATATATATAGTACTAGGCATGCATTCATATCTGTTGCCCATAAAAATAACTATACCTATAATATTGTATGCACCATAAGTTTTTTTTAATCAATCTGTTGCTAGCTATGTGTTGAGTGTTCCCCAGTGAAAGCTAATTATAATGGTTGTGATACAGAACATAATTGGCATAGTCTTGCTATGTGCATTTGCTGCTGCATAGTTGCTGGGATTTTATTCGTTTCTTGTATGGTGGTTGGTGTTAATTGCACCGATTAGTCCGTGCTTCGGTATTTTCGAGCCTCATATATGGAGAATCGAGTTTCTTACCTCTCAAATCAATTGATTGTTGATTGTTGAGATTCTTTTGATCGTTTGTAAATTATAGTCTCGGAGAATTTCAAAGTTTGTTTAATTAAAGAACTTTATAACCTTTCACCTACAATTAAAGAACCTTGTAACACAAGTAGCAAATGCACGCAAAAACCAAACATTACTTTGATGTAATATATTGTTGGAATTAAATCATTAATCCACCCGTTGTTCACTTGTATGCCTCCTTAATAGGTCATACTAACGATTGGCAATTTAGTGTCCGGACCCTCCGACCCGATTTTGTCCGGCTCAGAATGAAAAAGGGTTCGGACAATGTCGTATCTGGACAAAGGCCCCTTGTTTGAATTTAAAATCGGGTCGGATCTGGATAAGGCTTCGTAAACTCAAACTCGACCTGGACCCGGTTTCAATTTTAAATAGAGTTAAAAAAAATATCTTTGATAAAAGAGAATATTAGACACTTACTACTTATTAAATAGATTAAGAAACATAATCTCTTATAATACATATAAAATTTAATGTATTAAAGATATCTTATGATTGGAGAATGAATTAAAATTTATTTTTTTACACTTGTTTATAGACATTAAATGTTTAATTACATGAATTTGACGGTACTTTTTCAAATTACATCACATGAGATTATAACGTGTGAGTATTTTCATATTTGAAGAGGTTTTTAATATAAGAAGTTAGTTTTCAATATTGCGACAAATCCAAACAATCGGACAATCCAGATTTTTAGCAAAACGAGACCGAACAAGTTAGTCATGTCCGAATTTAAAATCAGGCCGGATTCAGACAATGAGCTTATTTTTTCATGTCAGGGGTTGTCCAAACCCGGACCCGTCTGGACTCGAATTTTTGCCACCATTGGGACTCATAGGAACATATTTATTGTGAGGTCTGTGGGTTGTCTTGTTTGTGAAATAGTAATAGATAATCCTGAATGTTACTGATAAAAAAAATTGCACCCAACAAAATTATATTTTCCAAAGAATTACGTATAAGAATGGGCTCCATCAAATAATATTCAAGATCCTTATCAAAAAATAATATCAAGATCTACATGAGTACTTTTCTATAAGTTGTGGTGCAGTTTCAGTAGTATTACATAAATGGGTATACCCGGAATTAATGAGTGGAGCAGGGCAGTGTGTGTTGTATATGGTAGCCAAGCTTAGCGTAGTTGTTGGTGGGCACATGAATAATACTGATCAGTAATGACCAAATCACACCAACTTTAATGTATACTTGATTTTTAAATTAATTAAGAATCGAACAAATATAAATCATATATCTTAAACTTAGTGGAGAAATCAATCTTGCAATCAGAATATCACGTGACAGCATGACATTAATTAGTGTATAAACACATATTATATGTATCAGACCATAGCCTCTCGTGACTTAGATCTAAAGAAATTGTTGTATATTTTAGTTTTTAGGTGTGGTGGGTTTAAAAAAAAATGTAAGAATCTTTGGTGTCTTTGGGGGTGCACATGGAAGAGGAAAATAAGGTGGTGAGAAGAGATGGTGGAGTGATAATGGAAATTTTTTTTTTTTAATTGCGTTTTATATGGTATTTATTTTTACGTGCAACCATAACACACACTAAGAAAGTCACACATGCATCGATGTCTGTCGGATGAGCTTCGAGATCGCAAACTTGTGTTTCGACGGATGTGGGTGGGACTATCAAATGGAACTTTAGTGTGTGGTTTTAGCATTAAGTGATGGTTGTCTGTGTATTTTTGTATTGTATAATACATGGTTTGTCGGGGCATGCAGCTTTTTGAAGGGCAAATTTTTGTCGAAAACATTGGAAAGAGACAAGGCAAAGAGTGTATGTTTGTGTGTGAGAGAGGGAGAGGCATGAAAAGAAGTGTAAGCTCTCTCATTGACGTCGACATTAAGTTTTGCTCTTGCTTTGTCTCTACACAATTTGTGCATGCATGAATGTAGGTTTCACCATGGAAAAAGATAGGGTGAGATGTGTATTAATTACTTTTTGATACATACATTAATTAATTTTTGTGTATAAATCTGTATTGAGATGGCCTGGTACGTACTATATATTTACAGATCTATCTGAAGATTAATCTAAAGGACTTATTAATTGTCATGGATCATATACATATACTCTCAATATATATATTTGTTATAACCCGATCGGAATGTCACGACGGTAAAGGCGAAGATAAAGTTGTGTGAGTTAAGCGCATAACCTCGGTTTCATTCTTCAACGGTAATATCATTTGGGCCATTGGAGACACCTAGATCGATTATATTAGGGCTTCGTGAAATAGTCAGACTCGCTTGAATACCCACGGGTATTAAAAAAAAATATATTTGTTTTACAGTTTTGAATTCTATTGAATTAATTTTATCCATTTAATTAAGGGATGCAATCAACTATTATATCCATCAATTTCTTTAGATTTAATGTGACGGCACACAAATAATAATTAATTTAATTTCTTAATTTCAGACTAAGACCGGTGGGACTTTGGAGACTACAGTTGGATGTCGGGTGCTCACTTTGAGGCGAGTGCAGGATGTTTCTGGAAAGGTATTTTGCGACTGTTTTAGGTAAGTAAA
Organism: Stephania yunnanensis; assembly: GCA_039657365.1. Taxonomy (NCBI): domain Eukaryota; kingdom Viridiplantae; phylum Streptophyta; class Magnoliopsida; order Ranunculales; family Menispermaceae; genus Stephania; species Stephania yunnanensis. Next base: position 4,650,089 of record CM077588.1, on the reverse strand, counting down.
CCCATGAAAAATGTAGTTAGTATTCCATTAATAGCACTTTTTATATTTCAGTTTCACATAGTGCAAGTTTGACATTGTCCTATCCATTGTCAATCCGTTCTCATGCGTGTATGTGTGTTTGTTGACGGGGTCAGACATGGCATGAAACTCACACCTCAGGGCTCGTTACCCCACGCAAAAGTAGTTGCCCATGTTTAGGCCACGCGGTGATAGTTTTCCGTGAGACCCGCAAGTTGAGATCAGATGAATGACGTCGGAGACTTGAGTCCTCGTTACAGGTTCCTCTTTGGAGATGTTTGGAAGGGATTTTCGTTCATGCATGGGTTCCTCTTTATTGGCCATGAGATATTTGGCGAGGTACTCGTCATGGGTTCCTCTCAACCGACAAATTCGATACCTGGATGTCAACCATGGCTTCTATCACGTTGCACACGTGTCCTTACTCGACTTATGTTCATCCGATTTGCCTTAATTACATTTTCCCTTTACTTATATTACATGAAATGTAGCTGTATTATTGATATTAAATGTTAGCTAACTTTATCTAGGATTTACTCACTGAAATTTGTTATTTTTTAGTGATAAATTGCATATCTTATGACAAGTCGGGATAAGGAGGTATGAGACGACTACCTCTGAGCAGTAGAGCCCCTATTAGCTTTTGACTTAAGTGTTGTATATATATATTTAATGTTCTTTTATGAGTTTTGGGAGGACTTGTATACCTGATACGTGTATATGACCACTTCTTGCACTTTTGTCACACTCTATGATATACATGGTATCTTATTCTAGATTTTTCATTCTAGGGTTATGATAAATGCAAGTTTACTTACTATATATCTTTTTGCATGTATTTAAGACTTCCGCCTAATAAACTAACAAACAATGAATTCATAATCTGTTACCTCATGAGTAAATCTTTTATAAATAACTAAAAACACATGAAAAACTAAGTTAAAGCCAATAAGACACAAATCAAAGTTAAGGCCGCAGGCTGTCAAAGCAAATTTGTGGTGATCTTGCATATTTGGTGACGTACCTGACGACGTGGCGGTGTCCGATTTGCTTGAAGGCTTGGGTCTGCCACGTTTAAAAACAACCAAGTGACCGCCAAAGCATCTTTGGTAAAATATGGTAGAGGCATCAGTTGCCAAAATACAAGATTTTTGAGAGTTCGTAAGTTCGATCGACTCCCACTTAAGTAAAAAATAAAATAAAAATAAAAATAAAAATAAAACTAAGTGACCAGTAAGCTATATATTGTTGGTTTGGTATATGGGTTTTTCTTGTGTGATAGGTACGTTGGGGGGTTTTGATCAATCTGAGTTGGGTGGTTAATTAATCTTTTGTCCGACGCAATCGATGTCTAGTTTCCCTTAAGATTTTTTTGGTAATCAATTGATTGACTCAATAATTTGGTGTGGTATTTAAGAGTATAAAGTCATAAGTTCAAACTTTCGTGGGAGCAATTGTTTCTTTCTTATTAAAAAAGAAAGAAAAGAAAGATTCTTTCTAGTCTCCATAATGACTCGTTGAGTTGATGGAGGCAATGTTCAACATATATAGAGCTAGCTTTATTCAAGATATCGGGGTGGTTAATTTTTGCATGTTTATATATAAAATATGGTGATCAACAACCGGATATTAAGGTAGCTCAATGATTTGATATGTGTTTATTTGTATAAGAGGATCCAAAATTAAGAGTTTAAGTCCCATTACTTGCAAATTAGTTAAAAGAGTAATTAATTAGTTGACTTCATTCTTAGCTAGCAAACCCTAGTCCGTCAATTAGAAGTTTCCTTTTACTGAATTTTTATATTTCACGACAAAATAAATATATTTAATAAATATTTAAAATAAATACAAACTAAAATTTAGCTTAGTGATCATCCATATAATTAATTAAGTTGCAACAAGTGAATTTGAAGTTTAAGGTCAATCTTTACTTTCAACACTTTTTCAACCATCTTAATTAGTTTCTTCTTACTTTATATAATTAATCTATTTTAGACGTAAGAGAAAACATATATAACAAATAAATCAACACAGGTGAAAGATATCGACTTCTCCATTGAAGTGAACTGAATTAAACTCTTGCATGATTGTGATATATAAGATTTTGCAAATTCTCAAAGTTTTGTTTCTATTGTTGATGATATCAAGTAAAATCCTTCTTGATGTTGTTTAAGCACCTTTGTCCTTTATGTTTGTGTACGAAGTTGATTCCCTGGCTTTTCTTTTTTTCTTTTCACTTTCTCTTTTTCCTCTAACTTTTAAGAAACATCTCCATTTTAAAAGGATGATAGGGCACATGGAGGGAGAGAGTACCATATGGGGGACGAGCCCGAATAAAATGAAAAAGACAATTACATGCACGAATGTATCTCAAATCGATCACACCTTGAACAACCAATAATTTTTCCTACAAAAATGTGAATATTATGTGAGATTGTACGTAAGTATTTCTTTTAGCAATGTTATTGTTAGTATACATTTTTTTTTAGTTCAAAAGTCTCACATTCTTGTATGGACTAAATAATCTCAAACTTTGGTTGTTGTCTTGAATGTATCCTTATATTTTTATCTTAAATATCTCAATTTGTAATTCTATCAATTTGATCTTATTTCCATTTTTGGGGTATGTAGAGAAATTCATAACATTTTGTTTACGAATTAACTAAATAAGAAGTTTCAATTTACCAAAAAAAAAAAAAAATCACAGCATGAGCAAAACTGACTTTCAAGAACAAATTAAATGATATTAAATTAGATGGAGAAACAAAGTTTGAAATATTATTTAGTCTATTTACGCTTTCAATTACAATATAGAAATTTATATGTCTATAAAAGGAGTATATTTTTGTGACTTGGGCTAGGAGGGTCTTCATCTTAATTAATTAATTTCAAGTACATAGAATTAAAAATATTTATGTGTTTTTTAATTATTGGAGTAGATCTAGATCTCAACAATATATTTTTTGGTCCCTCATCAATTGGAGATCCACGTGCTGTGCTAGGTACTTTTAGGTATACAACAACTAGGTGCCTTAATTTTTTCTCTCTACATATAATAGCACCTTGGAAATTAAATAGGAGAATAACTCTTTACAGAAGAAACATTTTAATTGTTGGAACCTCTAGGGCAATATTATATATTTTATTTATAGTTGGTACGTCTATATATATATTTGTGTCATGTCATTAGATCTTATTGATATTCCTTGTTCCATTTGCATTGCCATCACACATGGAGATATATCCATCGATATGTATCAACGACACTAATATATATCCATTTAATGGAAATTAAACCATTGTTTTTGTTTGTTCTTTTTTCTTTAACATATAAAAGTTTAACATATATATATATATATATATATATATATAAAGGTTAAAATATATATATAGAGATATTGTACAATATAGTAGAGCTCAAATATATATCCATGTCATGGAACCCTTTCAAAATGTGTTGTGCATAAAATGATTTGTACATTTATGACACCTCGATTAATGTATTAGATTATAATTCAATGATTGTAAATAGTATACCAATGACATGGGTATATATTTAATTTTCACGATAGTAATATCCATATCTATATATATATATATATATATATATATAGAAGATTAACGGAGGAGGGTGTTGAGTGCAACAAGTGGATGAAACTCAATGTTTTTTAACTAAAGGCACTAGAACAAATTTAACTTTTGATAGCACTTAATAGATAGAGGTTTTAATGAACCCCTATGAATTAGATTTAATAACACTTAATAGATAGAGGTTTTAATTAACCTCTATGAATTAGACAATTAAGCTTTTAATAACACTAATTCATAGAGGTTAAAAAACCTCTATGGAAACTCTTGGCCAAAACCACAAATGCCTTCAACACTCTCACTCAACACTCTCAATCGCTCAATCGCGTCGCTCACTCTCGCGAATGCACCTCACTCGCTCACTCTCGCTCACTCGCGTCGCTCACTCTCGCCCAACAAACCTCCGCGAGAACCCTAGCTTTGTTTCCCAAACGCGCTTCAATTCCCTGTTCCAATGGCGGTTCTAGATTCTGTCTTGTTGTTACGCGAAGTCTCGTTCGATGCCTTCGCCGCACATGTTCGATCCGAACGAGCCGCCTATTGTTCGGAGGCGCGATGCTTTGGTGGTGGACTCGGTGAAGAGGACGCCAAATCGACTAGTTTTGGTGATTTTCCGCGGAATCGAGACTCATCAAAGATGAATCGATTACGAATCTGTTGATGTTGAGGCTATGAATGAGGAATCGGAAGATCCGCGCTTGACGACGATGAGTGGTGGATCGGTTGCTCGGCGATTCGTTGGTTTTGCAAATGCAGCACTGCGGCGGCGGTTTCGTCTTTGCGAGTCTCCGGCGCTTTCGAGTATCTCACGTGGCCTTCCCCTGTCTCGCGAACGCGCGAGGTAGTGAAGTAACAAAGATGAGGTTTTGTTGTTTGATTTTGAGGTTATAGGTTGACTTTGATTGAATTTAGGTTTGATTTCATGATGTTGGTGTTTTGGTTAGGTGAATACGGTGCAGGGACGCCGGTGGAAGCTTGGGGATTGATTGAATTTAGGTTTGATTTACATGATCTCATTGTGTTGATTATGTTAAATGAGATTGTTTCTATGGTTCTATGGTAAATGGTTACTTGATTTACGCCTCTCGATCTCTATATTGATTAGGTTAACCGAATTTTGTTTTTAATGGTTTTGTGACTTGAATTAGTGATGAATGTAGTTGATTTCATAGGTTCTATGTTGAATTGGCTTTGATGATTGATTTGCTCTAGATCGAACGTCCAAGCAATTTTTTTGCTCTATAGATTGAACTCGCGATTGATTATTGAACTACAATGATATGTGCCTACAACTAATTGATTATTGAATTTGAATATTTCTCATTGGAATAGATTTGCATATTTTAATAAGATCACAACCAATCTGATTTCATTAAACCCCGAAACAACTTAATCAAGCAATGATCGCATTTCGGTCATTTAATTTCCTCCACATTCAACAATGGATCTTTTCAAATGTACTCTTTTGAGTTCTCTTAACTACAAACCAAAATCCACAACAAAGGCGGGACCTTGAAACCCCCAACAAATCCAAAACACCAAAACTTGAAACCGTAATCAATAATCAAGAAATTGAATTCGTAATCCAAATCAAATTTCCTAATTGATAGAGACGAAACATTAGGCCGAACGGGCAGAGAATGAAAGCCAAGTGAGAGAGACTACTAGTTTACTACTATGTACACTTACCTTAATTTTTTTTTGTTGTTTTTTGGTTTCATTGATTACCCTTTTTTTATTGTGTTTCGTTGCTTGATTTTGCATTAGCTATGACAATTATGGATTGAGGACACGCGTGGAAGCGCTTTTCTGGTTTGGTCTTCTCGCTTTGCTTTGTGAATTGTGGAAAATTAATATATATGTGGTCATTGCTATTTTTATTTGTGTATGTATGTTTCACAAATACTTTATGTTTTTTTTGTTCAAGCTCTTCTTTTACTTGTAGTATCAATTAGTATCAATTACTTTGTTTAGTAATTGTTGAATTAAAGTATCACTTTAATTCAACACAATTACTTTGTGTTTTTTTTGCTCAAATCAATGTTGATCAATAAAAGTCTTGTCTTGTATATGCGAAAAAAATTAGTGATTTGTTGTGTGTTTATTATTATGCTTGTTTAGCCATATTAGTGTCATTGGAATTATGTCGTAGTACTTTCATCTCCATAGTACTTTATAATTGCCTCATCCCACACCTTGAGCTTTATAACCTCTTTAAGGTTGGTGAGCAAATATGGATTAAAGTGAATGTTGAGCAAACTGGTTTCTACAGGGTAAAATATGATGATGTACTTGCAACTCAATCAAGGATCGTCTCTACCATTCCAGGTGAAGCCAGGTGAGTAATATTATGTTTGAAGTACTTTAGTGAATGCACAAATTCTGTTTTTTTTTTTTTTTTTTAAAGATGTGATTTGTGTCTTGTATATGAGCTGTCAATTTATTTATCAAAATGGATCTACTTTGTCATTTCTTGACTTATTTGAGTTGGTTTCGATTCGCAAATCGCAGAGCCATCATTTTTCTTCGTTATTTGGGTTAGTGGCGGGTGCGCTCCTAGTCTCCGTGGGATAATCGGGCTTAATCGGGAGGGGCTAAGGTGGTTTAAACACCCACGGTCATTAAAACGAAAAAAAAAATGAGTTGGTAACTTGGGTCCATGTGATTTAGTGATTTACTGCTTGTGTGCATAGCTTCTCTGTGTTTGATTTTCAATTGTTTAACTAATGAACTAGTTCTCATTAATTGTAGTTGAATTGATATTTGTAAATGTTCAATCAATGTGATTATTTGAACTTAATATTATATGGGACTCGGTTAATATTTTTTGATGAATATAAGGTTTGGTTTTCTCTTTTCATCCAACTTAGTAACTTGCTGATTGTTGTTTTTTCTCTTTTTTGTTCTTGTAGGTTGTACATGGCATATACATGCCCGTTTGCGCAGCGCGCTTGGATTACTAGAAATTACAAGGTTGTTCAGTTCCCTTTTCGCTCTACGAGTGCTTGTATTGTATTTCCTTTTTCTGAAGAAATCATTCCTTACTTTTAATCACGTGTGTAATAGGGGCTCCAAGACAAGATCCAACTGGTCCCTATAGACTTATGGAAGAGGCCTGCCTGGTACAAGGAGAAAGTCTACCCCGAAAATAAGGTAATCGTCGTTGAACATGATTAGTTTTATTACTTAATTTGTTGGTGAATGTCTAGTTGTTTGCTCTTATTGGATTTTCAAGAAGAAGATGTTGGCTTTTCTGATTGTTATCCGAATTAGAATGATACATTCACTTTCAGTGTTGGCGATTCTAAAATAAAAATCCTATTGTGGTTTCACTTGTTACGTATGCGCGAAAATGCTAGCTTATTAACTCTTTTTTTGTATGTTAATGAATATTGAAGTCCCTCGTGAAAGTTCATGAACCTTATGCAAATACAATGGAGAAATTCTGTTTGCTCTAACTTTAGACTTAATTCTTTATAGGTGCTGCTTTAGAACATAACAACGTTGTGATAGGAGATAGCCTTGACGTGGTTAAATACATCGACAACAACTTCGAGGGCCTTCACTCCTCCCGAATGTAAGATGCTTAAGGTTTTTCGCATTTGGATTGAATGACACTCAATGGCCGCATATTTCATTATTTTGACCGTGAATGCATGCTTATAGGATCCCGCAAAAAGAGAGTTTGTGGAGGAGCTTCTTGCCTATACGGACAAATTCGTTGGTGTCTTTGTTTACGCTCGTCTTCGGGGGTGGAGGCAGGGTGAGACATAGTACTTCATTTTTAGTTGAGTTTTAATGAAGAAACATGCATGTTTCCGCGACAATCTGAATTTAAAAGAATTTCAACTTGTATCAGTGCCCTTTTAATTACCTAGAAACAAATTTCTCCCGTAAATTTACCGACGGGCTTGCACTTATTCCTCAAGTTATTAGTCGGTTGACTTGACTTGCAACTAGTATCAAGTTCTCGTATGCTAAGCTAATTCGATATTTTTCTTTCGTTTCTGCAGGATTTGAAAGGAAAGGTGGTTCTGTTGGATTTTTGGACCAATTGTCTTTGTATTAATTGCATGCATATTTTGCCGTATTTTGGATTTTTGGAGAAAAGAAATATAAAGATAAGCGGTAAATGGCTCCTATTTCATTTGAAGTATGCATTCTCGCTTGATGTTTCCTTTTCTCGTTTCAGTACTCTTCTTTTGCATGATAAAAATGCATAATTCTTTCGTAAAATAGAAGTATGCATCAAACTTGTTTCAAACTTATGTAATCTTATTTTAGTTATGTAGCATACCCTATCTTACATTCTCGCTTTGCTCTCACTTCTCTATACATACATGCATGTGTCTCTAACATATGGTTGATGCTTGTAACATGGACATAGCATCTAAAAGGGTGGACTAAGGACAACGCTTCTTCATCAAATTCTTACATTTTCATGCATATTATCACTTAATTGATGGAATAAGTCCATGTTATGTTGGTCTTTGAATCGGTGTAGGTTGATGTAGAACAACAAAGTGTAAACTCGTAAAGCTCAAGTCGCATGACCACATATAAAATCAGTACAGGGTTCTCCAAAGTAAGATTTTTAGTTTTGATTCTTGGACTAAGTTTCTCTCATTTTCTAATACTTTGCTTGTTAGTTTGCACTTGCGGCTAGGAGCATCATATAAAATTTTTGGATAGTTGAAGCAATTGTAATCGAAGAGGGAAAGGGTACTTCAATCTGCTGTATTCTTGTAAGTAAAATCTATTTGTTAATTAGATCCTTCACAATTCACCTAAATTGATTTGATATATATAAGCAAATATTAATATATATTCTCTTCTATTTTCGTTTCGATTATATAGATTCGGTAGTAGTAGTTGTTGTTGTTGTTGTTGTTGTTGTCTTATGTTGAGGTTTTGAGCGATTGTGATGGAGATTGATGGCTTTATCTAGTTTTGAAGAGAAAAGCATTGACAGTGATCATCGACCTCGTAATTAATTTTACTTGATCGATTATCTTTGATTTATGGTATTTAATTACTATGTATGAGATCTATGATAAAGATATATTTGTTTTGTGATTTGTTTCTATGTTTAGTTTTGATAAAATGTATTCAAGACTAGTTACTTTTAATGTGTCCAAAGATGTAAGTTGTGATCTTTTAAGGAATTTGCCAAAATGAGTTATGAACTTATGTAGACAAGGTCGCCACGAGATTGGGATGCTCAATTTGCATGATTAATTGTACACATAACACATGAGAAACTTGTTTTCTTCACTTTTTTTTAACTCTTAGAAAGTATTCCGAGAAAAGAAACAGAATGTTGAGAAGTTTTTCACATCCGAGTTTTCCTACAAGACATGCCAAGCCAACCATCTCAATTAGTCCCAAACTTAATTACTTGGGATCTATAAACGTATATTTTGTTTGATTTGAGAAAAATAAATAAATCCGAGAACTTATGAGTTAAAGATGGTTAAGTTGAGGCGATTTGGTGCTTGCGAGAGGTTGGATGAATTTTTTGAACTCATATTTAGTGCATTTATTAGTGTGGGATTTGGGTAAAATGACTTATATTAGAAAGAGTAATTTGTTACCATTTATTTCTATGAATCAATTATGTGGTGTAGAATATTGTTGAAGCGGGGTGATCGCTTCAGGACAATGCCGACCCAGGTTCATTGGCGGGAATGAAGTGACAGATCTGGTAGTGCCGATGTGATGACATAAGCGCGAAACTAAGATGTTTAATTAGGATTATAAATTTTTGCTTTTTTTATTTTGATGGTTTCTTCCTGGTGTTGCGAGAGATGTCTGTTGTGTTAAGACCGAGCAAGGAGACACCCGCCAAGCATGGACATTAAGAGAACAAAGAGGTAATCATAAAATGCTTCTCACATAGACATAAAAGGTTATGTTGGGATACTATATTTCGTCGTAAAGGTATTTCGTAAAGTCGGCTTAGACTAATTAAACTGCTAAAAAAGTTAAATGCATATGAATTGTCATTACCATTAAACCAAAGCATGCGAACTTATTGATGATGGACATGAGAATGTTTGGTATGCGAGGATTTATCTGCATTTACGCAAGTGGCTAAAAGAGATATCAATCTATCGGGCTTCGACATTCCATACGAGCAAGCGAGGAATCCGACCATTATGTTGTCAAGACTAGAAGGGAATTGTCATCCACGGTTATATCTAAACTAATACACAAATGCGAGAGGTGAAGGACTTCCTTGCCTCAAGCAACAACATGGACTTGATTCACCTCCATTTTAGTGGGTTTTGTGAAATGTGTGGCTATCGATTTGTTGTTTTGTTGATTGGTTGTAGAACACTGTGAATTTTTTGATGGAATAATAATATTGCGAGTGGAATTTAGATTTGTATATTTTCAATTGAAAATGGAAATGGAAATTAATTTTGAGCATTTTCAGCTTTTTTTTTTTTTTTAAAAAAATTACATTTGATAGGGGTTTGAAACCCCTATGTAATCCTTTGATGATAATATAGAGGTTTCAAACCCCTATGAAATCACTACAATTGATAGGGGTTTGAAACCTCTATGGAAGCCTTTGAAGATATTATAGAGGTTTCAAACCCCTATGAAATAGCTTTGATAGAGGTTTGAAACCCCTATGAAATAGTCAAGATTTGATAGAGGTTTGAAACCCCTATGGAAGCTTGGAAGATAAGATAACACCTTAAAAGATAACACTTTTCATAGAGGTCAAAAACCTCTATGAAAAGTCTTTCATAGAGGTTCAAAACCTCTATGAAAAGTAGAATTTGTTCTAGTGAGGTTTGATCGATTTAGTTTAAGTAGAAAAACTAACTTATGTTGGAACTTGAGACAAGTCTCAAAATGGTTCCATTAGAAAACTCCTTTAATGGAAATTAAACCATTGTTTTTGTTTGTTCTTTTTTTTTTTTAACATATAAAAGTTTAACATATATATATATATATATGAAGGTTAAAATATATAGAGATATTCTACAATGAAACTCAAATATATATTCATGCCATGAAATCTTCTCAAAATGTGTTGTGTATTAAATAATTTATACATTTATCACACCTCAATTAATGTATTGGATTAGAATATAATAATTATAAATAGTGTACCCATGACATGGATATATATTCGATCCATGTCTTTTAACTAAAGGTTTGATCGAGTTGAAAAACTAACTTATGATGGAACGTGAGACAAGTCTCAAAATGATTCCATTAGAAAACTCCTTTAGTCTAACATTGGTTATTGAAAAGAGTGGAAACTCCTTAAATGCTTACACCATCTCTATAGCTTTGCTTAAAATGCTTACATCATCTCTATAGCTTAGGTTTGTTGGCTTATAAAATCAAGTTTTTGTTTTTTTAACTTAACTTTTTCTTATTTTGAAATTAACTATTTTAATTGACAGTTAATTTCAGTACGTAATGTTGTTAACATGTGCTATTGTTAATGACATCATCGGGTATTATTTTTGGAATTAAAGAGTCATGTTGCTTTGAAACAATACGTCAAATTCTATTAAAGTGAAATTGAACACTGAAAATTTACTTGATTTTTGAAATACTATTTGAGAGAGAAGCAAAATACAATCTGAGTATACTTTCAAAATTAGCAAACTTCGTTTCGAAAGGGTGTCCAATTGTATATATATATATCAGGCGCCAAATCTATGTGAATCAAGTCAATCACCGAATTAATTTGCTATCGGGCAAATCTCTTGTTAAAGATTTTAATTAATTTTCTTTGTTATTCAAATTTGTTTTATTTATATCAATTCGTACAATTAAATATTGTATGAAATAACAACTTATTACATAACCTATATATTATAAGAGACCTATATATATGAGGTTTACTAATAGCATCTCCAATGAGACCATGAATTTGGGTGAAAATGGATCTACTTAGGATAGAATCCACATCAAAAAAATACTCCAATGTGACCATGAATTGATAATGTCCATCCTATGTGACATGAAATCAAAGTCGAAGGTGTCTACCACGTCAGACAAATAATTTTTTTAAAAGTTTTTTTTTTATATTCTCCATATGCCTTTATTAATATAATGAAAATTGAAGATAAAAAGTAACAACTCATCAATTCATGATCTAAATTCATTGTCTAAATCCATTGTCTAAATCCACATTACTATTGGAGATGCTCTACTAGCTAGATATACTATTGCAACCAAAAAACAAGAAAAGCGATATACTAAGGCTCTGTTTAATTATAAAGAAAATATTTCATTGGAAAAGAATATTTTCTTAAGAAAGTTTTCTCCAATAAATGTTCAAAAGAAGATTTTTCTACATATGTTTGATTGCACATGAAAGAATTTTTCCTCAAAACTCACTAATAACAAGTTTTGAAATAAATATGAAAACTTACCATATATATTAAATATATTAATTTTCATATTTAGAATATAAATTTAATATGTCTTAATATAAAAACTCATATTTTCTTAATCAAAAACTCAAATTTCCTACCATGATAGGTGGAAAAATATATGAGTCTTAATATATATATATATATATGGAAAATTGACAATTGTGAGAAAATGTTTCGCGAGAAAATCTTAGCTATCAAATACGTGAAAATATTATTTTCTCACAAAATTTGTCATTTTCTTAAAAACGTTTTCCTTTTCCGTCTAATCAAGCATGGCCTAAAAGAACTTTCTTAAAAAAGTTAATTAATTTTATGCATGCAATTGACTTAGACCATGTGCTACATATGCACGTGTGTTAATTAACAGCTCAAATTAATCAAATTCTAAAAAATAGATTATTAATGCTACATTGAAATATATTAGAATTTGTAGAATGTAATTTTCAAATCCAAGTTTATGAGGGATCGAGAGTGTGATGAATGTGGGCTTAAGGTTTAGAGTGGAGACTTCACCAAAATGCTAAGACAAGTTGGTGTCTCCAATCCAAACTTATAACTCATTTCTTTTGTATTTATATATTCGATGTGAGATTAATCGTAACGTAAACTCCCCTCAAGTCCAACGGACGACAGTCAAGTTGAAACTAAAATTAATTAGGGCAACTAGCAAACTGGGACAACTCAAACCCAACGAGGCACTGACCTACTTTGGGCAACATTGGGATTGAAACATTGGGTGCCCACAATTTATTGCTCTGATATTATATTAAGATTTTTAGAATGCAATTGCAAGTCCAAATTTACATAGGAGGGAAAGTGTGAACGAGAGTACATAGGCTTAAATTCTGGAGCAGAGGCTTTACCAAAAATGTAAGATCTTTTTAATTTGGTAAAAAAAAAACTTGTTCTTTAGTAGTTTTATTTATTTATTTATTAATCATATGTATCCAGATACTTGTCTGATTAGTCACATGGATCATGAGATTGCGGAATGATCCGACATTTGACTGTCATAAGAAATTGAACTCGAGACCATGCTTTTAACCCATATAATCTTGCATTCGTCCTTGCCACTAGTCCAACACTTGGGAGTTTAAGTTGTTCTTTAGTTAGTGACATATTCCTATGTACTCATGTATAAAGATGTCTATCTTTTTTTTTTTTTTTGTTAGAAGAGATGTGTATCTAGCACATTAGGATTCATTCTCTCAAACAAAATTATTTACGACAATAAAGTTGTAATACTAAATTACAATTTAGCTTGGTTATAATTTATTTTAAATAAAAATTATTTAATAAATAATTGTTTAAATCAAATAATTAATAAAAACATGCTATTTATCAATACAAATTTGTAAAAAAAATTCATTACTTATTTAGTTAGGGTTGGAGTTATCTCTCGAAAGATAACTTACAACAATTAAGGAGTTAGAAAATCTGTAAGTTGTCTCCCAACTTACACATTAAAATGTGAGATATCTCATCACCACCTCTCTAAAGAGTTATCTCTTAAGAGTTAAAAGGCGTAATTATCCATCATTAATGACTTATTTATTACTCATTTCTCTTTTGTTTGAAAATTATGTATCTCATTTCATATTTTTTATTCTTTAAAAGTTTAATATTTTTTTAATAAATTTAAAATTGAAACAATTATAAAAATATTTAACTTCCAAAAATTAACTTCAAAAAATAACTCTTAGCTAGTACGGCAAGTGAGCAAAAATGAATCAGTCCATGCGTCAATTAAAGGAAGGTTGGTGACACACAGTAGACTGGTACTGAAATGAATGTGCACGTGAGGTTGGGAGTAGGGAGCACAAAGAGCTGGGCAGAAAAAGTTACAAAGACAGCTAGTGATTAGTAATGTATGAGTGTCGCCATTCGCCTCCACATGGCCCATGCATCACTATTCACAACCTTCAAATCACATCTACTAATCTTTTTGTTGCACTTGCACACATCAAAATAAATGTCACAAACAATTATGTCTACATTTCACGTGGTCCTGCCACGTGTTACCAAATTCACCATATTATCCACACGTGTAAGTCGGCTGCAGTGGGTCCATCCATCCATCCATCCATCTCCTTCGTCACTCAACAGGTGGATTTTCTTCTCCTCATCTTTTTCAAAAAGTTTTCTTCAATGCAGTATAAAATGGGTATGTAGGTGCGTTTGTCCTTGTTTCAAGGCATATTAGGATAAGGAAAATATTTTTGTAACTTATTTTAGACACTCATTTTAGTCACTTAGTTAGTGGGCTCATATGGATGTATTACTATGTGATACATTTCAAAGAGTGTTAAATTTTCTCAGCGTCACTTGCAAGTGGGTGCGCGAGCTCGTGGATATCCACCATAATCGATATTGTTATTAACTTAACTAGCTACCTTCAACTCTTAGGTGTTGAGTTTTATCTCAAAAGGTCTCGGTGCTAGTTAATGGGAGATCATCACTTATATCATTTTTCATGAAGTTTCATTTAATCGATGTGAGATTATTATTTTAGTCCACACATCTCAACACTCCACCTTGGATCGTAATCCATCCAAGAGGTGTTTTCTCGATCGGTCCCAACGAATCGTCGGCTCTAATACCATGTTAAATTCTCCCAGCCGCGTCTGCACGTGCGTGCACGAGCCCGTGGATCTCCGCTAGCACCGATATTGTCTCAAATTTAACCACCTTCAACTCTTAGGTGTGAAGTTTTATCTCAAAACATTGATGCTAATTAAAGGGAGATCATCACTTCTTCATGAAGTTTCATTTAATCGACGCGAGACTATTATTTTAGTCCACACATCTCAACAAGGAATTGACATCTTGAGGTGTATCGCACGATTGGACATTCTATTGAGCCCACTACGTACGTACCCGAAGTGATCTTCCATATGATAAATCACTAGCCATTAGGAGCATTTTACAGTATAAAATCTTATATATAATGGAAATAGCCTATATGATTTGTTTGAGGTCAAAATAGCTTTAGTGACAAATTTGTCCTTTTAAAGAGTCTTTAACCCATTTTTTGTCATTTTAAAAAGGAAGGGCAGAAAAGTCCTATTCTTAAAATAAAATAAAAGATGTTGAGAGAGAGAGAGAGAGATTGGTTGATGAGAGAACGAGAGAGAGAGAGAGTTTTAAGGGATAAATAGAGTAATTAGAGAGAGATAAGATTGACTAAAAACAATTTTAATAACTAATTGAAAAATATATCTTTTTAGTATTTTGAAATGTGTATTTTTTTTTCAAAATATAAAAAGTTTCGATTCTGTCTTCAAAAAAAAAAAAAAAAAAAAAAAAAGTTTGGTTCCCTCATGAAATGGAGTAAGCATGCAAGACTAGATTGAAGCCAATGTAGAAGATACATAGTGATGAAAACAAATAGTAGAATTTCTCTCTCTCTCTCTCTCTCATGAAATTATGGTCAACATTAGTAAGTTTTTGCATGAATGCAATTTTTTATTTTATAAACATACTTCGCCTCGGGTGCAGTGTAGTTTAAGCGTCCATTGACTAATTATATATAATGAATTCCATTATTTATATATATACTAATATTTAATAAGTAATAATACAATAACTTTCAATCGTTATTATAAATTATAATTTTACTCTTCAATTTTCGATTTCTCAAATTTCTCGCTAATATCTCAATTAAATTTTTTTTTTATCTTTCTTACTAATAGTATCTCAATTGGCTCAATTGACTATTAATATTATTGATATCATTAAAATTTATTAAATAATACTTTTATCTAATGTCTTTGACAACCTATTCTGTCTACATTTCACGTGGTCCTGCCACGTGTTACCAAATTCACCATATTATCCACACGTGTAAGTCGGCTGCAGTGGGTCCATCCATCCATCTCTTTCGTCACTCAACAGGTGGATTTTCTTCTCCTCATCTTTTTCAAAAAGTTTTCTTCAATGCAGTATAAAATGGGTATGTAGGCGCGTTTGTCCTTGTTTTAAGGCATATTAGGATAAAGGAAAATATTTTTGTAACTTATTTTAAACACCCGCTTTAGTTACTTAGTTAGTAGGCTCATATGGATGTACTACTATATGATACATTTCAAAGAGTGTTAAATTCTCTCAGCGTCACTTGCAAGTGGGTGCGTGAGCTCGTAGATATCCACAAGAATCGATATTGTTATTAACTTAACTAGCTACCTTCAACTCTTAGGTGTTGAGTTTTATCTCAAAAGGTCTCGGTGCTAGTTAATGGGAGATCATCACTTATATCATTTTTCATGAAGTTTCATTTAATCGATGTGAGATTATTATTTTAGTCCACACATCTCAACACTCCACCTTGGATCGTAATCCATCCAAGAGGTGTTTTCTCGATCGGTCCCAAGCGAATCGTCGGCTCTAATACCATGTTAAATTCTCCCAGCCGCGCCTGCACGTGGGTGTTCGAGCCCGTGGTCTCCGCTTGCATCGATATTGCCCCAAATTTAACCACTTTCAACTCTTAAGTGTGAAGTTTTACCTCAAAACATTGATGCTAATTAAAGGGAGATCATCACTTCTATACTTCTTCATGAAGTTTCATTTAATCGACGTGAGACTATTATTTTAGTCCACACATCTCAACAAAAAATTGACATCTTGAGGTGTATCGCACGATTGAACATTCTATTGAGCCCACTACGTACGTACCTGAAGTGATCTTCATTAGGATAAATCACTAGCCATTAGGAGCATTTTACAGTATAAAATCTTATATATAATAGAAATAGCCTATAAGATTTGTTTGAGGTCAAAATAGCTTTAGTGACAAATTTGTCCTTTTAAAGAGTCTTTAACCTTTTTTCTCCATTCTATGTCATTTTAAAAAGTAAGGGCAGAAAAGGTCCTATTCTTAAAATAAAAATAAAGGACGTTGAGAGAGAGAGAGAGAGAGAGAGAGAGAGAGTGTTTTAAGGGATAGAGAGAGTAATTAGAGAGAGATAAGATTGACTAAAAATAATTTTAATAACTAATTGAAAAATATATCTTTTTAGTATTTTGAAATGTGTATCTTTTTTCAAAATAAAAAAAGTTCAGGATCTATCTTCAAAAAAAAAAAAGTTTGGTTCCCTCATGAAATGGAGTAAGCATGCAAGACTAGATTGAAGCCAATGTAGAAGATACATAGTGATGGAAAAAAAAAGTAGAATTCCTCTCTCTCTCTCTCTCATGAAATTATGGTCAACATTAGTAAGTTTTTGCATGAATGCAGTTTTTTATTTTATAAACATATTTCGCCTTAGGTGTAGTGTAAGCGTCCATTGACTAATTATATATAATGAAATCCATTATTTATATATATACTAATATTTGTTAAATACATCGCATGTGTGTATGTTGAATAACGAGGGCGTGCGAGGTGTGTGACGGGTAGTTGCCTCGAAGTGTGTGCTAACGCGAGTATCGAGAGGTGAGATACGGTACACTAGGGAAAATTCATTAAACTTACATAAATATGTCTAGGTTATCAAACTGACATAATTAATGTAACTATAGGCTAATTAAATAAGCTTGAACAATAGGCTATGGCGCCCCGTGAAATGTGTGTCGAGACGCGGGGCATTGGATACCGGGTAGTCAAAGGTTAGTGGGACGATACGTGGTTAAATTTGATAAATACGACACTAACCATATGGTTTTAAAAAGCTTAATGTAATGTGACATCAATTTAATAAAGGAAAGCCTATAGTTTGCCTTGAATAAAAGAGAACTTGAGATTGAGATCTAGATCATCATATTAAGTTACTCTATGAAGGGAATGTGCTCTTGGAGTCATCGAGGTGTAGGACAGGATGCTTAAGAACCACAAGATAATCCTCAGGATACGTACGCACACATGATCAAAGCAAACCATATATAAAGGGAGTTAGTGGGGTTTTGATCAAAACACTCAACTTCTCATGCAAATACAAAGAGAAATTTGAGGAAGAGAGGATCAATCAAGCTAGAATTTGCACTTTGAAGACAAATTCAAGATATCTAACTTAGTAATCCTCATCTCCACCTTCTAATCTATCTAATGAACCTAACTTTGACATGTTTAGTGAATTTTGAAAATGTATGATGAGATCTCTGATTTGTAGCGTAAATGTGATGAATTACATGTTGGTAGATCACATATGTAGAAAATTGATATGTAATTAGATTTGATGATTTTTTTTATGAAATTTGAAAGTTGTGTGAACATGAGTTTAATTAGATTTGATGATTTTTTTTATGAAATTTGAAAGTTGTGTGAACGGATGAATTTGGAGGAAATTGGGCAAAAATTTATGTTATGGAAGTGTTTAGTTGTTGTTTTGAAGATAAATGTGAAACATGTATAAATCAATTGTGTAGCCAATTGAGAGGAGAAAGACATAATTCTTGACTTGAGAATTGACGAGCCCAGTAAGTAAATCACAGAGACATATACACAACATTTCACAATATCAAAAACCACTTGAATAGAACCGATAACACCTAATATACCTTAACTTAAACCAAATAACAAGGTCCCGAGCACGCTTGTCGCTTGTTATGTGTTGCTACCTATTATTCGAGACGAAGAATAGTAGCGCGCTACAAAATCCCTTAGCGCACCCATCGATAATCGCAACAATTTAAGTCGATAACTATCATCACCATCTATCAACGGATAATGGGAAAATGAAATACGTATAAGTCCCTAACTGGTTTACTTACAGGGCTCGTCATTTTTATTTTGGTCGGTGCTAGCTTGGGATTTCTCACATAATACATTCCACAATTAGACTAAACACTAGTTGATTTGTAAATAAAAATATTAATAACTAAAAATTATGGACAAACTTCCACGGTTGTTTACAACATTGTGGACAAATGGGTGCCTCAAGATTCGTGTTGCACGTATCTCAATGACACATTTGATTTCTTCTTGAGGAAAACACCATGCACGTATTTCTAGAGGATCCGCTAGAAATAATTAATGAAATTGGAATGTGATACGGGAATCAAATCCGTGGTAAAGGTGAAAGGATTTCATGTAAATTTGGTATAGTACTGCAGGGACGCTTAAACTATATTTAAATGGTTTGGAGTTAAATTTGAGCCGAGTTGGGGATCAATTACGAGCGACCAAATGATTTTTTCTAGTCAGAATTTTTGATGGAATTCTTTGGTTATATGTTTACTTTGGTCAGTAATAATCAACATGAGTTTTGGTGGGGTAAATTGAAGGTACAAACCCAAAGAAGGAAAAGGTTTAGGAGTTATATTTCCATCTGACATGAGGTCGTATGACATTGCATTCATGCACGGATCAGATGTGACAATGTTGGTGATTGTGGCGTATTTGGGAATAGTGGAGCTGCATGGATAAGTACTGGTGCCTTGAAAATGCGGGAGTTGTTTAAATTTAATTCGGTTTATGGATAGTGGCTTAAGAATTAGTTAGTTCAATTGATAAATTGAGGTAAATAGCTTGGTTGGTTTGGTGTGAGAATTTCGAGAGACTTGAAGAATAGTAAAGGCGATGTTGTTGGATAATATACAAAATCCCTTTCGAGCGCACTTCGACCATCATTCGAGAACGTAAAGTTAAAAACAAAGAAACGAAGAAAGCGAGACTCTAAATGAGCAAAGTGTTGAGATGACTTGAGAGCTAACGATTACATTATGTACGGACTCCTTTACCTTTGACGCGCGCTACACAAGTCCCGCATCACACTAACAACAAATCATAATGGGAATCAAAGGGCTGTTTTGGGATTTCTCACATAATACATGACTAAACACTAGGATATAACCTAAAATTATACAAACTTGACTTCAGGGACTTAGGGAAATTGAAGCTCGCGATTTCTTTGAAATCGTGAGGAGGTGCGATTTATTTCACCAAATTTCAGTTTTATGTGAATAATTTGAAATAAAATGGGCTTAACGGCACCAGGGGACTCGGGTATAGGAGTCCTGGGAGGTCGAGAGATAGCTATCGTTAAATTGTTGTCGATTGAGGTTTGTAAAACCCAAATGAAAGACTCTAAATATTTATTTTGCTTACATGTTGTTTCTATCATTCATTGCTGTTCATTATTCTATTCGGTTACTTGGACGTGGGTTAAGGTTACTCTCCCTCCCGGGTATAGGAGTCCTGGGAGGTTAGAGAGAGCGGTGTGAGGTTTGTAAAACCCAAACGAATTTCCTAGTTATATGTTCATGATGCACCGGACTGTAGCACGTGTGACCCGACCCTCAGTGAATGGCGACTGAGCTTACCTTGGTGCATGCGTCGGTGACTTAGAGGATTTAGCCAGCTCCGTAATGGACCAAGTGTTCGGCCTGTTGGACGCGACCACTGGTGGGAACTTGATGACCCGAAGAACGGTCTAGTCCATCTGGAGCGAGCACACACATTTGTTAGCTTGTTTGTTGTTTGTTCATGCGATAAGCCATTTACAGTTGTCTGTTTTATATTCCGCATGTTACTTGACAACATTCCTTGTATTTCCTTTACTTTATTTTAAGAATGCTCAGAGAAGTTCTTTGAGATTTTACTTATTGTACTCGTCATCCGTCTTTTTGTGATGATTGAGTGCAGATCTTAGTATCGTAGGGGCAAGGGGATCCTAGGCGACTACATCTAATTGTCCACTGTCGAGGACCTACTTGTACGTATTTATTTATGATATTTTGTATATTTTGGGTATTGGGAGACTTGAGATAACACCTGACATATATATATACACCCTGTTGCGGTGATATAGCTTATATACAGAGTACTTTCCAGGGTTTTCCATAGTAGGATTTGCTTTTGAACAATGTTTATCATACTAAATTACCTTGTTTAAATGGTATTAATTAAGACTTCCGCTAAATATGTTAACCTTTAAAATACAACCCACTAGTATGGTTAGATCTCAATAAATTGCCAACTAGGTAACAATTGAAATAATTAGATTCCCACAGAGAATGGATAAAGAATATATGGATAATTTACTAATTTATCGGATAATACACATGTTGACACGATTTATGAAACATGAAGAGGACGGGCAGGTGTCGGACACTCATAGTTGGGCCAGGCGGCAATGAGTACACGGAGACATGTCACCCTAGGGGAGGGGGCAGGGTCCGCTGCAGGTTGTATGTTTAACTAGAGAAATAGTTATTGTCGTACCTTGACTATCAAGATTAGGAAATGGGAGGAATCACGTACGTTACCGGGTCTATAGCTACATTAGGAGATATTTGATTTGTATATTTTACATAAATCGAAGACCAAATCTAATCTTTTATCGAACCGAACTTGTATGTTTTGACCTAGATATTTTTGTATTAATTGATTTTCAAATAAATTCCATTGCTTTATTGTTATTTAAATTAGTTAATTTATTCATTCTCTTTAAACCTCCGATGTCCCTTTTTGTTGTTTTTAAATCTTAGAAAGAATACCAATTCCTATGGGATCGACCATTTTCCATTATCCACTAAATAGTTGATTTAGTTATTTTATTATATTGACGAGTTCGGGCGCGTCAATTTTTGACGCCGTTGTCGGGGATTGATTTTTTCTTTGTTTAGTGTTCTTTTTTTTTTTTTTTTTTTTTTTTTTTTTTTTCTATCTAGTTTCTTGCTCTTAACATTTTTGCAAGTAATTCCATAATGACCTCCTACATAATTATGGTCAATACGAAGACTCATACTATCATGGTGTGAATGGGGTAGATATGCCACGTAATGGACATCAATTTTCTAACTCACAATTTTTTATGCAACAGGTCAGGGTTTGTGGAAAATGTGGGGAGTACTTTCATCCCATGTATGCTTGTCCTTACTACCCGAATCATATGAATCATCACGGTCCCAATTATGCATCACTGCAACCCAACTTCTATATGTCTAGGCGAAGTCCACAGATTCCTCAACAGGATTGGAGAACCATTGTAGACATCGAGAGAGATATGATCTCCGAATGGCTTTCTCAAATCACTACTCAACAACTCTTACGGGAGCATATGCAACATATAAACCCTAAGTTGCAAAATTTAGAAACTCAAGTTACTACTATACTTGAACATTTGATGGATGAGAAAGATTTATCTCCGCAACCAATTTCTGACTCACAGGAGACCGTGAATGCTGCTAAATTAAAAAGTGTTGAGTTTGATAAGTTCTCAATTGTGAACAGTTCTCAATTGTGAACGAGTACTTAAGCGAACTATAAGAAACACTAGAAGTTTCTTCGCATGAATCGGACATTACCACTACACAGAATAAAAATGATAAAGTTGAGAAAGAAATTGGAGTCATTTCAGAAAGTGAGGAAGACCTACCTCTGGTGTTGGTGAAACCACTCACCATCCTATGCATATTCATTACACTTTACAAAGGGGTGGAAGTTAAGGAGCGTTCGCAGGTTTTCTACTCTGCTTACACATTTGTTTGTGTTGGATGATCATGATGCGACAAATTATTTTGTATTGGAAGTCTCGAATGAGCTCCTAAATCTGAAGGAGGGCATGCATATTTCATTGCCCAAATATGTAGATGCATCATTTTTTGTTGACATCTTGAAAGGAGAGGGCATCACGTGATAAATAACACCAAGTCTAACCAAAGACTTAAAAGAAAGACGCTCGTTGGGAAGCAACCTAACTTTATTTTTTTTCACTATAAAAAATAGTTGATCAGAAATGGAAATTTCTTTTATTGATTAGCATAAATTCCATCTCTAACTATATTCTGCAATGGAACAGAGACGGAATCGATTCCGTCTTTAAAATTATCGACGCTAATTTAGTTAACAACGAAAATTTGTTCCATTGCTGATTAGAGACGGATTTGAGACACATTTAGAAATGGAACAAAAACGGAAAAAATGGAGTTTCTCCCAAAGGGGACGATTCTAATTGCATTCCGTTGTTAATCCGTTGCTAAGCAACAACGGATCAGCAACAGAATTAAAACGATCCGTTTGTGATAAAAAATGGAATTCATGAATTTCGCAACGGATCAGCAACGGAATTAAAACGATCCGTTTGTGATCATAAACGGAATTCATGAATTTCGTTGTTGATTCGTCTCTATTCTATGTCTAAATTTAGTATTACCTAGTTTGTCGCGACTATTTCCTCGATAATTAGAGACGGAATAGCAATGGAATCTTTGAATTCCATTGCTAATCCATCTCAATTTCATTAGTACGCTTAGTTTTTTTTCACTACTAAGAAAATTTCAATTGGTTCTCCAAAACCTCTAAACCTAAAAATACAACCACAAGACTTGCTCCATCGCCTGCACGCCCTCTAACAACTCCTTGGGGTGCTAACATACCCAAAAAATCAGAATTCGACATACATACATCAACGATATATCAATAACAAAGATTCAAATGAGGGAAACAAATGTACAATTCGACATTAAAATTTTTTTATATATCCACGAAAGCTTGTCAAGTATAATAAATGTTCCAAATACCTAAATATCCACAAAAACCACAAATCCTATTGTTCAACATCAACCACAAAAAACTTCCAATCCTCGAAATATACACAAAAAGAACTATCAACCTAAAAATTCTATAAATAATGGTGAAAAATTGCTTCATCAAAGTGACAATCAGCAAAATGTGCAGTAAATAAATCCCATGTTAGGGGCTCAATGTATTTTATAATGGACGATGAGTTAAATTCAAAATAAATCTTAAGTTTTGGTTGTGGACCATCTTAGTTCTATTGAGATGTGGTATATGAACATACATTGCACAACCGAGAAATTTTACATTTGAGATATTTGGTTATAGATCTAAAATAAGTTGCATTGAGGGATGTTCATGGTGTAGTCCTATAACGAATGATAGATACTGCATGAAGGACCGCATGTCCCCAAACAGATTTAAGTTGGTAACTTAGTTCTCATGATTAAAGACCTAGCAATTAATTGAATGCATTTGATCAGAGATTCCGCTAAACCATTTTGTGTATGCACATGTGGAACAAAATGTTCAATGATAATTCCTATAGGCATGCAATAATTTTTAAATGCTTGAGATTGAAATTCTCCAGCATTATTAAGACGATGATTTTCATCGGGTTGTCAGGGGAATTGTGCTATTAACTTAATGATTTGTGTTAAAAGTTTAGTAAATGCAACATTACGGGTCGAAAACAAACAAACATGAGACTACCTAGTTGACGCATCTATCAAAACTATGAAACATCTAAATGGTCAACAGTGAGGATGAATATGTCCACATATGTCTCCCTGCGTTCTAAGAAAACTGGGGATTCCACAACAATTTTACATGAGAATGGTTTAACTATCAATTTACCTTGAGAACAACTAGTATAATTATAATCACCAATGAAAAATATTTTGTGACTCCTTAAAGGATGTCTATGCGAATTATCAATTATTCTTCGTATCATTGATGATCCTGGATGACCAAGTCGGTCATGACATAAAATGGATTTCTTTAGATCATTAATTTTTTTTTATTTAAGACGACATTCATTTTGACATGCCTTATATGCGTAAAATATAATCTAGAGGATAAAGTTAGAAATTTTTTCAACAAATTTTTTTCCTATTTGAAACCAATGTGACATAGAGAAATTTTCTATCATCTTTCGTTTATGGTTTCAATGTGATATCTATTTTGACAAATATCTTTAAATCTAAGTAAATTTCTTCTAGGATTTATTCAGAGTATAAGGCATTGTCAACATGAATTGTTGTACCCCTAGACAACATAATATTTGCTTTTTCAAAGCCATTAATCAAATTAGAGATGTCATATATTGTTTGAACATTAGCTTCAGCTAAGTTCAAATTAGAGAAATATTATGTCTTTTTAAGGATTTTGTGCATTGTAGCACAATCAACAAGAAAAATATCGCTCATATTTGGTTAATGATTTGGACACATGATTTGATGATCCATATAGATAAACAATGTTTGATAAATTAGAAAAAAAAATTGTAAATTGAGTTGGAACTTGCTAAGAACTAGAAAAGGAAATAGAAGACTAAGAACTTCTACTACTACAAACTACTACTACAAAGGAAAAGAGAAGAAATTAGATAGTTGGAATGTGAAGTTTCCATTCAACTTGGTGTGTTTTTACAATGAGGTTGACACCCTTTATATAGGCCATTTTGTGATGATGATAAATGTACTTTATACAATGTGTACAAGCATCACATACACCCCATGTCATACAACACATCACAAGCAATATAGACAATACATGGAAGAGTTGGTGTACATTGGAGAAGATTACAAGTTACATGACAAAACATAGACAAGTGGAGGTACTATTTGTTGGGTTTTGGGGTTCATACGCAGCGGAAATTACAAAACAATTTTGACAAAAACCCCAACAGGATCCGAATCTAATTCCATTAAAAACGTTTAAACCATGAAAAACTTAATCATACCTCGCCGCAATATACCTTTCTCAAGGTTGATCGATCTCTAAGGCGCGCCAACGACGAACGCCCTCTACCGCAGTCCACACACGAACGGCGGCGAGATTTGAAGTGCTAGCTTCGAGAGAATACCAAACCTTTTTCTTTCTCTCCAAAACGATCCGAGCATACCAAAAACCCTAAGTCGTTTCTTAAACGAAAAGAGTTTTGGCCTTTTGATCTTTCGTTAGTGTATTCTAACTTAAAGCGTCTATTTATACAACTCTTGTATATAGACGGTTAAGTAAATTACACATATACCCCTACTTAAAGAAGTATAAGTGTAATACACCACAAGGACGTTTCCGTCATGAATTTTATCATATAAAATTCATTTTTCCAACCATCTTAAAATCTCGCAAAACCATTCTTAGTGTGCGACCCAATAGGCTCATACAACGTTGGCGTTGTACCAAAACATATTTGGGTATACAAGTCATAAGCGGCCTCTAGCAAGACATTATGACTACCCAAGTCGTACGAATATCAAATCGATACAACCTAATCAATAATGTATATAACATCCTTTTGTCACACTATATCCTTTTGATCAAACATAAGGCATGGAATTGTCATCCAACATGTTCAATCGTACTAGTCTCGATCTCTAGGTAGATCGAAAACATCCAAGTGACATTGATCAATATCAATTCACTTAGACTAGGCCTTTTAACAACCTAACAAATCGAGGATCCACCGGATATCTCTCTTTATATGAGAGGGACAAATTCTATCTCGATTACACAACTTCATCACATTGCTCACATAGTAACCAATCACAACCTTTATAATCGTCCGGTTAAAGACAACGTTTGATAGTGTCAAATCACTATGTTCCTAATGTTGAAGTCTCTGTAATCTCAAGTCGAGGACTGAAAAATATACTTATCATGAGAAACAACTATGACTTAATCCATGTGATGTTCTCATAACGGGTCGGTCCAGTACTTTGTTCCCTAACAAGTACTCGTGATCTTGATTCGTATCCCTATACGTATAATCATCATATGATCATCAATCAAGACTCACACTAGTCTTAATTCATTATAGTTCCCAGTATAATGATCGACTAGGGACATTTAGGATATTTCTATAAATACCCATGGATCTTATTATAATGTAAACATGCAAATTAATTATAATAAACAGCAAAGGAAATCCTCTATTTTATTTACTAAAAGTATTCATAAAGACAGTTAATGGATTGACCTAGGGCACATGCCCCAACACTATTAAGTGAGAAATACAAGTTACATGACTACACAATATGTTGGTGTACATGCATGGTCATCCATATTCCACAACACTCCCTCTTGGATGACACTTGCTTAGAGATTGTGTCTCGTTAAAACTTCTACTAAGAAAACCCTGAGGGAAAAAATATAGTAAAAGAAAAAGAGTACATTATTCTCATAAATATTAAGATGGGTATAATATTGTTAAGATTGCCTTATTAAAAACCTTGGTAGGAAAACCAGATGGGATAAAACCATAGCTAAGGGAAAAAGAGTGCAATACAGTAATCTATAACTCCCTCTCATTTGAACATGTGTGAAAATTGTTCAGTTTCTTTACTTGCAAGGTCTTTAAGTTTACGCAAGCCAATACCATGTAAGCCTTTTAAATGTCGTAGTTGGTAAGGCTTTTGTGAGTAAATCAACAAGATTATCACTCGATCGGATTTGCTTGACATCAATTTCACCATTCTTCTGAAGCTCATGCGCATAAAAGAATTTTGGTGAAATATGTTTTGTTCTATCCCCTTTTATGAATCATTCACTTAATTGTGCAATACATGCTGCATTATCTTCATATAATATGGTTGAAGAATCTTTTATTGAAGGCAATCCACATGATTCTTGAATATGTTCAATCATGTTTTTCAACCATACACATTCACGACTTGCTTCATGAATTGCAAGTACTTCAGAATGATTGGAAGAAGTAGCAACCATAGTTTGCTTTACTGACTTCCATGATACAACAATATTGCCACGGGTGAATACATATCCCGTTTGAGAACGGGCCTTGTGGGGATCAGATAAAAATCCAGCATCAGCATAACCTTGGAGATTCGATTTTACCCCTCTCGAGTAAAATAAACCCATGTCACTTGTTCCTCGAAGATATCAGAAAACATGTTTAACACCATTCCAATGTCTTCGTGTTGGTGAAGAACTGTATCTTGCAAGTAGATTGACAACAAAAATAATGTCAAGTTTTGTACAATTTGCAAGATACATAAGTGCACCAATTGCACTTAAATATGGTACCTTCGGATCAATTAGCTCTTCATCACTTTCATGAGATCGAAATAGATCCTTATCCACTTCAAGTTATCTGACAACCATTAGAGAGCTCAATGGATGTGCCTTGTCCATATAAAATCTTATTAATATTTTTTCAATATAATTTGATTGATGGACAAGTACTCCACTTGAAAAATGTTCAATTTGATAACCAAGACAAAGCCTTGTTTTTCCAAGTTCTTTCATCTCAAATTCCTTTTTCAAGTATTCGGATGTTCTAACGATGTCGTCGCGGTTTCCCACTATATTTAAATCATCAAAATATAAAACAATAATCACAAATCCTGTTGATGATCTTTTAATGAAGACAAATGGGCAAAACGGATTATTTACATATCATTCTTTCAGTAAATAATCACTAAGACGTTTGTACCACATTCGTCCGGATTGTTTCAATTCGTACAAAGACCTTTGTAATTTTATAGAGTGCATGTTATGAAGTTTTGATTTTATTTCTTCGGATATTACAAATCCTTCAGGGATTTTCATATATATCTCATTGTCTAGGGATCCGTACAAATGTGCTGTGACGACATCCATTAAATGCATATCAAGCCCTTCAGAAACTGCAAGGCTTATAAAGAACCGAAATGTAATTGCATCTATAACAGGAGAATATGTTTCCTCATAATCGATGCAAGGTCTTTGTGAGAAACCTTGAGCTACAAGTCTTGCTTTGTACCTTGTAACTTCATTTTTTTCGTTTCTCTTTCGTACAAATACCCATTTATATCCAACAGGTTTTCCGTCATCTGGCGTTTGAACAATCGGTCCAAAAATCTCTCGTTTCCTTAACGAGTTTAGCTCTGCTTGGATAACATCTTGCCATTTTTGCCAATCAGGTCTTTTTCGACACTCGTCCACTGATTGTGGTTCTGGATCATCATCATTTTCACATATTTCAAAAGACACATTGAAAGCAAATATATCATCTGGAACAATTTCATTTCGATCCCAAATCTTACCAGAGTTTAAATAATTTATTGAGATCTCATTATTTTCATCTTTTTCCTTTTTTTCTAGAGGCTGTTGTTCCTCGTCAAAATCAACTTTTTCTGACAATTCCTTATCAAAGGATTCTTGTTCTTTCTAAAGAGTATTTTGATTTGCATTTATTTTTACTCCCGTTTTCCTCTTTCGAGGAATTGTATCCTTTGAACCAACTGGTCTTCCACGCTTTAAGTGTTTCTTTGGTTCTTGTGCATTTTGTTGCACTGAGACATCAATTCTTGCAGGAGCATTTACAGCTGAAATATGTGATTTTGTCACTTGTTTTGCATTATTAAATGCATCGGGTTATTGATTTGCGATTTGTTGCAAATGAATGTTATTTTGAACTTCAAGTTCACACTGATTTGTGCGTGGATCATAATGTGATAAAGTTGATGCATTCCAAGCAATTTCGCGCCATTCCTTTTGAATTGGCTTCTTATCTCCCATAATGGTGGGAAAATTGCTTCATCAAAGTGACAATCAGCAAAACGTGCAGTAAATAAATCCTCTGTTAAGGGCTCAAGGTATCTTGTAATGGATGATGAGTTAAATCCAACATAAATCCCAAGTTTTTATTGTGGACCCATCTTAGTTCTATTGGGAGGTGGTATAGGAACATACACTGCACAACCAAAAATTCTCAAGTGTGAAATATTTGGTTGTAGACTTAAAATGAGTTGCATAGGGGAATGTTCATGGTATGCGAGGGGCGTGTAACGTAACGAATGATAGATGCCGTGAAGGATCCGCATGTCCCCAAACTGAAGTTGATAACTTAGTTCTAATGATGAAATGTCTGACAATTAATTGAATGCGTTTAATCAGAGATTCTGCCAAACCATTTTGGGTATGCACGTGTGGAACGTGGGAGAATGTTCGATGGTAATTCCTATAGACATGCAATAATTTTTAAATGCTTGAGATTGAAATTCCCCGACATTATCAAGACGTATGGTCTTAATTGGGTTGTCATCTTATAATGGATGATGAGTTAAATCCAACATAAATCCCAAGTTTTTATTGTGGACCCATCTTAGTTCTATTGGGAGGTGGTATAGGAACATACACTGCACAACCAAAAATTCTCAAGTGTGAAATATTTGGTTGTAGACTTAAAATGAGTTGCATGGGGGAATGTTCATGGTATGCAAGAGGGCCCGTAACGAATGATAGATGCCGCATGAAGGATCGCATGTCCCCAAACTGAAGTTGATACTTAGTTCTAATGATTAAATGTCTTGACAATTAATTGAATGCGTTTAATCGAGATTCTGCCAAACCATTTTGGGTATGCACGTGTGGAACAGAATGTTCGATGGTAATTCCTATAGACATGCAATAATTTTTAAATGCTTGAGATTGAAATTCCCCAGCATTATCAAGACGTATGGTCTTAATTGGGTTGTCAGGGAATTGTGCTATTAACTTATTGATTTGTGCTAAAAGTCTAGCAAATGCAACATTGCGGGTCGAAAGCAAACAAACATGTGACCACCTAGCTCAATTATAATCACCAGCTGAAAATATTTTGTGACTCTTTAAAGGATGTCCATACGAATTATTAATTATTCTTCGCATCATTGATGATCCTGGATGACCAAGCCGGTCATGCCATAAAATGAATGTCTGTGGATCATTAATTTTCTTGTTTAAGACGACAGTCGTTTCGACATGCCTTATATGAGTAAAATATAATCCAGTGGATAAAACTGTAAATTTTTTTAACACTTATTTTTTCCCATTTGAAACCAATGTGACATAGAGAAATTCTCTATTATTTTTGTTTATGGTTTCAATGTGATATCCATTTTGTCGAATATCTTTAAAGCTGAGTAAATTTCTTCTGGATTTCTTAAAGTGTAAGGCATTGTCAACATGAATTATTGTTCCCCAGGCAACATAATATTTGCTCTTCCAAAGCCATTAATAAAATTGGAGATGCCAGATATTGTTTGAACATTAGCCTCAGCTAAGTTCAAATTGGAGAAATATTCTCTATTTTTAAGGATTGTGTGCGTAGTAGCACAATCAGCAAGACATATATCGCTCTTATTTGATTCATGATTTGAACACATGATTTGTTGATCCATCTAGGCAAATTTGAAAAAGAGTCATATTTCATTCATAATAATGAACTAGTACATATAACTAAGAAGCATAACAAAAACTGGTACATAGAATTATTGAAAATCATTACATATGATAATTAATAATATCGAGATTAGTGTTTGCATCATCATGAAAATTCGGGACATCCATATAATTGATGTCCGACGAGCCATCTCCGACAGTGAAATTCATCTCAACTGTTTTGCCTTTCTCCTTTAAGGAGGTTTGATAAAGATCAATGAAATGCTTAGGCGTGCGGTATACATGAGCCCAGTGGCCTTTTAGACCACACCTATGACATGGTTGGTCACGATTACGAGCATGCCCATTTTTAGCATTATTTTTCCCCTTATTCTGAACGACATCATTCTTATTCTATTTATTTTGGAACTTATTGCCACGAAATTTAGAATAGGGCTTGCCACGATATTTACTGATTGATCGTTTCCCATTTTCACGTCCGTGATTTTTCTTTCCATGACCATTTTTATGGTCATTATAGGATGCTGCATTTGCTTCATTAATTGAAACATAACCAGTTGGACGAGAGTTGTGGTTTTTCAATAGAAGCTCATTATTTTGTTCAGCCACCATGAGACAAGAAATTAATTATGAGTACTTTTTAAATTGACGCGCTCGATACTGCTGTTGCAATAATAGATTCGAGGCATGAAAAGAGCTGAATGTTTTTTCCATCATTGCCTCATCAGATATATTTTCTCCACACAGCCTCAAACAAGAGGTAATATTAAACATGGTGGAGTTATACTCACTGACTATTTTGAAATCTTGTAGCATAAGATTCAACCAGTCGTTTTGAGCTTTTAGAAATATCACCGTCTTTTGGTGATCATATCGCTCTTTCAAGCTTAACCAAAAGGTGAGAGGATCTTTTATAGTGAGATACTCACTTTTCGCACGGTCTTGCATTGATGTTTCATTTCCTTCTATAATAGTTTCTCCTAAGTCTTTAGCTTGGAGGTGTATCCGGCGTCCAGTTGCCATGACAAATAATTATTTCCAGTGATATCAAGAGCAACAAATTCAAGTTTTTGAAGGTTTGCCATAGTCTAAAAATATGTCAAGAAATTGAGTAAATAGTTTTTCTCTTTTATGTAAAATAATAATATACGATTAAATATATGTTCATAACTTGATTATTAATATGCAAAATGTACTACTTGTATGAGTTGGTGGGACAACCTCTAGGTTGGGTGGCGAGATGAAGTCTACTTTAAAGCCATGCCTCCTCGAATAGGATAACCCGTCTCCCTTTCAATGTTTAGCTTTACCGGGGACAAGGCTTACCCACTATCAACCCAAACTCATAACACTATTTGTAATATAAAAAACCAAGAATAGAGCATAATTAATCGTTTGTAGTATAGCGAGAAAACTAGTTATGTCACATATTGACTTTTGATTTCTGATGTAGAAGATCGTACTAGATGCAACTACAAAGTCTACTTTCGCAATCGGTGACGTTATAATGCATAGTATATGAATAAAGTATGCATATAGAAGTGATGTATGTAATAAAAGGAAGCAACTATGAAAATATATAAATAAATTGAACTTATTTAAATAACAAAAGTTATACCTTCCTAGCTTTGTCTCCTTAACAAGCCTTCTTGAACTTCAAGATCTCCTTAATGCTAGAGCAAGCTCGTGCTGATAACGTGTTGTAAATTAAGTTGGAACTTGCTAAGAACTAGAGAAGGAAATAGAAGACTAAGAACTTCTACTACTACAAATGGGAAGAGAAGAAATGAGATAGTTGGAATGAAAAGTTTTCATTCAACTTGGTATATTTTTATAATGAGGTTGGCACCCTTTATATAGGCCATTTGGTGATGATGATAAATGTACTTTATACAATGTGTACAAGCAACACATACACCCCATGTCATACAACACATCACAAGCAACATAGACAATACATGGAAGAGTTGGTGTACATTGGAGAAGATTACAAGTTACATGACAATACATAGACAAGTGGAAGTACTATTAAGTGAGAAATACAAGTTACATGACTACACAATATGTTGGTGTACATGCATGGTCATCCATATTCCATAACAGATATTTCATTTATAATAAGAAACTAGTACATAGGAATTAAAAGCATAACAAAAAAACTAGTACATAGAATTGTGGCGACCTTTACCGCTTTGGGGTGACGTGTCTCCGTGTACTCCTTGCCAGTTGGCCTAACTACACGTGTCCGACACATACCCATCCTATTTATGTCTCATAAATTGTGTCCATATGAGTATTATCTAAGAAATTGGTAAATTGTCCTTATATTCTTTATCCATTCTCTGTAGGAATCTAACTATTTCAACTGTTATTTAGTTGGTAATTTATTGAGATCCTAGCCATACTAGTGGGTTGTATCTTACAAATTATCATATTCAGCGGAAGTCTTAATTATACCATTTAAAAAAAGTGATTTAACATGATAAACACATTTCAAAGGCAAATCTTACTATGGTAAACTCTATAAAGTACTCTGTATATAAACGACATCACTATAATAGGGTATATATACATGTACAGTGTAAAATATACAAAATATAAAAAATAAACATAAACACATACAAATAGGTCTTCGACAATGGGCAATCAGATGTAGTCACCTAGAATCCCCTTGCCCCTACTAGTACTAGGATATCACTCAATCATCACAAAAGATAGATGACAGGTACAGTTAGTAAAATCCCAAGGAACTCCTCATATAATAAAGTACATGAAATACAAGGAATGTTGTCAAGTAAACATGCGGAATATAAAACAGATAACTGTAAATGACTTATCGCATGAATAAATAACAGACAAGCTAACAAATGTGTGTGCTCGTTCCAGATGAACTAGACTGTACTTCGGGTCACCAAGTTCCCAACAGTGGTCGCGTCTAACTGGCCTGACACTTGGTCACTCGCGGCGCTAAACAAATCCGTTGAGTCACAGACATATGTACCAAGGGCAAGCTAAGTTCACAATTCACTAAGGGTTAGGTCACACATTCTACAGTCCTAGTGCATCATGAACACGCAATCAGGAAATTCACGGGAGTAACCTCAAGCCACGTCCAAGTAACCGAATAACATAATGAGCAACAAGGACTGATAGAAATTAAATGTAAGCAGACTAAATACTCAGAGTCTTTCAGTTAGGTTTTACAAACCTCACACCGCTCTCCGACCTCCCCGACTCCCGTAATCGACCCGTAAAGCTCCCCGACATCGAGCTTCATTCCACTTAGTCCTTGAAGTTCATTTTTACCAATTTAGTTTGTTTACAAAGGTTTAGATAGGTATCTAGGTGAAAAATCCCCAAAACAACCCTTAAATTCCCATTTTGATCTGTAGTTAGCACGCTACAGGGCTTGTGTAACGCGTGCTATGATGATAGCGCGCTAAGGGAGTTTGTAGCACGCTACTGTTCTTCATCTCGAAGAACATCAACCCAGAACAAGTAGTGCGCTATCCTCCCCAGGTAGCACGCTACATAGCCTCTGGGATAGAATTCTCAACCTAAAATTCTTTACCAATCCTCTCCATTACCTACCATATCAGTTTATATACACTCCCTATACACGATATCCTCCAAACCACCATTTATAGCACTCCAAAAACCTCAAATTACATCCATTTATACAAATCAGGCATTCACTACAATCTTCATTAACAATCAAATTCATCAAATTTAACTAAACCATGGATAAATTCTCTATATACATGGTCTAACAACACATAATTCATCAACTTACATCAACAATTCAGGGATCACATCATAAATTTTGAAATTCCACCAAACACATCAAAATTGAGTTCATTAGCAAGCTTAGAAAGTGGAGAAGATGATTACTTAGATTAGGTCACTTGGTTTGATGCCCAGGTTGTTGAATTCCTAGCTGAAATCCCTTCTTATTCCTCTGTTTGTCTTAGAATTGCATGAGCAATTGAAGATTTTGATCAACATTCCTATATATGTTAGTTGGAATCAATTGTGTTTACGTATCCCGAGGCTTATCTTGTGGCTCACAAACATGCTTTCCTACCCCTTCTGATTACTCCAATAGTCCACTCATCTCCTAGTACTAACCCCCATGATGATCTAGATGTCCATCACATGGTTTGTTTAATTTTATGTAAACTATAGGCTTCCATTTATTCAATTGATGTCACATTACATTAAGCTTATACAAACATATAGTTAATGTTTTATTATCAAATTTAACCAACTTTTGGTCGCATAGCCTTCGGCTACCCGATATCCGGTACCCCGCGTCTCGACATGCATTTCGAGGCGCGCCATAACCTATTGTTCAATCTTATTTAATTAGCCTATCGTTACATTAATTATGCCAATTTGATCACTTAGACATATTTATGTAAGTTTATTGAGTTTTCTCTAGTGTACCCGTATCTCGCCTCTCGATACTCGCGTTAGTACACACTTCGAGATAACTACTTGTCGCACAACCTCGCACCATACCGCTATTCAACATACACACACACACGATGTATTTAACAATTAATTTAATAAATTTCATAGAATAAGCATTGAACACACAATAAATTAGTGTACCTAGGTCGACGTGTGTCCTAGCCTACCCGTGACGTCCACGTGGATCTGAGCTGACGTCCATGTCTGCAATTACGAGATAATTAATGGTATTAATAAAAATGGGCCGTTACATAATTATAGAAATTGAGAAGCATTACACGTAATCATTAAAAACATCAAGACTAGTGTTCGAATCATCATTAAAATTTGGGACATCCATATAATTAGTGTCCGACGAGCTATCTCTCGATAGTAAAGTTCATCTTAACTGTTTTGCCATTCTCATTAAAGAGGCTTGATAAAGATCAATAAAATGCTAAGGCGTACGACATACATGAGCCTAATGGCTTTTCGGGGCACACTTGTGGCATGGTTGGTCACGATTACAAGCATGCCCATTTTCAACAGCATTTCTTCCTTTATTCTGAGCGACATCATTTCTATTCCATTTATTTTGGGACTTATCGCCACGAAATCTAGAATAGGACTTGCCAAGATATTTGCCGATTAATCCTTTCCCATTTCTACGTCCGTGGTTTTTCTTTCCTTGACCGTTTTATGGTTATTATAGGATGCAACATTTGCTTCATTAATTGAAGTGGAACCAGTTGGATGAAAGTTGTGGTTCTTCAATAGAAGCTCATTATTTTGTTCAGCTTACCATGAGACAAGAAATTAATTCCGAGTACTTTTTAAATTGACGCGTTCGATATTGCAGCTGCAATAACAGATTCGAGGCATGAAAAGTATTAAATGTTTTTATCATCATTGCCTCATCGGATATATTTTCTCCACATAACCTCAAACGAGAGGTAATAAAAAATATAGTGGAGTTATACTTACTAACCGTTTCGAAATCTTGTAGCCTAAAATTCAGCCATTCGTTTTGAGCTTTTGAAAATATAATCGTCTTTTGGTGATCATATTGCTATTTCAAGCTTAACGACAGGGTGAGATGATATTTTATAGTGAGATACTCACTTTTCAGATCTTCATGGAGATGATAGCGTAGGAATATCGGTGTTTTCTCACGATCTTGCATTGATATTTCATTTTCTTCTATAATAGTTTCTCCTAAGTCTTTAGCTTGAAGATTTATCTCGCCATCCGATTGTCATGACAAATAATTATTACCAGTGATATCAAGGGTAACAAATTCAAGTTTTTGAAAGTTTGTCATAGTCTGAAAATATGTCAATAAATTGGGCAAATAGTTTTTCTTTTTTATATAAAATAAATAATATATGATAAAATATATGTTCACAACTTGATTATTAATGTACAAAATGTACTACTTGTATGAGATGGTGGGACAACCTCCAAGTTAGGTGGCGAGACGAAGTCTACTTAAAATCGTGCCTCCTTAAACGGGATAACCCGTCTCCTTTCAATGTTAAGTTTTACCGGGGACAAGGCTTACTCACTATCAACCCAAACTCATAGCACTATTTGCAATATAAAAATCAAGAATATAGCATAACTAATCGTTTGTAGTATAGCAAGAAAACTAGTTATGTCACATATTGACTTTTGATTTCTGATCTAGAAGATCGTACAAAACGCAACTACAGAGCATACTTTCGCAGTTGGTGATGTTATAATGCATAGTGTATGAACAAAGTATGCATATATAAGTGATGCATGTAATAAAAAGAAAGCAAAAATGATAACGTGGAAATAAATTGAACTTATTTAAATTAACAAAAGTTATACCTTCCTAGCTTTGTTTCCTTAGCATGTCTTCTTGAACTTCAAGATCTCCCCTTTGTGCAAGAGCAAGCTCATACTGATAACGTGTTGTAAATTGAGTTGAGACTTGCTAAAAACTAGAGAAGGAAAGTGAGATACTCAATACTTTTACTACTACAAACTACTACTACAAAGGAGAAGAGAATAAATGAGAGAGTTGGAATGAAAAGTTCTTCATTCAACTTGGTATGTCTTTACAATGAGGTTGACACTCTTTATATAGGTCCTTTGGTGATGATGATAAATGTACTTAGACAATGTGTACAAGTAACACATACACCACATGTCATACAATACATTACAAGTAATTTGACAATACATGAAAGAGTTAGCGCATATTGGAAATGCTTACAAGTAATATGACAATACATAGACCGATCATCCATGCTTTTGCACTCAAGAGATTTTAATTAAACATTTCATTAACCACCTTTGATCTTAATTGAGAATTCGTGTCACTAATTTAATGACCAAATTGTTGTAGTGGTAGTTTCTAGCTGTTTTATTGGTGATTTTTTTTATGAGCTAGTAACCAACTTAATAACAACACTCTCTTGAGTGCAAAAGCATCCTAATTTGGAGGGGTCGTGAGTAGGACTCCCACTTAATTAAACCTAGAAAAAAAAAAAAAAAAAAAAGAAAGAAAAGAAAACACCCCTGTTGACTCCATTCTCCAACTTGAATCAAATATAGCCCCAATGTTTGCCTTTGAAAAGATGCCTCGTTTCATCTCCATTGTGAAAGCAAAAATGCTAAATAATAGCTTATAATCTATTAAATGAACACTACCTTGATCTCATGCATGTAGCGTCTTAAGTTTTACGCTTAATTTAATTTATTCTTTAAAATGATTTAGTTAACTTAATTAATAAAATTAATTGATTTAGTTGCTTATTATATATAAGCTAAATTATAGACTAATATGTGCATGCCAAATAACCATACAATACATAATTAAGTTTCACCAATCACGTAAAAAGTGGTCCAATTTTTTTTTTCCAAAAAAAAAAAAAAAAAAAAAAGTGGTGTAATTTTCAAGATCACCTAGTGGACCCAAATTAAGATCAGGTCAAGATTATGAATTACCAAAAGCGTTATCTAGCTTTGACTCCTCATCATTTGATTCCTTGGTCTTATGACTCAATTAATCTTGTTAAGTATGGTTCAGCCTATAGCTGGTTTGGTAGGACTGCAATGCCACTGGGAGATATACGTCAACCAAGTTGGTTCGATTTCAAAGTGGAAGCAGTTTTACTCATTATAACAACGATATGTTTTTTTCCTACTATATTGATAGAGTTTTCTCGACTTTATTTTTTAGGGAACCACATAGTTTCTCTTTGCATTGTATCATTTTTTCTGACTATTATTAAATAAAGTTTCCGTTGCTATCAAAAAAAAAGTAGCTATAGTGCAATACACAAGAGCACTTGAACAAAGTGTCTTGCTTTCTTTGTGGACTAAGCGCCCTTTTGTTCTTATACGTACACAAGAGAATTAGTGTTAAACAAGATAGGAACACTAGTCAAACAAATGTTTTCATAATATAGTAGGGCACTTCACTCTAGTTTCAAGGTTAGTGGCCCTATATATTAAGTTTTGCTAGCTCTTTCGGCACTAAAAGGCACTAAAGACATGTTAGCACGTATTATGAATGTTAAAGAGGTTTAATTTCCTTTTTTTTTTAATTATTATGGTTTCTTTGGTTGTCTTTTGTGCTTTAGAAGAAGATGAATTAGCTAGAAGAATGAATTAATGTACGTATTAATTGATCGTCTTCTTTTGTTTGATACCAAGCTAATCATATCAAGCTTTGCATTTTTTGTTCAATGTATTGTTTAAATTTTGGAACAAAGCAAGGCATTGAAATGAATGCATGCATGGCATTTCACTTTTATCATTGTTTAATTCATAGTGATTGTATTTATTAATTGAAGGTTATCTTTTAGTATATACAAAAATAGAATCTTTATAATCCCATTTGACAAATAAAAATAAAAATAAAAAATCGATCCCCTGCCCTTTTTCTCCCTAAACGTACATATTCATCATTTTTGTTTCTAGGAGATAACGTTACAATCCATTAATTACCATCAACTACTTTTGATTGTTGAAGTAACATATATAGTTGGAGCGAATTTATTCAGATAGAAAAATAAGAATAGAATGGTAACATTAAACAAAGACTTGAAATGCGTAATCGCTTTTTTTTATAAAAAATTTCTCCTTTTCGATCCAAATCACGAATACACAATGAAATATAATAATTGAAACTTGCTTTCAAGATACAATCAAGTCTCTAAGAGTTATTGAATATTGCGTGTGTAATATAACTCCAATCAAGAACATTCTTGTGGAATCTTTAAGAGAACGATGCTAAAACAAAAGAGAAAACAATTTGATTGAAAAGCTTGTGTTTGTGATGTAGTAAAAATGTAATGGGACGATCTCTTTTATAGAAGAGTGAAACCCGTTCAAAATCACCGTGACTTTTAATGTGAAAACACACAAAAAACTATTTAAAAACGCCCAAAGGATATATGTCATTGTTCGTCCAACCACGGTCTCTTAGTTGAGACCCAAATTGGACTGCCAAACACAGTGCCATGCAATCTCTATTTTTTTTCTTACATATATAGCTCTTTTTGGGGTTATTGTCCCCGTTATTGGGGTGGTTGTCCCATCTGAGGGTTGTTGTCCCTTTTCTGAGGTTGAGGCCGCATCATTGTGTGCATGTTATAGAATTTAGTTCCGAGTTTCAGTGCATAGTAATATCTATGTGTAACAGATGGTTTGCCTATTTGGGCTAGGAATACATCAAAACAATCACTTCGACAAAAAAAGAAGAAGGGCTTGACATATACGCATCCCAACATGATTAGTTATAATGTTCGATCTCTACATTTAGGAGATAGGAATTGAATGCGCAATCTCTCAGTTTGGCATTACATTAGCATACCAATGATATACAACAACAACAACAACAACATAGCCTCAGTCCCAAATTTAGCATACCAATGATATATTAGGAATTTTTTTTTTTTTTGTCTTAACCACATTACATTTGGATTATTCGACTACTTTGAGTTCGTGTATCGTATAGGGAAGGATTCAATATGAATATATGACTAATTTACAAAGTCCAAGTGTATGGGCCTAAGCCCATTAGCCCCAATTTACAAAGTCCGTTCGGTCAAAGCCGCGAACGATTCGACAACAACGCAACCTCAAATTCTATTACCAGATGAAGAACTTAATTACTAAACATGGAATAAATTTTTTGTAACATAGCTGAAAACAATGAAGAATTAATGATATTAATTCCCTTTTAAAACCTGCACTAACTAATCAGTTCCTTTTGTCGAATTTATTTTTTTCTTCAAAAGCCATATAAAACGTTTTTCTTACAATAATTTCATTAAGATAACCTCCCATACAAGATTAAATACTGAGTGAAAACAATTGCTTGAAAAACCATAAAATTATCTCAAGTGCTATCTAATTTTACAGTCGTGTAATCCATTCTTTAGCCATGCAAGGAGGTGTCCTTGAAGTTCTTCTTGCAAGTGCAGAAAGCCTTAAGAACACTAACATCTTGGGTATCCTCTCATGAATATTAATTTCTTTTGCATTGCCGGCGAATATCGATCTCGATGTTGTTTGATATATCCATGAATTGTTTCATTTTTCTTTTATTACTGTGGGTGGTTGGATCGCCTCAGCCCCTCCTGATTAAGGCTCGACTAACCCCACAAGGTTAGGAGGGTGCCTCTACCCCCCTCCTAACCCGAGAGAGAAATAGTGCAGTTGCTGCGAATTGAACCCATCACCCTTACCTTAGTCAGAGTACTATAACCCTCTTCGAAACCACTACCGTACCACACCCTTTGGGGGCATGAATTGTTGCATTTTTAAAACTAAGTATGATTTATATTTCTAGTTCATCTTAATTTGTATCTAATTAACAATTTTCACTGTGGGATTTTATAGGAAAGTCAAGGTACTATGTGGTCATAAAGTGTGGAAACCAAGAACACATAAGCAAGACTGCTTCAGGTTTGTTTTTGTTCCTAGAAACAGAACGCATACATAGTGCCATTGCTCTACTGATGAAGTTGCAATGCAGGTGAAGATGGCAATGTTTACTGGAATGAGAAACACCGGTTCGAGTTCTCGAATTCGGATTGCCAAAACCTGAAACACCTTATGCTCAAAATAATGAAGGATGAATACTTATCCGACCCCGATTTCGTCGGCGAGACCATGTAACATTAATCAACACTAACAAATTGTTTATCCATGCATATAAATGGTTGTTCAAGACTTTATCATGTGTGTTTATGCATGCATTTTAACTAATGCAGAGTTCATCTTGGAGGACTAATAACAGAAGGCAATGCCAGAGGTCACATTGAATTGAAACCGGCTCCATTCAACGTCGTGCTCGAAGATGACACCTACAAAGGGGAGCTCAAGATTGGTTTCAAGTTCATCCCTAATGTATATATGTGTTTTTTATCGGTACTGAATGTCGTCGATGAATTTGATATCGTAATGGTTAATGCGTAATGAACCAAGTGATGGACTATTTTGCAGGTAGAAGTGATACAAGAGAAGGTAGATTATTGTGACAAAATGCGCGAGGAAAATCAACGAAAGCGTTGGATGGAAAGGAAGATTATCAACTTTCAGAGAATCCCGTGGCGATGGCTCTTCTTCTTCTACAAAAGATGGAAGGTTCCTAATGGATTAAACCGCCGAGGACGCGAATGAAAATAGTTATTTTCTTGTCTTGGTATTTAGTTGTGCTTTTGGAATAAACACTCGGATCATTCCTTACAAATGCAACTTCTAGCTATAGATCAGACGTCAGTTCCCGATGTTGGAGATATGTAGATCGAAAGTTAATCCCACATTGCTTAAGTGTTACTTTATAAAGAAGTATATAAATGCAAATCTCTCCTTAATCAATATCGATGCATTTTTGGAGTAAAACCGAAAGGAGAATCCATATATAAGCTAAATAAACTTTAACTTACATAAATCACTGGAACAAACTGCAGAATTGCTACAAGTATCTATTCTTTGTAATCAAACCTTCTGTTTGTTTTGGAGTGTGCATTTGCCTTGCTGTTTTTCCCAAATATTTGAGCAACTCCTGTTTCAGTTAATGTGTCCCATATCTGCAAACATTCAAATGCTCAGTAAACAACTCTGAAATGGAAGTTCGGGGTCGAGTTCGAACAGCAACAGTTTCATATCAAATACGGAATAAAGAAAAGGAAATGAATTAATTTTTTGTTCACTCACTTGCAAGCTTCCTTTGGTGCCTCCTATGGCAAAGAAGAAAGGACTGTCCTCCGAGAAAGATCTCGAAAATTGTTGGAGACTTTGGGATAATCTCACATCTACTACTTAGAAATAAAAATAAGGCTTATAAGTGTAGAATGGACACTTCATCTTGCCTTGACATTTTTGAGTGAACCCCACCTTTTAAAATATTATTGGATTAGATACAAACAATTGTTTGGACTCAAAAATGCACTACAACATGGACTCAGATGAATCAACTTCCTGTAGATCACATTGTCAAGGGCCAAATGTTATAAACGGAGAAGAGCTATATCTTTTTCTATTTCTTGGACCCATGCTGAATCAAATTACTATGTCATTCAACTACTATACCAACAAAAACCAAGTCTTTAACTTAAAGGATGAAAACGAATTAAAATATTATAAAACAAAAGATTATTGGAATAAAGTGTGCGAGTGTAAAATTTGATGTTTATGATTAGGATTTAGAGATGACAATGACTAATCACACGCTTGAACACTACCTTTTAGGATTTGGTCCGGTGGCTACTTCACTTTTTGCACAACAAATGAATATATAATAGGCAAAACTAATGATTTGTTGTGAAGTGTGGATGACCATGCATGTACACCAACATATTGTGTAGTCATGTAACTTGTATTTCTCACTTAATAGTATCTCCACTTGTCTATGTATTGTCATGTAACTTGTAATCCTCTCCAATGTACACCAACTCATCCATGTATTGTCTATGTTGCTTGTGATGTGTTGTATGACATAGGGTGTATGTATTGCTTGTACACATTGTATGAAGTACATTTATCATCATCACCAAATGGCCTATATAAAGGGTGCCAACCTCATTGTAAAAACACACCAAGTTGAATGAAAACTTCTCATTCCAACTATCTCATTTCTTCTCTTCTCCTTTGTAGTAGTAGTTTGTAGTAGTAGAAGTTCTTAGTCTTCTATTTCCTTCTCTAGTTCTTAGCAAGTTCCAATTCAATTTACAACACGTTATCAGCACGAGCTTGCTCTAGCATTAAGGAGATCTTGAAGTTCAAGAAGGCTTGTTAAGGAGAGAAAGCTAGGAAGGTATAACTTTTGTTAATTAAATAAGTTCAATTTACTTCTATATTATCATGGTTGCTTCCTTTTATCTATGCATACTTTATTCATATGTTATGCATTACAAATACACCGATTGCGAAAGTATGCTCTGTAGTTGCGTCTTGTACGATCTTCTACATCAGAAATCAAAAGTCAATATGTGACATAACTAGTTTTCTCTTAAAACTACAAACGATTAGTTATTGTTCTATTCTTGATTTTATAATACAAATCATGCTATAAGTTTGAGTTGATAGTGGGTAAGCCTTGTCCCCCAGTAAAGCTAAACATTGAAAGGGAGACGGTTATCCCGTTCGAGAGGCATGACATTAAGCGCACTTTGTCTCGCCACCCAACCTGGAGGTTGTCCCACCAACTCATACGAATAGTACATTTGATTATTAATAAATCAAGTTGTGAACATATACTTAATCATATATTATTATTTTTTTTACATAAAAGAAAAGAGAATTATTTTATATTATATTTACTTTCAAAATATTAATCAA
This sequence comes from Stephania yunnanensis, assembly GCA_039657365.1. Classification (NCBI taxonomy): domain Eukaryota; kingdom Viridiplantae; phylum Streptophyta; class Magnoliopsida; order Ranunculales; family Menispermaceae; genus Stephania; species Stephania yunnanensis. The sequence continues at coordinate 4,605,953 of CM077588.1, read as the reverse complement.
CTATAGTTGAATTTGTTATCTTATTATAATTCTTGTCATGATAATTAGATATTACAAATTATGAATAAAGCTTGTATCCATGCAAGGTTGTATGTTGTACACAATCATTCACCAATTTCTCTTTAGAGATTTGAAAAGTGAATATTTCACTTTATATATATTTTCACCTTATGGAGTTATATATACATACTAAAAGGGTAATGCTCCAAAAAGCTCAAAATGAGTAATTTGGGTCTCATGCTACAAAATTTAATCAGTCAAATATTAATTATAATTTCACAATTTTAATTACCTCTATGTTGAGGCTATGTGGAAATATGACTGATGAGACAATAAAAAGAAGGTCACGTGGCCCGCCTCGATTTATTGCTGCAACAAATATCGAGTGCGCACGTCAATCCAATAAATATTAAGGATTGATTTCTTGTCTCATGGTAGCTGAGTAAAATAATGAGATATTATAAATATAATATCGCTCCTGTCCAATTAGTTCAGCTTCAAATTAAGAAGCATATGTTGCATATAATGATCATGATCGCAATAATAAATTTATGGACGTGGAAAATGTGAAAATATCAAGTAAAGGTCGTATTGACAATTCCACAAAAAAAAATTGGAATAAAAGTGGTGCACCACTACAAAGGGCAAATAATTATTGACAATGAGCGCTCATAATTGTGACATTTTTTTTAGTCACATAAGAAAGGCTATTTTGCCTAAATATTGTCATATATATGCCCGAATATTTTTGTGACCTTTACCATGCCTTCAAAATCAAAGGCAAAATATTATGAATTTTATCATTGAAATATGACTCTTTTTCTGATTTGTCAAACATTATTTGTCCAGATGGATCAACAAATCATTTGTTCAAGTCATGAATCAAATAAGAGCAATATATGTCTTGCTGATTGTGCTACAACGCATACAATCCTTAAAAACAGAGAATATTTTTCCAATTTGAACTTAGCTGAGGCTAATGTTCAAACAATATCTGACATCTCCAATTTGATTAATGGCTCTGGAAGAGCAAATATTATGTTGCCTGGGGGAACAACAATTCATGTTGACAATGCCTTATACTCAAAAAATCCAAAGAAATTTACTTGAGCTTTAAAGATATTCGACAAAATGGATATCACATTGAAACCGTGAACGAAAATAATAGAGAATTTCTCTATGTCACATTGGTTTCAAATGGGAAAAAAGAAGCGTTAGAAAAATTTCCCATCATCTAGATTATATTTTACTCATATAAGGCATGTCGAAACGAATGTCGTCTTGAATAAGAAAATTAATGATCCAAAGACATTCATTTTATGGCATGACCGGCTTGGTCATCCAGGATCATCAATGATGCGAAGAATAATTAATAATTCGCATGGACATCCTTTAAGGAGTCACAAAATATTTTCAGCTGGTGATTATAATTGTGCTAGTTGTTCTCAAGGTAAATTGATAGTTAAACCATCCCCAAGTAAAATTGTTGTGGAATCCCCGGTTTTCTTAGAACGCATTCAGGGAGACATATGTGGTCCTATTCATCATCACCGTGGACCATTCGATATTTCATGGTTTTGATAGATGCATCAACTAGATGGTCACATGTTTGTTTGCTTTCAACCCGCAATGTTGCATTTGCTAGACTTTTAGCACAAATCATTAAGTTAAGAGCACAATTTCCTGACAACTCAATCAAGACCATCCGTCTTGATAATGCCGGGGAATTTCAATCTCAAGCATTTATAAATTATTGCATGTCTATAGGAATTACCATTGAACATTCTGTTCCACATGTGCATACCCAAAATGGTTTGGCAGAATCTCTTATCAAACGCATTCAATTAATTGCGAGACCTTTAATCATGAGAACTAAGTTATCAACTTCGGTTTGGGGACATGCGAAGTCCTTCATGCAGCATCTATCATTCGTTATAGGCCTACCGCATACCATGAACATTCCCCCATGCAACCCATTTTAGGTCAACAACCAAATATTTCACACTTGAGAATTTTTGGTTGTGCAGTGTATGTTCCTATACCACCCCCAATAGAACTAAGATGGGTCCACAACGAAAACTTGGGATTTATGTTGGATTTAACTCATCGTCTATTATAAGATACCTTGAGCCCTTAACAGGGGATTTATTTATCGCACGTTTTGCTTGATTGTCACTTTGATGAAGCAATTTTCCCACCATTAGGGGAGATAAGAAGCCAATTCAAAAGGAATGGCGCGAAATTGCTTGGAATGCATCAACTTTATCACATTATGATCCACGCACAAATCAGTGTGAACTTGAAGTTCAAAAGATCATTCATTTGCAACAAATTGCAAATCAATTACCTGATGCATTTAATGATGCAAAACAAGTGACAAAATCACATATTCCAGCTGTAAATGCTCCTGCAAGAATTGATGTCTATGTGCAACAAAATGCACAAGAACCAACGAAACGCTTAAAGCGTGGAAGACCAGTTGGTTCAAAGGATACAATTCCTCGAAAGAGGAAAACGGGAGTAAAAATAAATACAAATCAAAATACTCCTGAGAAAACACAAGAATCCTTTGATAAGGGTTTGTCAGAACAAGTTGATTCTGATGAGGAACAACTTCCTCTAGAAAAAGAGGAAAAAGATGAAAAAGATGAAAATAATGAGATCTCAATAAATTATTTAAACTCTGGTAAGATTTGGGATCGAAATGAAATTGTTCCTGATGATATATTTACTTTCAATGTGTCCTTTGAAATATGTGAAAATGATGATGATCCAGAACCACGATCAATGGACGAATGTCGAAAAAGACCCGATTGGCAAAAATGGCAAGAGGATATCCAAGCAGAGCTAAACTCGTTAAGGAAACGAGAGGTTTTTGGACCAGTTGTCCAAACGCCAGATGGCGTAAAACCTGTTGGATATAAATGAGTATTTGTACTAAAGAGAAACGAAAAAAATGAAGTTACAAGGTACAAAGCAAGACTTGTAGCTCAAGGTTTCTCACAAAGACCTGGCATCGATTATGAGGAAACATATTCTCCTGTTATATATGCAATCACATTTCGGTTCTTGATAAGCCTTGCAGTCTCTGAATGCATTTAATGGATGTCGTTACGGCATATCTGTACGGATCCCTAGACAGTGAGATATATATGAAAATCCCTGATGGATTTGTAATATCTGAAGAAATAAAATCGAAACCTCATAACATGCATTCTATAAAATTACAAAGGTCTTTGTACGGATTGAAACAATCCGGACGAATGTGGTACAAACGCCTTAGTGATTATTTACTGAAAGAAGGATATGTAAATAATCCGCTTTGCCTATGTGTCTTTATTAAAAGATCATCAACAGGATTTGTGATTATTGCTGTATATGTTGATGATTTAAATATAGTGGGAAACCACGACGACATCGTTAGAACATCCGAATACTTAAAAAAGGAATTTGAGATAAAAGACCTTGGAAAAACAAGACTTTGTCTTGGTTTGCAAATTGAACATTTTTCAAGTGGAGTACTTATCCATCAATCAAATTATATTGAAAAATTATTAAAAAGATTTTATATGGACAAGGCACATCCATTGAGCTCTCAAATGGTTGTCAGATCACTTGAAGTGGATAAGGATTCATTTCGACCTCATGAAAGTGATGAAGAGCTACTTGGTCCAGAGGTACCATATTTAAGTGCAATTGGTGCACTTATGTATCTTGCAAATTGTACAAGACCTGACATTGCTTTTGCTGTCAACCTACTTGCAAGATACAGCTCATCACCAACTCGAAGACATTGGAATGGTGTTAAACATATTTTCCGATATCTTCGAGGAACAAGTGACATGAGTTTATTCTACTCGAGAGGGGTAAAATTGAATCTCCAAGGTTATGCTGATCTTTGGATTTTTATCTGATCCCACAAGGCCCGTTCTCAAACGGGATATGTATTCACATGTGGCAATACTACATTTGTATCATGGAAGTCGATAAAGCAAACTATGGTTGCTACTTCTTCCAACCATTCTCAAGTACTTGCAATTCATGAAGCAAGTCGTGAATGTGTATGGTTGAGAAATATGATTGAACATATTCAAGAATCATGTGGATTGCCTTCAATAAAAGATTCTCCAACTATATTATATGAAGATAACGCAAAGATGTATTGCACAATTAAGTGAAGGATTCATAAAAGGGACAGAACAAAACATATTTCACCAAAATTCTTTTATGCGCATGAGCTTGTAAGAATGGTGAAATTGATGTCAAGCAAATCCGATTGAGTGATAATCTTGCTGATCTATTCACAAAAGCCTTACCAACTACGACATTTAAAAGACTTACATATGGTATTGGCTTGCGTAAACTTAAAGACATTGCAAGTAAAGAAACTGAACAAGTTTCACCCATGTTCACATGAGGGGGAGTTATTGATTAGTGTATTGCACTCTTTTTCCCTTAGCTATGGTTTTATCCCATTGGGTTTTCCTAGCAAGGTTTTTAATGAGACAATATTAACAATATTATACCCGTCTTAATATTTATGAGAATAGTGTACTCTTTTTCTTTTACTATATTTTTTCCCACAGGGTTTTTCTTAGTAAAAGTTTTAACGAGGCACAATCTCTAAGCAAGTGTCATCCAAGGGGGAGTGTTGTGAAGTGTAGATGACCATGCATGTACACCAACATATTGTGTAGTCATGTAACTTGTATTTCTCACTTAATAGTACCTCCACTTGTCTATGTATTGTCATGTAACTTGTAATCCTCTCCAATGTACACCAACTCATCCATGTATTGTCTATGTTGCTCGTGATGTGTTGTATGACATGGGGTGTATGTATTGCTTGTACACATTGTATGAAGTACATTTATCATCATCACCAAATGGCCTATATAAAGGGTGCCAACCTCAATGTAAAAACACACCAAGTTGAATGAAAACTTCTCATTCCAACTATCTCATTTCTTCTCTTCTCCTTTGTAGTAGTAGAAGTTCTTAGTCTTCTATTTCCTTCTCTAGTTCTTAGCAAGTTCCAATTCAATTTACAACATGATTTAGTCCTTAAACTTTGTGTTTTTTATGTTTTTGATCTCTGAACTTTTATTACTACACATTTGGTCCTTGAACTTTCACAATAATTCTACATTTAGTCATTCAACCATTTAAAATGTTAAATTCTACCAATGTGGGTAACAAAAGTGTTTTGTAACTAGTTAAGAAGAGTGAAGTGGTTTATACGAATAACTCATTGACCGACATAAGTAAAAAAAAAAAATTAATTTTCCCCCAAAACAGAAAAAACTAAAAGTTCAGGGACCAAAAATATAAAAAACTTAAAAGTTCAGGGACCAAATATACATTAATAAAAGTTCAGGGACCAAAAGCATAAAAACTCAAAGTTCAAGGACTAAAAAATATGTTTTGCCTATATAATACATACATCAAATCACACATTGTATAAAAAAAATTCATAAAAAATTATTAAATGAATAAAAAAATTATTTTTTTGTATTTTTTAATATTAAAATATTTACATATAAATTTAATAGGTCGGACTTGAGCTTATATATAGATCCCTCATATGTGTAATGGGGTTGAGTTTGAGCTAAAGTTCTTAAGCCCGAGTCCGATTAGGCACGGCCCATGAGCGGGTTTATCTCCATCTCACACTAAACCAAACAAATAGCGCGCGCGGTCCAAGCTGAGTCGCGAACGATTCCACTCGCAACTCACAACACAGCTCGTCGCTCTTTAAACTCTTGTCGTGCGAAATGGCGGGATAGCAATTTGAGCCCTTTCGAACTCCAACTTCTCCTCTCTCTCTCTCTCTCTCTCTCTTTCGTTCTAAACCCTAGAAGAAGAGAAGATCAAAAATGGAGAAGCCGATCGGCAAGAAGGCGGAGGAGTTGAGGATGATGTGCGCAAGAGAGATCCCGATCTTCCAAGAGCGAGCCAACAACACCGTCAATTCTCTCCTGAAGAGTCTTCAATCCGTTCAGATCTCAGCACAGCGAACCGCTCAAGATCAAGGTGAATGAATCTTCTCTGCTTTCTTCTTGTACTGTTCTTCGCTCCGTTGACTAGGTTTTAGTGGTTTTCTACCGAGTCTCTGGTGAAAGTGATGAATTCGAAGAGGTTTAGGGTTTGCTGATGTGTGAATGAGTGTTTTGGAATTCTATTGGAACTTTTTTGGTGATTGTGGAATTTGTGAGGTTTTTTGTTGAGTTTCTGGTGAAAGTGTTGAATTCGATGAGGTTTAGGGTTTGCTGATATGCGAATGAGTGTTTTTGCTTGTATGTTTGGGGATTTTGATGTTGTGTTCCTTTGTTTCGCTCGTTTCAGCGAAACTTGGACAGCTGAAAGCGCAGTTGAGGGGATCAGAGGATGATTTGGTCAAGGCTCTGGCAGGTACTTGTTTTGCTCATTCTCCTGCTTTTCGTAGCTTCCTTGTCGGAGTATGATATGAAACAGATGACAACTTCTGCAATTTAGTGAATACATTGCGTTGTTAAGCTAATCCTGGAATGCATTAACCATTAAGTGTTACTATTTCAAGTTCTAGTTCTAGCTGTAGATTGGCTGATGTTTAACTGGTAATGTGTATATTGCTCATTGGCTACATATTAGGAAAATAAGTTAAGTTGATTAGCTCATTTTGTCGTTGTGACATTGTTAAGAATGAGTAAAGCTGTGCAAGTTTGATTTATTGGTTGATAAATTTATCTGGCTTAAATGAGTGAAGTAAGAAAGAAGTGACTTCTACCTAAGGGAAACTATAGCCGAAAACAAGGTTTCGAGGCTTTGTGCAGAACAAGATCTGTGGACGCTGTAGATAGCTCAAACTAATTGGGATAATACAGCTTAGTATTGGACTAGACTTAGCTGTTTGGATTATCTAATGTTAATGCTGCAATTAGACCAAGGACAAGAAAATTTTTTTTGGGATTCCGGATTCTTGATAAGTGACAACTACATGATATATATGAACTCCACCCATGCAGTCTACGTAGCAGGTCCCAAGTCCGGATAAAGGAGGAGGGGTCCCATCTCCCAAGCTCATTATTCGTACATGGATAGTGGGGGAGGGTTGCGATAGGTTGATAGCTAGCTTAAGACTTTTTGTCGCTCTTTATGAAATGGATCAAACAAATATAAACTTGTTGACATTTATGCTTTGATGTAGGAAATATGCACTGTATGTTAGCATGGATGAAGATCTATCGACTTGTATGCTGTTAATATTTGTGATATTGAATAATGAAGTTGAAATTGTTTTTGAGAAAGTCCTGGTAAAATGCTATGTACACGGCATCTAATCATTTTGGTTCTATGCTTCAAGTGGTTTTGGGATTGGCTTTCGATGACTCTGCTCTATAATACAGTCTTTGCGCATTTTCAGAATAGCTGACAACTTGAAAAGCCTGTCATTTACTGAATAAGTTAATGTATTTATCGCAAAGAAAGGCCTTTTTATACAAATTATTCATTTTTCTGTGGCCTGTGGCGTGAAAATTTTATTCTTCTGTTAAATTTGTAGTCAAGACGCGCAAAGAGGCTAAGCGCATGGCATTGGCTGATTCCATTTCTGCCACAAAGGCTAGAATAGAAGAACTTAATAAGACTTTGCACGACCAAAGGGAAAGGAAAGATGAGTATGCGTCAATACTTTCACGGCAGCTATTAGGTAAGCTATCATTGGTTTTCATTCTCCTAATTATTGATGATTCACTCTTATTGTATTATATCAAATATATGAATGTATTCGGAAACCAAACAAATATATATGGATGTATTCTCGTATTTTTCTCATCCTTTAACTTCACCCACGTTGTGTCTTTTTTGTGAAATGCTCTCTTGATAAATTTATCATTGACATATGAGTTGTGTCGCTTTCTTGAGTTTTGGAGAATGATTTTTGGAGTGAGCTAATTTGTTGACTTGGACGCATGGAATGAATTAGCCAAGTGCCTTGACTGCCATTCATTTTGCTGAGAAGAAAAGGATCAAACCTCTATCAAAGGAGAAGACGCGCAAGGAAATAGAACCATTGAATGAACAAACACAAATCTTAAATCAATGGTGTACCCAAAAAAAAAAAAAAAACTTAAATCAATGGTGTACCCAAAAGAAAAAATCGTAAATCAATGGACCAATCGACCAGCCAAAACGCATCGCACGTTTATATAGACTTACCTAGCATATGCATTACGTTTCGATTTCTAACTTTGTCTTATCTTTCTAATATAAACTTTATCTTATCTTTTTTTTGGTAGGCAGTTTATTTTATCTTTCTAATTTCATCAAAACTAATCTTAACTTTATCTTATCTTTTTTGAGAAATGCTCTCATCCTTCTCTCCTCTCCGTAATGCTAGCGTAGCTTTGATGTGACATGCAGGTTGGGCACGCAATTGTGCGTGTGCCTTGATTTTTGTCGTGCACGCACGCATCAAAAGGCGCATCGAAGGGATACGCACAAGTGCGTGCCTAACCTACGTGTCGCATCAAAGTTCGCTAGCATTTTCCTTAAATGTATTACTTTGTAATTAAAACCCATAGTTTGTTCATATGGCACATGAAATAAAACTATGCTATTAAATTTGCCATTCAAACATTTTATTTTGATTGTCGTTGTTTTCTTCTATAAACTGCAACTTCTGTTCTAGTTTTTGGATTTTCTTGGAGAATAATGTACTAAACTCTTCTCTCTAGCTTTGGAAACTCTTGAAGGAAAAGCTAATGAAGGTAACGAAGACAAAGAAGAATTCATGAAGGCCATTTCATGGTACAATGAAGTTCTCGGTTTTCGGATTGAAGGAGGTCATGGTAAATTACATGTCTTCACACACTTTGCGCTTAAATCTCTATAAGTCATGATGCACATTTTTTTTTTCTTGGGTTAATATTTTTGTTTTTGTAGGAGTCAAGTTTATATTCAACAAGATTAACTTGAAAGATCCTGAGGAGGAATATTCTTTCACTGTTCGGCATGCAAATGATACATATTCATGTAAGTAAATATTAATTTAGTGATTTTCATATGTTTTCCCTATTTCGCAGTTAGACTTTAAGACCTGATGTTACAAGTGGTTTTTATGTGCTACAATCATTTTTTTTTTTTTTTTTTTTAATTTAATCTCAGTGCTTGATTGTAATCCCTCCTTGGCTGACACTAAAGCATTGATGCAAGAGATGAACCAAACTAATGGTTTGTTCAAGTTTGTGAGAATTATGAGAGAAAAGTTCCAAGCAGTGGCAACAACCGGTAAAACCTTGTCTTTTGCAAATTATTAAATACAACCATGTCTTTGGATATTTTGTTGCAGTCATGAATTGTAACCTTTGAGCCAGAGATGAATCCGTGGCTTAGTTCTTGGATGCATGATGTGCAAGTTTTAGGCCATGGGTTTAAACCCCCTGGCTTATTCCTTGTATTAAAAAGAAGGCTGCTGCAAGACTGCACCATAGAATATGAACTTTTCTTTTTTGATCAAACATAGAATGTCAACTTGTTCTTTTGATACACTTTATTATAGCCTCTGCTCTTTGTTTTCATCTTTGTTGCTTTATTATTTATATTTTTTCTCTTTGCTTTTATCAGGAGCTTCTTCTCAACAAACCTCTGTCTGTGAAGACTTGTGCACAGTTTCCATATCTGCACCTACTTTGTCAATTTCAGCTGGTGGAAGTGAATCTCCAGGAGAGGAAAATGGCATAATGTCAGAACATGACAGAAATCTCAAAAAAATTAGTCATGGTCGAGTGGGTAAATCACCAATTCTATCTCCTGGATCTGCTTCTTCTCTTCGTCGTTCTTCTCGTTTGAAGGTAACCAAGTAGAATTTCTGCTATTTTGTATTTTGGTTACCAGAAACGGCTAAAAGTTGACAGGAATATAAGAAAGGACTTGTTGAGAAAAAATGTGCGCATGAATAACTACAGTAGCTCGTTTTCATAGTCTTCCTTCTGTCAATTAAATATAACTAATGTCATCAGGCATTCAGGCCTTTTAACTTTAAAATTCCCTTTGAAAGTTCTAACTTCTAAGAATGTGGTATAATTTTATTAAATGTCTCCAAAGAGACAATGTGGGATAATTATTTGAACATACCAGAATTTCCTTCCCATAGAATGACTGAAGTACTTGTGTACACGCTGAAACTCTAGACCAAGCAATCAATTCCATGCTGAAAAGTGTTCTGTTTCTGGAAAAAAAACTTCAAGAGCCAGTAATACCAAACTGTGTCATATTTCGAAAGTAACGTAGAGTTATCCTTTTGATTCTTGACATTACATACATGTACTGTTTAATATAATCTGATTCACTTGATTTTGTGAGACCAGTAGTTTCATTGATTATGTCATTGTTATCAAATGAATGATGTGTAAGGTGGAGCCATCGACAATCTTCAGAATGTTCTTGATAGTAGCTATTATTGTCATGCTACGCAATTTTTGGTGGCACCTTTCAAAGCATATTTATTAGAACTATAGAAAAATTAGTATCATTGCAGTATGGCCCTTTTTTTTTACAACAAATTCTTATGGACGAGCACTCCATTTTTTGGAATGACTTGTGAGTTTCTCAGTTGGTATGACTTATTTGACAGGTGAAAAAATGATTGTTGAAGTAAAAGCCTTCCAACCTCAACAACTGGGTTTCATCCTTATATGTTGATCGTAGTGGTCGCATGGACATTCCCTGTGATTATGAGACCTGAATTTGATAGTGTACGGGTAGAAGTAGAGAATATTTATGGGCCTACATGGAGTGTTCCGTGTGGAAGTGTTTCGAATTTAACAGTTTTCCGAAGTTTAACTACTAAGAATTGAAGATCTTGAACAAGGGAACTCCAAACTTACAGAACAACCACGTAAGAGCTTATACCTTCGAAGTTTGAAGTATACTTTTCTGTTAAGACTTGGTGCCCATGTACAATCACAAGAACTTGTACTACAATATGATTAATCAGTGCTGACGTTTCCTCCATGTAATTCTTCACTGAAGTTTTTTGTTTGTATGAGCTTGAAGAAGATGCAAAATCATGCAAATTGTTCACAGCGCAGCCTTTTCTTTTGACTCCCTTGTTTTGGAGCTTCTCTTCTCTACTTCCCTTAATGGGGTGGTGCTAACCCTTTTGTTCCCATTTGTTGCTTGATTCAAAGTTGGCTCCCATAAAGTTTGTGATCATCAATTCTTGGACCATTTTGTCAGATCATCTTCAAAAGTGTTCAGTGGTCCAGGTGAATGTTGTAGATACTATAAAAAACGCATTTCTGAATTATTATTGTAACCACTCATTCTTCTGATTCTTATTTGAGTAATTCTCATATTTGTACACTGCTTCATTTTCTGCAGATGTGTTATTTTGGTCCAGATACTATTTACACTAACTACAGGTATTCCTATCTCTAAAGTCTAAATATAAAGTTGGTTACTAGTGCCCTTGATTTTATTTTGGGGTTGAGAATAGTACTCTCTGTAGCAGTGCTTGTGTTTGTTTCCAAAGCTTTTTGGCTTCAGATCCATCATTTGCTAGACTTGAACAGTTGCTCTCATTGCAATCTGCAAAGTACTTACCATTCAATCCATTAACTCTAGGGCTTAAAGCCACAAAGCATGTAGTTGAAGCACCCTGTAAGAAATGCAAACCTGAAATTCCTCATATCTAACCTTCAAATTCGGCCCAAATAACCTTATTGTCATTGAGTGCAAACCTGAGATGTTGATTTTAGCAGCTTTGATGCCAGGAAGAATAATGAATCTGTACAAGGAGCAGTACTTGAAATTATAAGGTGACATCTAACTAGCAAAAAATTATATATTTTCATCGTCAGATCTAACAAGCCATTAATGCATTAAATTGAATGCAATGGAAGAGTTTGATTCATGTAGTTGATTTCAACTAATTTGAAATTGAGTCGGTGTTGTTGTTCTGTATAATTTAACTGGAAAAATTTGGTAAGATTGGGAAACAAATCAAACCTGTGATCATGCCCTTGTGATCCCTTATAATTCCAGTCTTCACAATGCCAGGGTGAACTGCATTGATGGTCACTCTTGCATTCCTTGCCTGATAACATCCATGATTCTCCATCTTATTAGTTCTTTTTTTTTCTTCAATTTTTTTATTTTTATTTTGTAAATATTTCCCCTTTAATTTACGACAATTATATGCAATTGGCGAGACTCGAACTTAGACCAATACTGGGACGCTCAAATTCCAATCCATCAAGTCAAGCGACTGTCAGTTAAATCCCTTCATTATAACTTTTTTTGAAAATGGTTTCTAAAGGTCATCTGTACCTTAAGTTGCCGGGCCATCTCCTTTGCATGCAATAGATTAGCCAATTTAGATTGAGCATAAGCACAGGTGCCATTATAACTGCATATTCACAAAACATGACCAAATATTAAAACTATTCATTCATGTTTTATTTTTGCTATATATATATATATGTTGCCGACCCCAGTTAATTTGGGACTGAGGCTATGTTGTTGTTGTATATATATATATATATGTTGAAGTCTAAAAGAATGGAAGCCAAAAAGGGTTTCCCTCACTTTTTAGGGCCGACCATATTACTGAAATGAAACCTCTCTTTCTTAACCCAGCTGTGAATTACTGATGAAACGTTGATTATTCTTCCTTCAATGCCTGTCCTTGCTGATGTTTCCACCATTCTCTCTAATAGCATTTCTGTCATTAAGAAATGCCCTGCAAAAATGAAATCAAATTTCAATAAAATAGAAACCCTAATTCAACTTCTAATTAAAATTGAAAAGTGACAAAAATGTAGGAATTGTACTCTGATGCTAAAAGACAATGATCATTTAACTACTACAGAATTCTCAGAATTTCTTGCAGTTCCGAAAAATACCCTGACATGTAGATATTCATTTTTATTTTTTTAATGCAATACTTGTCAACGTCAAATCAAGCTTAGCCGAAATATTGAATCCATGTGGTTGATTATAACTAATTTGAGACTGAGACTTTGTTGTTTTTTATGTCATGCATAATCCATATTCATTTCAATAGAGCCTTTGTCAAAGAAAAACTCAAGAAATCATTTTGCAAGTTCATGGTTAGTAATATACTTATATGAATTTGATTTCTTTACTCCTCTTAATGCTGCTATATAGAGTAAGCAATGCAGAAATAATTAACTTTAAAAACATTTAGTTCTGTTACATTAGTCTTAGATGTCACAATAAAATTTCATTCAAAACATATCTCTTCACCAAAAAAAAAAAAATAATAATAATAATAATAGTGAAACTAATGAAGAATTTATCTACCCAAGTAATTAGTGGCAAAAGTCATCTCAATTTTGTCTTCAGTAAACTCTAATTTCTGGCAGAACTTCCCAGCATTGTTTCTGCAAAACAATTTTTGACCTCTAGAGTTTAACAATTAATCTCTATGAAGGATTAAGAATTAAAACATCTACAAAATGAGTGGTACTTACATGAGAATGTTGAGTGGTAATTCAAGAGATAAGAAGTCAATACAGAATCTTTTTATTGAAGCAAATGAGCTGAGATCAAGCTTCAAAAATATAATCTCAGCTTGTGGGCTCTCCTTTTGAATGCTCTCCTTCACTTGTAAAGCTCTCTTAAGGTCTCTTGCAGGAATAACTATCCTTAATCCCCTTTTTGCTAGCACTCTTGCAGTCTCCTCTCCAATCCCCGACGTTGCGCCTTTCGAAACAAATTAATTGTCGATAAAGAAGTTTAATATACAGTTGAAGATATTCAAATTCAACTGTTGTAAACCATGCTGATGATTATGATTTTATAAACACTAACCAGTGATTATTGCTGTGAGGTGAGATGGGATTGAAGAATCTGCAATGCTTTCAGTTACTTGCTCAGCTGTTGATTTTGATCCAAAACCACTTGGACCTGCAATTCCAGCCAAGTACCGGATTGTTTCCTTCATAGAGATATATTGCTTCCAACTCATAAAAGAATGAGCTCACGAAGCTCAACTACTAGTTAACTCTCCACACATATACACTCACAACAACCACTCCATGGCGCGTTCAGTGGCAAGGAACTCGATAACTCTTATACACAATCAGGTTTTTAATCTTGGTCTGTACATATAGAGACTGATGTTAGGAGGGTTATATATTTTCGGCGGTATCTAAACTCGAAGTAGTTAGAGTAATTCAAGTACCGAATATTGGGGGTTGCAAGACTAAAAAAATACAATGAAAAACCACTCCAAGTGAAAAAAAAAATCGAAAATAAGGAATTGATGCTTTATTTATTTATTTTTTTATCTATATATTCTTGGATTTTATTTGTTGGGGAGGTTGTATATGATTTGGAAACATTATATTATAATCTCAGGAGAAAAATAATAATAAGATCTACGAGAAGGTCTAAATGATTGGAAAGGTGGAGAGAGATGATGCCTAGTGATCTTGTCTGTGGACTACATATTTGAACATCATTTGTCTGCTTCATGGGCCTCGACCTTGTCTCTTTCTCACCGTTCGATCAACATCTGATATTTCTCATCATCATCATCAAATGTTTTTCTTCCTAACAAAAATCATTATCATCACACAACACGCCCAAAAGGAGTGTAACTTTCATGGAACAGTGAAGGATGGAATCAACATGGACAAAAGAACAAAAAACACTGTGCATTGACATCTTATGTTTGTTAAAACTGGTAAGTACAAACCATATGATTTATATTTGCCGGCCAAGGCATATATTCGCATATAATTGGGTAATATATACTTTTAATATACACATTTGCTACCAGTTGTTGAAGTCTTCTGAATTATGGATTAAGATTTGCAAACACATGTTTGACTTCAACAACTTGTAGCAAATAAATATATACATTCAAAGCTTTAACAAAAAAATAAAATATATATACACGCACATACTATTCAAAGTATGCTATTCAATTTTAACTTGATTAATCATTAAACAAAGTATATTATCAATCACTATCCATGAACCTTAATCCCCATATTTCCACACCAAGTGTTTCGTGTTTGTTGACCTTCTTAATCGAATCTAATTAATTAAAAAATTTGCAATTTGATGAACGAATTCAAAACTTAATCATCTTAGCTAAGGCGTTCATGGGCCATTGATTTTATGGCTGGTCCGTTAATTATTTGTTACATGGCAGTTATCCATCTTTTCATGGAACAATATAATTAGAAGAAATTAAAAATGTAACGTACAGTAGAAATGGAAAAATTCAATCGGTGTACAGATAAATTTAAGATGTTTTATTTTTATTTTTTTCATTAAGGGGAGACTAATAGTCTGGTTACAATGAAATTATTGGGGGAAATGCAATCCATCCAACATCATCAATTAACAATGGTAAAATTCCAGTTGGAACGTAGGGGCGTGAATTTAAGATTTTAAAAGCAGGCTATCAACTTAATTAAATCGAGCAGGATAAACGTTCGGTCCATGTAATTGATCGATTACTATTTTTGAGATATTGAGGCGGCTTAAATTTAAAAATAAAGCCTCTAATATAATTGGTGTCATGATATAATTATTGAGACGTGTTCAATGATTATGAGGTCATGAAATTTAATCCTCATTTAACTTTAAGTACGTTAATTTCTTTTAAATAATTAAATTAAACGTCTGATAAATTTTTATAAGAATATTTTTTATGTTGACTTCAATAAGTATCAAAATCACTTGCACCTGATGTCTCATCTATCTCAATTGACATGGTTGAGCAACTTATATATATATATATCTATCATATATATAAAAGCACGAATCACAAATTTTTGAGTGGTAATGAAATTTACCTATTTGCCCATACTTTTTTTTTATCTTCAAATCAACATTTTCTTTTGTATCCAAATCAAACTCCAACTCCTTATTAATCTACTACACGTTTTTTTTTTCTTTATCTCCAAATCAATCGTGAACTCATTCTCATCAATCCAATACACTTTTTTTGAGGAAGTAATGTCCTAGCATGATTAGCTTGTTTTTCTATTAATTTACATCTTATTTCAATCAAAGTAGAGAATATTGATAAGCTAAAAAAGGTACTTGTATTTCTAATTTTTAAATTTTAATTACAATTTTAAATTTTGTTAAAAAATTCTTAGAAATTAATTCCCGCGAGCGAAGCGAGCGGGGGAATCGTGCGTAGCACGTCTTGAAACTAGTATATATATATATTTGTTGTGAATTGAGTTGAAACTTGATAAGAACTAGAGAAGAAAATAGAAGATTAAGAACTTCTACTACTACAAACTACTACTACGAAGGAGAAGAGAAGAAATGAGATAGTTGGAATGAGAAAGTTTTCATTCAACTTGGTGTGTTTTTTACAATGAGGTTGACACCCTTTATATATGTCATTTGGTGATGATGATAATTAAATGTACTTTATACAATGTGGACAAGTAACACATACACCCCATGTCATACAATACATTACAAGTAATTTGACAATACATGGAAGAGTTGGTGTACATTAGAAATGGTTACAAGTAACATGACAATACATAGACAAGTGGAGGTAATATTAAGTGAGAAATACAAGTTACATGACTACACAATATGTTGGCGTACATGTATGGTCATCCATATTCCACAACACTCCCCCTTGGATGACACTTGTTTAGAGATTGTGCCTCATTAAAACTTCTACTAAGAAAAACCCTGTGGGAAAAAATATAGTAAAAGAAAAAGAGTACACTATTCTCATAAAAATTAAGATGGGTATAATATTGTTAAGATTGTCTCATTAAAAACCTTGTTAGGAAAACCCAATGGGATAAAATCATAGCTAAGGGAAAAAAGTGCAATACACTAATCAATAACTCCCCCTCATGTGAACATGGGTGAAACTTGTTCGGTTTCTTTACTTGCAATGTCTTTAAGTTTTCGCAAGCCAATACCATATGTAAGCCTTTTAAATGCCGTAGTTGGTAAGACTTTTGTGAATAAATCAACAAGATTATCACTCGATCGAATTTGCTTGACATCAATTTCACCATTCTTCTGAAGCTCATGCGCATAAAAGAATTTTGGTGAAATATGTTTTGTTCTGTCCCATTTTATGAATCCTTCACTTAATTGTGCAATACATGCTGCGTTATCTTCATATAATATGGTTGAAGAATCTTTTATTGAAGGCAATCCACATGATTATTGAATATGTTCAATCATGTTTCTCAACCATACACATTCACGACTTGCTTCATGAATTGCAAGTACTTCAAAATGGTTGGAAGAAGTAGCAACCATAGTTTATTTTACTGACTTCCATGATACAACAGTATTACCACATGTGAATACATATCCCGTTTGGGAACGAGCCTTGTGGGAATCAGATAAAAATTCAGCATCAAGCATAACCTTGGAGATTCAATTTTACCCCTCTCGAGTAGAATAAACCCATGTCACTTGTTTCTCGAAGATATCGAAAAATATGTTTAACACCATTCCAATGTCTTCGATCTTGGTGAAGAGCTGTATCTTGCAAGTAGGTTGACAGCAAAAGCAATGTCAGGTCTTGTACAATTTGCAAGATACATAAGTTGCACCAATTGCACTTAAATATGGTACCTCTGGACCAATTAGCTATTCATCACTTTCATGAGGTCGAAATGGATCCTTATCCACTTCAAGTGATCTGACAACCATTGGAGAGCTCAATGGATGTGTTTTGTCCATATAATTTTTTTTAATATTTTTTCAATATAATTTGATTGATGGACAAGTACTCCATTTGAAAAATGTTCAATTTGCAAACCAAGACAAAGTCTTGTTTTTCCAAGTTCTTTCATTTCGAATTCCTTTTTCAAGTATTCGGATGTTCTAACGATGTCGTCGTGGTTTTCCACTATATTTAAATCATCAACATATACAACAATAATCACAAATCCTGTTGATGATCTTTTAATGAAGACACATGGGCAAAGCATATTATTTACATATCCTTCTTTCAGTAAATAATCACTAAGACGTTTGTACCACATTCGTCCGGATTGTTTCAACCCGTACAAAGACCTTTGTAATTTTATAGAATACATGTTATGAGGTTTTGATTTTATTTCATCGGATATTACAAATCTATCAGGGATTTTCATATATATCTCACTGTCTAGGGATCCGTACAAATATGCTGTAACGACATCCATTAAATGCATATCAAGCCCTTCAGAAACTGCAAGGCTTATCAAGAACCGAAATGTGATTGCATCTATAACAGGAGAATATGTTTCCTCATAATCGATGCCAGGTCTTTGTAAGAAACCTTGAGCTACAAGTCTTGCTTTGTACCTTGTAACTTCATTTTTTTTCATTTCTCTTTCGTACAAATACCTATTTATATCCAACAGGTTTTACGCCATCTGGCGTTTGGACAATCGATCCAAAAACCTCTCGTTTCCTTAACGAGTTTAGCTCTGCTTGGATAACATCTTGCCATTTTTGTCAATCAGGTCTTTTTTGAAATTCGCCCACTAATCGTGGTTCTGGATCATCATCATTTTCACATATTTCAAATTACACATTGAAAGCAAATATATCATCAGGAACAATTTCATTTTGATCCCAAATCTTACCAGAGTTTAAATAATTTATTGATATCTCATTATTTTCATCTTTTCCTCTTTTTCTAGAGGAAGTTGTTCCTCATCAGAATCAACTTGTTCTGACAAACCCTTATCAAAGGATTCTTGTGCTTTCTCAGGAGTATTTTGATTTGTATTTATTTTTACTCCCGTTTTCCTCTTTCGAGGAATTGTATCCTTTGAACCAACCGGTCTTCCACGCTTTAAGCGTTTCGTTGGTTTTTGTGCATTTTGTTGCACAGAGACATCAATTCTTGCAGGAGCATTTACAGCTGAAATATGTGATTTTGTCACTTGTTTTGCATCATTAAATGCATCTGGTAATTGATTTGCGATTTGTTGCAAATGAATGATCTTTTAACTTCAAGTTCACATTGATTTGTGCGTGGATCATAATGTGATAAAGTTGATACATTCCAAGTAATTTCGCGCCATTCCTTTTAAATTGACTTCTTATCTCCCCCTAATGGTGGGAAAATTGCTTCATCAAAGTGACAATCAGCAAAACGTGCAGTAAATAAATCCTTTGTTAAGTGCTGAAGGTATCTTATAATGGACGATGTGTTAAATCCAACATAACTCCCAAGTCTTTGTTGTGGACCCATCTTAGTTCTATTGGGAGGTGGTATAAGAACATACACTGCACAACCACAAACTCTCAAGTGTGAAATATTTGGTTGTTGACCTAAAATGAGTTGCATGAGGGAATGTTCATGGTATGCAGTAAGCCTATAACGAATGATAGATGCTGCATGAAGGACTGCATGTCCCCAAACTGAAGTTGATAACTTAGTTCTCATGATTAAAGGTCTGACAATTAATTGAATGCGTTTGATCAGATATTTTGCCAAACCATTCTGGGTATGCACGTGTGGAACAGAATGTTCAATGGTAATTCCTCTAGACATGCAATAATTTTTAAATGCTTGAGATTGAAATTCTCCGGCATTATAAAGACGGATGGTCTTGATTAGGTTCTCAGGGAATTGTGCTCTTAACTTAATGATTTGTGCTAAAAGTCTAGCAAATGCAACATTGCGGGTTGAAAGCAAACAAATATGTGACCACCTAGTTGATGCATCTATCAAAATCATGAAATATCTAAATGGTCCACAGTGATGATGAATATGACCAAATATGTCTCCCTGAATGCGTTCTGAGAAAACTGGGGATTCCACAACAATTTTACTTGGGGATGGTTTAACTATCAATTTACCTTGAGAACAATTAACACAATTATAATCACCAGCTGAAAATATTTTGTGACTCCTTAAAGGATTTCCATGCGAATTATTAATTATTCTTCGCATCATTGATGATCCTGGATGACCAAGCCGGTCGTGCCATAAAATGAATGTCTTTGGATCATTAATTTTCTTATTCGAGACGACATTCGTTTTGACATGCCTTATATGAGTAAAATATAATCCAGATGATAAAGCTGAGAATTTTTCTAACACTTCATTTTTCCCATTTGAAACCAATGTGACATAGAGAAATTCTCTATTATTTTCGTTCACGATTTCAATGTGATATCCATTTTGTCGAATATCTTTAAAGCTCAGTAAATTTCTTCTAGATTTTTCAGAGTATAAGGCATTGTCAACATGAATTGTTGTTCCCCAAGGCAACATAATATTTGCTCTTCCAGTGCCATTAATCAAATTGGAGATGCCAGATATTGTTTGAACATTAGCCTCAGCTAAGTTCAAACTAGAGAAATATTCTCTGTTTTTAAGGATTGTGTGCGTTGTAGCACAATCAGCAAGACATATATCGCTCTTATTTGATTCATGATTTGAACACATGATTTGTTGATCCATCTGGACAAATAATATTTGGCAAATTAGAAAAGAGTCATATTTCATTGATAAAAATTCATAATATTTTGCCTTTGATTTTGAAGGCATGGTAAAGGTCACAAAGATTTTCGGGTATATATATGACAATATTTAGGCAAAATAGCCTTTCATATATGACAAAAAAAATGTCACAATTATGAACGCTCATTGTCAATAATTATTTACCCTTTGTAGTGGTGCACCACTTTTGTTCCACCTTTTGTTGGAATTGTTAAAGGTCTGGCAATTAATTGAATGCGTTTGATCAGATATTTTGCCAAACCATTCTGGGTATGCACGTGTGGAACAGAATGTTCAATGGTAATTCCTCTAGACATGCAATAATTTTTAAATGCTTGAGATTGAAATTCTCCGGCATTATAAAGACGGATGGTCTTGATTAGGTTCTCAGGGAATTGTGCTCTTAACTTAATGATTTGTGCTAAAAGTCTAGCAAATGCAACATTGCGGGTTGAAAGCAAACAAATATGTGACCACCTAGTTGATGCATCTATCAAAATCATGAAATATCTAAATGGTCCACAGTGATGATGAATATGACCAAATATGTCTCCCTGAATGCGTTCTGAGAAAACTGGGGATTCCACAACAATTTTACTTGGGGATGGTTTAACTATCAATTTACCTTGAGAACAATTGGCACAATTATAATCACCAGCTGAAAATATTTTGTGACTCCTTAAAGGATTTCCATGCGAATTATTAATTATTCTTCGCATCATTGATGATCCTGGATGACCAAGCCGGTCATGCCATAAAATGAATGTCTTTGGATCATTAATTTTCTTATTCGAGACGACATTCGTTTTGACATGCCTTATATGAGTAAAATATAATCCAGATGATAAAGCTGAGAATTTTTCTAACACTTCATTTTTCCCATTTGAAACCAATGTGACATAGAGAAATTCTCTATTATTTTCGTTCACGATTTCAATGTGATATCCATTTTGTCGAATATCTTTAAAGCTCAGTAAATTTCTTCTAGATTTTTCAGAGTATAAGGCATTGTCAACATGAATTGTTGTTCCCCCAGGCAACATAATATTTGCTCTTCCAGAGCCATTAATCAAATTGGAGATGCCAGATATTGTTTGAACATTAGCCTCAGCTAAGTTCAAACTAGAGAAATATTCTCTGTTTTTAAGGATTGTGTGCGTTGTAGCACAATCAGCAAGACATATATCGCTCTTATTTGATTCATGATTTGAACACATGATTTGTTGATCCATCTGGACAAATAATATTTGGCAAATTAGAAAAGAGTCATATTTCATTGATAAAAATTCATAATATTTTGCCTTTGATTTTGAAGGCATGGTAAATGTCACAAAGATTTTCGGGTATATATATGACAATATTTAGGCAAAATAGCCTTTCATATATGACAAAAAAATGTCACAATTATGAACGCTCATTGTCAATAATTATTTACCCTTTGTAGTGGTGCACCACTTTTGTTCCACCTTTTGTTGGAATTGTTAATCGACATTTACTTGATATTTTCACATTTTCCACGTCCATAAACTTATTATTGCGATCATGATCATTATATGCAACATATGCTTCTTAATTTGAAGCTGAACTAATTGGACGGGATCGATATTATATTTATAAAATCTCATTATTTTACTCAGCTATCATGAGACAAGAAATCAATCCTTAATATTTATTGGATTGACGTGCACACTCGATATTTGTTGCAGCAATAAATCGAGGCGGGCCACGTGACATTTTTTTATTGTCTCATCAGTCATATTTCCACATAGCCTCAACATAGAGGTAATTAAAATTGTAGAATTATAATTAATATTTGACTGATTAAATTTTGTAGCTTGAGACTCAACCGCTCATTTTGAGCTTTTGGAGCATTACCTTTTTTTGGTATTTATATATTTATAACTCCATATGGTGAAAATATATATGAAATATTCACTTTTCAAATCTCTAAAGAGATATTGGCAAATGATTGTGTACAACATACAACCTTGCATAGATGCAAGCTTTATTCATGATTTGTAATATCTAATTATCATGACAATAATTATAATAAGGTAACAAATTCAACTACGGTTGATTAATATTTTGAAAGTAAATATAATATAAAATAATTTTCTCTTTTCTTTTATGTAAAAAAAAAACATAACATATGATTAAGTATATGTTCACAACTTGATTCATTAATAATCAAATGTACTATTCGTATGAGTTGGTGGAACAACCTCCAGGTTGGGTGGCGAGACAAAGTCTGCTTAACGCCATGCCTCCTCGAACGGGATAACTCATCTCCCTTTCAATGTTTAGCTTTACCGGGGACAAGGCTTACCCACTATCAACTCAAACTTATAGCATTGTTTGTATTATAAAATCAAGAATAGAACAATAATTAATCGTTTGTAGTTTTAAGAGAAAACTAGTTATGTCACATATTGACTTTTGATTTCTGACATAGAAGATCGTACAAGACGCAACTACAGAGCATACTTTCGCAATCGGTGACGTCACAATGTATAGTATATGAATAAAGTATGCATATAGAAGTGATGCATGTAATAAAAGGAAGCAACCATGATAATATATAAATAAATTGAACTTATTTAAATAACAAAAGTTATACCTTCTTAGCTTTGTCTCCTTAATAAACCTTCTTGAACTTCAAGATCTCCTTAATGTTAGAGCAAACTCGTGCTGATAACGTGTTATGAATTGAGTTGAAACTTGCTAAGAACTAGAGAAGAAAATAGAAGACTAAGAACTTTTACTACTACAAACTACTACTACAAAGGAGAAGAGAAGAAATGAGATAGTTGGAATGAGAAATTTTTCATTCAACTTGGTGTGTTTTTTACAATGAGGTTGACACCCTTTATATAGGCCATTTGGTGATGATGATAAATGTACTTTATACAATGTGTGCAAGTAACACATACACCCCATGTCATACAATACATTACAAGTAATTTGACAATACATGGAAAAATTGGTGTACATTGGAAATGGTTACAAGTAACATGACAATACATAGACAAGTGAAAGTACTATTAAGTGAGAAATACAAGTTACATGACTACACAATATGTTGGTGTACATGTATGGTCATCCATATTTCACAACATATATATATATATATATATATATATGAATAGTTAAACCAAATAGAAAGAGTCCACCAAAATGAACATCCACCATGAAAAAATGGGGAGAAAGTAGGGACAAGACAAGAGTTACTGTTAAGACTTAGGAGGGTGGGTGAGAGAGAAGTCACGTTCGAGTGTCTCAAGGTCTACCTGGGGGGGCTCCAGAATAACGACAGGTGTCGGTAAAGAGAGGGACTGGGTAGAATTTTGGGTTGACGTCTGATGAAACCTTGTGATCTCGGTGGGCCCACTCGGTCTCCCACTACCACCGCACCACGCACCCACCTTTGCCCGGTCACACCCGCACCCGCCACTTCACTCTCGTTAATTGGTTCCTTCTTCTTCTACGCGTTTTTACCGCTTTAGTTCTTCTATTCTTCTTCTACTGCACGTGTGCTCTCCCTCTTCTCCACTTTCTTGTCTTCTATATAATATATATATATATTAAAAAAAATTTAAAATTATAATTAAAATTTAAAAATTAGTAATACAAGTACCTTTTTTAGCTTATCAATATTCTCTACTGTAATTGAGATAAGATGTAAATGAAAAAATGAGCTAATCATACTAGGACATTACTTCCTCAAAAAAGTGTAATGGATTGATGATAATGAGTTTATTATTGATTTGAAGATAAAGAAAAAAAAACGTGTAGTGGATTGATAAGAAGTTAGAGTTTGATTTGGATACAATAGAAAATGTTGATTTGGAGATTAAAAAAAAAAGTATGGACAAATAGGTAAATTTCATTACCACTCAAAAATTTGTGATTCGTGCTTTTATATATATGATAGATATATATAATATTTAATTTCTAGTTTCAGGATGACGCGGGCTAAGAACGTATTAATTTAAATTTAAAATTGTAATTAAAATTTAAAAATTAAAAATACAAGTACCATTTTTAGCTTATCAATATTCTCTAATGTGATTGAGATAATATGTGAATGAAAAAATAAGCTAGTTATGCTAAGCCATTACTTCCTAAAAAAAGGAAATAAGGAAAAAAAACACAAGTAATTTGACCCATTAATTTTGAGTGGTAATGAAATTTACCTTTTTGCCCATACTTTATTAGAGTGCTAATAAAATTTACCTCTTTGCCCATACTTCTCGTGCCTTCCCTTAAAATTAATAAATTAATTTAACATAATTCAAATTGCATAAATTTTTTAGTGGTAATGAAACTTACCTTTTTGCCCATACTTTATTTGAGTGTTAATAAAATTTACCTCTTTGCCCATACTTCTCGTGTTTTCCCTTAAAATTAATAAATTAATTCAACCTAATCCAAATTGGATGATGATAGGGGAGTCCGACTTAAATTAAAGATCAACAACTCAACGACTTGAGAGAACACTATCTCTTCAAATCGATCAATAACTCACTGATTAACCACTCTCCTTCCTCTTCAAATCATTCATTCTATGCTTTCCTTCATCGATTCATTCGCTGCTTTCATTTGCTATTCGATTCAAATGTGAGGTAATCCACCTTTCTTTCAATTTTTTTTTTTTTTGTTGTGTTGATTAGATTTGGTATTGGAAATTCTTAGACACCCATGATCGAGACTTTTTATAGAACTCTGTAATTCTTTGTTCTATGTATTCTATGTGTTTGATGAATTATCTAAACCATAAAGTCAACGTTTGGTTGTTTTGAATTTCAGTGTTTATGCATTTTATGTGTTTGATGAATTGTCTAAACCATAAAGCCAATGTTTCGTAAAATGCCTATGAGAAAATTGAATGTATTGTTCCATTGCCAACAAATTGAACCTCTAATTTTATATATGCAATTGATAAATAGTTAATTAGCATTATTTTATAAGGTGTTTAATTAAAGTCAAATCAATATCAATGGATACCCAAGTCCATAAACAGTGTTACAATAAATCTATTTTATCTTTCAATCATTTTTTTTTATAAGAAAGAGGTATATGTATATATCAAAATTATCAAAAAGTGTACAGAGAGGAATTTTGCTTCTACGCATTGTTCATTTATCTTTGTTTTGCACCTAATAAAATTATCAACAAATTACCAAAAATAGCTAATAAGATTTATAGTTTTGAGCTAATAAAATTGCAAGTGCTCCGAATTACCCATGCACATTGTTTTCTTGGTGCTTTCATGCATTTTTACCATCTCCAAAAGTCGGTGTATTGTCCATTCAGAAGCCTTGTGATTCTATGTGATGGTATAGGTTTTGTTTGATGTTCCTTCATAGATCACCATTGGTCCCTCCTCCGTTCGGTTGGGCATTAAATTCTTTCCCTCCCTTTTTTTTTTTTAAATTACATTTTTTGTATATTTATGGGGCTATGCACCAAAAATAAGAAAATAATGGAAAGAGATCAACTAAGGCAAAGTCGTTTATGTGGAAGATGTGGTTAAAGGACTACAAAGTTCCACATGGTACATGAGATAAGACAATACAACCTCTGTTCTAATATTTTTTTTTTTTTTTTTTGGTCAGAGTGTCTAATGCTTTAATCTCAACTAATTCAATTATTAACATTCATAATTTTAAAGTTATCGTTTCTATCTATAGAGTTCGAGGTAAAGATTGAACTTTACGTACAATTATGCGGAATCTCCACAAGCAAGTGTTCACAAATTAATGGGTCAAACCACTTGTGTTTTTTTTCTTTATTTCTTTTTTTTTTTGAGGAAGTAATTATTGGGGCATGTGCCCTAAGTCAATCCATTAACTGTCTTTATGAATACTTTTAGTTAATAAAATAGAGGATTTCATTTGCTGTTTATTATAATTAATTTGCATGTTTACATTATAATAAGATCTATGGGTATTTACGAAATATCCTAAATGTCCCTAATCGATCATTATACTTGAGAACTATAATGAATTAAGACTAGTGTGAGTCTTGATTGATGATCATATGATGATTATACGTATAGGGATACGAATCAAGATCACGAGTACTTGTTAGGAAACAAAGTACTAGACCGACCCGCTATGAGAACATCACATGGATTAAGTCATAGTCGTTTCTCATGATAAGTATATTTTTCAGTCCTCTGACTCGAGATTATCAGAGACTTCAACATTAGAAACATAGTGATTTGACACTATCAAACGTTGTCTTTAACCGGACGATTATAAAGGTTGTGATTGGTTACTGTGTGAGCAATGTGATGAAGTTGTGTAATCAAGATAAAATTTGTCCCTCTCATATAAAGAGAGATATCCAGCTGGATCCCTCGATGTGTTAGACTGTTAAAAGGCCTAGTCTAAGTGAATTGATATTGATCAATGTCACTTGGATGTTTTCAGTCTACCTAGAGATCGAGACTAGTACGATTGAACATGTTGGGTGACAATTCCATGCCTTATGTTTGATCAAAAAGATATCGTGTGACAAAAGGATGTTATATACACTATTGATTAGGTTGTATCGATTTGATATTCATACAACTTGGGTAGTCATAATGTCTTGCTAGAGGTCGCTTATGACTTGTATACCAAAATGTGTTTTGGTACACTGCCAACGTTGTATGAGCCTATTGGGTCGCACACTAAGAATGATTTTGCGAGATTTTAAGATGGTTTAGAAAAATTAATTTTATATGATAAAATTCATGACGTAAACGTCCTTGTGGTGTATTACACTTATACTTCTTTAAGTATAGGTATATGTGTAATTTACTTAACCGTCTATATACAAGAGTTATATAAATATACGCTTTAAGTTAGAACACACGGACGAAAAATCAAAAGGCCGAAACTCTATTTTCGTTTTAGAAACGACTTAGGGTTTTTTGGTATGTTCTGGATCGTTTTGAAGAGAAACAAAAGGTTTGGTATTCTCTCGAAGCTAGCACTTCGAATCTCGACCACCATTTGTGTGTGGACTACTGGTAGAGGGCGTTCGTCGTTGGCAGCGCCTTAGAGATTGATCAACCTTTAGAAATGTACATTGCGACTGAGGTATGATTAAGTTTTCACGGTTTAAACGTTTTTATTGGAATTAGATTCGGATCCTGTTGGGGTTTTTGTCAAAATTGTTTTGTAATCTCCTCTGCGCATGAACCCCAAAACCCAACAGTGGTATCAGAGACATCGAGTTCGATTCCATTAAACTCACACTACAAAAAAACAGCAAATCAGAAACGGAATTTTCCATCTCTGATTTGCATAAATTCCGTCTCTAATTGAAATCAGAAACGGAACAGAAACGGAATCAATTCCGTCTCTAAAATCGTCGTCGCTGATTCAATTAGAAACGAAAACTTGATTCCGTTTCTGATTAGAGACGGAAAAATTCCGTTTCTGATTAGAGACGGATTTAAAGACGAAAATTAGAAACGGAACAGAGACGGAACAGAAATGGAATTTTTTTCAAAATGGTACATTTTTAATTGCATTCCGTCTCTGATTCCGTTTCTAATCAGAAACAGAATTAGAGACGGAAATAATAAATTCATGAATTCCGTCTCTGATTTCGTTTCTGATTAGCAACGGAATCAGAGACGGAATCAGAGACGAAATTTTTGAATTCCGTCTCTGATTCCGTTGCTGATTCATGATATATTCCTGAAAAATTAGAGACGGAATAGCAACGGAATGTCTGAATTCCGTTGCTAATTCCGTCTCTGAATTTAAATCCATCTGGATTATATATATATATATATATATATATATATGTCTCAATCCAAGCACATTTAACCTGCCAATATATAATAAAAATTATAGCTAAATAATATATTGATATTGCACAGTTTATATAAACTTAACATATCCTTAACATTAACTTTTCTTAATGTACTGTACACGAAACAACAAAAACAATCTACAAAGTTTCTATATCGTATCTTTCTACAAAAGTAAAAGCAAAAATTGATCTAAATGAAAAAAAAAATGAAGTGTTCCGAGATTATATAAAGTTGATTGTGCTTCAAATAATACTTGACTTCGTACAAAACACCTGAAAAAAGATCAAAAAGAAAAAAATCACTAAATTATACAAACAATAATAAGAATATAAACAATATTATGGGAGAACTACGTATCATCGCAAGCACAAGTGTATGAGCCAAACACATCATAAATAAAGTAATAAAGAAAAAGAAATTCATCATTATCCAGAAGGAATATGGTGTTAATTAGCAAATTATCTCTCGCTCCAAACAGACTAATGGAAAAAGGAAAATGGCATTCTCGTCATCTCAAACTAAGTCTACATCCCCGATATATCTTTAGAAATGCTTCATATGGCTATGCTCAGAAATGCCATCCTGTTCATTACTTAGTTGATGCACTGCTATTGAATAGCAAAACTCAGTTAAGAAGAAAAAAATCTATAAGCACCAATCATTAGCATTTTCAATTGCTACTAAAAAGAAAGGCAACTTTAAACATGAACGAGCATTTTGCATTCTCATCTAGATAGTACTTGTTATATTGAGCAATGCCAAAACAAAAGATATGCAATCACAAGAATCAAATACATATAACCAAATATTGAATCCCCACCTTAGTGCACAAAACATCAGTTATGCAAGAAAAAACTGAAACTGCATCTCACAGTGCAACCTTCTGCAAATATGCAGAAAGAAATTAACAAGAATACATCGGTCAAGGCACTCAATTGAATCCTGAAGTAAAAGAAATACTTACACTCAATCTCTCAGCATAACTTTTTTTTTTTTTGAGCAAACCTCAGAATAACTAATGCATCGGAAAATGTTGACTCACATCCAAATATGCAACAACTTGTTCCATCAAAGTTACAGCAAGAAGTACAAACAAAAATATTCTAATACAGAAACGCAAAGAAAAATGTCTTTGAGTAAGCATTTACAGTAAGTAGTAAAGGATTATGATAAGAAAAAAAGTTTACGAAGAAGCGTCATAGTTTTGTTTATTTATTTATTTATTTTTATGAGAGTTTGTTTTTAATTTCTACTTTACTGGATTGCCAAACAATTAAATCAAGAATCTAAACAGACAAATTATCATCCTATGAATGTTTACTATCTTCATCAAACACGATGATATCCCATGATATGTAGAATAGCTACTCCCACGCGTGTGCCTAAATCATACCTAATGATTTAAGTTACAAGCCTATAAATAGAGTATTGATAAATGAGCAAAAAAATGCGAGAAGAAAATAGAGTAAACCAGCAAAGAAAATGCGAGAAAAAAGAAAAAGGAAAAAGAAACGTGGGCAATGGCAATATTTTGTACAAACGCGAAGAAAATGCGGGAAAAAGAAAAAGGAAACAAAAGTGACACAGGGAAGGATGATAAGGAACAATGCGAAATTGAGAAGAACCTTCTATATTTCACTCGTCTCCAGAACTTCACCGAATTACCGAGGACCTCCACACAAACTGAAAAAAGCACAAACAAAACAGCTTACATTACTTAAGCAAATAAAAATGAAGAAGAAAATAGAGTAAACCAGCAGCACATTTTAAAGATGTTTACATCACAATGTAGTTAGGTAACATCTTCCTCGCAAAGATAGAAAAGGACTAATGAAAATTGATTTTCCAATTCCCCAAGTGAAGCCACAAGTGCACTGACTGCAGCTGCTCTACAGCACATTTGCGACCACATATTCACATTACAAGTTAAACCCTGGAAGTAAATACCTATACAACATTCTAGAGCCCTGGTTACGGAACCATCTGGACTTAATCCAGAAGTAACTCTCCCCCAAAAGTTCTTTCCTTGCTGAGTAAGTTCCAACTTAGACGTAACAATCTTGTTGCAGTAGTAAAATAGAAGAAAAAAAAACCAAAAAACCAATTAAAGGATGAAATAATATAAGATTCAATAAAATATATATTGACTTGAGAAGGAATAGCATGTCATTAACCATCCAAGTAATCCATCTTTTTTTTGGTTCATAAATCAATCTATATTTAAGACAATGCATTGCTCATAGGATGTGCGTTGAGCAATATAAATTAATAAACATACCAACGGATTGTGGTACTTCAAAATTTAATAGTTTCCAAATTGTAGTATCTAATTGTGCTTATTTTAAAGAATCTTGAAAGAAACATGACATGAAAGCTTTGTTTGAATAAATAATCACATTAAAGTTATATCAGCATGTTATTATACTTCCAAAACATTTAAATTCCTGAAATTACAATCTCGAATGTCAATAACCGATGCTTTCCAAACAAAACCTGTTCCGAGTAAATGATTTGTTTCTACAATAAGTATTGTATGTCAGTGCTATCATGTAGTCCAAAAAGTTTTTACTATTAAGTACACAAGAAGAGAGCTGTTTACTTCATCAAAGAGGTCTCAAGACTCCTAATTTGATTGGACTGCCTCAAAAAAAAAATCTTAGAATAACAAAGAGTCTTTCTGTACAATGTACGAGCTATCCTTCTATATAATTTACCACACCTACTAGAAATGTGTCAACTAGAATGAAAATATCAGACTGAGATACAATAGAAACAATGTGTAAGTTTTATACATGTATTTGCAAGCGATTTATAACATGCTTGTTAGTTGTTAGTTCAGATTAATATACATGATTGTCACCGAACATAATAGTAATAGGGAGAAGCCTAGAAGGAAATGACATACCTTCGACCAGAGATGTCCATGAGTCTTATTGCAATAGCTATACAGGGAAGCATCAACGAGGTCGTAACAGCGCTAATAAGGATCGATGTGGAATCCGAACTAAGACCAATGTTTGTACAAACCCCAGCATCAACAAAACCTCTAACAAATTTCAAGGTTCAACATTCAACCTAACATCTATCCAAACAACCTAATCGCATGAACAATCAAACAACACAGACGATCGGAAACGCTAGAAATTGAAACCCAAAAAAAAAAGGCACAAACAACTAGCTAGGGCATCGACAACAATCTCGATAGAAGCATCGATTGAAAATGCTTACCATAAATTTCATCAACGCGAAGGTTCGAGACGAATCCAAAACTGAATCCCTGGACGAAGAGAGGAATTTGAGACGGAGAGAGTGAGAGCCAAGTTAAGCGAGGCGCGGACTGAACGAGAGCACAATGAGAGAGCAGAGAGGTCGAAGAGGGGACTGAATGAGAGCACGATGTGAGAGCCGAGAGGACCAGAGGCGCGGACTGAAAAAGTGCAAGACTGGAGCGGATCAACGCGTTGACGACCAAAGCAGGGCAGCGCTACCAAGGAGCAATGGAGTGCGAGGACGACTTGTTGGGGGTTGGGGATTTGGGGGGCGGTGACCGGAGAGAGACGGAGAGACCAGAGAGACCAGAGACACCGGAGTGACTGGTTGAGCAAGAGACTAAGAGACCAGAGAGAGAGAGTTGAGAGCAAGAGACCGAGACGAGAGATTTGTTGCGGGTTGGAGATTTGGGAGGCGGTGACCGGAGAGACGGAGAGACGGAGAGACGGACAGACCAGAGTCTAGAGGAGAGACGAGAGTATAGAGGAGAGACGACGAAGGACGCTGTGGGATTTAGGGATTTCGGTGGTGGGGAGGACGAGGAGGGGTGTTGGAAGGGGCTCATCAAAATCTCGAGATTTGATGCACAAATCTCGAGATTTGATGAACGGGTATAACAAAATAAAGTTTTGGTGGGAATGTTGGCGCCATTTTTTAGAGACGGAATTTAATTTCGTCTCTAATTCCGTCTCTAATTCCGTATTTGATCCGTCTCAATTCCGTCTCTGAATTTGTCCGTCTCAATTCCGTCTCTAACTTCTTTTTTTAGCAACGGAACTTACTTCCGTTTCTAATTCCGTTTCTAAATTTCATTTTTCTTGTAGTGTCATTGCATGTTTTCTTCTGATATATACATGATATATGATTGAAAGCAAGTTAATAGTTGATGTATATGTGATATACATAAGTTGTCTTTGAGATTTATTATCATGTTTTGTGTATATGATACGCATATTCGTGATTTAATTAAAATCAGTTTCGTACACGCAAGTAACTATGTTAGGTTAATTCAAATAATTTTAATGAATTAAATTTCGTGTTCTGTGATCCATGACACCATTAGGTTTAATTGAGATAGTAGTTCATGATTCAATTATATGTTTGTGATTATTTGGATGAGGACCGAAATTGCAAATAATTAATTTTCGAAATTATTTATTTATAAATAATTAATTTTCGAAATTATTTATTTATAATTAATTAATTTTCGAAATTATTTATTTATCTTGTTATATCAATTTCGTTATGAAGTTTCTATTTGATAAAGATAGATAACAAATTAGAATATGAGATAAATATCAAGAATCTTGTTACTGGTGATATACTAGGATTCAAATATCGTAAATCCAAAATAAAAAAATAATTTTCGAAATTATTTATTTATGTTGTTATATCTATTTTGTTATGAAGTTTCTATTTAATAAAGATAGATAACAAATTAGAATAAGAGATAAATATCAAGAATATTGTTATTGGTGATATACTAGGATTCAAATATCTTAAATCCAAAATAAATAATTAATTTTCGATTATGAAGTTTCTATTTGATAAAGATAGATAACAAATTAGAATAGGAGATAAATATCAAGAATCTTGTTATTGGTGATATACTAGGATTCAAATATCTTAAATCCTAATTGGATTAGGATAAGATGATTAGTTAGATGTGGGTCTGGGTTAATTAAAATGTTTTAATTGACTTAATTTCGGATAAATTAAGGGGTTAATTTATGATAATAAAATCAACGAAAATTATGATTTTCTATAGCGAATTTTAATTTTCGGAATTGAGATTCGTCTTCTAAATTTTTTTTCAAATTGTTTAGTGATTGAACAAATCAATAAAATATATGATATTTCATTGTTTACATAAAATCACTAAAACTGAATAAAATTCCTCTATTAAATTTTAAGTCTCGTGCCATCCATTTTAAACACTTGTCAAGGCCTCGATCACACTAATATAGTTTCAACCATAGTTGGGTGTATTGTGTTATCTTGGTGAGACAAGTTGGGTAAGAGTTACCTTAATGTTTAAAATGGTCCGACTTAATAAAGCCATCAAAATAGTTTTGAGCTTTAGGCAAATGATGAGATAAAAACATGCTAAGACATAAGAAGTCCCATATCTCATAAAAGGATCTAAAAATTACATAAGATGTAATTGGTAACTGTTACCTACCTAAATAATTTAGTTATGTGTTTCATGCCATAGCTGTCACAGAATTAGGTGAAATATGGATTTTAGTCCCATAAATAAACAGTACGTTTTAAGAGGGTTGTTAATTTAGTGGGAGTCTATTCCTCTATACTAAAACAAACTTTGCATAATCTTTTTTGTAGATCAATGGCCTCTTCAAGTAACAATAATCCCTTGTCACTGCGATCCATCCTTGAGAAGGATAAGCTATCTGGGACTATCTTTCTTGATAGTTCGAAACTTGAGAATTGTTCTTAAGCATAAACGCAAGTTGTATGTCCTGGATGCTCCAATCCCTTAGGACCCACCACCAATGCTACGAAAGTTTGTGAAGGATGCGCATAATAAGCATGTCAACGATTCTACTTGATGTTGCATGTATTATGCAGGCAACTATGGTTCCCGAACTTCGAAGGACATGGAACTAATGGAAGCCTACGACATGGCTTTAACGCTTATTTGAAGGAAATGTTCCAACAGCAAGCTAGGCAAGAAAGGTACGAGACAGTCAAAAACCTACATTCTTGCAAGATGACCGAGGGTGCGTCGGTTAGTCCTCATGTTCAGAAGATGAAGGGCTATGTTGACCAGCTTGATAGACTCGGATTTCCCATAAGCCAAGAGTTGGCAACAGATTTGATCCTGAATTCATTACCCGAGAGTCACTCACAATTTGTGATGAACTACAATATGAATAATATGGAGAAATCAATTTTAGAGTTGCATTTGATGCTCAAGACTGCTGAACAAAAATATTAAGAAACCCTCTAGTAATGTGTTGATGGTTTAAAAGAGAAAGGGAATGAAGAAGAAAGGCAAAGGCAAGGCTAAAGTTGTCAAGGCTACTACTGCACCTGTCACAAAGCCTGTGGAAGAAGTCAAGCCCCAGCCTATTCCTGCTTCAAAACACAAAAGAAAAGGAAGAAAATTGTCGTTTCTGTAATCAAACCTATCTTTGGCATTGTCGTCTCGGACACATAAACGAGAAACGCATAACGAAGCTCCATAAAGATGTGCTTCTAGATTCATTTGATTTCGAAACATATGAAACATGCGTATCTAGTTTACTAGGTAAGATGACTAAAAGTCCCTTTACTGGACACAGTGAAAGGGCAAGTGATTTATTGGGTCTAATACATACTGATGTATGCGGTCCTACAAACACCATGGCTAGAGGAGGTTATCGATTTCATTACATTTACGATGATTTCGCAAGCATATATGGATATGTATATCTTATGAAACAAAAAGTGAATCATTTGAGATGTTTCGAACGTTTCAAAATGAAGTGCGAGAATCAACTTGGTAAAACTATCAAAACACTTTGATCACTCGAGGTGGTGAATATTTAAGCCAAGAATTTGATGATCATCTTAAAAATTGTGGGATTGTCTCCCAATTGACTCCACCAGCAACTCCACAATGGAATGGAGTTTCTGAAAGGAGAAATCAAACCTTATTAGATATGGTTTGATCTATGATGAGTCATGCGGATCTTCCATTATCCTTGTGGGGTTATGCATTACAAACTGCAGCTTTCACTCTAAATCGAGTTCCTTCTAAAGCGGTTGATAAAACACCATATGAGATAGGGTACGGGAAGAGACCTAGTTTGTCTTTCCTTAAGATTTGGGGTTGTGAGGCTTACGTAAAACGACAAGTCTCAGAAAAACTAGCACCTAAATCTGACAAGTGTTTATTTGTGGGGTATCCTAAGAAAACAAAAGGATATTACTTTTATAATCCCGTTGAGAACAAAGTGTTTGTTGCTCGGTATGGTGCCTTTATGGAAAAACAGTTCATTTCAAAAGACATTAGTGGGAGAGAAATAAATCTTGAAGAACTTCAAGAATCACAGATAAACCCTGAACCGCTACTGGAAGTTCAACAACGTTATGAACCAGATGAACCTCCGCAAGTGACACGAGGCCCACGTAAATCTGGTAGGGTAAGACATGAGCCAGAGAGATTCGGATTTCTCATTACTGATAGTCGTGATGTGTTGCTTATGGATTAAAATGAGCCCACCACTTATCAGGAGGCTATGTCTGGACCAGACTCAGATAAATGGCTAAGTGCCATGAACTCTGAGATGTAATCCATGTATGATAACCAAGTTTGGAACTTGGTTGATTTACCTAAAGGTGGTAAGATCATTGGATGTAAATGGGTTTTCAAGAAGAAAACTGACATGGATGGCAACGTGCATACTTTTAAAGCAAGACTCGTAGCAAAAGGTTTCAGGCAGACTCAAGGTGTTGATTATGATGAAACTTTTTCGCGATAGCCATACTTAAATCCATTAGAATTTTAATTGCCATTGCTTTGCATATTATGACTATGAGATATGGCAAATGGATGTAAAAACAAAATTTCTTAATGGAAAGTCGCTTGAGGACGTGTATATGACACAACTGAAGGTTTTGTACATCCCGAGAATTCTAGGAAGGTATGCAAGCTTCAAAGATACATTTATGGATTAAAGCAAGCTTCTCGGAGTTGGAATCTTCGTTTTGATGAAACAATCAAGGATTTTGATTTTATTAAGAACGAAGATGAGCCTTGTGTATACAAGAAGGTCGATGGGAGTGTTGTTTTTAAGTGCTTGTTTGTTGATGATATATTACTCATTGGAAATGACATCCCAACATTGCAGAGTGTCAAGTCTTGGTTAGGGAAGTGTTTCTCAATAAAAGACTTAGGAGATGCAGCCTATATCCTAGGGATAAGGATCTATAAGGATAGATCTAAGAGGCTAATTGGTCTAAGTCAGAGTGCTTACATAGACAAGGTGCCGAATAGGTTTAGTTTGCAAGACTCTAAAAGAGGATTGTTGCCAATGTCTCATGGCATAAGTCTCAGCAAGACTCAATGTCCTAAGACAAATGATGAGCGAGACCGTATGAATAAGATTCCATATGCATCAGCTATTGGATCTATCATGTATGCCATGTTATGCACTCGAGCTGATGTGTCATATGCTTTAAGTGCTACAAGCAGATATCAGACAGATCCGGGTGAGAGTCACTGGATAGCAGTAAAGAACATTCTGAAATAATTAAGAATGACTAAAGAATTGTTCT
Source organism: Stephania yunnanensis (assembly GCA_039657365.1). NCBI lineage: Eukaryota > Viridiplantae > Streptophyta > Magnoliopsida > Ranunculales > Menispermaceae > Stephania > Stephania yunnanensis. Next base: position 4,569,123 of record CM077588.1, on the reverse strand, counting down.
TGGTCTATGGAGGTTTTGAAAATGATCTATTTGTAAATGGTTACACAGATGCAAGTTTTCAAACTGATATAGATGATTTTAGATCGTAATCTGGATATGTGTTTATTTTGAATGGGGGTGCGATGGTGGAAAAGCTTGAAGCAAGAGACGTGGCGGATTCTACAACGAAGTGAGTATATTGCGGCGTCCGATGCGACAAAAAGGAGGCGATTTGGATCAAAAAGTTCATTTACGAACTAGGTGTGGTTCCAAGTATTGCTAACCCTGTTTGTTTGTATTGTGACAATAAATGGGCAATAACACAGGCCAAGGAACCTAGATCACACCACATATCCAAACATATACGCAGGCGTTTTCATCTCATCGAGAGAAATTATTGAGAGGGGAGACGTAAAGATTTGCAGTACCAATCAAGACAACGTTGTGGATCCATTGACAAAAGCTCTTCCACAAGCAAAACATGATGGTCATGTTAGATCATTAGGCATTAGATGCATATACGATTGGCCCTAGTGCAAGTGAGAGATGTTGGGGCATGTGCCCTAGGTCAATCCATTAACTGTCTTTATGAATACTTTTAGTTAATAAAATAGAGGATTTCATTTGTCTTTGTTTATTATAATTAATTTGCATGTTTACATTTTAATAAGATCCATGGGTATTTACTGAAATATCCTAAATGTCCCTAGTCGATCATTATACTTTGGAACTATAATGAATTAAGACTAGTGTGAGTCTTGATTGATGATCATATGATGATTATACGTATAGGGATACGAATCAAGATCACGAGTACTTGTTAGGGAACAAAGTAATTTGGACCAGACCATATGAGAACATCACATGGATTAAGTCATAGTTGTTTCTCATGATAAGTATATTTTTCAGGTCCTTTGACTTGAGATTATCAGAGACTTCAACATTAGGAACATAGTGATTCGACACTATCAAACGTTGTCTTTAACCGGACGATTATAAAGGTTGTGATTGGTTACTGTGTGAGCAATGTGATGAAGTCGTGTAATCAAGATAGAATTTGTCCCTCTCATATAAAGAGAGATATCCAGTGGATCCCTCGATGTGTTAGACTGTTAAAAGGCCTAGTCTAATTGAATTGTCAATTGATCAATGTCACTTGGATGTTTTCAGTCTACCTAGAGATCGAGACTAGTACGATTTAACATGTTGGGTGACAATTCCATGCCTTATGTTTGATCAAAAGGATATCGTGTGACAAAAGGATGTTATATACACTATTGATTAGGTTGTATCGATTTGATATTCATACAACTTGGGTAGTCATAATGTCTTGCTAGAGGTCGCTTATGACTTGTATACCAAAATGTGTTTTGGTACACTGCCAACGTTGTATGAGCCTATTGGGTCGCATACTAAGAATGATTTTGCGAGATTTTAAGATGGTTTAGAAAAATGAATTTTATATGATAAAATTCACGACGTAAACGTCCTTGTGGTGTATTACACTTATACTTCTTTAAGTAGGGGTATATGTGTAATTTACTTAACCGTCTATATACAAGAGTTGTATAAATAGACGCTTTAAGTTAGAACACATGGACGAAAGATCAAAAGGCCGAAACTCTATTTTCGTTTTAGAAACGACTTAGGGTTTTTTGGTATGCTCTGGATCGTTTTGAAGAGAAACAAAAGGTTTGGTATTCTCTCGAAGCTAGCACTTCGAATCTCGACCACCATTTGTGTGTGGACTACTGGTAGAGGGCGTTCGTCGTTGGCAGCGCCTTAGAGATTGATCAACCTTTAGAAATGTACATTGCGACTGAGGTATGATTAAGTTTTCACGGTTTAAACGTTTTTAATGGAATTAGATTCGGATCCCTTTGGGGTTTTTGTCAAAATTGTTTTGTAATCTCCGCTGCACATGAACCCCAAAACCCAACAATGGTATCAGAGACATCGAGTTCGATTCCATTAAACTCACACTACAAAAAAACGGCAAATCAGAAACGGAATTTTCCATATCTGATTTGCATAAATTCCGTCTATAATTGAAATCAGAAACGGAATAGAAACGGAATCAATTCCCTCTCTAAAATCGTCGTCGCTGATTCAATCAGAAACGAAAATTTGATTCCGTTTCTGATTAGAGACGGATTAGAGACGAAAAAATTCTGTTTCTGATTAGAGACGGATTTAAAGACGAAAATTAGAAACGGAACAGAGACGGAACATAAATGGAATTTTTTTCAAAATGGTACATTTTTAATTGCATTCCGTCTATGATTCCGTTTCTCATCAGAAACGGAATCAGGGACGGAAATAATAAATTCATGAATTCCGTCTCTGATTCCGTTGCTGATTCATGATATATTCCTGAATAATTAGAGACGGAATAGCAACGGAATGTCTGAATTCCGTTGCTAATTCCGTCTCCGAATTTAAATCCATCTGGATTATATATATATATATATATATGTCTCAATCCAAGCACATTTAACCTGCCAATATATAATAAAAATTATAGCTAAATAATATATTGATATTGCACAGCTTATATAAACTTAACATATCCTTAACATTAACTTTTCTCAATGTACTGTACACGAAACAACAAAAACAATCTACGAAGTTTCTATATCGTATCTTTCTACAAAAGTAAAAGCAAAAATTGATCTAAATGAAAAAAATAAAATAAAAAAAATGAAGTGTTCCGAGATTATATAAAGTTGATTGTGCTTCAAATAATACTTGACTTCGTACAAAGCACCTGAAAAAAGATCAAAAAGAAAAAAATCACTAATTTATACAAACAATAATAAGAATATAAACACTATTATGGGAGAACTACGTATCATCGCAAGCATAAGTGTAAGAGCCAAACACATCATAAATAAAGTAATAAAGAAAAAGAAATTCATCATTATCCAGAAGGAATATGGTGTTAATTAGCAAATTATCTCTCGCTCCAAACAGACTAATGGAAAAAGGAAAATGGCATTCTCATCATCTCAAACTAATTCTACGTCCCCGATATATCTTTAGAAATGCTTCATATGGCTATGCTCAGAAATGCCATCATGTTCATTACTTAGTTGATGCACTGCTATTGAATAGCAAAACTCAGTTAAGAAGAAAAAAATCTATAAGCACCAATCATTAGCATTTTCAATTGCTACTAAAAAGAAAGGAAACTTTAAACATGAACGAGCATTTTGCATTCTCATCTAGATAGTACTTGTTATATTGAGCAATGCCAGAACAAAAGATATGCAATCACAAGAATCAAACTACATATAACCAAATATTGAATCCCCACCTTAGTGCACAAAACATCAGTTATGCAAGAAAAAACTGAAACTGCATCTCACAGTGCAACCTTCTGCAAATATGCAGAAAGAAATTAACAAGAATACATCGGTCAAGGCACTCAATTGAATCCTGAAGTAAAAGAAATACTTACACTCAATCTCTCAGCATAACTTTTTTTTTTTTTTGAGCAAACCTCAGAATAACTAACGCATCGAAAAATGTTGACTCACATCCAAGTATGCAACAACTTGTTCCATCAAAGTTACAGCAAGAAGTACAAACGAAAATATTCTAATACAGAAACGCAAAGAAAAATGTCTTTGAGTAAGCATTTACAGTAAGTAGTAAAGGATTATGATAAGAAAAAAAGTTTACGAAGAAGCGACATAGTTTTGTTTATTTATTTATTTATTTTTATGAGAGTTTGTTTTCAATTTCTACTTTACTGGATTGCCAAACAATTAAATCAAGAATCTAAACAGACAAATTATCATCCTATGAATGTTTACTATCTTCATCAAACACGATGATATCCCATGATATGTAGAATAGCTACTCCCACGTGTGCCTAAATCATACCTAATGATTTAAGTTACAAGCCTATAGGCCGAGTATTGATAAATGAGCAAAAAAATGCACAAGAAAATAGAGTAAACCAGCAAAGAAAATGCAGAAAAAAAAAAAAAGGAAAAAGAAACGTGGGCAATGGCAATAATTCGTACAAACGCAAAGAAAATGCAGGAAAAAGAAAAAAAGGAAACAAAAGTGACCTGAGAAGGATGATAAGGAACAATGCATGATTGAGAAGAACCTTCTATATTTCACTCGTCTCCGAACTTCACCGAATTACCGAGACCTCCACACAAACCGAAAAAGCATAAAACAAAACAATTACATTACTTAAGCAAAGAAAAATGAAGAAGAAAATAGAGTAAACCAGCTGCACATTTTAAAGATGTTTACATCACAATGTAGTTAGGTAACATCTTCCTCGCAAAGATAGAAAAGGACTAAAGAAAATTGATTTTCCAATTCCCCAAGTGAAGCCACAAGTGCACTTGATCTGCTTGCTCTCCACAAGACATTTGCGACCACATATTCACACGTTACAAGTTAAACTCGGAAGTAAATACCTATATAACATTCTAGAGCCACAGGTTACGGAACCATCTCGCACTTAATCCAGAAGTAACTCTCCCCCAAAAGTTCTTTCCTTTCTGAGTAAGTTCCAACTTAGACGTAACAATCTTGTTGCAGTAGTAAAATAGAAGAAAAAAAAAACCAAAAAACCAATTAAATGATGAAATAAAATAAGATTCAATAAAATATATATTGACTTGAGAAGGAATAGCATGTCATTAACCATCCAAGTAATCCATCTTTTTTTTTTGGTTCATAAATCAATCTATATTTAAGACAATGCATTACTCATAGGATGTGCGTTGAGCAATATAAATTAATAAACATACCAACGGATTGTGGTACTTCAAAATTTAATAGTTTCCAAATTGAAGTATCTAATTGTGCTTATTTTAGAGAATCTTGAAAGAAAGATGACATGAAAGCTTTGTTTGAATAAATAATCACATTAAAGTTATATCAGCATGTTATTATACTTCCAAAACATTTAAATTCCTAAAATTACAATCTCGAATGTCAATAACCAATGCTTTGCAAACAAAACCTGTTCCAAGTAAATGATTTGTTTCTACAATAAGTATTGTATGTCAGTGCTATCATGTAGTCCAAAAAGTTTTTACTATTAAGTACACAAGAAGAGAGCTGTTTACTTCATCAAAGAGGTCTCAAGAATCCTAATTTGATTGGACTGCCTCGAAAAAATCTTTGAATAACAAAGAGTCTTTGTGTACAATGTACGAGCTATCCTTCTATATAATTTACCACACCTACTAGAAATGTGTCAACTAGAATGAAAATATCAGACTGAGATACAATAGAAACAATGTGTAAGTTTTATACATGTATTTGCAAGCGATTTATAACATGCTTGTTAGTTGTTAGTTCAGATTAATATACATGATTGTCACCAGAACATAATAGTAATAGGGAGAAGCCTAGAAGGAAATGACATACCTTCGACCAGAGATGTCCATGAGTCTTATTGCAATAGCTATACAGGGAAGCATCAACGAGGTCGTAACAGCGCTAATAAGGATCGATGTGGAATCCGAACTAAGACCAATGTTTGTACAAACCCCAGCATCAACAAAACCCCAGCATCAACAAAACCCCAGCATCAACAAAACCTCTAACAAATTTCAAGGTTCGACATTCAACCTAACATCTATCCAAACAACCTAATCGCATGAACAATCAAACAACACAGACGATCGAAAACGCTAGAAATTGAAACCCAAAAAAAAGGCATAAACAACTAGCTAGGGCATCGACATCAATCTTAATAGAAGCGTCGATTGAAAATGCTTACCAGAAATTTCATCAACGCGAAGGCTCGAGACGAATCCAAAACTGAATCCCTGGACGAAGAGAGGAATTTGAGACGGAGAGAGTGAGAGCCAAGTTAAGCGAGGCGCGGACTGAACGAGAGCACAATGAGAGAGCAGAGAGGTCGAAGAGGGGACTGAATGAGAGCACGATGTGAGAGCCGAGAGGAGCAGAGGCGCGGACTAAAAAAGTGCAAGACTGGAGCGGATCAACGCGTTGACGACCAAAGCAGGGCAGCGCTACCAGGGAGCAATGGAGTGCGAGGACGACTTGTTGGGGGTTGGGGATTTGGGGGGCGGTGACCGGAGAGAGACGGAGAGACCAGAGACACCGGAGTGACTGGTTGAGCAAAAGACGAAGAGACCAGAGAGAGAGAGTTGAGAGCAAGAGACCGAGACGAGAGATTTGTTGGGGGTTGGAGATTTGGGAGGCGGTGACCGGAGAGACGGAGAGACCAGAGTCTAGAGGAGAGACGAGAGTATAGAGGAGAGACGACGAAGGACGCCTTTGTGGGATTTAGGGATTTCGGTGGTGGGGAGGACGAGGAGGGGTGTTGGAGGGGGCTCATCAAAATCTCGAGATTTGATGCACAAATCTCGAGATTTGATGAACGGGTATAACAAAATAAAGTTTTGGTGGGAATGTTGGCGCCATTTTTTAGAGACGGAATTTAATTTCGTCTCTAATTCCGTCTTTGATCCGTCTCAATTCCGTCTCTGAATTTGTCCGTCTCAATTCCGTCTCTAACTTCTTTTTTTAGCAACGGAACTTACTTCCGTTTCTAATTCCGTTTCTAAATTTCATTTTTCTTGTAGTGTCATTGCATGTTTTCTTCTGATATATACATGATATATGATTGAAAGCAAGTTAATAGTTGATGTATATGTGATATACATAAGTTGTCTTTGGGATTTATTATCATGTTTTGTGTATATGATACGCATATTCGTGATTTAATTAAAATCAATTTCGTACAAGCTAGTAACTATGTTAGGTTAATTCAAATAATTTTAATGAATTAAATTTCGTGTTCTGTGATCCATGACACCATTAGGTTCGATTGAGATAGTAGTTCATGATTCAATTTCACGTTTGTGATTATTTGGATGAGGACCGAAATTGCAAATAATTAATTTTCGAAATTATTTATTTATAAATAATTAATTTTCGAAATTATTTATTTATAATTAATTAATTTTCGAAATTATTTATTTATCTTGTTATATCTATTTTGTTATGAAGTTTCTATTTGATAAAGATAGATAACAAATTAGAATATGAGTTAAATATCAAGAATCTTGTTATTGGTGATATACTAGGATTCAAATATCTTAAATCCAAAATAAATAATTAATTTTCGAAATTATTTATTTATCTTGTTATATCTATTTTGTTATGAAGTTTCTATTTAACGAAGATAGATAACAAATTAGAATAAGAGATAAATATCAAGAATCTTGTTATTGGTGATATAATAGGATTCAAATATCTTAAATCAAAAATAAATAATTAATTTTCGAAATTAATTATTTATCTTGTTATATCTATTTTGTTATGAAGTTTCTATTTGATAAAGATAGATAACAAATTAGAATAGGAGATAAATATCAAGAATCTTGTTATTGGTGATATACTAGGATTCAAATATTTTAAATCCTAATTGGATTAGGATAAGATGATTAGTTAGATGTGGGTCCGGGTTAATTAAAATGTTTTAATTGACTTAATTTCGGATAAATTAAGGGGTTAATTTATGATAATAAAATCAACGAAAATTATGATTTTCTATAGCGAATTTTAATTTTCGGAATTGAGATTCGTCTTCTAAATTTTTTTTTTTCAAATTGTTTAGTGATTGAACAAATCAATAAAATATATGATATTTCATTATTTACGTAAAATCACTAAAACTGAATAAAATTCCTCTATTAAATTTTAAGTCTCGTGCCATCCATTTTAAACACTTGTCAAGGCCTCGATCACACTAATATAGTTTCACCATAGTTTGGGTGTATTGTGTTATCTTGGTGAGACAAGTTGGGTAAGAGTTACCTTAATGTTTAAAATGGTCCGACTTAATAAAGCCATCAAAATAGTTTTGAGCTTTAGGCAAATGATGAGATAAAAACATGCTAAGACATAAGATGTCCTATATCTAATAAAAGGATCTAAAAATTACATAAGATGTAATTGGTAACTGTTACCTACCTAAATAATTTAGTTATGTGTTTCATGCCATAGCTGTCACAGAATTAGGTGAAATATGGATTTTAGTCCCATAAATAAACAGTACGTTTTAAGAGGTTGTTAATTTAGTGGGAGTTTATTCCTCTATACTAAAATAAACTTTGCATAATCTTTATAGTAGATCAATGGCCTCTTCAAGTAACAATAATCCCTTGTCACTGCGATCCATCCTTGAGAAGGATAAGCTATCTGGGACTATCTTTCTTGATAGGTTCGAAACTTGAGAATTGTTCTTAAGCATAAACGCAAGTTGTATGTCCTGGATGCTCCAATCCCCGAGGACCCACCAACCAATGCTACTAAGTTTGTGAAGGATGCGCATAATAAGCATGTCAACGATTCTACCGATGTTGCATGTATTATGTCAGGCAACTATGGTTCCCGAACTTCGAAGGACATGGAACTAATGGAAGCCTACGACATGGCTTTAACGCTGAAGGAAATGTTCCAACAGCAAGCTAGGCAATAAAGGTTCGAGACAGTCAAAAACCTACATTCTTGCAAGATGACTGAGGGTGCGTCAGTTAGTCCTCATGTTCTGAAAATGAAGGGCTATGTTGACCAACTTGATAGACTCGGATTTCCCATAAGCCAAGAGTTGGCAATGGATTTGATCCTGAATTCATTACCTGAGAGTTACTCACAATTTGTGATGAACTACAATATGAATAATATGGAGAAATCAATTTCAGAGTTGCATTTGATGCTCAAGATTGCTGAACAAAAATATCAAGAAACCCTATAGTAATGTGTTGATGGTTTAAAAGAGAAAGGGAATGAAGAAGAAAGGCAAAGGCAAGGCTAAAGTTGTCAAGGCTACTACTGCACCTGTCGCAAAGCCTGTGGAAGAAGTCAAGCCCTAGCCTATTCCTGCTTCAAAACACCCAAAAGAAAAGGAAGAAAATTGTCATTTCTGTAATCAAACCTATCTTTGGCATTGTCATCTCGGACACATAAACGAGAAACGCATAACGAAGCTCCATAAAGATGGGCTTCTAGATTCATTTGATTTTGAAACATATGAAACATGCGTATCTTGTTTACTAGGCAAGATGACTAAAAGTCCCTTTACTGGACACAGTGAAAGGGCAAGTGATTTATTGGGTCTAATACATACTGCGATGTATGCGGTCCTATAAACACAATGACTAGAGGAAGTTATCGATACTTTATTACATTTACTTGATGATTTCAAATGATATGGTTATGTATATCTTATGAAACATAAAGTGAATCATTTGAGATGTTTCGAACGTTTCAAAATGAAGTGCGAATCAACTTGGTAAAACTATCAAAACACTTTGATCAGATCGAGGTGGTGAATATTTAAGCCAAGAATTTGATAATCATCTTAAAAATTGTGGGATTGTCTCCTAATTGACTCCACCAGCAACTCCACAATGGAATAGAGTTTCTGAAAGGAGAAATCAAACCTTATTAGATATGGTTTGATCTATGATGAGTCATGCGGATCTTCCATTATCCTTTTGGGGTTATGCATTACAAACTGCAGCTTTCACTCTAAATCGAGTTCCTTCTAAAGCGGTTGATAAAACACCATATGAGATATGGTACGGGAAGAGACCTAGTTTGTCTTTCCGTAAGATTTGTGGTTGTGAGGCTTACGTAAAACTATAAGTCTCAGAAAAACTAGCACCTAAATCTGACAAGTGTTTATTTGTGGGGTATCCTAAGAAAACAAAAGGATATTACTTTTATAATCCCGTCGAGAACAAAGTGTTTGTTGCTCGGTATGGTGCCTTTATGGAAAAACAGTTTATTTCAAAAGACATTAGTGGGAGAGAAATAAATCTTGAAGAACTTCAAGAATCACAGATAAACCCTGAACCGTTACTGGAAGTTCAACAACGTTATGAACCAGATGAACCTCCGCAAGTGACACAAGGCTCACGTAAATCTGGTAGGGTAAGACATGAGCCAGAGAGATTCGGATTTCTCATTACTGATAGTCGTGATGTGTTGCTTATGGATTAAAATGAGCCCACCACTTATCAGGAGGCTATGTCTGGACCAGACTCAGATAAATGGCTAAGTGCCATGAACTCTGAGATGTAATCCATGTATGATAACCAAGTTTGGAACTTGGTTGATTTACCTAAAGGTGGTAAGATCATTGGATTTAAATGGGTTTTCAAGAAGAAAACTGACATGGATGGCAATGTGCATACTTTTAAAGCAAGACTCGTAGCAAAAGGTTTCAGGCAGACTCAAGGTGTTGATTATGATGAAACTTTTTCGCCAGTAGCCATACTTAAATCCATTAGAGTTTTAATTTCCATTGCTGCATATTATGACTATGAGATATGGCAAATGGATGTAAAAACAAAATTTCTTAATGGAAAACTGCTTGAGGACGTATATATGACACAACCTGAAGGTTTTGTACATCCTGAGAATTCTAGGAAGGTATGCAAGCTTCAAAGATACATTTATGGATTAAAGCAAGCTTCTCGGAGTTGGAATCTTCGTTTTGATGAAACAATCAAGGATTTTGATTTTATTAAGAACGAAGATGAGCCTTGTGTATACAAGAAGGTCAGTGGGAGTGTTGTTTTTCTGGTACTGTTTGTTGATGATATATTACTCATTGGAAATGACATCCCAACATTGCGAGTGTCAAGTCTTGGTTAGGGAAGTGTTTCTCAATAAAAGACTTAGGAGATGCAGACTATATCCTAGGGATAAGGATCTATAGGGATAGATCTAAGAGGCTAATTGGTCTAAGTCAGAGTGCTTACATAGACAAGGTGCCGAATAGGTTTAGTTTGCAAGACTCTAAAAGAGGATTGTTGCCAATGTCTCATGGCATAAGTCTCAGCAAGACTCAATGTCCTAAGACAAATGATGAGCGAGACCGTATGAATAAGATTCCATATGCATCAGCTATTGGATCTATCATGTATGCCATGTTATGCACTCGAGCTGATGTGTCATATGCTTTAAGTGCTACAAGCGAGATATCAGACAGATCCGGGTGAGAGTCACTGGATAGCAGTAAAGAACATTCTGAAATAATTAAGAATGACTAAGGAAATGTTCTTGGTCTATGGAGGTTTTGAAAATGATCTATTTGTAAATGGTTACACAGATGCAAGTTTTCAAACTGATATAGATGATTTTAGATCGTAATCTGATATGTGTTTATTTTGAATGGGGTACAATGAAGTGGAAAAGTTTGAAGCAAGAGATCGTGGCGATTCTACAACAAAGGCGAGTATATTGCGTCGTCCGATGCAAAGAAAGGAGGCGCTTTGGATCAAAAAGTTCATTTCGAACTAGGTGTGGTTCCAAGTATTGCTAACCCTGTTTGTTTGTATTGTGACAATAACGGGGCAATAACACAGGCCAAGGAACCTAGATCACACCACATATCCAAACATATACTCAGGCGTTTTCATCTCATCAGAGAAATTATTGAGAGGGGAGACGTAAAGATTTGCAGAGTACCAACTGAAGACAACGTTGTGGATCCATTGACAAAAGCTCTTCCACAAGCAAAACATGATGGTCATGTTAGATCATTAGGCATTAGATGCATATACGATTGGCCCTAGTGCAAGTGAGAGATGTTGGGGCATGTGCCATAGGTCAATCCATTAACTGTCTTTATGAATACTTTTAGTTAATAAAATAGAGGATTTCATTTGTTGTTTATTATAATTAATTTGCATGTTTACATTATAATAAGATCCATGGGTATTTACAGAAATATCCTAAATGTCCCTAGTCGATCATTATACTGGGAACTATAATGAATTAAGACTAGTGTGAGTCTTGATTGATGATCATATGATGATTATACGTATAGGGATACGAATCAAGATCACGAGTACTTGTTAGGGAACAAAGTACTGGACCGACCCGCTATGAGAACATCACATGGATTAAGTCATAGTTGTTTCTCATGATAAGTATATTTTTCAGTCCTTTGACTTGAGATTATCAGAGACTTCAACATTAGGAACATAGTGATTTGACACTATCAAACGTTGTCTTTAACCGGACGATTATAAAGGTTGTGATTGGTTACTGTGTGAGCAATGTGATGAAGTTGTGTAATGAAGATAGAATTTGTCCCTCTCATATAAAGAGAGATATCCAGTGGATCCCTCGATGTGTTAGACTGTTAAAAGGCCTAGTCTAAGTGAATTGATATTGATCAATGTCACTTGGATGTTTTCAGTCTACCTAGAGATCAAGACTAGTACGATTGAACATGTTGGGTGACAATTCCATGCCTTATGTTTGATCAAAAGGATATCGCGTGACAAAAGGATGTTATATACACTATTGATTAGGTTGTATCGATTTGATATTCATACAACTTGGGTAGTCATAATGTCTTGCTAGAGGCCGCTTATGACTTGTATACCAAAATGTGTTTTGGTACACTGCCAACGTTGTACGAGCCTATTGGGTCGCACACTAAGAATGATTTTGCGAGATTTTAAGATGGTTTAGAAAAATGAATTTTATATGATAAAATTTATGACGTAAACGTCCTTGTGGTGTATTACACTTATACTTCTTTAAGTAGGGGTATATGTGTAATTTACTTAACCGTCTATATACAAGAGTTATATAAATAGACGCTTTAAGTTAGAACACATGGACGAAAGATCAAAAGGCAGAAACTCTATTTTTGTTTTAGAAACGACTTAGGGTTTTTTGGTATGCTTTGGATCGTTTTGAAGAGAAACAAAAGGTTTGGTATTCTCTCGAAGTTGGCACTTCGAATCTCGACCGCCATTTGTGTGTGGACTACTGGTAGAGGACGTTCGTCGTTGGCAGCGCCTTAGAGATCGATCAACCTTTAGAAAAGTACGTTGCGACTGAGGTATGATTAAGTTTTAATGGTTTAAACGTTTTTAATGGAATTAGATTCAGATCCTATTGGGGTTTTTGTCAAAATTGTTTTGTAATCTCCACTGCGCATGAACCCCAAAACCCAACAATAATGACCTAGCATGACTAGCTTGTTTTTTCATTCACATCTTATCTCAATCACATTAGAGAATATTGATAAGCTAAAAAGGGTACTTATATTTTTAATTTTTAAATTTTAATTACAATTTTGAATTTAAATTAATAAATTCTTAAAAATTAATTCCCGCGAGCGAAGCGAGCGGGTTAATCGCGCGTAGCACGTCTTGAAATTAGTATATATAAAAGCACGAATCACAAATTTTTGAGTGGTAATGAAATTTACCTTTTGGTCCATACTTTATTTGAGCGCTATTAAAATTTACCTCTTTGCCCATACTTCTCGTGCTTTCCCTTAAAATTAATAAATTAATTCAACCTAATCCAAATTGCACAAATTTTTGAGTGGTAATGAAATTTACCTTTTTGCCCATACTTTATTTAAGTGTTAATAAAATTTACCTCTTTGTCCATACTTCTCGTACTTTCCCTTAAAATTAATAAATTAATTCAACCTAATCCAAATTGGATGATGATAGAGGAGATTGACTTAAATTAAAGATTAACAACTCAACGAAATGAGAGAACGCTACCTCTTCAATGTCTTGAACACTACCTTTTCAAATCGATTAACAACTCACTGATCAACCAGTCTCCTTCCTTTTCAAACCATTCATTTCATGCTTTCCTTCATCGACTCATTCGCTGCTTTCCTTTGCTCTTTGATTCAAAGGTGAGGTAATCCACCTTTCTTCTCCAATTTTTTTTTGTTGTGTTGATTAGATTTGGTATTAGAAATTCTTAGATACCCATGATTGAGACTTTTCATAGAACTTTGTAATTCTTTGTTCTATGCATTCTATGTATTTGATGAATTATCTAAACCATAAAGTCAACGTTTGGTTGTTTTGAATTTCAGTGTTTATGCATTTTATGTGTTTGATGAATTGTCTAAACCATAAAGTCAATGTTTCGTGAAATGCCTATGAGAATGTTGAATGTATTGTTCCATTGCCAACAAATTGAACCTCTGATTTTATATATGCAATTGATGATTAGTTAATTAACACTATTTTATAAGGTGTTTAATTAAAGTCAAATCAATATCAATGGATACCCAAGTCCATAAACGGTGTTACGATAAATCTATTTTATCTTTCAATCATTTTTTTTTATAAGAAAGAGGTATATGTATATATCAAAATTATCGAAAAGTGTACAGAGAGGAATTTTGCTTCTACGCATTGTTCATTAATCTTTGTTTTGTACCTAATAAAATTATCAACAAATTACCCAAAATAACTAATAAGATTTATAGTTTTGAGCTAATAAAATTGCAAGTGCTTCGAATTACCCCTGCACATTGTTCTCTTGGTGCTTTCATGCATTTTTACTATCTCCAGAAGTCGGTGTATTGTCCATTCAGAAGCCTCACGATTCCATGTGATGGTATAGGTTTTGTTTGGTGTTCCTTCATAGAACACCACCTTGGCCCCTCCTCTGTTCAGTTGAGCATTAAATTCTTTCCCTCCCTCTCTTTTTTAAATTGCATTTTGTGTATATTTCTGGGGCAATGCATGGATATGTGTTTTTCCATGGGAGCATCAATAACATGGTAGATTTCTCTGGGGTGGTTTTCTATTTTTCAACTTATGCTTCTTCTATATTTAATTATGCACAGTATGCATATTGTTTTTGAGGAAGTAATGGCCTAGCATGACAAGCTTGTTTTTTCATTCACATCTTATCTCAATCACATTAGAGAATATCGATACGCTAAAAATAGTATTTGTATTTCTAATTTTTAAATTTTAATTACAATTTCGAAATTAAATTAATAAATTCTTAAAAATTAATTCCCGCGAGCGACGCGAGCGGGTCAATCGTGCGTATCACGTCCTGAAACTAGTATATATATATATATAATGTGTTTCTACCATATAACCCAATTATCTAACATTTATTACGCATTTAATGTATTTTACATTAAATACACCATTTCAATCACAATTAAATTAAAATCTTATTGTAATTCAATGGTGAGATATATAGTTTCCATGATATATGTATATATTCTAGCTCCATTATAAAATTATCCATATGTATATATATATATATATATATCCCATTTTTGTACCTGAACAACTACACGCTGGAACGACATGTAAATTATTATTTAGCGTCTTCAAGATATATATATATATATATATATATATATATATGTATATATAGGAGGGTGTGTGTATCCCGATGCATAAATAAAATAAGTTAGTATTTTCCCAAATTAATGCAATTTGATTTCCGTAATTACCTCTAATTTTTGGGACTAGTTAGAAATACAATAATATTGGAGTGAACCCCGCTTTCATTCAAGCCGTGCGTAAACTACTCACCATGCTCTTCATGTTAGATTTAGATACACCGCAATCAACACACTTATGTTATTATGTATAACTCGTTATTTATGATGTGGGGATTAACATTAATTTATAAACTCAAACCCGACTCCTACTCAAACTAGGAGACCATTAAATTAGAAAGCCCTAAAACTAATTTTGAAACCTTAATTGCTAATTTAGATTGCAACCTAAAATTCCCCCCAGCCCAATAATCTAAATTACCTATCTCAATCAAACAAAAAACATCACCTCTATCTCGTCAAAAAAAATAAAAAATAAAATAAAAAATAAAAAATAAAAAATAAATAAAAATCATCCACATTTAATTCAGATTGTCATGATCTTGTTTCAGACTCTAGCACAACTTTCCACATGAACTTCAACTTGTTGTATGTCGAGCCTTCAAATCGAAAGCCTGTGCCAACAATGACTACACATACATTGATAATCTTTGACTGATCCGCCTTGATTCAAATTCGTTAAATCATTTGATCTCTCGTCGTGTTATCCACAACCAATATGATGTCCTTTAATATCGTCATTGATCGGTTTCTTTGATATCCCTCAAACCGCAGTGGAGAGATCAACAATTTCTTTTTTCGATGTTTATTGTCGGCTTGTCATATGCTCCATGAAAGCTTCTATATCACCCAAGACGATCGTTAGCTCTAATACCATATGCTATGAACCTCGAAATAGTTTTTCAAATAGGACTAGTTCAATGAGTCTTATATAGAAGAGTTTGTAACTACTTCTCTTTAGACTAATTTTTTCACAAAGTAATAGGTTCCTTTATTATTTCCTAAAGTTGGTTTCATATAATAGAAAAAACTTGTAAAGATAAAAACTACTAAAATTGAGTCCAACGTTAGGTTTAGAGCCATGTTTGAAAACAAATAGTGATGTCTCCGCTTTGGGATTATATAAATCCCACTGAAGAAGAGTAGACTTAAGTTTATCAAACCAAACATGAGGTAACTGTCATAAGCCATGGATTACCTTCACTAATTTACACAACGATGAGGTTGAGAGGAATCCACAAAACCTTCAAGTTGAGGCATATAAACTGTCCCAGTGATCAATATATTGGCCATGAGAATGTGAAGACCCCATTCCCATAAAACTAAGCCCCACCCGGCCTAAACCTACGTGGACCCTCGAGTCAATCCTTGCAAGGTCAATATGGGCCTAGTTAGCCTCAAATAGTTATAGTCTCATTAAATTTGTATTTTTAACATTAATTATTAAGTTATGTCTTTTACATAATAGTTTGCAGTGGAATTAAACTTATGACAAGATTAAATAACTCATATTTCAGTAAAAGTGAAACAACCTACAGTGTAGAAACCTTAAAAATCATCATATACGCACGCTTATCATATATCATCACTCGGTCCTATTATGTCCCAGTGTATTTTAAAAACAATAATATACAATAAATGCAATAAAAATGGCAAAACATACAGTCGTACAAGGAAGGAACCGCTCCATAAGTCCTCAAAGAAAATCATCGATCACTGGTCTTTTCCCCTTACCCATATTTGTCCGCTCTGCACCCACCATCACAAACTAGACGGTGAGTATAGTAAAGTAGAAAGTAATAACCAAAAGGATATAAACGGTAATTCATGAATCACATAAAAGTCCAAATATCATGCGGACATTTAAAAATAGATAAAAATAAAGAAAGTGCATGAGAAACAAACTAACGATAGATATACACAACGAAATATGAATGTCTAGAAATCAAAAGAGGCAACTAAGTGGTCTTAAATCCACAACAAACGACAACAAACCACAACAATCCAGTAGTTGGGGAAAACTCATGTTTGGTTGGGTAGCTGCATCTCCGCAAGTAGTGTTCGCGTTAGCCCAACTAACTATAATCCCAAGAGTACATTCCCAACACACTTATGCATAGAAATTCAACCAAGGAATAAAGAATGGACTTCCAAATAAAGACATTTATTAATTAAGACAATAAAAACAAAATATGAATTATTATGCATTTCCTTAACTGGTTTACTTACTTACAACGAACCCGCACACTTTCGTCCTCGCGGCTCGGACACACTCCCAAAGTGAATACCCAAACTTCCGAAACCTTCTCTTAGGTTTGTGAGGTCCTAAAACATGTTTTAGACCGAATTATAGTGTTTTGGAGATTTTGGAAAATTTCAGTTTTAGGTGCTACCAGGGGAATTAGAGCGCTACTTTAGACCCTTAGCGCGCTAATCCATATTAGCGTGCTAATTCTTGACATTAGCGCGCTACCTCACAAATCTAGCGCGCTAGGTGAGAAATCTAGCGTGCTATATGCAGGAGAACCCAGAATTCTCCAGTTCGAATTCTGAG
Organism: Stephania yunnanensis; assembly: GCA_039657365.1. Classification (NCBI taxonomy): domain Eukaryota; kingdom Viridiplantae; phylum Streptophyta; class Magnoliopsida; order Ranunculales; family Menispermaceae; genus Stephania; species Stephania yunnanensis. The sequence goes on along the minus strand of CM077588.1, from coordinate 4,551,424 downwards.
TTTGCGTTACACATAGGCCTTGCTTATTGTTTGGGAACTCTCATACACATTAGTAGGGGTCCCCAACTTCAACCAAAACACAAAAACAACAACAATAATAACATCAAATATATAAATTGAATGAATTGACCAAGCTATATTAATGGAGTACCTAGCTTGATCTTCTTCCTCACTTTAATGTTTCATGAGCTTTTTCTCCACCTCTTGAGCACTCCAATAGTTCAACAACCTTCATTCTTCTCCAAATGGTTGAGAGCAAACAAATGATAAGGTCGGTTGACTAAATGTGTATATATATATATGAGTGGTGTTGATTGAACATGAGCCACACATCAAATTGCACTCTCATATCTCAAAACTTATCTTGTGGACCATCCTCACACACTTGTCCCACAAGTCATGCTTGAATGACTCCAAAATTTGACTCACTTGGCCTTTAGATGGTTTAATACGTGTCTCGATGTACATCCTAAAGCCTTTGTTTTAATTTCACTACTTTAGGTTTCTAATTGAATTTTTAATGTGACCACATTAAAGCTCTATACACCATTATAAATAATTCAACTTACACTTACCCTATAAGCCACCTCCTCGATCTCAAGTCACCACGCAACTAGAGGTACGTCCCTGCTCATGTCTCAACTTACCGAATGCCCCGCGTATATCTTACTCGTAAATTCGGCACAACAAAATAAACATGCACTTGAAAATTAGAAACTCACATTTTGGATATAAATAAATAATGCATACACCATGGAAAAATAAAATTTACCTCGGTGTCAAATCTGGAGGTTTCGACAAGTATGTTAAGTCACAACGGTCCGGTCCACGGTCCTGAAACGTGACACGTGGCACGTATAAATTCGAGGGTTGTTACAAAGAAAAGTATTATTGATATCTAGTTGCCTTACATTCCACTGAAATGAAGCTACAAAGGTTAACAAAATTTGAATTGTAAAAGATTTTATCACAAGACTGTAAGTAGTAGTGAGATCTACACCTGATATTTGAGCAAACCCTTTGGCAACAAGACTAGCCTTATGTTAATTAATGGTACTATCAATATTCTTCTTGACTTTAAATAACCGTTTATTTCCAACAAGAGCTTGATCCTTGGAAGGAGGGACTAAGACCCAAGTGTGATTCCTCTACAAAGCTGTAAATTCAACTTCCATAGCTTTTAACCAATGTGGGCCCTTAAGAGACCTTCATTGAGGTTGGTTCTGCAATGATAGATTAAACAACCGCAGTCATCACCTTTGGTTTATAAATGCCAGTTTTAGAATGAGTGACCATTAGATGAGAAGAGGGAATAACTCCAGGAGATGGTGGTAATGTTGATGGTAGTGGTGGTGGTAATGATGATGGTAGTGGTGGTGGTAATGTTTATGTTGGTGGTGGTGGGACCCACAATTTTGCTTGATTAGCATATATGGCCAAACTTTTGATCAACCCAACACACCCACAAATCTTTTTACCAAACTAACACATTTGTTGCCACGTCTGTGCCACGTCACCGCCACATCATCACACCTGGTTTTGGTCACGATGTGAATCCTATGGAAAACGTGACCCGAGGTCACATTTCTCCTGCTACAAAACCCCAACTCCAAACCAAACCCCAGTCCATCTCCTTCAATTCTCCTGTCATTTTCTTCTCTCGGGCGACCGCCTCCGCATCCATCTCCCGTCCTGCGCAAGTAAGATTGGATGTCCGCCCTCCGTGGTCCGTATCCCGCCGGACGTTGGAACGTTGAGGCGACTCCTTGTGGTTGACTGCACTACCGCCGCCGGTGCCTGCCTCCCGCCACCGCTGCCCGCCTCCCGCCGCCGCGAATCGCCTACTACCAGTGGTGTTGGTAGCCTTCCCGCCGGTCACTCGTCGCCTCCCGCCGGCGCTGCTCGCCTCCTGCTGGTCGGTCATTGCCTCTCGCTGTCACTACTCGCCTTCACAACCGGTCTCGTTTGTATTGGTAAAAATCGTCTTTCAATTATGTTCATTGATGAATTAGTTCAAAAAAGACATTTTCCTTGGGGTCTCATAAATTAATATAGTGAATTAAAATCCAATGATAATAAGCAACTTTATAGCTTCGTATGATATATATATCATGACTTATATACATCATTGACGTTTTTTATTTAGATTAGCGACTAAACTAAGTTAATTTATAATAGAGAAATTTGCATAAGATCTTCATGACTCTTACGAATGCCAAACTTTGCAATCCAATAACACCGAAAATATAACTGAAAATAACAACGAAAAACCAGTTCTTCTTGTTGCTTTATTGAAATCCATTGCATTGAGAACAATATTGTATTTCATATGTCAGTATAATAATTAATGCATAATAGTGTTATAGGCCATTTTAATTCAATGCCAACATTACCAGTAGTTGCATGCCATAATGATAATATATTGTTTCAATAATGGCTAATGTAAGGTCCTTTGATGCAAATTAACTTGTGTCTATATACGCTAATTAACTTGCGTCTCCGTACGTTGAAACTGAAGTCACTGAATGCAAGTCACATATTTGGTACAGTTAAAAATGAATTTCATCATATTGCGAAAGAGCAAAAGATTGTTTCACGCACATAATTAATTATATATTATATATTTAAATAAATTTGTTAATATCTTATGGATGCTCCTTTGGAGCATATATTAATTAATGCGAAATATAATTTTAGTTAATATTAATTGTTGCTATTGTTGAATGCTCCTTTAGTATAATTGCTTGGACTAATCAAGACCAACTTTTTATATTTGTGCTAAATGAGTGTATTAATTATTACTTATATTGATTACCAATTATATTTGACATATATAGATTCAAAAATGGTTGATCGAAGAGTAACTTTGGTGTGCTATATGAATGGTGTCATGGTTGATGGACCATCAGGGATTTTGTACATGAAACCGCCTATTCGACATCTCAGATCGAATGTGGGTTTAGGGTACGAGGAACCTGTGAGTTTTATCTGTAATTCCTTGGAGATAGACACTGAAAAAATGATATTAAGTATGACATATCAATATCCTGTGCACATTGGAACTGGAACATTCAGCTATGTCCCTTTGCGAATAGATGATGTATCGACTCTGAAAGATGCTTGGGAAATTGTGGCAGAATTTCCACCACCAAATTGCATGGAGCTATTTTTAGATTTAGTTCCGAGGCAATCGTATAATAGTTCCAATTGTAATATAGTGGTAGATTCTGGAGCTGGACCTAGTACTCAACCAATTTTTGAACATAGTCATTGTGCGCCTTTGATGACCGCAAATCCCGAAATGGACGAGGATGCTCGTTCCTGCGATGATATGAATACTGAGGAAGATGATGACTATTGTGGTAGTGATGGAGATGGAGATACTAGTGAAGAGAGTAGCGATGATGATGTAGACGATGAATGGGTTTGTGACGACCCCAAATTTCGAGACAAACCGGGCACCGCCACGTTGCCGGACACGTCACCAAGCCATGCCGCGTCGCCTGCACGTCTGTCTGTGACGGCCCGCGAACTTACCATCTAATACTCCAACTTAGTAAATTTTGATATTTAAATGATTATTTTAACAAAATATACTAAGTTATAAAGTTTTATAACTTAATTCATATGTTTTGATTTATTTAAGTTATTTTAGTAGCGGAAGTCTTAATAGCATGCATATAATTAATGTAAATGAGTTATGCAATATTTAACAACCTATGGGGTGGAAACCCAGCAAAAAGAGATACCATGTATATCAGTTAAGGCGACGAAAATGTATAATAGGTGTTGATATACATGTATCAGGTAAAAGTCTCTCAAAATATCCCAAAAAGTATTTATATATGTAAATAAAAACACCTACAAGTAAGCTAATGGAGGCGCTCCAAATTAGAGGTAGTCGCCAATCACCGCCTTCCCCCGCCTCGTCGCAGGATCTACAACTCGCCACCAATAAACAATGACAAGTTCCAGGTGAGTAAATCCCAGAGAAATTCAGTTAGTATTCACAAGAAATCCAAGAAAACGGCTACAATTCATGCATATAAAGTAAATGAACAAAATGTAAAGCATGAATATAAGTCGTGAGATAATCAAGAATACGGAACGCGAGTGTGGTGTACAACTGTCGAGCCCTGAGACATAAATACTAAACCGAGAAGGCCCTGAAGGTGAGGAAATCCGCACCCCCTCTTCACGGTCGAAATGAGGAACTCTGTTGGTCGGAAGTTAGACTTTCGCCCAACGCCTCAAAGGAGAGGAAATCTGTGACGGAGGTGGGCCTCACGTCAACTCGCTCTCGAGATCATCGACTCGCTGAGAGAAATCTCACGCGTAGTCTAGGGTATGACCAACACCGTAACAACAATCGGATCGTCATCGACGAGGGAGCCGGAAAATGGTCACACCGTCCCTTCGACCTGCAACAGACACACGCGGGAATAGAGTAACAATGCAAACTGAACTGGCGAAAAGTAATGTGAAATAAATAATTTACAAAGAAAATAAGTAAATTCTAAACTGACTTTCTCGTGGGTTTACTTACCTTGAACGCTTTTGAACCTCCCGCACACGCCTCGAGATACGCGCCCGAACCTCGACTATAGTCTCCTAAATTCCTGGTATCCAATTATACCACTTTTGTTATTTTAAAGTCACATTAAAAGAATTTATAATGTGTGACTAAAAATTTAAGCTTTTGTTTCCAAAAAGTTTAATTTCGGCACACTTTTCGAGTTGTGCCGGGGTGCCGATGCCCCGAAAGTCCTCAAAACTACCCTTTTTATATTTTTCACACTTTCTTATATTTTTCTTAATTTTTTTGGATTTTTCCATAATTTTCTAGCATTTTTTTCTATTTTCCTGATATTTATTTAATTTAAAAATGTATTTAAATTATATTTTAATATTTTTTTTTATTTTAATATAGGGGTGGGCCCCCTGGACCGGGTCAAACCAAGTCCAACCGGGTCGGGCTGACCCGGTCCGGCCCACCTGGGTCGGGCCCGGGTCCAAGGGTTGCACGCACGCACCGAGTGCGTGCACCCCTCCCCCACCCCATCTTCTTCTTCTCCAGAGACGTTCTCTGGTCCGTTTTTTTTTTTTTTTTTTTTTTCCATTGTGGTTTGGGTTGGGGTTACCCTCAATCCCCAACCCCATTGGACTCGATGGCGGGGGGAGACACCCCTGCCATCTCCACCCTAACCTGTTCGGCCTCCATGGCCGAACCTTCTCTCGGCCTCCATGGCCGACGCCCAACAACAACAACATAAAGAAAACATAATGTCTTACCTCCTTTCCGGCTCTCCGCGCTCTCTTCTCTCCTTCCTGCTTCCTCTTCCTCCTCCTCTCTGTCTCTTCTTCTTCTCACTGCCGAGTGTGTGTGTGTGTGTGTGTGGTGCGTGGGAGTGAGTGACGTGAAGGAGAGGTGAGAGAGAAAGAGTGACGTGAGGGAGAGGAGAAAATGATGATGGAGTGAGGTGGATTGTGAATGGGGGATAAGTTAGTTGACTTTGTGTATTTAACACCAAAGTGTGACACAATTGGGACATTCGCCTCGTATTTTTCGGCGTTTCGACGCCCGGTTACGCGTTCGAATCGTGATATGCGCGTCACATGCGTCACTAGCCACTTAATATCTTTTCCATAATAATTATATGACAATTATCATTTATTCATTTAATTTATGTGTTTTAGTTTCCCCGACCTGGTGTACCCAAAGTTCGCTCATCAGCACCCGTCTCGACACGTTTCTCGAGACGAACACCCATTACACTATCTCGCTTGATTCAATGATAGAAAATACACACATGCGATGCTAAGTAATTAATTTGATATACGACATCGCAAATAGGCAAACAATCGCACAAAACTACTATTTACCTAGTCAGCGTTCCCTGACCTATCTGCGACGTCCACGTGGGTCTGAGCTTAGGGTCTTAACCTGTAATTTGACAATTAATTGGGATTAATTAAAGTGGGCCGTTACAATCTTCCCAACTAAAAGGAATTTCATCCCGAAATTCGAATTTAATTAAACATTTACCTTAAAACAAATGGGGGTATCGCTCTCGCACGGTAGACTCTTTTTCCCACCTCGTTCTTATGATACTGCCATCGAACGAGTACAAGTGGTATTTCTTTCCTTCTAAGAGTCTGTACTTTGAGATCCACTATCTCAATGGGGTGTTCCTCTTATGTCACATCCGGTCTGACCTCGATCCTTGTCATATCCACCTTCGGTCTCGGTCCTGACCTGGCTAGTCTCAACATAGAAATGTGAAAAACATCATGCACCCCTGCCAACTGGCTCGACAATTTCAACTGATAAGCAACATCCCCAACTCGTCGAACTATCTGAAACGACCCAATGAATTTCGGTGCAAGCTTTCCTTTAATCCCAAATATCTAGTGACCTTTTAAAGAAAAAACCTTTAGGTAGACTCATTCATCAACTTCATAACTCAACCCATCGCGGTACTTGTTCGCGCACTTCTTTTGTCTATCCTGAACAGCCTGTAACATTTGACGAATCAGCCTAATTTTCGCTGCGTGATTTACAATAATCTCAGACCCAACAATAGCTACGTCATTGGGCTCAGCCCAGCAAGCTGGTGATCTGTATGGTCTCCCGAATGGCGTCTTGAAAGGTGGCATCTCAATATTCGCTTGATAGCTATTGCTGTAGGTAAATTCGCAAAGTGACAAAAACTTATTTCATGATTCTCCAAACTGTAGCACATAGGCTCTGAGCATATCCTCAAGAATTTGAATAAGTCTCTCAGACTGCCCGTCAGTCTGCGGATGAAAAGCCATGTTGAACTGCAATCTAGTACCATATTGCTCATGCATGGACTGCCAAAGCTGCAAAATAAGTCGACTGTCTCTGTCTGACACTATGGATACTGACACTCCGTACAATTCGGTAATTTCTCGTTTGAAAAGCGTGCTCAGCTGTGGGAAACTACATTTCATGAATATTGAAATAAAATGCACTAATTTCGTCAGTCGATCCACAATTATCCAAATGGCATCGTGCTTGCGCAAAGTCGTCAACAACCCACTGACGAATTTCGTAATGATGTGTTCGCATTTCCACTATGGGATAGGCAAAGGCTGAATAGTCCTCCAGCTTCTGTGTGTTTCACTTTAACCTACCGACACACCTCACAACTTCTCACATACTGGTTGACATCTGCCTCCATCCCTGACCACCAAAATAACTATCACATATCCTGATACATTTTGGTCTTGCCGGTGACTGAGGGACCTAGGTGTTGGACCCTCAAAACAAATGTGCCTTTTTGTGAAGGCCCAGTCCTACCTCACCGGCCTCCGACCTCGTGGGTTTAATCCCACCTCGCCGGTCTCAATCCGACCCCGCAGGTCGCTGGGACCTCCAGGCAGTGTGGGCGCTAGTGCACCTCCCACACCATCCACAGTCCCCAACTAACGCGATAAATGAGTTATCACTTGTCTCCCTACATCAATACACATTTCAATCCGGTGTCACAAGCACCGTAAGAATGGTCAAGTCCTCGACCGGCTCAGGCAACACCAACAACGCTGCAGAAGTCAATTTTTCTTCGACTCAATGAAAGCAGCTTCACATTCACTGGACCAATGGAATGCCACATCCTTCTTGATCAATTAGTCATCGGCGCAGCATTTTTTCGAGAAGTCTTGTACAAAGCATCGATAATATCCTGCCAATCCTAGAAAGCTCCTAATATATGTCACGCTCTGTAGTGTAGGCCAGTCGATGATAGCGTGAATCTTACTCGAGTCTACTAAAATACCTTTGTCGCTGATCACGTGTCCCAAGAATTTCACCTCAGAAAGCCAAAACTCGCACTTACTGAACTTGGCGTACAATCGGTGCTCCTTCAAAGTCTTCAACGTCTCTCTAAGATGTCTCTCGTGGTCCTCATGGGTCCTAGAGTAAATCAAGATGTCATCGATGAAAACGATCACGAATCGATCTAAAAAGGGCCTTAAAACTCGATGCATCAAATTCATAAACACAACTGGCGCATTCGACGACCCAAACGGCATGACAGTGAACTCGAATAACCCGTAACGTGTGCTGAACGCCGTCTTAGGTACATCTTCCTCCCCGATTCGCACCTGATGATATCCAGATCTCAGATCAATCTTAGAGAAGAACTGTGCTCCAGCCAACTGGTCGAATAGGTCATCGATCCTGGGCAATGGATACCTATTCCTGACTGTCACCTGATTTAACTTTCGGTAGTCTATACACATCCTCATACTACCGTCTTTCTTTCTCACAAATAAGACCGGTGCTCCCCAGGGTGACATACTAGGGTGTATGAAACCCTTATTCGATAGATCCTCTAGCTGGGCTCTCAATTCCTCGTGCTCTGACCATGACATACGGTAAGGTCTGCTCGCTATGGGTCGCATGTCAGGTACTAACTCAATCACAAACTCTACCTGTCTAGGCGGAGGTAATCCAGGTAGATCCTCAGGAAAAACATCTAGGAACTCGCGTGCTACTGGGACATCTTCAAGTCTGGTCACTGGCCCCTCATCGGACTCAACTATCCTTGCGAGGATCTCCATTTCCTGAGTGGTAGCTAACCTTCCTCTCGTGATCGGAAGTGACGTCGCGACTCCGGTAAAGATGAAATCAGGAATCCCCGGTATTTGAAAAATGACGATTTTTCTAAAACAGTCCAAATGCGCGTGGTATGCCGCCAACCAATCCATGCCTAAGAGTATATCAAACTCTAGGTATTCTAATACTCGGAGATCTATGGGTAACGGATGACCACTTACCTCGACTGGAAAATCTCTACAAATCCGATTAGGATATATCTTATCCTCAGCGGCCGTGCTAAGGATAAGGTGGGTGCTAACGTTTTCAGGTGTCAAACCTAACACTCCTACCATTCGTCCCGAAATAAATGATAACGTACTACCAGAATCTATCAATGTATGCATAGGGCGACCAAAAAAATCAACGTACTCTCGACGAGTTGCCGAGATGCATCACGATCTGGTGCGACAACTGCGTGCACCTGCTCCCTCGCCTGCACTGGCTGAGCTGCTAGTGGTGGTGATGGTTCCCTGGTATATTCACTTTTGTAGTGCCCCTTCTGCCTACATCTGAAACACGTGACATTCTGCCTATGTCTGGAGCCCTGACCTTGCTGTCCGCTAGCCCTATAGCCCTGTCCCTGTCCCTGCCACTGCTGACTCTCGTCTCTGCCTCTCTGGACCTGACCCTGTCTCTGCAGCTGTTGGACTACCATAACCTACTGTGGCTGTGCTGGTATAATTGCACGTGCACTGATTGTCTGACCACCATCATATTTGCGCTTATGTCCCTTCTGATCTCTCTGATCGCGGTTCATCTTGCCCTTCCTGTCTGACCTCCTCTGGCCTCTATGACTGCCGTGACGCATTGGAGCGGGGACGACGTTGTTCCACATCAAAAATGTCTCGTGGGCCAACGCCCTCTCATAAACTTCACGCACAATCCTGGCTCCTGTCGACACAATCGCGCCCCCAATCTTTGGTCGGAGTCCTCGAATAAAATAGTTGACCTGAAGTCGCTCGGTTCCAGCTACATCCATCGCAAAAGTAAGCAGGTATGTGAATCTCTCCATGTATTGCGACACCGTCCGGTCACCCTGCCTCAGCGTCAAGAACTCCTCCCTCAGTCTCAGCTGAATCTCGATCGGGATATACTGATCATAAAAGAATTTCTTAAACTCTGCCCAAGTACTCGGCTCTCTGTGAGCGACAGTGTGGGCGGTCCACCATACTGCAGCATCTCCCCTTAGCATAAATCCGGAAATCTTAGCTTGTATGCTGTCATGAATCCTCAAAAGTCTGTGAAGTTTCTCGTGTGAAATGATCCACTTCCCAGCTACCTCTGGGTCACCGCCTCCATAATAGTAGCTTTGGTCGAAAACGAACAAATTCCTTAATCAACTTCGCCTCAGCTGATAAGGAGGTCTCGAATGTGATCTCTTGTGATGGAATCAGTGTCAGTGTCACGGCAGGCGTAGTCAATGGTGTAGTGACTGCTGGCAGTATCTCGATGGTAGTGGTCGTGAGCGGGTCGCCGAACGAGCGGGCGACAATCGTCTGTTCTCTACGAGATGGCGGCGCGAGTGCGCAGAGGCCGATATTGCGCATTGCGCATGCGCTCGAAGCAATCAAACATCTCCTCGAGCTGCAAACTATGGGGTGCGACCGTGTCGCAAAATATCTAATCCGAGATGACAGGAGTCGAGCCGCTCGGCTGGCCTCAATCACCCGTATGAAGAACTGGTCGTCTACTCTTGTCGAATTTGCAAATCGCGACCGTGCCGCAAATCAGCGTCGTAATACGTGTACATAAGTATTACAATCAATATATACACATATAAGTTTTAGTACTACCCGCTCACTTTGCTTCCCAACTAAAGTTCTAAATAAGGATCATTGGGTTTCCACATCTAACGTTTGTTGTTAAGTTTTATTCGGTTGTATTAAACTTTTCCCCTAGGTTCGCCTGAACCTAAGCTTTGATACCAACTGTGACGGCCCCAAATTTCGAGACAAACCGGGCACCGCCACGTCGCCGGACACGTCACCAAGCCATGCCGCGTCACCTGAACGTCTATCTATGACGGCCCTCGAACTTACCATCTAATACTCTAACTTAGTAAATTTTGATATTTAAATGATTATTTTAACAAAATTTACTAAGTTATAAAGTTTTATAACTTAATTCATATGTTTTGATTTATTTAAGTTATTTTAGTAGCGGAAGTCTTAATAGCATGCATATAATTAATGTAAACAAGTTATGCAATATTTAACAACCTATGGGGTGGAAACCCATCAAAAAGAGATACCATGTATATCAGTTAAGGCGACGAAAATGTATAATAGGTGTTGATATACATGTATCAGGTAAAAGTCTCTCAAAATATCCCAAAAAGTATTTATATATGTAAATAAAAACACCTACAAGTAAGCTAATGGAGGCGCTCCAAATTAGAGGTAGTCGCCAATCACCGCCTTCCCCGCCTCGTCGCAAGATCTACAACTCGCCACCAATAAACAATGACAAGTTCCAGGTGAGTAAATCCCAGAGAAATTCAGTTAGTATTCACAAGAAATCCAAGAAAAACGGCTACAATTCATGCATATAAAGTAAATGAACAGAAATGTAAAGCATGAATATAAGTCGTGAGATAATCAAGAATACGGAACGCGAGTGTGGTGTACAACTGTCGAGCCCTGGGACATAAATACTAAACCGAGAAGGCCCTGGAGGTGAGGAAATCCGCACCCCTCTTCACGGTCGAAATGAGAAACTCTGTTGGTCGGAAGTTAGACTTCCGCCCAACGCCTCAAAGGAGAGGAAATCTGTGACGGAGGTGGGCCTCACGTCAACTCGCTCTCGAGATCATCGACTCGCTGAGAGAAATCTCACGGGTAGTCTAGGGTATGACCAACATCGTAACAACAATCGGATCGTCATCGACGAGGGAGCCAGAAAATGGTCACACCGTCCATTCGACCATACACAGACACACGCGGGAATAGAGTAACAATGCCAACTGAACTGGCGAAAAGTAATGTGAAATAAATAATTTACAAAGAAAATAAGTAAATTCTAAACTGACTTTCTCGTGGGTTTACTTACCTTGAACGCTTTCGAACCTCCCACACACGCCTCGAGATACGCGCCCGATACCCGACTATAGTCTCCTAAATTTCTGGTATCCAATTATACCACTTTTGTTATTTTAAAGTCACATTAAAAGAATTTATAATGTGTGACTAAAAATTTAAGCTTTTGTTTTCAAAAAGTTTAATTTCGGCACACTTTTCGAGTTGTGCCGGGGTGCCGATGCCCCGAAAGTCCTCAAAACTACCTTTTTTTATATTTTTCACACTTTCTTATATTTTTCTTAATTTTTCCATAATTTTCTAGCATTTTTTCTATTTTCCTGATATTTATTTGATTTAAAAATGTATTTAAATTATATTTTAATATTTATTTTATTTTAATATAGGGGTGGGCCCCCTGAACCGGGTCAAACCCAGTCCAACCGGGTCGGGCTGACCCGATCTGGCCCACCCGGCTCGGGCTGACCCGGTTCGGCCCACTGGTCGGCCCGGTCCAAGGGTTGCACGCACGCATCGAGTGCGTGCACCCCTCCCCCACCCCATCGCCTTCTTCTCCAGAGACGTTCTCTGGTCCGTTTTTTTTTTTTTTTTTTTTTTTTCATTGTGGTTTGGGTTGGGGTCACCCTCAATCCCCAACCCCAGTGGACTCGATGGCAGGGGGAGACACCCCTGCCATCTCCACCCTAACCTGTTCGGCCTCCATGGCCGAACCTCCTCTCGGCCTCCATGGCCGACGCCCAACAACAACAACATAAAGAAAACATAATGTCTTACCTCCTTTCCGGCTCTCCGCGCTCTCTTCTCTCCTTCCTGCTTCCTCTTCCTCCTCCTCTTTGTCTCTTCTTCTTCTCACTGCCGAGTGTGTGTGTGTGGTGTGTGGGAGTGAGTGACGTGAAGGAGAGGTGAGAGAGAAAGAGTGACGTGAGGGAGAGGAGAAAATGATGATGGAGTGAGGTGGAGTGTGAATGGGGGATAAGTTAGTTGACTTTGTGTATTTAACACCAAAGTGTGACACAATTGGGACATTCGCCTGTATTTTTCGGCGTTTCGACGCCCGGGTTACGCGTTCGAATCGTGATATGCGCGTACCGCTGCGTCACTAGCCACTTAATATCTTTTCCATAATAATTATATGACAATTATCATTTATTCATTTAATTTATGTGTTTTAGTTTCCCCGACCTAGTGTACCCAAAGTTCGTTCTTCAGCACCCGTCTTGATACGTTTCTCGAGACGAACACCCGTTACACTATCTCGCTCGATTCAATGATAGAAAATACACACATGCGATGCTAAGTAATTAATTTGATATACAACATCGCAAATAGGCAAACAATCACACAAAACTACTATTTACCTAGTCAGCGTTCCCTGACCTATCTGCGACGTCCACGTGGGTCTGAGCTTAGGGTCTTAACCTGTAATTTGACAATTAATTGGGATTAATTAAAGTGGGCCGTTACAGGGTTGATGCCCATCATGTTAATGATGGCATGATTCGATATACATTAAATCGAGTCATAGCCGATGATGGCTTATTATCTTGTCCTCCAATTTCGAACGAATGTGGGAACGATGATTTTTTCAATGAAGAGCCTGCTAGAATTGATGGTGCGCACGTTGGTGTAGGTGAATTTGCCGTACCGTCATCTGTATTTATGGAATTGAGTAGTGAGGCAATGCAACCCATCCATGAGAATGCAATGATCCCTTCTAGGTCTTTATGGAATGAGGCATCAGAGGATGGACCCATGAAAGAGCTCAACACGAATTTTGTCTCCGTCACATATGCAGTAATTTCAACATGAGATTCATGAGCAAAGAATTAAATGATATGGTGTACTTAGCCAGTGCACAACATCAACTACGAAAATTTAAGGCATCCATGAAAGAACTTCAACAAATGAATGCGGAATGTATTGCGTGGTTTAGTGACCTTGATCGAGTACAATGGACTAACGCATATGACAAAGGATATCGATACGGATGGATGACTACAAATCTAGCGGGTATTCATTGTGTCTATATTTTGTTACTATTATTTATTTAATGTGTTCGATTTATTACGTTTAGAAGCTAATACATATATGGATTTTTTTAGTCACAAATGTAGAATGCTTTAACGGGGTCCTTAAAGGCGCGCGATTTTACCCCATCACCGCTTTAGTGCAACTGACATTTTATCGTGTCATGGCGTACTTTAACAAAAGACGCGTCGAAATAGGTGCAGCCCTAGGAAGGGGAGAAATGTACACGAGTTACGCACCGAATAAGTTGTCACATTGGGGAAAGGCGGCTGGAGGGCACAATGTGACATTAGTGAAACGTGGCTATCATTTGAGAAAAGGGTCTCACTACAAGAAATTTGAGCTTTTACTACAAATTTGACGTAAGCATTTGTCACTTGCTCTCGACGTCTAAAATAAGCGTATCCAATAAAGGCGTTTTTCAGTGACTCGCATCCACATTAATCGTAAACAAAGGTTTTATACATTAACACTTATTTTTGTCAAACGACTTAGATTTTTGTCACGACTTAGATTTTGCGTGATGAAAAGAAGCTTTAGAGATGAACATGTTTCCATCACAAATAGGTACAAATTTTTCGTCACGTAAAATGTGTTTGCTCACAATCATTATTCCGTAACAAAAGAAAACACAATTTTTGATACACGCGCGAAACCGAAACCCCCAAAGAACCTCATTCCCATTTTTTTCCCATATTTTCAAGCGAAATCGCCGCCCTTCTCGTCCCACCCCAAAGAACCGCATTCCATATTTTCAAGCGAAATCGCCGCCTTCTCGTCCCACCCCAAAAACCTCATTCCCATTTTTTTCCCATATTTTCAAGCGAAATCGCCGCCTTCTCGTCCCACTCCACCCTACTGTTCGCGCGAAACCACCTCCACTTCGTCGTCGTCATCGCGCCTCCACTTCGTCGTCGTCGTCGCTGGTCGTCCCTTCCTCGTCCTCCCTTCCCTAGTCCTCGCGTCTCCTCTCTCGTTCATCCCTCTCGGTCGTCCCGCATCTCCCCGGTCATCGTCCCGCATCGCACCTCCTCCTTTGCATCTCGCCGACTCGCTGGTCATCCCGCATCGCGCCTCCTCCTCTCGCATCGCGCCTCCTCGCTGGTCGTCCCGCATCGCGCCTCCTCCCTCTCGCATCTCCCTCGGTCGCTGGTCGGCGCGCATCGCGCCTCCTCCTCTCGCATCTCCCTCGCATCTCCCTCGGTCGCTGGTCGGCGCGCATCGCGCCTCCTCCTCTCGCATCTCCCTCGCATCTCCCTCGGTCGCCGGCCGGCGCCGCAGTCCTCGGTCGGCGCGCGCCGCTTCTCGGTTGGCGCCGGCTGCCTTTGCTCTCTCTCGGCGAAAAAAAGGTACACCCGAATCCTCATCTCACCCCCGGTTTCTTATGTACTTGAACAGATTATTTAGATAATTCTCTCGCAATTCTCAATGTTTTCTTGCACTAAAACTCTATTTCATTTCCTCAAATGAATTAAATTTGACATTATTAGGTCCATTTCAAACAAGTACTAGGAAAATCCAAACACATGAATACATAGATCATCTTTGAAAAACTTAAAAAAAAAAAGTTGTGAAAACAAGGATGTGGACTTGTTTAAAGAGACAAGTAATCAAAGGCATAGTTTATTATGAAAAGGATAGGAACATAATAATTTTAAATAGGGGGGTATTGTATTAACAAATCGAGCTCATTTGTCTCGCTTATAAGATACAAAGAACACGTAAATGCAAATCAATATATTTCCAACTCAACAACCTAGGCGGTTAGCACTATTCATCTCTTGCAAATCAACTTGTCGCCATACATCTAAACACATAAAAAACCCCCCAAATGATAGAACTAGGCCAAATTGGTTGGCCCATGTATGCACTTTAGCCCAAATTTAATTTGGATTGTCTTGGCCAAAAAGGTCTTCTAAATCCCAAATGAAATGCCTCTGACTTTTCTCTTGCGTTGGATTGCATTATATACTATGTTCACTAAAATGCACTAGTTCGGAATCAGTTTGTGAGATTTTTAAGCATTTTGCTTGTCTATTAAAAAATGTGCCCATGTCCCTAATGCACAGAATATTAATATTCAATTCAAATCTAGATCATTTATAAACAATGGCCAAGTAATGGATGGTGTATTAAATATTAATAGGGGTCTTTTATCCAATAGTGAAAACAAACTCACCAAATCCCTAGATTAATAAGTTATAAAACTCGAATGGCATAGATTTTTAGGTGACAAATTCTAGGCACCAAGTTCAAACGCCCAATAGAGAGCTAGGTCAAGCTCTATATATTGAGCATTGCATTAGTATGGACAATGCCCTAGATGTATAGCTTTCCTACCACAAAGGTGAAGAAAACAAGTTTATGTAAGTCTATCTAAACTAATATTTATATATTTTACGACATGCAAATTAATAGAAAAATATGTCGTTCTTGAATATATTTTTAGATTAATTAAAAATGTTTCTGTACATCCAAAACTTTAAGCACAATTAATTGAAGCACCTAAAGCTACGTGAATTCCATTCAAACAAACTCCTTAAAAAGGAATCAAAACTTCTTTCTTTTAAAAAGGTAAGCAAACCTTTGCAAAACATAAAAGTCATCATAGTGAAAACTAAATAGGTTTTCTTCCATAACCTTTATGCTTTTGATCTCTAAAATTTTTATTAGTGTACATTTGATCACTAAACTTTTATTGTTATACATTTGATCCTTGAACTTTTGAGTTTTTGTGATTTTGATCCCCAAAGTTTAAATTTACGAATATCTTCATAACTAGTAATACATATTTAGTTTACATCATAATAATTCCTTTCTATGTTAATATCAAATTTTATGTTTAGTTGCAATTGCAAAATGAACTTTTACAAATTCCCAGTCGAGCAAACGTATGGAAGTTCGAGAGAAAATTTTTAAAAAGGTAATAGGAGATGAAAAACGCGGGCGTTGCTAACTTTGGTCATGGACCCTCTTTTAAAGATGTGTTTGGGAAAGATTCCTAATGTCCCGTATTTGGTAGATATTGCAATACGGAGAGCACAAGAAAAGGCAAATGCTACAAATAAAGTAGTTGCATTAGAGCTCCTTCGTTATAGTTGTTTGTGATTTCGAGGAACTTGTCATGACGAAAGTAAATATTTCATCAATTTTGGTTGTTTTTTTATCATTTCTTTTCATGAATCTAATACGACAATCTATTGCAAGTTTATTGTTTATAGACAAACATATCAAAATAGATAACATATATGCATGTTTGGCTTCAACTTATCAACGTCAATCAAGTAATTCACCGACATTGTTGTTGATACTTGAAGTTTATTAATTATGTTCTACTTACAAATGAGACAATTAATTGATTTTTTTGATTACATGTCGAGTTCGATGTTGGAAGCTCACATAGGCCTCATGTTCAAACATCTTCTCATGATGGATGTTCTCCTGCTCGTTGATTATTCAAAAGTGAACGATCAAAAAGGTAATAATTTAAGTTTTGCTAGAATATCTTAAGTTACCTTCATGTGACCAACTTAAGAGCATCCACCTTCATGATTGTTATTTTGAACATTTACTCATCTCCTAAATTTGACAATTTATTCTATCATTGAGTTGAATGACATTTGCTAGCTAAACTATTATTTCAAGAATTGTTAATGCTTTTAGTATATGTAGACCATCTAACTTTTGATAATTTTTTAAGCTTTTTACTATTTTATGTTCTATACAAATGAAACTCATAAATTTGCACCAATAAATTAAGCACTATGCATGTTTGAATATATTTATAACTTTGATAATTATTTGATGCATGTTGAAGTTTGCACAATGTTTAAAATTATTTGTGAATCTTTAATTTAAGGGCATGTTCTTCTAAAATTTTGGTAATACATTATGGTTCACCAAAGAAGAATGTATTTGACTTGTAGAATTATTTGATGCAAGTGAAATTTGTTAGAATCTTAAATTTAAAGGGTGGTTTTCCTGAATTTCGTAATACATTATGATTTATGAATGTGATTATATTTGACTTGTAGAATTATTTGATGCATGAGGAAGTTTGGAAAATGTTTAAAATTTTTTGCTAATATTTAATTTAAGTGAAGGTTCTGTTGAAATTTTATTACTACGTTATGATTTATTAAAGATTTTTTTATTTATGTAAGTGTTTAAGTGCAAATACTTATATTTATAACTTTGATATTTTAGATGCGCAATTGGATGAGACTTCAAAGGGTAAAGATGATGAACTGGAAGAAAGCTTCACGTGAAGAAGAAATAGAAGAAGCATGGAGTGAAAACATTGAAGAAAACATGGATTTATTTTATTTTACTATGTTAGACTTAAGCCATGAAGAAACTTGTCAAAGTTTAATTTTATTTTGCTATGTTTGACTTCTAAATTAAGTATTATCATTTTTTGGTACTTTGGATTCAAAATCACAAAAATCAAACTTTGAATTGATTGATAATGTTGGCCTTGTAATGCAAGTAAAGTAACTTCTAAATATTTTAATAGATGCAATATTTTTATATTGACAGATGCAAGATAGTTACAACAACTTTTATATGAATACTTTTTTTTTTTGTGACGGAGCAATGTATATATAAAATATTATTATTTTTTGTCACCAGTAGAAAGTCGTAGCTACATGTATTTGTGACGGACAAAGTCTTGTGACGTAAAACATTTTTCTTCATTGTTTAATTAATCATTTGTGACGCACATATAGTCGTAACGAAAATATATTTTTTATGACGTGCAAAACTTCCGTAATAAATATGTCATAGATCCGTCATAAAAGGTATTTGCCACGCTAATTTCCGTGACAAAAAAGCTTTTGCAACGGAGTATACGCAACTTTAACTTTTCCGTGACAATACCGTGACAAAAACTATAGGTGACGGAAAAACAACTTGTCCCTACTAATCGAAGCCGTGACAAAAACTATAATTTCTTGTAGTGATTTGATCACTTTCTTATGGTCCGGTATATTGACTATCAAGTGTAATTCAGCTGCACTACATCGATTGGTCCTACTGGATTAACGAATAGTTGGGCATCTTTAGGATTCTGGGTTTTATGGGACGGCGCGAATAGATTTCATATCAATTAATTGACATCTCATTACAGACCTTGTAGAGAAGTGGAGGCCAGAAACTCACACGTTTCATTTCCTAGTTGGCGAGATGACTATTACCCTACAATATGTACAAATCATCTTAGGGTTACATGTCGATGGATTACCGATCACCGGTCGTGTAGAGCAAGATTACGATGCCTTATGTATGACACAACAAGGCTTCCCATTCCCTGAAAACAACAGGACTGGAGGTCGGATCCAAATTCGCCAACTATCAAGATAGTTTCCAAACCTTCCAAATAATGCTGATGATGTGGAAGTGCAACGGTATGCAAGAGCGTACATCTTAAAACTTTTTGGAGGAACTTTATTTGCAGACAAGTTTAACAATCTTGTTCACATCACGTATTTGCAATTTTTGGAGGATTTTGAGGCAGCAGGACAATTCAGTTGGGGTAATGCAACTCTGGCTCACCTATATAGACAATTGTGTCTTGAAGCCGACGTTGATGGAACAGAGATTGCAGGTCCGATCATATTATTGCAATTATGGGCATGGGATAGGTTGCCTTTTCTTGCACCAATAATGACAGGGCATTTTCGAGACGACATCATACCAAACGAAGAATTATTTCCACCTCCTCTATTTGGTCATAGGTAATTAGTATTTTTTAACATAATAATTTCAATTTGAGTATATTTATCTACATGTACATTCATGCATGATTTGTGTTGTTTTGTACATTTCTATAGGTGGAGACATGCCTTGGACACCACGGGAACATCAATGCACATGCTGACAAAATACAAAGAAATGATTGACATGGAAGCACCCGATGAAGTAAGAAATATACTTAATCATTTTTTCCAAATACCCTATTCTACAATAGTGAAATGCAAATTTTATTCATTTCAAGTTGTTTTTTATAACTTCAGGTAATTTGGGAACTGTATCCTGGGACAGTTATAAGGGACCTGCCTGCGTATGGTAGCAGTGGTCATGCTATTTAGCGAATGAGGGCACCTTTGCTTTTCTTCTGTGTTGTTGAAATGTATAATCCTGATAGAGTCATGCGACAATTCGGTTTAAAACAAAGGATACCACCTTTACATAGCATAAGCATGGAGCTACATAAGATTGACTTGAGAGGGAAAATGGATAAGGATTAGAGTGCAGAACACAGTGCTTATGTCTGCCTGTGGAACGAACGTGCTTCCAATATTGCAACTGACGAAATATTGGAGGATCCATTAGAATTTTATGACTCGTATATGCTATGGTATCGTCGCATTGCATGACGATTCATGTCTCGTCGTGGAGCTATTGCTGAGGCATTGGTAAGTACAATAGTCATGAAGCCTTTCAAATAGTTGTTTTGATTTTACTTTCGCATACAACTTCATAAATTTTTTATATGTAGGCACATGGAATGACATCAATTCATCAGTTGACATCGGGTGATAATGTGTCTATTGCACATATTAGAGATGTAGCTGCATTGACTTTGACTGCAGTACATGCAGATTATCGCATGCATAATATGCCCACTCCATTTGAAGCTTCTTATCAATTTTCTCATGATGATACACGTTCGAGGCATGAAACTCCAGTGTATACTCCATCGATACCTCTCAACCAGTGCGAGACTCTATATACTCCATCAGTACCTCTCAACGAGTTTGAGACTCCACATACTCCGTCAGTTCCTCCCAACATGGCATTCGAGGCTACGGAAGCCTTTCCATTTGACAGGGCACCTACATCTTCGCGCCATTTTAATGCAACTCCAATAATGATGAATTTATCTGGGAGTACAAGTACTCATGATGGTGAAATGCGTGACATCGATGATATTCAAAGAGAAGATGCTCAGAATCATGCTGATGTGGGCCATTCGAATGTGCCATTAGCTTTAAATCGTAATGTCCAAGTCGTAAAGAGAACACGTTGTGGGACTGGAAGTCATTATTTGGGGTCAGACTAGGACTTTTTTTTACTTTCACATGACATCGTTTTTTGTTTATATAATGCTTTATACTTCTTCCACTTCAATTTCCAAGTTCTTCATTTATATCAAATGAAATTTTTGGCATCACTGACATTACTTTTATGAGTTTTGTGAATTACTTGTAACTTCATATTTTATACTAGTTGTTATTAACAAAATAATCAAAACAACGACACGCGACTTGCATCACAAGAAAACATCGGGACTTCAAAAGCACAAGAAAAAAAATGCACTTCGAAAAACTTGCTTTTTTGAAGCAAGTCGTGACTGCAAGTCACGTTTTCCACTCCACAAAAAAATTTTTTTACTTGGCAGTGAGGTGGCAATGACATGGCGGAAATGTGTTAGATTTGTAAATATTTCTTTGTGCGTGTTAATGGGATATATATTTCCATAAAATGTGTCAATCAAGCAAAACCTCCGGTGGTGGCGGGGGTAAAGTTGATGTTGGTAATGTTGGTAGTGGTTGTGAATTCACAGAAAGTGAAGTACCAAAAGTAGTAATAGAGGGGTCTGGTAAAGTATTCAGCTGATGTGATGTAGTAGGAACCCCTTCATTAATATTATTGTGTACTGCATAGGGTAATAAGTGAGCTAGTGGAGCTATAGTGACTTGAAAGAATGAAGCAGAACATTCGTTAATTTTCATAGCAAACATCTTTTATCTTCATTAAACAACACATTCCTGTAAATGTATACTCTCCCAGAAGGACTTAGGCACTTATAACCTCTGTGTTGTGGACTGTAACCAATGAAGACACACTTCTCCGACCTATATTGAAACTCGTGGTTATTATAAGGTCTCAAGTATGGAAAACAAGCACATCCAAATACTCGGAGTAAATCACACTTAAGATGAGATTTTCACAATACTTGATAAGGAGAAAATCCAGACAACACATGTGTTGGTAATCTACTATTGATAAATGCAGTTGAACTACAAGTATCCCTCCAAAAAGTGTAAGGAAGATGAGCTTGAGCAAGAACAATAAGAGTAGACTCCACTAAATTTTTATGTTTACGTTCTGCTTTGTCATATTGTTGATGTATGTATGGACAAGGATGCAAGAATACCATTAGCAGCTAAACAAATTCTCAAATGGTCGATAGTGTCATCCCAAATCTGATTGAAGACACTTAATACGAGTAGAGAATTGATTTTTCACTAAATGTTTAAACTGAATAAACAGATTCAAAGCTTGACTTTTAGTTTTCATAGGATAAACCCAAGTATATCTCGAAAAATCATCAATGAAGTGAATGTAATAGATGTAACCATCAATATACTTTATTAGTGAAGGTCCCCAAACATCAGTGTTTATGTGATGGTCCCGGTCCCCACAAACTGGTCCCGGCTCGGCCTAGGCTCCTCGGTCAACCCCCATCGAGTCAACGCATGCCTAGTCAGCCTTTAATCCGAATTATTCATCCATTGAGTGCTTATTAAGTTTGCTAATTAGTTTAACAATTTTTAATATTCATTACACAACGGAAAGTAATTTAAAGCAACAAAAAAATAAATTGAGTTCGGGACAAATCCAAGAGGTGGAAAGTCTTCATAGTATAGATCTAATGTATATCTCAGGCGATGACAATGTAAATAAGCATTTTATACATGTATCTCAAGTGTATATCTCAAAAACCATACCCAAATGTGTATAAAACATCAAGTATAGTATACTAGATACAATTAAAATACTTACGATAGTAACAAAGGAAGAGTTGAATCTCTGAGGAAAACTCAAATGTAGTCACCGATCTTGGGTTCCTCACCCTTGGTACTAGAGGGATCTGCAATTGTCACCAGTGACGAAGATAATTCAAGTAATTAAAGCCACCAGAAACTCAATAATATTTCAAGATAATAAATGATAAATCTATCAATCATGCAAGAAATGAAAGAATAGTAAATAAAGCAACAAAATGCATGATAGACATACTAGGACAATCAACGATAGGAACCAAGTGGCCCGAAAACAAAAGATAAGGGGAGTTTGGTTTATACACTCTACACCAACAAAAGGTGTAAGCGCGGAAGTTGGTACCGTTGATCGAAGTCTCATAATCCATAACAATTCATTCGGTACCACTAGCTTTACCTAAACCGCAGTCTAAGAGAGTTCCAAATGAGGCTACAGTGACCCTTGATGCCTACTACTTATGGAACTTGAATGCCAATTGATGAGCCATAGTGACTCTGGATGCTCACATAAAAAGGATTGAGACTTAGGAGAAGCTGGTGGAGCTACCCGGACGCTCAACTCATGTGTAACCATAGTTAACTAGACTTAACCACTCAAACACCTAAGCCATTTGGTGGGGAATTAGAGTCTAATAATTTTAGCTTTTCATTTCAAAAATAAATAAGGAAAGTGAAAAGAGATAGAATTGATTTTTTGATTGGTTTACTTACCTCAAACCTATGCGAAATTCAAACTCTCGCGGCTCCCACACGCCTTCAAAACCGCCTCAATGTCCGACTCTATCCTCTTTAGGTCCCCAGTATTCATTCGATTTGAGTTTGAGTGTGTAATGAGTCTAATTAAACTTGATTTATCATTTAATTCTCAGTTCAGTCCATTGCATTGTTTTAAACATTTTTCATTAAGTTATTTATCCTAAAAGTAACTCCAAACTCGGATAAAATGCCAGAAAGTACTTCACAAAGCTCGAGACACAAACCACAATGTTTATCGACATAATATAAATTATAGTTCCTCATTAAAATCATTTGAAGTGGTTTAAATCTCTTTATTTGGAAAATAGTCTAAATATGGACTTAGTGTTAAAATGTCAAGTCCATAAACCAAAAGTGAGTCGGAAAAGTGCGTTAGAAAGCTCTGAATCACTCTAAACTCATAGGGCATCTAAATTATATTAAAAGATCCATTCTGGACAATATGAGTTGGAAAGTCCTATAGAAACCCTTTGGAAAACCCCGACATCCAAAAACTTGCAAAATGGGTAACCCCACACACAAACCATGAATTTATCCCTATTTTTGATAAAGAAAAAGATTAAATTTTTAAGAAGTAATGATTTCAAGTTGTTTTTCTTTTTTAAGCTTTCCAACAATATGCAGAGTGTCAAAATTCGAGTTAAAATGAACAAGATATGACCGCTTTATGAAAACTAGTCAAATTAGTCCCAAGGTTGCCCAAAACATGTAGTGCACTCCACGTTTTGATGGAGTGTGTTCCAGGGTCGTGCAAAGCTACGCAAAAACACAATTATGCACTTCCAAATCATCATAAATGTAATGACCCATTTTCCAAATGGACCGCCACGGTGAGCCGATGGAGGCCCACAACTTGGCTTACCAACGCCAGTTGTGGCCCACGTGCCAACTCATCCACCATTTTAATCATTATTAACCTCATGTTACAACAATTTACTATTTAAATTGGTACTGGACTCAAGTCATCTGCTTATATCATTTTCAACCCAAATAAATCACAACGATCAGTCTTTAGCATGACCAAATATATATAACGAGTAAAGTCATGCAAGTTACTCTGATACCTAGTGTGGAAAACTCTATATATCATTATAGAATAAATTGTACCTCAATGTATCAACAGTATAGAGTCCTAGTGTATCACACAATCCCAAATCTTAAAATAAAACAAAATAAGTATATACAAACGTCTACAAGCCGGCTAAACGTCTTTGTATTTCGATAGCTTGCTCTTGCCCAATTTCGTACTAGGATTTGCACTCAAGCCATCATAAAAGACAGATAACGAGTCCAGAGTGAGTATTCCTAAGGATATTAAGTGATCAATATGGAAAATAAATACTGAAATTTAAACAAAACTATTAAATAAACATGAGGGAATAAAATACATGCAACTGTGCTTGTCGCATGCATATGTAATTGTGGAAGCTCACAATTTGTGTTCCTAGTCCCTAGGGTCAGACTAATGTCATACTTCGTACTCCCAACAAACTACTGTCGGCGAGTAGCACTCAAGTAAGGCCAGTATCTGGATTCGCTAGGTAGTAGTCGGCGTGAAACCACGACGCACCCACCCGTGCCTATCACTCTCTTAAGTAGCTCTATTCACCGAGATAGTAAACGTATTATGGCCTAGTGGATGTACACACAAAATGGCACGGAGGGAGAGCCTCAACATCGTCCATTATAACATACTAGAATAAAGTAATGAAAGACATAAATTGAATTCAAAATGTAAAATTAAATGTTGCTCAAGAAATTTCAGTTAGGATAATACATACCTCACACCGCACTCCATGTACCATCACAAACCCCCGATCCGGCTCTACCTAGTCCCGATATCCCAAAGTACAACCCGTTTTGACCTAGTTCCATATATATAGTGATATTTAGGCATTTGTATGTGTTTTAAGTCATTTCACACAAAATATGTCAAAATATAGGTGCATTAACGCGCTAGGTCTGGGTATTAGGCATGCTAAATGCCCAGCCCGTTAAACGTTCTTAGCCGGAAGAATATTAGTGCGCTAATTTTTTGGTCTAGAGCGCTAAATCCTGCGATTAACATGTTAAATCCAGTGATTAGCACGCAAATCGCATTCCGGATAGTAGAATTGCAAAAATTTTGGGTTTTCTTCCCCAACAACCCAACAACGGCCACAACACCAACAATAACACGTCAAAACACTAAAAACACATGTAAACAACAACTCACCAACCTCCAAAACATCACCATCTCCAAAACTAAGATAAAATATAGAGAAAGGTAAGGTGTATGTGATTCTCACCTTGGATTGATGATTTACACACTCCAAGCTCCTTGAAACACCAAGTTGGATCTTCCAAACCCCTGGTTTATTCTTCCCGATCTCGGATAAGAAGTGTGGAGAGAAAGAAAATGTGGTGGAGCAATAAGTCAAATTGACTTATATATATTGATTTGTCATCATATCTCACATGCTCATATCTAGGAGATCTAAAGCTCTCCATTTGCTCATATTTTAACCCTCATGACTCCAATTGGTACACCTTTAGCACACTCGCCCTTGTATGTAACACAAAAGTCCATTTTTGGGTGTTTTGATGTGCGATTTCTCGTCCCAAAATGCGACATACGCATACTACCATGTCCCTAACCACCAATTAGACATTCCATATTAAGTATTTCACTAATTTTATTCATTTTGTGTGTTTTAATTCCTCCAGCCTAGTGTTAAGTCGGTTAAACTACCGGTACCCGTGTCGACACGCATATCGAGGCGAATACGTAACATTCGATCTCGCACTTCAAAGTCATATATCAACACACATTGCGATGCGATATACGTTATTTCAAGATAAACATCGCAAATTAAATAATTCAACACACAAAAATGACTATTTACCTAGCTTTAGGTGTGCATAAGCCTAACTGCGGGTCCCACAAGTGTCCGAGTTGTCAGCTACATTTGCAAACACGTCATAAATAATGGTGAATTATATTCAGACCGTTACAACAAATCATCCCCAAATGCTCCCATTCATACCTAAACCCCAAAACTCGATCAAACACTATAAACCATCAATTCAGGTCATTGAAATGACGACAACAATCATACATAAATTTTCAAGATTTATACATGTATCTCATGAAAACCATATTAACACCCAAAATAGTTTGAAAGATTGAAATGCAACTTAGATTTAAGGTTGAAAATACTTGAATCAAGTTGAAAAAATATAACACAAACAAATTTTGTTTAAAACCAAAAGCCCTATGATTCAAAGCTCAAATTTACATTCACTAGATCAAAGAGAGCATGCATTAGTTACCTTGACTTGAAGTTTGGTGTTCCTACCATCCACTAACACACACTTATACACAAAGTCCTATTGAGATTGGTTATGACACACATATTGATGCGCATCAATGTTCATGAAAATACATTTATAACTTAGTTGTTATCATTCATGAACTATAGGATTTAGTCCAGATAAATGTTCATAAGTCAAATAATCTCATCATACTAATTACATATATTTTTATACTATTTTAGGTTATTATTAATTCATCTAGAATCCAATAGATCACTTTAGACAAACCAATAATAATTGCTCCAGTAAAACTTAATGTAGGTCATTTCTTTTTATTTATTTATTTTTCCTCATTTAGACTTAGGTTATTTTAATTAGAACTTCATTTCATAACTTAAGTAGTTTCGTTAAGCTACAACCTATGTTATAAGTTAACCCACGTCTCATCCATGCAGTAACCTACTCAACTATCTTTACACACAAATCCTGGGGTTGGTAGACTCGATACCACTCTCAGCTCACAAATTTCGATGTTAAAGTATTTATATTTGTGTGTGCAAATATAGATAGGTATAGTACATGCATCAAACACAAGCAAAATTATTTAATTATTAACTCGGTGATAGCGCCCAAGTATTGACCGAGTTCGCCATATAAGACTTGTTGTCATGTCACGGTCCTACGGAGCAACGTGATTAGGACTAGTATTTTTCGGGTCGTTATTGTTCACTAGAGCTAGAGGACTAGAATCATGATTTATGGATCTAGGAAATGGGAGAGAATGTATCTTTCCTAGTTTACATGCCTCACGTAAATAAAAAACATTGTTCTTATTCACAACTACATTGCAACGCCATACTACTTGAACTAAAACTCGAGTTAAAGGATGAGCTAGTCTGACATGCCAAACTAAAGATGGTGATGGTTTTCTGATTGTCATAAGTGCAACTGAATTAATGTTTTGTCCACCAGTTCTTAAGTTAGCCTTTGTAGTAAATTGGTATTAGCCATCCTTACGCTTCCTTTTGAGTATAATCTCATTGGACTGAAGATCCTTTATGAAGCAATGTTTGGAATGAAATTCAACAAATACATGATTTTCATTAGTTAACTGAGAAACACTGAGTAGATTCTTGGTAATATAAGGAACATAAAGAGTGTTATGTAATTTCAGATGATGAGAGCTAATTGTAGTGTAGATAGAACCAATTGAATTAATATGCAGTAAATTACCATTCCCTACTATTAGAGACTACGTACCTGCGGATTTAGATTTATTGTAAAGCTGGTTCATGTAATTCGTCACATGTGAAGAAGCACCACTGTCGGCATACCAAGCCTGATCAGATACAGATTCAAGTTATAACGGCCCAAAATAATTAAACTAAGATTAATGTTAATCTCGAGGATTAACATTCGTAATTTGGGCATAACGCGGCAAAACTTGGTTGACTCTGACACGAGAACCAATGGAATATATTATTTGTGGATGATGGTTGCTTAGGTCTGATGTTTAAAACATTATATTATTGTAACATCACATGTGTGTACGTTGTTATCGTGCAAGATTGTGTAACGGGTACTCACTTCGTAATGCGTGTTAACGCTGGTATCGGGTAGGCGAACTACGGGGACATTAGGAAACATGATTAATTCATGTTAAGATGACTAGTTGATCAATTAAAATAGGTAATGTAACCTTAGGCTAAGTCGATTAAATTAGAACAATAGGTTATGGCGTGCCTTGGGATGCGTGTCGAGACGTGAGGAGTCGGCTACCGGGTAGCCGAGGGTTGGTGAGACCATAAATTTGCCAATAAACGAGTTCAAGTGTATCAACCATAATCAAATTATAGGGCTAAGTTAACTATATAAATAGTTGAATCAAATCTTCTTATAGTTCGAAAGGAATTTTTTTAACCATGGATGAACATGAAGATGATCCTAGTGAGTAATACTAGGCTAGTAAGTTGGTTAATGGAGTCATTAATCTATGTGTTGCAACAGGAATGAGGAACACAAGATAGTTCTTGAGATACACATATCACACTTGATCATAACATAACATACATAAGCAAGTGAGCTGTCACGGCTCAAATAGCTAATCTTAGTTTAATGTGTTAATTATGATCAAATGACTCGTGACGTGGGACCTACAGTGAGATTCGTGTCATTACCAAGGCTAGGTGGCCAAGGTAAATCTTATATTTGTTATGGTGTATGCCTAGTGTATTGTATGTGTGTAGACTACTAAGTCATTTTTACTTATTTATAGGTGTCGAGATATGAGAGGGAAAGTGCCTCGATGTGCGTGTGGGTGTGGAATCGAGGTAGAGAAATGATGTGGTAAGTTGGTACAAGCTTTATATGGTTTTTATTAAGTAAGTTATAAGGATTATGGTTGATTAGGGGTTGATACACCTAAGTTTATAAGTTAAAATATAAGCCACTTAATATGCCTTGAGACATGAGTCGATATGCTTCAACACCAATTGAGTATTGTTTGGTGTCACTTAAGCATAAGCTATTGGAACATGTGCTAGGAGGAGGTCCACAAGTTAAACCTCGAGATACGTGTGCATAAAGTGATCAAAGACTATCATTCAACCATATCTGAGTTTGATCAACACAAGCACCTCTCATTTCTCTCATTTTAATTGCTACATCAAGAAGAAAACCTTGCTGGAGTAAAGGAGAGGCTACTGGAGAGGAAGAAGATCAGTAACCAGTGAAATTGAAGAAGAAGATCAAGTTTCAGCAAGTGTTCTTTAAGCTTGGAAACTTCCTACTCCATTAACATAGCTCGAATACCATGAATTCAAGTATTTGATGCTATGGGTTGTTGTTTTATGTTGTAAAATGTGTCTTGGGACTCTGATGGTATGTATGAAGGTTAACACGGCATCAACATAGCCTATGTGTTGATAAAATTCAAAATTCATATTGCAGAATTCTGGGTTTTACTGCACATAGCGTGCTAGGTATGAGTTTTAGAGCGCTAATGTTGATTAGCGTGCTAAATAAGGCTGGATAGCGCGTTAAGTTGAAAATTAGTGCGCTAATTCCAGAATTAGCGCACTAATGGCTGTAACAGCACAAAAATCAGCAATTTTCAAAAATAGCTTAAACACGATAAATGATTCTAAATGTAACGGCCCGAAAATTCGACTCGTGCCCCGTGTCATTTTAGGGCCGTATGTGGGACTCATTTGCCGAAATACGTATGCGTATACGCGAAGAATTTGAAGAGTCGAAACACGAACGGGGACGCGTATCGAGTCGCGTGCCAAAGTGGGACCGAAAGGTCGCGTTATGTGGTTTAATGTGTACATTGGATACGTCTCGTGATGCGTGTAGCGCGAGTATCGAAATTTTGGGAAATGAGGCGGGTTGGTGCCTCGAGATGTGCGTTGCTCGGACAAATTTTGGTTAAGCATAGAGACAGCAGATCAAGAGGTGAAATTATTGAGGTTGCATCGACATTCGTGATGCACGAATCTCGAGGACGCTATTAATTTAAAAATCAAAAAGTAAAGATAAAGATATATATGAAGAGAAAAATAATTAAATAAATGAAGAGAGAGAGAGTGGTTTGAGGTGAGAGAGAGAGAGAGTGAGAAATAAATGAAGAGAGAGAGAGTGGAGGAATATTAAATGAAGAGAGAGAATGGTTTGAGATGGGGAGAGAGAGAGAGAGAATGAATTTTAAATGAAGAGAGAGAGAGAGGAATATTAAATGAAGAGAGAGAGAGAGAGTGGTTGGAGATGGGAGAAAACAAGGAAGAAGAAACGAAACAGAAGAGAAGGAAAGAAAAATGGCGGACGAGAGGAGCGGCTCGCGGGAGCTGCGGCCAGCAGCGCGGAGGCGGACGGCGACGTGAGGTAACGTCGGCAGCGAGGAGGCGCGGTGGCGGCGGCGCAAGGCAGCGACGCTGGCGAGACGGCGCGAGCAGCGACGGTGGCGTGAGCGGCCGAGCGAGGGCGGCCAGCGGCTGAGCGAGCGGCGGCGGCTCCGGAGTGGCGAGGAGGCGCGGTGGTGACGCAGCGGCACGGCGGTGGGCTGCGCGGTGGACAGCGGCAGGCGCGAGCAGCGGCGGCGGCGAGGCTGCTGGACGGCGGCGGCCAGCGGCATGGGCGGACCGGCTGGGAGCGCGCAGGCGCGCGGCTGGATTTCGCGGCGGCGCGGCGGAACAGCGAGCCAGCGACGATCGGCGCGGCGAGGAGATGGCGGAGCAGGCGGCCGGCGGTGGTGGCCGGGGGTGGCCGGCGGCGAGCTCGGTGGTGACGCCGGCAGCGGCGCGATGGCGACAGCGACGTCGGCTTGGCAGCGCGGCGACGACGCGGTGAACGACGCGATGGCGTTGTCGACCGATCGGATGCGCGAAATCGACGAATGTCGACGACGCGATGGAGGTGAGGTATATTTCACCTAAATTTTGATTTGCGATTTTACATGATTTATGAATTAGCTAAATGATACAAATGGACACCAGGGGCTTAGGATGCTATAGTCGTGTGTCGGGTGCGCGTATCGAGATGCGTGCGAGTGCGTGTTTGAGGTACGTAAGATTCATTTCGAAAGTCATCGAGGGTTTACTTTTCTATCATTGATTGCATATTTGTGCTTGTTTGATGTTATTTCCCCATATTCCTTGTTATTGATTTTCGTGACGCATTTGGGTTGGGGAACGAGACTTTTGCTATTCGTGTTGTACTTACGGCACACTAGGTCAGTACGCGGGTAACTAGGTGAAAGGAAGTGGGTGTTTCAACCGAAAGGATCTGTGCGCCCCGGTAGGCACTTTCGGGGCTCGGGGCTGGCGTGGCGTAGGCTTGGGTCGTACCAGGTGAAAGGAAGTGGGGCACTCACCGAAAGGATCCTGGGGGTTTGTCGTACAGTTTAGTGTGACCGGGAGGAGTACACGGTTTGTTTCTCATGTTATTTATTCATGTGATGATCTTAGCACAGTTGCCTGTTTAGTTCGCATGATTAATTGACATGTTTATTGATATTGGCTATATTTCTCATAAATGCTCGGTGTACTTTGTTGGAATCTTACTAACTGTACTCCCCATCTTCCTTTTTGTGATGGGCGAGTGCAGACCCTGCTAGTAGGGGCAAGGACATTTTTGGGCGACTTTATCGAATGCCGCGGTCGAGGACCTACCAAGACGTGCTATATGGATATTTTGCTTTGCTTTTGGGAAATGTGAGATCGAATAGATACTTGTACTCGTATATATTATTGTTTAATATTGTCGCATATATATTCGGAGTACTTTCCCCGGGTTTTCCACAATAGGAATTGCTCTATAAAATAATGCTTAATACGATAATAAATTTAATTGTTTTATTTGGTTTTAAATTAAGACTTCCGCCGTTGAAAGTTTAATGAACACGCATATCGAGGAGTCGTGTATCGAGGAGTCACGCATATCGAGGAGTCGTGTTGTGGAAAATGGCGTCTAAAGGTGGCGCGTGCGACCCCCAAATGGGTCAAGGATCGACCCCTAAACCCATGACCCGGATCGGCCTCGGGCAACATAGGCCTAGCCCTCCCTTTCTTACTAAATTTTATATTTTAACGCTGAGTTATTATGTTACGCTCGGGATAAACTTAAGACAAGGTGGAACCTTGAAATAATCAGATAAACAAGCATATCCTAGATCACTCGATCTCACTATGTCCCAGTGTATTTAAAAGTAATTATATACAATAATTACAACAAAATTTGCAAAACATATTATCGGGCAAGGAAGGAACCGCTCCAAAACGTCCTCAAAGAAAATCACTGATCACTTATCCTTTCCCCTTACTCGTCTCTGTCCGCTTTGCACCCACCGTCACAAACTAGACGGTGAGTACAACAACGTAGAAAGTACTAACCAGAAGGATATAAATAGTAATTCATGAATCATGTAAAAATAGTCCAAATATCATGCGGGTATTTAAAGACAGATAAAAATAAAGAAAGTGCATGATAACAGACTGACATATATTCACAATGAAATATGAGTGCCTAGGGATCAAAATAGTCAAACTAAATGGTCTTAAATCCACTACAAACTACAAAAATCCAGTACTCGAGGAAAACTCACATTTTGTTGGGTAGCTGCAACCCCACAGGTAGTGTCACGTTAGCCCAACTAGCTATAATCCCAAGAGTACCTTTTCGACACACTTAGGCCATAGATAGAAACTCAACCAAGTAATAAAGAATAGAATTCCAACAAAAGGCATTTATCAATAAAGATAATAAATATGGAAAATGAATTACTATGCATTCCCTTAACTAGCTTACTTACATACCTCGGACTCGCGTAATCCCACCCTCGAGGCTCGGACACGTTCCCCAAAACAATCACCCGAACTACCGAGACCTCCCTTTTGGTTTGTGAGGTCCTAAAACATGTTTTAGACCGAATTACAGTGTTTTGGACATTTTTGAAAAATCTCAAATTTATATGCTGTCAGGGGAATTAGCGCGCTACTTTATACACCTAGTGAGCTAATCCATATTAGCGTGTTAATTTTTTACATTAGCGAGCTAATTACATATTAGCGCGCTATGTGCATCAAATCCCAGAACTCTGCATTTATAATTTTGGGTTTCTTCCACACAGGCCATAATGACGCCTAGGGGACCCTCAAACACATTACTATAGGTCCCTAACATCAATCACAACACAAAACAACACCCTACAACTTCAAATACATGAATTGATTGAATTGACCAAACTAAGTTAATGGAGTACATAGCTTGACAACTTGCTTTTCTTTTTTAACTTCACTGAATTCTTGATTCTCCCTCACGTCTGAAGCACTCCAGCAGTCTCTCTTCTTCTCTTTTTGCTTTCCAAATCGATGGGAATGAAAATAAAGTGATAAGTTTGATTGACTAAAGTGTTATATATGGTTGAGGTTAATTAAAAATTAGCCACACATCTATGTGCACTTTCATATCTCTAGGCTTATCTTCTGGACCATCCTCGCATACTTGTCCCATAAGTCATGCATGATTGACTTTAAAGATACACTTACTTGGTCTCTAGATAGATCATTACGTGTCTCAATGCACATCCTAAAGCCTTTGATTTATTTTACCAACTTAGGCTTGCTATTTGATTATTCAATGTGACCACATAAAGCTATTTACACCACTATAAGTAATTCACACTTACCCCATAAACCGCTACCTCGGTCCTACGTCAACACGCAATTCGAGCTACGTCCACGCTCATGTCTCGACTCACCGAATGCCCCCATGTATACCTTACTCGCAATTTCGGCACAACAAAATCAACATACCCTTCGACATTAGAAATTCACATTTGGGTGTAAATAAATAATACATACACCATAGAAAAATAAAATCTACATCGGTGTCAACTCCAGAGGCTTTGACAAGTACGTCAAGTCACGATAGTCCAGTCGACGGTCTTGAAATGTGACACGTGGCATGTATAAATTTAAGGGTCGTTATAGGGAGGTCGAAGTAGCTTAGGAAATTGCATATGTATGCAAGTAAACTAATTGAGATATTTCTTTACATTTCATTCCTATTTAAATATTCATTCTCAGCTATTTGAACTGAATTATCATTGTACTCCGTGTGCCATGACTTGTTTCCATTTAGGTTATTTCATGACATAGTTTGTTGATTTAATGATTTCATTGACTCAAATTCATATGTTACGTCATTATTGATTGTTATTATCGGTGATCAGTGAAAAAACATGCTATTAGGTAGTTGTACATAGGGTTGTGAATCTATGTCCTTTATGCATTAGTTATGCAATTGTACTTGTTGGATTCCAATATCGTGTTGTTCTTCAGAAATGAAAGTGATTCTTGTGTTTAGGGTCACTTTATGATAGAAATCCGTCTGACATATGGGGGTCACTAGACTTTTCAGGGTAATCGAGATTTCTCCACTATCTTGCGCAACACACTGGGTATGAGATCGGGTTTGTTGGCAAGTATGCATCCCAGTGACTGACATTTGAAATAATTAAAAAGGCATATTGTACCGTGTAAGTACAACCTTCAAAAGAGATGTAGAGCACGACTCCATCCATATATATATAATGGAAAGGCCGATGTAATGAAAATCACGGTCGACCGACCCTAGATCATTACTATTTAGCCTAATGTCAGTTTCATTTTGTTTAACTAAAGTATCACCTTGCATGATATCCTTTCAGTATATTTGCTATTATTATTGTGCTTTTTTATACTTGTTGAATACTTGGGAATGTGAACAAACGTCTTTCAGTATCACTTTCTATTTTCAAGTATTCACCGTCTAGTTAGTGATGGTAGGTGCAGATCCATCGAGTAGCAGGTCAGGTAAAGAAAAGATCGGCGACTACCTCTGAGCCAGTGGAGTGCTTTGCTACACCATATTTTGTAGGTTTGTTTTTGTTATATTACTTTCTTATGTATATTATATTCTTTTGGGGATGTATATTTTGGGTCGAGTGATAGGTACCTTGACCAAATACATATTATTATATATCATTGTTGCATTATATATATGCATGAGATATCTATTTCCTGGTTTTTCCATAAAGTTTAGGCATGTTATAAGCTTCCGCTAGTTGAATTATTAAGACATCCGCTGAATAACTTTTAAGTTAGGAAATTTTAGTTAACTCTGATTTGGGAACGTACATAGGATAGGTATATGTTTATATCTATTTGAACCATAAAAAATTGATAGGTAACAAGGTTTTTAAAGAGGCTAACTAATTCCTTGTTAGGTCATATATGGTGAGGTTAGGGCTTAATAAAGGGATTAGGCCGGGCGGTGCCCTAATTTGAGAAGGGGTCGTCACATGAGCGGGAATTCTCATCTCCACTAACATGAACACATGCAAATATGTAAAAACCAGAGGAGAGGATATTGATTTAAATCTGGAAATTCAGCATTTAAAGTTCAAGTTGAAGGATCAAACCTAAGGTAATCATCTTCTTCATCTCTTGCATATTCAAATGAGATTAAATTGGTATGTTTTGGTGCAAGTTCGATTTTGAGGAATATGTCACTGATTTTTGATGAATTACAAGTATAATTATCATTTCCATTGAGAATTACAAACTGGTTTTAAAAGAACTTGGGTTTTGGTAAATTTGGAGAAAAAGTAGTGAATGCACGAATTTAATGATTTTGATCCAATTGGTGTTGTTTCTATTGTTTGGATGAAGTTTTGGAGTCACCACAGAGTGGAGAATGCATTTACAGGGATAGGTTGGCTAATTAGAGGTTAAGGACAAAATTCTTGAATTGGGAATTTTGTCACTCAACAGAGATAGCGCACTGACCAAACTGGCTAGCACGCTATCCAATTTGGGTGTTCAACTATTTTTCAAAATGAGGAACAATTGCACACTAGATGGACTCCTTAGCACGCTAATCACACCTAACGCGCTAGACAAACCCATTAGCACGCTAATGATAGATGAAAACTGAATTTAAATGCAATTTTTAGGATTTTTGACTTAATACATATTCGAACATTTGTAACCAACTTAAACTTATAAAATTGGACTTCAGGGACTTAGGGAACCATAGTTCGGTATCAGGGAGATAGTCGGGTCGGATTCTGGAGTTCGAGGAAGTCAAAGCACGTATTGAGGTTTGTAAAACCCATAGGAACATCACTTAAGTATTTACTTACTTTCCCTATTGTTTTACTCTATTTTTTTCAATGTATTCCTGTTCTATTCCTTAATTACTTTTGTTATCTATAATGTGTCATTGAACGGTTGGTTTAATTTACTCTCGTTAGGTGTTCCGTTATGTGTTTATGGCACGCTAGACAATAATATGAGTATCATGAGTCCTCAGTGAATAACGACCCAAGTTACTTAGTCGGTACATGTGTCGGTGCGTCGTGGGTCTACGCTGGTGTATCGGTCCCGGTTTTCCACAAATTGGGCCCCGCCTGGCCTAAGCCCACGTAGACCCTAGAGCCAGTCTCGCAAAGTTAACGCAGGCCTAGTCAGCCTTTCAATCCACCATTATAAGTAAATTCATAATTTTAAGTTGAGTTATTAGTATTTTTCAAGTTTTACAAATTAGCGGAAGCAATTAATGTATTAAATAACTCAACAATAATGTAAAAGAGTTCGATAACCTAATTGTGGAAACCTGTAAATATATACATTCATGTATATCTTGTATCAAATGTTATAAACAAGCAAACTGATATACCAGACGTGTGTATCTCTCAACCCAAATAAGTATCCCAAATGTGATAACAACATATATAAGTAATACAAAAAAGTCAAAAACCTACAAAAGTGTGCAGATGAGGGCTATTCCGATATCCTCAAAGTAGATCGCCAAGTGTCGGCGTCTTGCTCTTGCTCAGCTGCGGATCTGCACTTGGTCAAACACAATACTGTCGAGTCCTGGTAAGTAAAAGCCAGTATGATATAAACAGTAATTCAAAATAAATGAAGCAGTCTAAAAGTCATGCGGATAAAAAGAAAATTGTATGGAATGCATGATAATAAAACTGTAAAAATAAAAGTACAATGAGAAATGAGTGTCAAAGGAAACAATAGATAGGTACCCAAGTAGTCCAAGACCACCGAGTACGGGTGCCACAGGGTCGGGGTCATAGAGTAGCGGCAACGCCAAGCAGACTCGGGTCTTAGGACGCAGCATCGCCTGCTGTACCTACACCGTCGCGAATGAGGGATACCAATGGTGCCCGGATAAAACACATCTCATTCCGACCAAGTACTCAAGTGACTCAAGGTCATGGCCCCGGTTGCAAGCTGGCAACCGCTCCAATCAGAGACACTCGTATGACTCACTTGACCCTCGAACACTCATAAGTGGGTGGGAATTCTAAGAAAAAGGACACAGTTCAACATCAATAAAATATAAGCTCAAATGAACTACTGTGCATTTCCTAGCTGGTTTTACTTACCTCGAGAATCGCAATCATCCTCAAAACGTCTCGCTCACGCCTCGATATGCGCACCCGACACCCGACTATAGCCTCTTAAGTCCCTAGTGTCCATTTATACAATTTCAACTATTTTAGAGTCATTAAGTGAATCGATACTATGGGACTATAGATTCGTAATTTTATTTTAATTTTAATTTTATTTTTAGCACCCTTTTCGAATTATAACGGGGTGTCGAACACCCGAAAAAGCCTCAAACTCATTTTTCTAGCTTTCTCTAATTTTTCATATTTTTGGAGAATTTTTCTGAATTCTTCCATAAATTTTATCTTTTTTAATCTATTTTCTGTAATTTATTTTTATAAAAATCAGTTTAATTTAATTTTAATTATTATTTATCAATGGGGTGGGTCCGGGTAGGGGTGGCAAAAAACTAGGGGTGGCAAAAAAACTAGTATGGGCGGCTACGGGACCGGACACCCCTTTTAATAACGACTAAAAATAGTGTCCGAACCCGTACCAACGGACACTTTTTTTTGTCCGGACCCGTATGTTTTTAAAATATACAAGTCCCGTTTTTTAATAAAATAAAATAAATTTTTTCATTTAATTATTATCAAAAATATATAATTTTTATGTTGTCATGCATTACATCACTACAAAAAAGAAATGTTATAAATTCAAAATTAGTCTTACAAGTTTCCATATAAAAATAACATCATCACTAGTAAGATTATAATTCAAACATTATGAAAGTTTCAAACACTACTATAAATAAATAAATATTATTTAAATTAATCGTGAAACGGGTACCCATTTTTAAAAAAAATTGTCCGGACCCGGACCAGTTTCTTAAAACGGACAAGAAAACATGTCCAGACCCGTATTAATTTTCAAAAAATTATGTCCAGACCCCGTTTATAACAGGTCTGGACAAATACGGACAAACGGGTCCGGGCACATTTTGCCAACCCTAGGTCTGGGTTGACCCGACCCGCTCAAGTTTCGAACCCGGTCCTGGTCGGACCATTCTATCCAAATGTCAACAACCCGACCAGCCAAATGGACCGGGTCCCCCGACCCACCTAACCATCTTCTTCAATGTTGAAAGAACAGAGAGCTTTTGCTCTCTATTCGTTCAACAGTTTTTCTTTTTTCTCTAACACAACAACAACACTACAACATCAACCCAACAACAACATTAAAACTCCGATTTCTTCAAGAATTGAAAACATAAACAACCACTCACCTCGATCACTAAATAGGTCGTCGACGAAGGAGGTCCCACTACCGAAATGGACGCGCATCAAGAAGAGGTCGAGATCTTGAAGCCGTGGAGGAGAGGTGAGTGAGACCGAGGGGTGAGAATGAAGACCATGAGAGGGAGAAAATGGAGTTCGGGTAAGGAAGGGAGAGGTGTGTTTGATTTGGGAGAAGATAGAAAAACTTATGTGAGAGAGATAGAGAAAAGCGGGAGTGGTGATATGATTGATTGGTGATGTGATAAGATATGTGATGTGGCAACTAAATCCAGACTACCCCATACACCCGCATTACGCGTACACTGCAATGTCGCACTCTCTCATCATTACGCGCGTACATTACGACCACTAAAAATATTAATTGGGGCAATGTGAATTAACAATAATACAACTAATTTAACACACGTCACATAAAAATAAATGTTTGTACCTCGATTGGCGTGCCCTAGACTTATCGATAGTGCCCCCGTGAGTTCGAACTACAGGTTATAATCTCGGTGTCAACTCTCGAAGGTTGACCGAGTGTGCAACATCACAATGAGTCCGAGTCACGATCCCAAGATGCCACCTGACACGTGTTTAATTTTTGGGGTCATTACAGTCTTCCCAACTAATAAGAATTTTATCCTCGAAATTAAAATAGCTTGGACTAAGACTTACCAGATTCAAAACAAATATGGAAAGTGTTCGCGCGTATAAGACTCTAGTTCCCAAGTCAGCTCCTCGTCACCGTGATGTTGTCATTTAACGAGGACTAACGGGATGTTCTTATTTCTCAGCCTCTCCACCTGACGGTCCAAAATCTGAATAGGTTGTTCCTCGTATGTGATGTCTTCCCGCAGATCTATCTGACTCATATCCACCATTGGTCGTACACCTCATCTCGACTTATCCAGTCGAATCATTGAAATATGAAATACAGGGTGGATCCCGGTCAACTGAGGCGGTAACTCTAACTCATATGCAACCTTGTCGACTCTCCTTTTGACTTTGAAAGGACCAATGAATCTCGGCGCGAGTTTTTCTTTGATTCTAAATCTCTTGTGACCCTTTAAAGGTGAGACTTTCAAGTACACGTAAGCTCCCTCGTCATACTTTAACTCACCATGATACTTGTCATAATATTTCTTTTGTCTCTTTTGCGCACCCCTCAGACGTAATTTGATCTATCGTATCTTCTTTGTATGATCTACTACAATCTCTGGCCCAAGAATTGCCACATCCTCGGGCTCTGCTCAACACGATGGAGATTTGCATTGTCTACTATAAAGTGTCTCAAACAGTGTCATCCCAATACTGGCCCGATAACTATTATTATAAGCAAACTCACACAGATGAAGATATTTTTCCTTAAGAACCACCATACTCCAACACACGCATATGAATCATATCCTCTAACACCTGAACTAACCTCTCTGCTCCTCTAAAAATGAAAGTACAACGAGAAATGAGTGTTTAAAGAGATAATAGAGATGTGCCCAAGTAGTCCAAGACCACCGAGTACGGGTGCCATAGGGTCAGGGTCATAGAGTAGCGGCAACGCCAAGCAAACTCGGGTCTTAAGACGCTGCATCGCCTCCTGTACCTAGACCGTCGCGAATGAGGGATATCAACGGTGCCCCAGATAAAACATATCTCATTCCGACCAAGTACTCGAATGACTCGAGGTCATGGCCCCACCGGTTGCAAGCTGGTAATCACTCTAATCAGATACACTCGTATGACTTACTTAGCCCTTGAACACTCATAAGTGGGTGGAAATTCCAAGAAAGGGACATAGTTCAACATCAATAAAATATAAGGTCAAATGAACTACTGTGCATTTCCTAACTGGTTTTACTTACCTCGAGAATCGCAATCGTCCTCAAAACGTCTCGCTCACGCCTCGATATGCGCACTCGACACCCGACTATAGCTTCCAAAGTCCCTAGTGTCCATTTATACAATTTCAACTATTTTAGAGTCATATTAAGTGAGTTTATACTATGGGACTATAGATTCGTAATTTTATTTCAATAAGCTTTTTTTATTTTTAGCACCATTTTCGAATTATACTAGGGGTGCCAAATGCCCGAAAAAATCTCGAAATCATTTTTCTAGCTTTCCCTAATTTTTCATATTTTTTTAGAGTTTCTCTGAATTTTTCCATAATTTTTATCTATTTTAATCTATTTTCTGTAATTTATTTTTATAAAAATCAGTTTTGTTGTAAATTGAGTTGGAACTTGCTAAGAACTAGAGAAGGAAAATAGAAGACTAAGAACTTCTACTACTACAAACTACTACTACAAAGGAGAAGAAATGAAATGAGATAGTTGGAATGAGAAGTTTTCATTCAACTTGGTGTGTTTTTATAATGAGGTTGGCACCCTTTATATAGGCCATTTGGTGATGATGATAATTGTACTTATACAATGTATACAAGTTATACATACACCACAAGTCATACAACACATCACAAGCAACATAAACAATATATGGAAGAGTTGGTGTACATCGGAGAGGATTACAAGTTACATGACAATGCATAGACAAGTAGAGGTACTATTAAGTGAGAAATACAAGTTACATGACTACACAATATGTTGGTGTACATGCATGGTCATCCATATTCCACAACATTTCCTCTTGGATGACACTTGCTTAGAGATTGTGTCTCGTTAAAACTTCTACTAAGAAAAACCATGTAGGAAAAAATATAGTAAAAGAAAAAAAGTACAATATTCTCATAAATATTAAAATGGTATAATATTGTTAAGATTGCCTCATTAAAAACCTTACTAGGAAAACCAATGGGATAAAACCATAGCTAAGGAAAAAAGAGTGCAATACACTAATCAATAACTCTTCATCATGTGAACATGGGTGAAACTTGTTTAGTTTCTTTACTTGCAATGTCTTTAAGTTTACGCATGTCAATACCATATGTAAGCCTTTTAAATGTCATAGTTGGTAAGGCTTTTGTGAATAAATCAACAAGATTATCACTCGATCGGATTTGCTTGACATCAATTTCACCATTCTTCTGAAGCTCATGAACATAAAAGAATTTTGGTGAAATATGTTTTGTTCTGTCCTCTTTTATAAATCTTTCACTTAATTGTGCAATACATGCTGCATTATCTTCATATAATATGGTTGGAGAATCTTTTATTGAAGGCAATCCACATGATTCTTGAATATGTTCAATCATGTTTCTCAACCATACACATTCACGACTAGCTTCATGAATTGCAAGTACTTCAGAATGATTGGAAGAAGTAGCAACCATAGTTTGCTTTACTGACTTCCATGATACAGCAATATTACCACAGGTGAATACATATCCCGTTTGAGAACGGGCCTTGTGGGGATCAGATAAAAATCCAACATCAACATAACCTTGGAGATTCAATTTTACTCATCTCGAGTAAAATAAACCCATGTCAATTGTTCCTCGAAGATATCAGAAAAGATGTTTAACACCATTTCAATGTCTTCGAGTTGGTGAAGAGTTGTATCTTGCAAGTAGGTTAATAGCAAAAGCAATGTCAGTTCTTGTACAATTTGCAAGATATATAAGTGCACCAATTGCACTTAAATATGGTACATCCGGACCAATTAGCTCTTCATCACTTTCATGATGTAAAAATGGATCCTTATCCACTTCGAGTGATCTGACAACCGTTGGAGAGCTCAATGGATGTGCCTTGTCCATATAAAATCTTTTTAATATTTTTTCAATATAATTCGTTTGATGGACAAGTAATCCACTTGAAAATTGTTCAATTTGCAAACCAAGACAAAGTCATATTTTTCCAAGTTCTTTCATCTCGAATTCCTTTTTCAAGTATTCGAATGTTCTAACGATGTCGTCGTGGTTTCCCACTATATTTAAATCATCAACATATAAATC
This sequence comes from Stephania yunnanensis, assembly GCA_039657365.1. NCBI lineage: Eukaryota > Viridiplantae > Streptophyta > Magnoliopsida > Ranunculales > Menispermaceae > Stephania > Stephania yunnanensis. Next base: position 4,508,814 of record CM077588.1, on the reverse strand, counting down.
AATAATCACAAATCCTGTTGATGATCTTTTAATGAAGACACATGGGTAAAGCGGATTATTTACATATTCTTATTTCAGTAAATAATCACTAAGACGTTTGTACCACATTCATCCGGATTGTTTCAATCCGTACAAATAACTTTGTAATTTTATAGAATGCATGTTATGAGTTTTTAATTTTAGTTCCTCGGATATTACAAATCCTTCAGGGATTCTCATATATATCTCACAGTCTAGGGATCCGTATAGATATCCTGTAACGACATCCATTAAATGCATATCATGCCCTTCAGAAATCGCAAGGCTTATCAAGAATCGAAATGTGATTGCATCTATAACAGGAGAATATGTTTCCTCATAATCGATGTCAGGTCTTTGTAAGAAACCTTGAGCCACAAGTCTTGTTTTATACCTTGTAACTTCATTTTTTTCGTTTCTCTTTCGTACTAATACCCATTTATATCCAACAGGTTTTATGTCATCTGGCGTTTGAACAATCGGTCCAAAAACCTCTCGTTTTCTTAACGAGTTTAGCTCTGTTTGGATAGCCTCTTATAATTTTTGCCAATCAAGTCTTTTCCGACATTCGTCCACTGATCGTGGTTCTTGATCATCATCATTTTCACATATTTCAAAGGACACATCGAAAGCAAATATATCATTAAGAACAATTTTATTTTGATCCCAAATCTTATCAGAGTTTAAATAATTTATTGAGATCTCATTATTTTCATCTTTTTCCTATTTTTCTAGAGGCAGTTGTTCCTCGTAAGAATCAACTTGTTCTGACAAATCCTTATCAAATGATTCTTGTGCTTTCTCATGAGTATTTTGATTTGTATTTGATTTTACTCATGTTTTCCTCTTTCGAGGAATTGTATCATTTGAACCAACTGGTCTTCCACGCTTTAAGCGTTTTGTTGGTTTTTGTGCATTTTGTTGCACAGAGACATCAATTCTTGCAGGAGCATTTACAGCTAGAATATGTGATTTTTGTCACTTGTTTTCATCATTAAATGTATCAGGTAATTGATTTTTGATTTGTTGCAAATGAATGATCTTTTAAACTTCAAGTTCACAGTGATTTGTGCATGGATCATAATGTGATAAAGTTGATGCATTCCAAGCAATTTTGCGCCATTCCTTTTGAATTGGCTTCTTATCTCCCGTAATGGTGGGGAAATTGCTTCATCAAAATGACAATCAACAAAACGTGCAGTAAACAAATCCCCTTGTAAGGGCTCAAGGTATCTTATAATGGACGATGAGTTAAATCCAACATAAATCCCAAGTTTTCATTGTGGACCCATCTTAGTTCTATTGTGAGGTGTATAAGAACAAACACTGCACAACCAAAAATTCTCAAGTGTGAAATATTTGGTTGTTAACCTAAAATAAGTTGCATAGGGGAATGTTCATGGTATGCAGTAGGCCTATAACGAATGATAGATGTTGCATGAAGGACCGCATGTCCCCAAACTGAAGTTGATAACTTAGTTCTCATGATTAAAGGCCTGGTAATTAGTTGAATGCGTTTGATCAGAGATTCTGCCAAACCATTCAGGGTATGTACGTGTGGAACAGAATGTTCAATGGTAATTCCTATAGACATGCAATAGTTTTTAAATGTTTTATATTGAAATTCCCCAGCATTATCTAGACGGATGGTCTTGATTGGGTTTTCAGGGAATTGTGCTCTTAACTTAATGATTTGTGTTAAAAGTCTAGCAAATGCAACATTGCGAGTCGAAAGCAAACAAACATATGACCATCTAGTTGATGCATCTATTAAAACCATGAAATATCTAAATGGTCCACAGTGATGATGAATAGGTCCACATATGTCTCCCTGAATGCGTTCTAAGAAAACTGGGGATTCCACAACAATTTTACTTGTGGATGGTTTAACTATCAATTTACCTTGAGAACAACTAGCACAATTATAATCACCAGCTGAAAATATTTTGTGACTCCTTAAAGGATGTCCTTGCGAATTATTAATTACTCTTCGCATCATTGATGATCCTGGATGACCAAGCCGATCATGCCATAAAATAAATGTCTTTGGATCATTAATTTTCTTATTTAAGATGACATTCGTTTCGACATGCCTTATATGAGTAAAATATAATCCAGAGGATAAAGCTGAAAACGTTTCTAACACTTTTTTTCCCATTTGAAACCAATGTGACATAGAGAAATTCTCTATTATTCTCGTTCATGGTTTTAATGTGATATCCATTTTTATCGAATATCTTTAAAGCTGAGTAAATTTCTTCTAGATTTTTCAGAGTATAAGGCATTGTCAACATGAATTGTTGTTCCCCAGGCAACGTAATATTAGCTCTTCCAGAGTCATTAATCAAATTGGAGATACCAGATATTGTTTGAACATTAGCCTCAGCTAAGTTCAAATTGGAGAAATATTCTCTGTTTTTAAGGATTGTGTGTGTTGCAGCACAATCAGCAAGACATATATCGCTTTTATTTGATTCATGATTTGAACACATAATTTGTTGATCCATCTAGACAATAATGTTTGGCAAATTAGAAAAAGAGTCATATTTCAATGATAAAATTCATAACATTTTTCCTTTGATTTTGAAGGCATGGTAAAGGTCACAAAAATACTCGGGTATATATATGACAATATTTAGGCAAAATAGCCTTTCATATATGACTAAAAAAAGTCACAATTATGAGCGCTCATTGTCAATAATGATTTGCCATTTGTAGTGTACACCACTTTTATTCTAATTTTTTGTGAAATTGTCAATACGACCTTTACCTGATATTTTCACATTTTCCACGTTCATAAATTTATGGAACTTGTTAAGAACTAGAGAAGGAAAATAGAAAATTAAGAACTTCTATTATTACAAACTACTACTACAAATGAGAAGAGAAGAAATGAGATAGTTGGAATGAGAAGTTTTCATTCAACTTGGTGTGTGAATTACAATGTGGTTGACACCCTTTATATAGGTCATTTGGTGATGATGATAATTGTACTTATACAATGTGTACAAGTTATACATACACCACAAGTCATACAACACATCACAAGCAACATAGACAATACATGGAAGAGTTGGTGTACATTAGAGAGGATTACAAGTTACATGACAATACATAGACAAGTGGAGGTACTATTAAGTAAGAAATACAAGTTACATGACTACACATTATGTTGGTGTACATGCATGGTCATCCATATTCCACAACAAGTTTAATTTAATTTAGTTTTAATTATTATTTATTAATGGGGTGGGTCCGGGTCGACCCGACCTAGTCCAGCTGGACCCGAGTCGGTCCGACCCAGTCCACCCGGGCCAACCCGACCCGGTCCAGCCAGACCCGGGTCGACCCGGCCCACCTAACCATCTTCTCCAACAACAACACTACAACATCAACATCAACCCAACAACAACATTAAAACTCTGATTTCTTCAAGAATTTAAAACATAAACAACCACTCACCTCGATCACCAAATAGGTCGCTGACGAGGGATGTCCCACTACCGAAATGGACGCGCATCAAGAAGAGGTCAAGATCTTGAGGCTGTGGAGGAGAGGTGAGTGAGACCGAGGGGTGAGAATGAAAACCATGAAAGGGAGAGAATGGAGTTCGGGTAAGGAAGGAAGAGGTGGAGAGGTGTGTTTGATTTAGGAGAAGATAGAAAAACTTATGTGTGTCTGAGAGAAAAGTGAGAGTGGTGATATGATTGATTGGTGATGTGATAAGATATGTGATGTGACAACTAAATCTCGGACTACCCCATATACACGCGTTACGCGTACACTGCAACGTCGCACTCTCTTGTCACTATGCGCGCACATTATGACCACCAAAAATATTAATTGGTGCGATGTGAATTAACAATAATACAACTAATTTAACACACATCCCATAAAAATAAATGTTTGTACCTCGATTGGTATGCCCTAGACTTATCGATAGTGTCCCCGTGAGTTCAAGCTACGGGTTATAATCTCGATGTCGACTCTCGAAGGTTGACCGAGTGTGCAACATCACAACGAGTCCGGGTCACGATCCTGAGATGCCACGTGGCACGTGTTTAATTTTTAGGGTCTTTACAGCTGGCCACTAAGAGGATCATGTATTGGGCCAATTGGATGCGCCCACTGGTGGGATCCTGGGAAGGTATTCAAAGTATAGTCTAGTTTGACCGAGACGAGCACACACGTTTCTGTTTTATTGTTATTTACACATGCGATGATCCATTTACAGTTGCCTATTTACATTCTGCATGTTCATTTAACAATATTTATTGGATTTCTTTTACTTTATCATATGAATGCTCAGTGAATTTTCTTAGGATTCTACTTACTAGACTCATTATCTGTTTTGTTGTGATGGCTGAGTGCAGATCTTTCTACGAGTAAGGGTAAGGGAATTCCTGGCGACTATTTCTAAGCTCGCCCACTGTTTGGCACACTACTCGTAGGTGTTTATCTTGGTATACTGTTATATTTTAGGTTTAAAGGAGACTAGTGAGACGTGTGTACTTGTATATTTACTTTTTTCGCCTTATATATAGTTTGCTCTATTCTAGGTTTTTCACAGTAGGATTGATGCTCTATAAAACCTAAGAGTTAATGAAAATATATGTTTATGTTTACTTTAAGACTTCCGCTGTAAATTAATGATTATCTACTTGCAACTCTGTAAAACACAAACCACTAGCATGACTTAACGACACCTCGGTGTGACCTTGGAGCTCGGGGGCGCCACATAGGTGATGCAAAAGATTGATGAGTATTTCCAGCAGCATAAAAGGCATTTTGAGCAAATGTTGGTGGCCTGAACTGATTTAATTGTGGATGACTGACATGTGGCACGTTGAGGCGAGCGGGACTAATAGTATGCTGCCACATGTTAATTGGTTTGTTGATCCTCTATTCTACCCACTGCCCACTGCATAATACGTAACTTGAGGTAAATAGTCCAGCGTCCGATTAATGCACCTAAATACTCCATTTTGAGTGTTTTTTCACCACGAATTCAACCACGCACTCCATTTAACTGAAAATGACCAATAAATATAATTAAATATATATTTTAGAGACTTTTCACATTTAATATACTGAATAAACTATTAAATACCTATAAATATCGACTTATCAAACTGATTAAAATGTTAATTCACATTTGAATGCTAAGAATTCTCAGAACCATGACATATCATTTCAATAATAATAGATAGAGGCTTCATTTCATGTTTTCTTGCAAATTTGACAAATAGGTCTATCACCACCATTATATTGACATCTTCCTCTGCCTATATTTCCTCTTCCATGAAAACCTCCTCCATTTCCACCATTCTTCTTCCTTGATGGTTATACTGACAATATTGTTCTTGAACTTTGTTTCCATTAGAACTACTTTATGGCTTCACGAAACCAACATTGGCAGCTAGTGTTACATTCATATTTCCCGAATTTATAGTTATATTGTGCACTTGTTGAAGTCTAGCTTCAAAACCTAACAAAGACGCATACATGTCCAGCCAAGTTAACAAAGGTTTCTCCTATAATATTGCAGCATATGTCTTGTATTCTACATCCAAGCCGGTAAGAGCACTTGAAATCAAATCTGCATCAGACGTTGGAGAATCAGCTGATGCTAAACTATCGGCACTTTCTTTCAGTCTTTGTAGATATTGAATCATGAACTTTGTTCCTTTTGTAGCTTTAAGTATGTTATTCCTACACACATGAATCTTGGACTTGTTTCGAGCACCACACAATTTTGTAATAGCTTCCCAAACTATATGAGCATATGAGGATGATTTTACTATCATGATTTGTGATGTTATGTTTGGGGATAAAGAATTCAAGATAATATGTGACAAAAAGTGATCTTTGGAGTTCCAATCTTGATAACTTGGATTGAAAGCACTAGTTTGAGGATCAAATTTGTGTGGACATGGTACATTTCCCATCAAAACTCCACCTAGGTTATAACTTCTAATTGCTGGTATCAACAATGTCTTCCATAACTAGTAATTGTTCTCATCTAGCTTAATAGACATATATTGACTTAAAGAATTACCAAAAGGAACAATGATAGAATACAAACATGTTATACCTAAACCATTTATGTTCTGAACCTCCATTGCAACTCTAAAACCTCCATTTCCTACATTTCTTGAAATTACAACTCCAAAACCTCCAATTCTTGTCATTCCAACAGCTTCATTTACTCTAGCACCTTCAACTAGTAGATCAACCATTACTGGATGAAATGGATTAGGAGTTGTTGATGAAGGATCGTCTTCTATAGCGATCTATGCCTTTGAAGGCTCTGATACCATGAGAATGTTCGTCAAGAATCAATGAACACATAAAGAAAATATGCAACAAAATATCTCTTAATTCAACAACCAGAGAGTTTGTTTTATTTCTTGTATTTATATCCATACATTGAGCTCTGGAGTACACTCAATCACTCTCGTGACTTTACAACTAACTTCTCGCACTTACTTTACACACTCGGTCTAATACACCGTACTACACACTTAATGCGTTACTCTCACAATTATGATTAAATAAGCAATACTCCAATAACTTGAAATTAACAAGTCAAATCAATGTAGTAATCAAATTAAACCTCGATTAAGAGCAAGACCAATAATTAATTTAAACTTATCACTAAGTTGAATTGAAAACGTAACGACCCACTTGCCAAATGGACCACCATGGGGGCCGATGCGGGCCCACAACCTAGCCTACTAGCGCCAGCTGTATCTCACTTGCCAACTCATCCACCATGTAATCATTAGTAACGTCAAAAGACAATAAATTACTGTTTAAATTGTTACTGAACTCAAGTCACCTGTTATTATCATTTTCAACCCAAATAAATCACAGAGAAAGGCATGCAATTAACTCTAACACCTAGTGTGTAAAACCCATGGATCATATGTACCTCAATGTATTAAAATATCAACAGTACAAAGTCCTAGTATCTCACAAAAATCTCAAATCCCAAAAGAAAACAAAATAAGTATATACAAACGTACAAGCTTGGCTAAACGTCTCTGTATTCCGGTAGCTTGCTCTTGCTCCGGCTCGTACTAGGATCTGCACTTAAGCCATCACAAGAAGACATGTCAAGAGTCCAAAGTGAGTATTCCCAAGGAAATTAAGTGAGCAATACAGAAAACAAATATTGGAATTTAAAGAAAACTATTAAATAAACATGCGAAAATATAAAAAGACAATTGTGCTCATCGCATGCATATGTAATAGCGAAAGCTCAAAGTGTGTGTTCATAGCCCCTAAGGTCAGACTAGCGTCATACTTCGGACTCCCAACAGACTATTGTCGGCGAGTAGTACTCAAATAAGGCCAGTATCTGGATCCGCTAGGTGGTCGGCGTAGAACCTACGACGCATCTACACATACATGTCACTCTCTCGGGTAGCCCTATTCACCGATATGGCACATGTGCTATAGCCTAGTAGATGTACATACAGAAATGGCACGGAGGGAGAGCCTCAATGTCCGTCCATTGTAACATACCAGGAATAGAGTATTGAAAGACATAAAATAAATTCAAAATCAAAAGTAAATACTGCTAAAGAAATCTCAGTTGGGATACTACACACCTCACACCGCACTCCGTGTACCGTCACTAACCCCCCGGTCCGGCTCCGCCTAGTCCCAGATATCCCAAATTATAGCATGTACTGACCTATTTCCATGTATAATTGATATTAAGTCATTTGTATGTGTTTTCAATCATTTTACACAATTTATGTCAAAACATGGGTCTATTAGCGCGTTAGGTCTGGGCATTAGCGCGCTAGATGCTACGATTAGCACGCTAATCACGCTCTTGACAACAAAACTGTTGAAGTTTATGGGTTTTGCACACACCCAACAACAGCCACAACACCAACAACACTTCAAAACATTTTAAACTTACTTACCTAACAACCTAATAACCTCCAAATCCTCACCAAAACATCTAAAATTAGGATAAAAAATTAGAGAAAGTTGTGGTGTCTGTGATTCTTGCCTTGGTTTTAATGTTCTCCTATTCCAAGCTCCACAAATCATCAAGGTTGTGTTGCTTCTTTACTCAATTATTTAGATGAAATGGAGAGGAGTGAGAGAAGGTGGTGAGACTAAAGTCAAATATGACTTATATAGTTGAATTTTCATCACCACTCACTTGTGCATCTTTAGGCCATCCTAAGTACCTCATTTGGTTCTAATTTAACCTTTATGACTCAAATTGGAGCACCTTTGGCTCACTTGCTCTTGTTCTTAGCATAAAAGTCCATTTTCGAGTGTTCGGCCGCCCGGTTTCTCGTCCCGAACCGCGACATACGCGTACTACCATATCCCTAACCACCAAATAAACATTCCATATTAGCTATCTAACCAACTTTATTCAGTTTGTGTGTATTATTTTCCCCCGACGTAGTGTTAAGTCGGCTAAAATACTCGGTACCCGCGTCGACACGCATATCAAAGCGAATACGTTACACACTCTCTCGCACGTCAAATGAAATATAATAACACACATTACGATGTCATTTCCACTATTTTGATATAAATATCGCAAATTAACAATTTAGCACAAAAAGTACTATTTACCTAGCTCCAGACGCGTACAAGCCTAACTGCGGGTCCCACACGTGTCTGAGTTGTCAGCCACGTCTGCAAACACGTCATTATGAACAACAACAACAACAACATAGCCTCAGTCCCAAATTAACTGGGGTCGGCTACATGGATCAAACTTTTCCATTGTGCTCGATTCAGTGCAATTGATGGTGAGCTTTGCAAACCATTCAAATCTCTCTTAATTAATGCATCCCATGTTAACTTTGGTCTACCCCTACCTCGTCGAATTTCTACAGTTTCTATTGAGTCAAGTTTTCTAGTTGGGGCATTTGTAGGCCGTCTTTGTAGGTGACCAAACCATCACAACCGCCCTTCCCTAATCTTTGTATCAATTGGTGCTACTCCTACTTGTCTTTGAATTTCTATATTTCTTATTCTATCTTTACTGGTTTTACCACACATCCACCTAAGCATCCTCATTTCTGCTACATTCACTTTATGTAATTGTTGTTGCTTTACTTGCCCAACATTCACTTCCATAGAGCATAGCTGGCCTAATTGCGGTCCTATAAAATTTTCCTTTTAACTTAGTGGGAACATGTCGATCACAATCACCCCGTTGCACTCCGCCATTTCTTCCATCCAAATTGGATTCTATGTGTGACATCATTTTCAATGTTACCATCATTTTGTATGATTGAACCTAGGTATCTAAAGTGGTTTACCCTAGGCACTTCTACTTCCCTAATTTTACCACTCCGTCATCTCGATGTCTAGTGTTTCCAAACTCACAGTGCATGTATTCAATTTTCGTCCTACTCAACTTAAAGCCTTTAGATTCTAATGTATTTCTCCAGAGTTCTAATTTCCTATTCACTCCATCTTTAGTTTCATCCACTAAGACAATATCATCTGCAAATAGCATACACCATGGTATATCCTCTTGAATATGTCTAGTTAATTCATCCATAACTAAAGTAAATAGATATGGGCTTAAAGCCGATCCTTGATGTAGTCCTATCGTAATGGGAAACACGTCATTATGAACGGCGAATTAAATTCAGGCCATTACAAAAAATGTGTGTGGACCAAATATGATCATCCATTAAAGAAGACTTCATAATGAATTCAATGAGTGGATATTTCCCTAATAATATCAAGGCATTTTAAGATAAAACCCTACATCTACGAGTTGAAATTAAGTTGGAAGCGGTACTGATGGAGATCCACAGATTCTTGCCTGTGTGTGTGGGCAGACTTAACATAAAAATTTAACACGACAACAGAGTCGACAATATGGCTAGGACATGTAAGAAAAAAAAAACCCGGAATGGATTCGATCGAAGGCAGAGTGTTGAGATATGTAGATTGAAAGTTAGTCTCACATAGTTTTAATGAAACCTCATCATGAAGTATACAACTATACAATTAATGATCTTCCCTCAAATAATACCGAGACCTTTAATTTGAATTAAAATCCCACACATGAATTGAATGTGGTTAAATTGGGGACAATATTCGTATTAGCGAAGAAACCCACATACTCGCGAAGAAGTGCCATGAGCAGACCACTTACGGTCCACGAATTTAGTCGTGAGCAGAAAATTAACAAGTTGGTTTCTTATAAAAAAAAAATGAAATTAAAGGTAATTAAGGAAATCAAATCGTATCGATGTGACCGTGAGCAAAAAATTAACAAGTTGGTTTCTTATAAAAAAAATGAAATTAGAGTTAATTAAGGAAATCAAATCATATTGATGTGCTGCGAGCTAGAAATTAACAAGTTGGTATCTTATAAAAATATCCCAACATCTCCAAACACAAACTTCTCGAGTTGGGAGTGGAAACTATATGAGTATTAGCCAGTACAAGGAAATATATATTTTATGACACTCTAATGTTGTTGAAAGCCAAGTTGTTAAAACTTAATCAATATATAATCGACATACTATAATAAACTATTAATCTTAAATATTCATATGAAATGAATTATCAAATAATATAAGATAATATAGTATGATCAACATATCATAATTTTGAAAAAAAAATCAACATATCATAAATTTTTTATTAAATTAATTTTTTTAAAAAATATTTACTCATGTAGTAATTATATATGTTTTTAATAAGTTTTGACAATTACACATTCATCAACAACATTATTCAATGTTGTAAAATATATTTATTCTTGTAGGGATTGAGGCGGTTCAATTTTCTCCTAATATAACTATATAAGTATGGATGGGAAGTGCGATTCAAATTGATATAATATGACTGTATAAGTATCGGTACGTGATCCATGTAAGGGGCAGCTGTCTTTTAGGAGGAGGTGTGGTTCAAATTGATTTTAACGAGCATGTGAGAATTCTCTAATGAGAGAATGCTCTGTTGAAAAGAAAATAGAACTGAAGAAACGAAAACAAAACTGAAGAAAATGAAAATCGTATTGATTGAGTAACTTGTTATTACAATACAATAAGAGTGCTATATATAGACACTCCGAAATAACCATACAAACTAACTAACAGTAATAACAACTTCCTAACTAACTTACAACAGATATAACAGAAATACAACAAACTTCTAACTAATCTAACTGACTTACAACAGACATAACAGAAGTAACTAATAGTTTATTACAATCATGAATCACAATACATCAACAGCTTAATCATGATCAAATTGTCCACATGTTGTTGCTTTGTCACCAACTGTTGCTTTGTCACTGACTGAACCTTGATCTCTAACATGCCCCCTCAAACTGAATCTAGGTGAACAAATTGGATTCAGTTTGGAAGAAAGGAAAAGAAATCGAGGAGTAGAAAGAACTTTGGTAAACAAATCACGATCGATGTTCGTAGGAACATAACGAATATCAAACAAACCAAGTGAAGAAGCTTTTCCCTCAAAAAATGAACATCAACTTCAATATGTTTAGTCCGAGCATGAAAAATAGGATTTAAGGCTAAAGCACGGGCACTAGTATTATCACACCACAGTATAGGCTTGGAAGAACAAGCAAAACCAAGTTCACGAAGAAGAGAAGAAGTCCATAAAATATCAGTAACACCCAAAGCCAATGCACGATACTCAGCCTCAGTACTAGAGCGTGCTACAACTGATTGCTTCTTAGAATACCAAGTAATAAGATTGCCACCAAGAAGAACACACACTCCACTAGTAGAACGACAATCATCAATGTCACCAGCCCAATCAAAATCAGTAAAAACTTCAAGAGAAAAGGAGGTAGCAGGACGAAACACAATACCAGTTGTAAGAGAAGATTTCAAAAAACGAAGAACTCTTTTGACAAATTTTGCCCGATGAAGATCGAGGATGTTGCTTTGAAATTGACTAAGTTTGTTAACAATGAAACTGATATCAGGACGAGTGTATGTGAGATATTGCAGAGCACCCAAAGTACTTCTATACAAGGTAGGATCCGAGAAAGGAATACCATCAGCAGCACTGAGCCGAACACCAACTGAATATGGAAAAGACAGTGGCTTAGAATCCAACAAGTTTGTCTTTTTGAGGAGATCAATAATGTATTTATGTTGAGATAAATACAATCCTGAATAGTCACGATGGACTTCAAAACCAAGAAAATAATCAACATCACTCAAGGTTTTGAGAGAAAACTTAGAATTTAACCAAGTAATGAGTTGCTGGATCAATGAAGGATTGGACCCTGTGATGAGAATATCATCAACATACACAAGAAGCATTAGAATAGAAGAATCAGACCTCTAAAAGAAGAAACTAACATCGGCTGAACTGTTAGTGAATCCCCAAGTGAGCAAAACTATTTTGAGCTTGGAAAACCAAGCCCGAGGAGCCTGATTTAGACCATACAAGGCTTTGTTCAGTTTACATACATACTTAGGATATTTCTTACTAATGAATCCTTCAGGTTGGCTCATGAACACATCTTCAGAGAGTTCACCATTGAGAAAAGCATCGTTCACATCAAGCTGTTTAATAGGCCACTGATGAGTAACAGCAAGAGTGAACATGATACGAAGAGAAGATGGCTAACAGGTGAGAAAGTATCTCCAAAATCAAGACCAGGAATTTGATGAAATCCCTTAGCCACAAATCTTGCCTTATACCTTTGAATTTCCCCAGTAGGACTAGCTTTAACTCAAAAAACCCGCTTACAACCAACAACACTCATATCAGAAGTAGGAGGAACCAAAGTCCAAGTGTTGTTGTTGTCCAATGCTTGAATTTCATCATTCATAGCAGAACTCCAATTTGGATCAGCAAGAGCATCTTTAACAAACTTAGGTTTAGTAAGAGAGTGTACCAAAGCATATGGAGAAGTAACAACTAATGCCTTTGGTTTGAAAACACCAGTCTTACTTCTAATCTGCATAGGGTGAGTGTTAATATTAGAACTAGTAATGACATGTTGTGGTAATTCAGTAGGTAAAGAATGTAGCGATAGATCAGTAGGTAAAGATGATGGTGGTAAAGCAGAAATAAGAGAATTAGAAGAATCAGATGAAGGAGAAACAGAAACAGATGATTTAGAAGAAGAAGAAACATGACAGTATTGAAAAACAGATAAAGGAAGACTAGAAGAATAAGGAAAAGAAGAAGAGTGAATAGATGAAAAAAGACTAAGATAAGGAAAATCATCTTCATTAAACACAACATCACGAGAAATATAAATCTTGCCATTTGAATGTAAACACTTATAACCATGATTCCTAGGACTATAACCAATAAAAACACACTTGGAAGATCGAAAATTGAACTTGTGTTGAGAGTAGGCAGTAAGGTTTCGATAACAGGCACATCCAAAGGTTTTAAAATAGGAATAATCAGGTAGTTTACGAAAACATACCTCATATGAAAATTTAAAAGCAAGAACAACAGATGATAAACTGTTAATAAGAAAAACAGCTGTTTGAAATGCTTCTTCTCAAAATGAGAAAGGTAGTTTGGAATGAGCAAGAAGAGTGAGACCCATTTCAACAATGGAACGATGCTTTCTTTCAGGAACACCATTTTGTTGATGAGTATATGGACAAGAATAACGATGAACAATACCAGATGCATTGCAGAACTTTTCAATAGATTTATATTCAATGCCCATATCAGATTGAAACACTTTCAACTTGGAGTTAAGTTGAAGTTCAGCTTGTTTAATAAAATGAATAAAAGTAACATATGCATCTGATTTCAATTTAAGAGGATAGAACCAAGTAAATCGACTGAAAGTATCAACAAACACAATGTAATACCTTGAACCTTGAGAAGATAATAATGGAGATGGACCCCAAAGATCATAATAAACCCACTCCAACGGCTTAGTAGCAGTTATAGTGCAGGAATTAAAAGAAGTTTGTGCATCTTAGCTACTTTACAAGAGTTACAAAAAGATATGCAAGATTTATTTGTAAATGTGTTAAATGAAGATAAAACTTTGTGCAACACAGAATTAGATGGATGTCCTAGCCGAGCATGCCATACATCGTTATTAATAGAGCTAAGCAGTGAAGTAGTACAAGAATTAGATGAAGAAAAAATAGTTGGAACAGAGAAGGCTGAACCAGATGTAAGTGAATAAGCTTTTGGAAGACAATACAAGCCATTATGGAGCACTCCTTGAAGCAATGTTGTCTTCAAATCCTTGTCCTTGACAGAGAAAGAAGAGGGAGTAAACTCAGTAATGACATTGTTATCACGAGTAAGCTTTGAAATACTTATAAGATTCTTAGCTATCTTTGGAACAAGAAGAACATTATGTAGTTGAAGAGAGTGAGAAGAAACTGAATTAAACTTAACCACAGCATTACCAGTATGATAAATTTTTAACAACTCACCATTACCAACAGTGACCAACTGATTACCTTTGTATTCAATTTTATTGAGTAGAGCAGATCCATCAGAAGTCATGTGACTGGATGCTCCACTGTCCATGTACCAATTTGGATCAATAACATTCTCAGGAGTCACCATCATGCCTTGAAAATGATTGATCATAGCTTGAGGTGTTATTGGTTGAACATTGTGAGACATTGGATAATGAATCTGTGCAAGAGGATGTCGATTCTGATTAGGATGACTTGTAGAACCTGAAGACTGACCTTGAGGACCATAAAAGGATTGATCAAATCTATGATAACATTGAAGAGCCATATGTCCATGTCTATAGCACAATTGACAAAACACATTTCCTCTATTTCCAGACCTTCCTCCACGATTCTTGAATCCACCACGAAAACCATTGTTATATCGATTTTGAAAAGATGCAGAACTAACTTTCATACCTTGTGACTTCTTGTCACTGTTTTCAACAAAGTTTTCTGAAACATTGTTCATATTTGTTTGTGAAGCTTGATTCAAATCTTTTATTCTCTGTTCATGCATCATTAACATATATTGCGCATCTTGCAATGATATATTTGCTTTTTAAAAAGAAATTAAAACCACAACAGGATTAAATTCATGACCAAGACCATTTAGTATTGATTGAATCATATCAGATTCAGTAACCACTTGACTTACTGACCTCAGTTCAGCAGCTATTGTTTTAACTTTGAGAACAAATTCGGAAATTGAAGTTGAACCTTTCTTGATGTTGTTTAGCTTCTTCTTGAGCTGCAGAACTCGTGCCATTGATGACTGAGTAAACAAGCTCTCCAATGTTTTCCAGATCTCACAAGAGGACTCACATTCAATGACATGTCTAATGACATCTTTGCTTATGTTTGAAAACAACCAAACCATAAGCAAATTGTCACATCTATTCAGAACTTCATCAGTTACAGCTGAATCTGATGTAACTGTTGATCCCTTGTTTTTAATGAAAAAATCCAATCCTAAAGCTCGAATTGCAGCTCTTACTTGAACTTTCCAGTAGATGTAATTACCTTCATCAAGCTTTGTAGGTAGATTGAAGTTTAGAGACTTTGCTATTGCAGTAACATCAGCAAATGTGCTGAGACCACCAGAATCTCCTTCATAGGAACTAGCTTCGCCATTGTAGGAAGAGAAACAAAACAGAATCAAGAAAACGAAAATTGTATTGATTGAGTAACTTGTTATTACAATACAATAAGAGTGCTATATATAGACACTCCAAAATAAACATACAAACTAACTAACAGTAATAACAACTTCCTAACTAACTTACAACGGATATAATAGAAATACAACAAACTTCTAACTAATCTAACTGACTTACAACATACATAACAGAAGTAACTAACAGTTTGTTACAATCATGAATCACAGTACATCAACAGCTTAATCATGATCAGACTGTCCACATGTTATTGCTTTGTCACCAACTGTTGCTTTGTCACTGACTGGACCTTGATCTCTAACAGAGCATAATTTGAGGATGATTGGTGATGGCATGCATGGACCAAACTTATAATTGGGAATCTCATTGTTGGTGATATAAAATGTTTGACAGCATGTATACAACTCATCAACTCTAAGTAATTTCTAAACTAAAATATAGTTTATTTAAAATTTAAGTGTTTTTTTAATGTTCTCTATGTACTTCATCTATCTTAATTTTGGGGTTCATGAAACTTATGTAAATGAACAATGTGTAGTACCTAGTTTCTTAATTTTTTGTTATAACTGGCATCTAATGTTTAGGATTTACGAGGTAGCTCTTTATATATCGAGTGTGAAGACCAAGAAAAAAAAGATAAAATTAAAACATAATAAGGTGAACTTAATCTTTCATTGAATAGTGCAATAACAACAACAAAGCTTCAATCCTAGGCTGGCTCTTTTATTGAATTGTACAGCTCTGCAAAAAAAAAAAAGTACTAAAAAGAATAGCCTCAATCCCAAATTAATTGAAGTCTAGCTCAAAAAAAATAGTTGAAGTTGGCTATATGGATCAAATTCTTTCATTGAGTTTGTTTTAGTGCAACTAATTGAACAATGATTAATGATAAAAAAGAAGATGTTACGATAGCCGCTTTGACCATCGTAACGACCCTAACAATATTTTATTTGCGATTGATGATGTGTACTATTTACATATACCAAGTAAGCATAATTTTATGAATTTTATTGTCGATCGAGCGAGCGAATATCACCTCGAGATATGTGCTAGCACAAGTATAAAGTAAGTCGTAGAAATAATGGGATTTGGTAAGTTATGCAAAATACCTAAGTTAAAATGAATAGATTAAATTAATCTAAGCTACTTGCTAAAGTGGGTGATCAAAATAAATAAATAAATAAATGAAAAGCTAAGTTTTATCTAGTTTTCTAAAACATTAATCAATCTAGGGATATCCTATGTGGGAATTCAAGGTTCATTAGTGGAGTGTATCATTTAAGTGAGTACGAGTGTGTGTTGGTAGAGAAAGAGACAAAAGATAAGAGGGTAAAGGTGAGGCTGTGTGGTTGATATTATTTTGAGAGAGAAAGAAATGAGAAAAAAAAGAGTGTAAAGTTTTGGTTTTTTATTTTTGTAAATCTTAAAGGGCTAAATTGATAAAGGCAAACGTGGAGCTCTTAAGGTAAGTTTTAATTAGTTTTCTTTTCTAGCATTGTGATAAAATTGATGGAAAAAGCTAGAGAAATTGCTAAATTATTAATGTTGATGTTGGAAGGTTTTGGTGAAATATGGGGTGTCAATGAAGCGTCGAGGGGCATCAATGAAGGCCGAGGCCCAGCACAGTTAATGGTGCTGGCCAAAACCAACACCATATATTAAAATAATATATATATACATTTGTATAAAGTATATATAATATATGATATATATAAATGTATAAGAAATCAACTACTAATCAAATTGGCTAAGAAAATATAATAAAGGCTAAATTTGAGAAAAACAATCAAGTCGAGACTTGCTCAATATATTCCGACCGTGATGTGACTAATGTGGTCACAACAAAAAATGAGAAAATCTCAAATTTTAGAAATGTGGTAAATAGAAAGAAAATGAAACTAAATAAATTATTTTTGAAGTAGGGATTCTAATACACCTAACTAAATGCAAATTGACACTAGGGGCATAGGTGTGAAGGCTCCGCCTCCCAAATCGGGTACCGTTTAGGCCTAATCGTTACTAAGCCCTAAACCACACCATATAGAACTTAACAATGAATAAATCAACTTTTTTTACTAATTCACCTCGTCCACTATTTAGCATTTAGTTCAAAAATTATCATAGTTAATGTAACGACCCTAAAATCTAATTTGTGTCACATATCATTTTAGGGTTGTATGTGAGACCCACTTATCGTGATACGTTATGTCCAAACATCGGGAGTCGACACCGAGGTATGTTATTTTTGTTTGATGCTTGTATTATGTAGTATACAAAGATTAAACTAATTAATTTTGAAAGTATGCGGGTAAGGTACACGCGGGGCCATATCGGTGTCGAGACTAGAGGAGACGTACATCTAGTTGTGTGTTGACGCAAGACCGAGGTAGCGGTTTAGGGGGTAAGTTTTATGTGAGTTTAATTATGTTTTTACACTAGCTTTAATGTAGCCATGGTTGATGTGAAAATAATTGGGCCTAAGTTAGTAAAAGAAATTAATAATCATATGATGTGCATCGCGATACATATCAATTAATTTAGAGGCCAAGGGAGTGAATGATTGGTGTCACTTAAACATGACTAGAGTGATAATTGTGTGAAGGTGGACCACTAGATAAGCATCGAGATACGTGCGCACACGTGAACAATGGCTATGGTTTAACCATATCCAAATATTCATACAAACTCATAAGTCAACATTTTGATCCTCATTTCATCAAAATCGTTTGTGCGAGGAAAAAGAGAGAAAATAGAGATTGCTGGAGAAATCTTGGTGGAGGAGATGAACTCACAAATCATTGCAAGTTATTGGTGAAGAAAAAGATCAAGTCACCAAACTAGGTAACTCCATCGACATAGTCTGATCATATTCTTGAATTTGGTGTTGTTGTTGCTATTTTATGTTGGGATTGATGTTAAGGACCTCTAGTAGTGTGTATGAGGGGTCCCAAGGCATCAACAAATCTTATGTATAGAGGAAGCCCATAATTCGAAATGCATAATTATGGGTTCTGTTGCACAATGAGTGCTAGGTGGAAAATCTAGCGCGCTAGATATTAAAGGTAGCACGCTAATGATTAAATTAGCACGCTAGACATTTAAGATAGTGCACTAAAGTTGGGATTAGCACACTAATATCAGCTAATTACTCTGGGAGTACAAAAATCTAAAATTTTCAAAAGTCCTTTAAACACTCTAAACAAGTGAATACCCCCAAGAAAATGTCCTAACATACTCAAAACCTATAATATGATATCAGGAACCTAAGAGGAGTACTCGGGGGTCGGGAACGCGTCTCGGAGTGTTAGGAGATTGGATAGGCTAAGAATAAGCGTGTGGATCGAGGTAAGTAAACCAGCTAGGAAATGCTAAGTACTTCATTTTAAGCTATTGAATATTGTTGTTCATTGTTTTATTATCTATCCTTGGAATTTCATTCAAATTGAGTTGTCCGAGGGCAAGTGAGTTAACGGTGATCCTTGAAATGAGTGGCTGGCTAAGGTAACATAACAAAGTCATGACCTCGAGATGCACTGCACTAGATACTAATTTTGACGGGGTGTGAGTTTTTAGCATGGTTGTTCCGGAAATCTCACTATCTCGTGGGTTTAGGGCTTGTGAGTGTATCAAGTCCTAAAACCCAAGTCTTGATGTTTTGCCAAAACTCAACGCTTATTTAGTCGGGACTACTTGCACCTCTTTGTTTGCATCCTTGGATACTCACTTATCGATTATTTTTTTTTATCTATTTACAGTCTTTATTTATTCATGTGCTTTTATATATTTCTTTCTATTTATATGAATATAGAATGATTTATTTATTTTGAAATGTTGTTTAATATCATATTGGCGTTACTTACCAGCTGCTTGTTATTCTCGTGTTTAATTGATTGCAGATCTACAATCGAGTAAGGGAAAGGGGCAATGCTAGAAAATCTACTGTGAGGACTTTGGAGCAGCTTTCCCTCTCGTATTTTTGTAGGTTTTGTATTACTTATGTGTATTATTTTTGTCACATGGGGTATATGGGTTTTGCGAGATACTTTAGGACATGTACATGATATTTTGCTATTTTGGCAAAATTCCATCGTTTCGCCCTCCGAAACGGCAATTTTGCTATTTTAGGAATGTTTTGTTTAGCTTATAACTTTCATTAGGAATTTTCGTTTTTATTGTCGTTTGCGGCATTTGTTTCTATTTTTCATCTAGTTTCCAGTTTAAGGCTTTTAGGGCTTTTCGGACTTTTTACTATTTTTGGCAAATTTTAGGGTTTCGCTATTTAAGCGACCTATTGGATGTAATTCACAGTTTTTTTTCTGGAATAAAAGAATTTTCGAACTTTGGCTTAAGTTCTGGCCTAGATCAAGTTGTTCGTGGATTCGTTCAACTGGTTTAGAAGATCTCCGGGTTGGTATCGAGCACTCTTCAGCGTGATTGGAGAAATCATGCCGCCAAAGAGGAACCAGTAGCGTATCGAGGAGGTGTATGACCGTGACAATCTGAATAGACAAATTGACCAAATAATTAACCAACGCATGGGCGCGGTGGTAGAACAATTAACTGCCAGAATCGATCAGTTGTTGGGTCAGAATATGAATCGTGTCCGTAACCATCGAAGGGAACCTGTTGGTGATGAACCAGTATGAGATTCTTCTACCGAAAGGGAGGATGAGTATGTTGAGGCACCGAGGAGGCGCTACAGGCCGCGTGCAGTTGAGGATGATCGCAGGCGGTGGGAGTCTGGGATGAAGACGGAGGTCCCATAATTCCACGGCACCCTTCAACCGGACGAATTCTGTAACGACCCAAAATTTGACTTGTGCAACTATCAGGTCAGGGTCGTTTGTGGGATCCACTTGTCGAAATGCGTATGTTCAAATCTCAAGTGGAGATGCTAATTGTTGAGAAACGTATACGCGGAGAATTCGGGGAGCCGAAACATGAATGGGGATGCGCCTCGAATCGCTTGCCGACGTGGGATACGCATCGTGATGTGTATAGCTTGAGTATCAAGAGTTTGAAATGAGGCGGGTTGGTGCCTCGAGATGCGCACTACTTGGTTGTTGAGTTTGCCTCAAGATTCGTGTTGCACGAATGTCGATGACGCTTTTGATTTGATAGGGTTAGGGCTGGAGGCAGGGGTCTCGTCCTAAACTCGAGGTTTTTTTTCCGCGTCATCCGTCGATATTATCCGGGTCCATGGATGTTTCATAGTCGTACGGGCTAGGGCTGGGAGGCAGGGGTTTCGTCCTAGATACGGGTCTATGGATGTCTCATAGTCGCAAGGGTTAGGGCTGGGAGGCTGGGGTCTCGTCCTAAACCCGAATCTGCTGGGTTTTTGCTGCGATTCAACGACGTTTTGGTCGAGACTCCTTGTTATTGGGCATCACTTATCGATGGATTGGTTACAGTCTTTTATATTCATGCATTCTTGATTCCTTTCGTTCTATTTGCATGAATTCGATTGCTTTGGATATTGTGAAATGTTGCTTTGGATATTGTGAAATGTTGTGTATATGTCCTACTGGATTTACTTACCTGGGCTCGTCATTCTTATGTTTGACTGAATGCAGAGCCGCGGACGAGTAGCGGAGGGAAAGCTTCATAGCTAGGTGAACTTTTGTATATTTTGTATTTACTCTCCTTTGATGATATTTACTGGGTTCCACAATTAGGTTGCCTAACTCCCATATTTTTTTGTTGAGTTATTTCATGTATTAGTCGCTTCCGCTAAATTTTTAAATCTTGCAAAACATTAATAACTCAACTATAAATGTTAATGTTGCCTTGATAATGATGGATTTGAAGGCCGACTAAGCTCTCGTTGACCTTGCGAGATTGGCTCGGGGGTCCACCTGAGTTTAGGTCGGGCGGGGACCAATTTGTGGAAATTGGGGCCTTCATAAATTCTTGGACTGGCTGGCGTCAATTGAATAAGTCCTAGAATTCAAAGGTGTGCCCGAAGACAAGCGTGTGCAACTGGTTGCGACCAGATTCCGCAACAGGCACGGCTTGGTGGCAACAACAGAGTTGATGCGGAATAGAAATGGAAAGGCGAAGATCACCTCTTGGGAGAAGATGAAAAAGCACTTACGGGCTGAGTTCTTGCCTTACAACTTCCAACGCCTTATGTATCAGAGGTTGCAGAATCAGAGACAAGGGGGAAAGTCAGTAGATGAATACAATACTGAGTTTTATCAGTTACTATTGATCATTTCTTTGCTTCTATTGCGGAGAAGGTGCGGAGTGGGGAGCGTATTGATTACACACTCCATGAGGGTTTCTTATTTCGGGGCAACCAGCTTTGCATTCCTAATTGCAGCCTGAGATTGCTGATTATTAGAGAGTTGCATGGAGAGGGACATGTTGGGCGTGATCGCACTTTGCGGCTGGTGCAGGCCTCTTACTTTTGGCCTACCATTCGCAAGGAAGTGGACAGATATGTGCAGCAGTGTCGAACTTGCCAGCTTTCGAAGGGTATCGCAACTAATGTCGGTCTATATATGCCTTTGCCCATTCCAGAACAGCCATGGGTTGATATTAGCAAGGATTTCGTGCTGGGGTTGCCTAGAACACAGCAGGGAAATGACTCTATTTTTTTGTGGTTGATCGTTTTTCCAAGATGGTTCACTTCATTCCATGCAAGAAGACCACAGATGTTGTAAGGGTGGCTCAGTTGTTCTTTCGGGAGGTATATAGATTGCATGGCCTTCCTATCTCGATTGTTTCAGATCGGGGCACCAGATTCCTTAGCCATTTTTGGCGCAGTTTGTGGGTTATGGTGAACACGCGGCTGAAATTTAGAAGTGCATATCATCCATAAACAGATGGGCAGACTGAAGTTGTGAACCGTTCGTTAGGCAATCTTTTGAGGAGCTTGGTGGGTGAGAATGTCAGGAGTTGGGACTTCAAGTTAAGCTAGGCAGAATTTGCACACAACCATGCTGTTAATCGAAGTACCGAGTTTAGTCCTTTTCAGGTTGTGTATTCAGTACTACCTCGAGGTCCTCTTGATCTGTTACCAATGCCAAGTAAGATTAGATGGCATGGCATGGCAGAAGACTTTGTTAGTGGACTGCAAGAGATTCATCAATCTGTCAAAGATAATTTGCAGAAGGTTGCTGACAAGTACAAACAATATGCAGATCGGAAGAAGCGTCACATGGAGTTTGAAGTGGGTGACTTTGTGTGGGCAGTTCTCACTAAAGATCGGTTCTCTGTGGGTGATTACAACAAATTGTCAGTTCGGAAGATTGGTCCTGTGGAGGTTCTTGAGAAAATTAATCCTAATGCTTACAGATTGAAGTTGCCAAGTCACATTCGCACGGCTGATGTATTTAATGTCAAGCATTTTGTTCCCTATTATGGGAATACGTCTGATGATGACAATTCGAGGGCGAATTCTGTCCACCCTAGGGAGAATGATGAAGTCCAACAATTAGCTTGCAAATTCTTGGAAAAATATGATGGAAAGATATGACAGGATGGCACTTTGGTAATTTTGGTGAAGTTCGGGCGTTTGAGTTTTGGCATTCCGGGGACATGGGTTGATTGGAAACGGCGTGGAGATCACGGATCATAGCTATACCATGTCTACGACATTTTTCGGCGAAATTCCATCGTTTCGCCCTCCGAAACGGCAATTTTGCTATTTTAGGAAAGTTTTGTTTAGCTTATAACTTTCATTAGGAATTTTCGTTTTTATTGCCGTTTGCGGCATTTGTTTCAATTTTTCGTCTAGTTTCCAGTTTATGGCTTTTAGGGCTTTTCGGGCTTTTTACTATTTTTGGCAAATTTTAGGGTTTCGCTATTTAAGCGACCTATTGGATGTAATTCACAGTTTTTTTTGCTGGAATAAAAGAATTTTCGACCTTTGGCTTAAGTTCTGACCTAGATCGAGTTGTTCGTGGATTCGTTCAACTGGTTTAGAAGATCTCCACTGCGTCAGTTTGCGTTGACGTAGCGAGGATTAACTCGGGGTCCACGTAACTCTAGGCCGGGTAGGGCCCAATTTAAGTTGTGGAACTAGGGCCGTCACAGTTAATTAAGATATCGTTATAAATAATCAGTAGAAAACTTAATAAATTAGCGGAAGCATTTATAAAATACATATTATGGAAACCAGATAAACCGACAATCATATAAAACCATTTAAAGTCATACATGAAACAGTAGGGATGTATATTCTCTCAACCCATTATACAACCCAAATTATACCAAAACACGTAAATAATATGTACACAAAATGATCACCTATAAAAGAAGCAGAAGCTCTCCTCTAACGGCTCAACATTGATCATTGATCTTCTTCTTCTCTAGTCTGCTACTCGAAGTATCTGCACCTACCGTCACAAACTAGATAGTAAGTACAGTAATGTAGGACATACCCAGTCAATCACATTCACTTTGGGTTGTCACTAATTTAGTTGGTCACATAAATTTAATCCTTATTGGATATGAAATACAACATTTCAACTTTATATAATCGATCAGTACACATAGTACATCGGTATTACCCTATTGGTCACCGCTTAGTCATAGGCTTTCTTTTTATTAATTGATCAATATGGCTTATCAACTTGATGCAATAGATTTGTACACACAGTACGTCAATATTATCATTTTGGTCACCGTTTAGTCATAGACTTTTCTCTTATTAGTTATTCAACACGACTTATCAACCTCATGTAATGGATCAGTACACGCAGTACATCAGTATTACCCTTTGGTCACCGTTGAATCATTTCACCAATAATCTCATATAGTAGATACGTGACACTATCTAATTAGTATACCGATATCCCCGGGTCTCATACCCAATGAGTCGCGTACACCTCAAACCACATGATAACTTACATACACTTAATTCTAATTTCACAATTACAATATAACAAAAACAACATATCAACAACAACAACACCAATAATTTAGCACACATAGCACATAAACAAATATAATTTGACAACCCACGGTTAAGTAAGCCTACAAAGCATTGCACAACAATATAAAACAACTATAAATAAACATCAACATCATGGTATGAAATGGAGTAAAATATCTCAATCAGTTTACTTACAAATAATCCAATTTCCTAGCTACTCCAATCTCCCAACACCTCAAAACTCGTATTCGAACTTCCAAAACTCTTCCCTAGGTTCCTGATATCATATTATAAGTTTTTGATTATGTTTAGACTTTTACTTAGGGTATTGGATATGTTTAAAGTGTTAAGTTAATTTTAGAAAATTCAGATTTTAGTGTTGCCCAAGCACCTAGCTCACTAATGTTTGTGGTTAGCGCGTTAATGACCTTATTAGTGTGCTACCAAAATTACCTAGTACATTAATCAAAGTTAGCACGCTAGTTTTCCTACCTAGCGCGTTATGTGTCGGAAAAACTCGGAATTATGCAAATGGAAATTATGTGTTTTCTCTACACATAAGTCATGTTAATGCCTTAGGAACCTCCATATACACTTTTAAAGTTCATTGACATCAGCCACAACATAAAACAACAACCCACAACATCCAATTCATGAATTCAATGATTTGAGATAAATTTATAGTGTATAAAAGTTAACTAACTTGAGCAACACTAACTTGTTTCACACCACCTTCACCAACTCAAAGTTTTGCTGGTATTTTTCCTCCTCCAGTAGCTCTTTCTCTCCAAGCAAACTTAGTTTTTAAGGTTTTAAATGAAATGAATTAATTGCATACGTTGATCTTCACTTTATATATGCATCAGATAAGGTTAACTAATAGTCATTGATCTTGAAGTGCATAGATATCTCGAGACCTATCTAATGGTTTACAAACTAACATGTGTCTCACTAACTCATTCCAAATGATACAAATAAGTGACCCAATTAGTCTTTGGACGTGTCAACACGTGTCTCGAGAATCATCATATGACTATTATTTTAAGTTGTTTAACTTAGGTACACTTAATGTAAATTAACCTTAGTCACATTAATATTACTATATAAGCTATTTTTAAGCCTAAATAAACTTACCTCATTCACTATATATTCCGGTCCCACGTTGGCACGCATCTCGATGCGCGTCTCTACTCACGTCTTGATAACTATGTACAAGTAGGAGTGACTTAATAGGTCTACACAAATACATCACATTAGATATCCATCATATCAAATCTAACACATTCATCGGTCTTTGCACCGTTTACCCATTCTCGAGCCACGTCTCGGGTTAATAACCTGATTAGGGGTTAATTTATTATTAGTAATTTTAGGGCCTTTACAATAGGGGACTAGTGTTGAGTGCGCGTTACATGTGGGAATAAGCTGGTTCAGAGCTGTTTTGGTGGCATTTTGAAGTGTTACATGTAAGTAAACCAGTTGGGGCCTTAACATGATTTCTTTTTATCATTTATTGGTTAGTGCTCCTTTGCGATCATTTATCTTTGTGAATTCAATATAATTTTCACTCTTGTCATCCTTGATAAATTAATATCCTTGCATTATATTGTATTTCTTGTCATGAGTTGCTATTTTTTGTATCTGAATTATGTTATCTTTATTAAAATGTTGATTGTTCATCCTTTGATTCCGTAATGAGTGGCCTAGGGTCTAAGTGAGTAAAATGGTAGTTACGGGTGCGGTGAAAATGCTTTGTGGTCTTTTTCTCCACCGTAAATAATAGACTGTTGGACTTACCTACACCCACAGTTTAGGATTGAGGAAAGTCAAGCTGGTAGAAGTGGTTGCGGTCTGCTACAGTTGATGGACCCGATCTAAACTGTCAGTCAAATAACTTAGCTAAGTCCACCGACCATCTTGAAAGTCTAGTTGCGGTACTTTATCACACTTGATGTACTTGGAGCACTTATATGCCTTCGCTTTGTGTACACGACACCCAGTTATTCGTTGATATCTCTGTTAAATTGGAAATCATGTTTTATTCATTATTTCATGGTAATTCTTGCATGATTATTCGATTAACCATTTATTTGACATTTGAAATACTATAAAGATTCATCTGGCTTTACTGACTGGAATTGTCTCCATCTTGGTGACAATTGCAGGTCCCTCTACTAGCAAAGGCAAACTATCGATTCTTGGTGATTTCTTATGAGCTTCCCTCAGATACGACTTCTTTTTTTGCTATTCGTAGGTCCATTTTGTGTTTATAGTTATGTGTTGTTTTTGTTTAAAAATTGGTTAATGGGTTAAGCGAACACTTGGATACATGTATACAATATTTCACTCATTTTTGTCACATGATATGCATGATATTTACCTTACAGGATTTCCACACATAGGGTTATCCCAACTTCGTTTTAGATTAAATTATTGTCGCTTTAATTCCTTCATTTTCCGCTGCGCAAATAATTAAGACTTGTTAGACTTAATAACAACTCTAATAAGTGACTAAACTGTAAATGAAATAGTAAAAAGGTGACTAAGCTTGGGTTGCTCCTTGGGGATTAACTAGGGGTCCACGTATGTCTAGGTTCATGAGAATTGGGGCCGTCACAAGCACCGACTCAGTCTATTGCCGCACAATACAACTTGAGATGCGCGCTCGATTGGGTCAGTGCCCAAAATAGGTTACCCAAACATTTTCTAAAAATAAAAATAAAAATTTATTGAACACAATTTTTTTTTGGGTGATAATTCATTGAACACATTTGATTACTTTTGAAACCATCTTATTATCTTGCCCTGTATGATATTTCTCAAAAAGACAAAACCAATTATTTGGTCCCTCAACTTTGTGTTTTTTATGCTTTTGATCCTTAAACTTTTACTACATATTTGGTTCTTGAACTTTCATAAAGATCTACATTTAGTCCTTCCACCATTTAAATTGTTAAATTATGCCGACGTGGTAATATAAGTGTCGGGTGACTAGTCTAAAGAGTAAAGTGGTTTATATTACTGAACCAAATGACTCACATCGACTGACAAAAGTCGAAAAAAAAAATAATTTCCCCCCAAAAACATAAATACTCAAAGTTTATGGACCAAAAGCCTAAAAAATTCAAATGTTGAGGGACCAAATGTACAACAATGAAAGTTTATGGACCAAATGTATATTAGCAAAAGTTTAGGGACCAAAAGCATAAAAAACTCAAAGTTCAAGGATCAAAAAATATGTTTTACCTTTTTTTTAAAAAATAATAATAATAATAAACTTGCTGGGCCTGTGAAAAGGGCCGACTAGTCCAGCCCAATAACTCAACACCCATTCGGATAAAAAAGTCGACTCAACCCGACCCGACCCGACCCGACCCGACGCCTCTCTTCTATATTTATGAACCAATTTGTTTCCTCCCTTCGCAAGCTCTGCTCTACTTGTTCCATTCGGATAAAAAAATAAATTGATTTTCGGATTCATGGCTTCCAATCCTCACATTGACGACGTAAGATCTCTGATTCTCTCAAGAGATTTCGATCATCTGCGCTGTTGATCTCCTCTATTTCTCGTTTTTCTGTGTGGATTTGGCTGGATTTAGGGTTTTGTTGTTTCGATTGGTTTTGATATTGATGTTTTCGTGTCGATGTTTGCATGGAATCCAGGACGATGAATTTGGTGGAGATGTTACTGGAAGTAATCCCAGACGACGTGGTATGTTCTGAATTTGGTTTTTGGTTTGAATTGAATCAATGTGATTTGTTGTTTTTTCGCATTTGTTGATTTTAGGTACTAAGAGGAGTTTTGGAGAACTCGAGGAGGAGGATGAAGATTTGTTCGGTTCGAAAAAGGTGCTGTATTGGCTCATCTTGTGTTTGTGTTTGAATGTTATGATTTTGCAATGTTAGCGTTTTCTTAGAGAGTTTTTGTTTTTCTGCCTGCTGGTTGTTGTAACTTGTGCCTTCTCGACGGATATTGTCAAGGCCGGTCCTAACATTTTTGAGGCCTGGGGCGAAACAAAAAAATGGGGCCTTAATAATTGATTAGTTTAAACTATTTTAATAAAAATGCGATAACATATTACTAGCGAGAGATTTTTTTTGCTAAAAAATAGCAATTTAAATTCTCATAAGTTTGATTCATATAAATAATTAAATACTCCTTTTAATGTTAATTTTAACGAATGTCTTGAGTTTATTGTAACCATTTTCTTGTTTAGAAAAATAGTTTAGCGAATCAAAATCAACTAATTGTTATATTATTCCATTGTTATGACACAATTTTTCAAAATCAACTCTTCGGCAGTGGAATATTTTGTTGGACAATTAGGATTAGCTTATCAATGTGCTTTTATGAAGGTCATTGATTTTATGTTTGGTCATTTTCTATTGAATGTATTGAGTCATCATTGAAATTTTTATTTTACTTCAAATTGGATTTAAATATATGATTATTAAGGTGTCATTCTATTATTATTAATTATATTATTTAGTATAGAATTTAATAGAACTTAAATATTTTGGCAAAAAAAAATATTAATGAAATATAAAAACAAATTTGTGCTTAAAAATAAAAAAATAAAAAATATACAATATTTAGAAAGATGCTTTGCTAATCAGGTAATTGTGTTACTTCAATTTCTATAGAGAGAGTTTATGACAAAAAAAGCACATCTCTTGTTTTACTCATTCTCCCCATTAACAGGGGTGAAAAGTGTAATTATGGGGCCTTGTTTGGGGAGGGGGCCTGGGGCATCCGCCCACCCCCAAAACCAGGCTTGGATATTGTGTTAAGTCTTTTTTTTTTAGCATGGAGAATTTTGTTTTTTAGGTCAACGATTCGTTCGAATCTTCGGGAATTTTCTTTGAAAGAATGAAGTTATTTTGTAATTATTTGTTTTTATCAAAACTTTGTTTTTCGAACTGTTGGGAGACTGCCATCACCATGGTTGCTAGCGTTGCCGTAACGAGGTGTCTATGGTTGGTGTACCATCCGCCGTGTTGCGGTGCGTTTGCCTCAAAGAAAACACCGTTGGTGTGAGGTTCTTGACACCACTAACACGTCAGAGAATAGAGTACTACCATACCAGTGCAGTGCATGTTGTTGGTCATTGTCGCGTGATAGTGGGTAAGTCGTTGTTGAGATGCATAGATGTAGCTGTTGATAATCTTCTTTTGTTGAAGAAGATGAATGTGAGGCGTCAAACATTCCTTGAATCCCGCATTGTTGGATTTTTAAGCAATTTAGTGTTTGTTTAGTTATTTGGCCTTTTTAAAAAAAATTTAAGCCCAACAATTGAACCTTCATTTTTTTTTAAAGCCCTACATTTTCTTTATGCTTAACAGCCTAAATGTCACACTTCTACCTCGAGACACTCACTAGACTTGGAATGGACAATCCACAAGGCTAGTATCGAGTATGACTAAAATATTGGGAAATATACTACAAAATTAACAAAACTCATTTATTTATTTGTTACAATGAGTTCACAGAATATATTGTATATGACAAGGTTCATTTTTATCTCACCACATACTGAGTATTTTACAATAGAAACCTTTACATTATTTATTAAACATGTTCTTCTCCTAATGTGTTCCGGATTCATCATCCAAGCTGGACTTCAACATCAACATCAACATCAACATAGCCTCAGTTCCAAATTAATTGGGGTCAGCTATATGGATCAAACTCTTCTATTGTATTTAAGTGCAATTGATGGTAAGCTTTCCAAACCATTCAAATCTCTCCCAATTAATGCGTCCCATGTTAACTTTGGCCTACTTCTACCTCGTCAAATTTCTTCAGTTTCTACTAAGTCAAATTTTCTAGTAGGGGCATCTGTAGGCCGTCTTTGCAGGTGTCCAAACCACCGCAACCGTCCTTCCTTAATCTTCCACGCTTGACTAAGCACCCAAAATTATTGGATTTAATGAGTCAACCGCCCAATAATTTCTTGATTACACTTTGTTAATGCAAAATATATAGCAGGACAACAATATATATTACCTAATATAAACAACATAAGTAAGCAACCACACAACCACAGGTGGACCTAAGAATTTTGTATTAAGGCTTGAACCACACCTAGGTCATTAATATTAATCAAGGTGTCCTTTGACACATGATCAATTCGGTGGACCACATCTACCATAAAGGTGAACTATGAAGTGCTCGTTGGCTCCAATCTCAAATGTGGATAGTCGAAGTAATATTAAGGTAATAAAAGTGTCAATGTTAGGACATATATAAAGAATTAACATTATATAATAAGAAAATTTCCTTAATAATTATTAGAAATCTCATTGAGTTCTTATAAGGTAGAAAGTGTGAGGATGCTTTAATGTTGAGTTGTTATGTTCTATTTATAGTGGTAGGATGATAAGAGATAGTCTTGGGGAGGATAAAGATAATGAACATCTTTATTTATGATGACATGATAAGATCTTAAATGTCATTGTCAGTCATAATGACAAATAAAGATAATTAACATCTTTATTTATGATGACATGATAATATGTTAAGTGTCATTGTCAGTCATAATGTCAAGATATAGATAAAATTAAGATAAAATTAAGTCATAGGTATGGAAGTTTTATTTGCATTTTTCGAGGTGTGAAGTTAAGCAAGCGTACCAGCTTTGATTATGGATGGTGTTCACCAGTAAGGCTAGATTCATCTTCACTACTATTAGGGTTTTTATTGTCACATGTTTCTTCTTCTTCGGGCCCTTTGCTTTCGTAAACATTGTCCTTTCATAACCAGGCGGGTTATCAACAAAAAATTCTTCAATAGTAGATGTACTTTCTGGTAAAACTTTTGTTGCTGGTGAAACTATATATTCCTCAATTGGTTCATATATGTTGGTCATTGGTGGGTACATCTCGGTCATAGAGTCCTCAATCGGATAGTCATAATATACATTTGCGGAATCTTATTGTAAACTCTTCTCGTAGCACCCTGAAATGCTTCACACCTCGAAAAAAAGTCAATAAAACCTCCCAAACATGACAAATAGTTAAACAACAGGTGGAGAATGAAAAGCTTCCATAACTATGACTTAATCTTATCTTTATCTTGACATTATGAATGATAATGATACTTAACATTTTATCCTGTAATCATAAGATGTTCATTATCTTTATCTTGTCATTATTACTGACAGTAACATTTAACATCTTATCATGTCATCATAAATAAAAATGTTCACTATCTTTATCTGTCATTATGACTAACAATGACCCCAAGACTATCTCTTATCCCCTACCACTATAAATAGAACATAACGATTCAACATAAAATCACCTTAAGACTTTCTACCTTATAAGAACTTGATGGAGATAAAGATACTTGAGGCAATGTTACATGTACACGATGCATTAACACGACAACCACAACCATGCGTGTTAATTTAGGTGTCTCGCTTTGATATTTTTAGAAAGTTTAGATTTTTTAAAAGTGTGAAATTAGAATAAAGTGACGTTAATTGCTAGTTTAATTAGATAAGAAAGTTTCCATGTAAGTATTCAATTTAGAAGTTTACTTATCTATCAAATTAGGAGTGTTTAACGATGTCTATATGTATAATTAAGGCAGAACGTCAAGTTAAGGGTTTTTTTCTTTTTTATTTATCAAGTTCTTGTGATTTTTTGGAAATATTTCACTTTATTTATTTTTTAGGAAGTCTTAGCTTATATGTATATATATAAAGACTTGAGGTGCTATACCGCTATTTAAGGAGTAAGATTGATTTTAATTAATAAAGAACTGTGTTTCTTTTTGGAGAATTTGATTTTTATTCTTTGTGCCCTATATTGATTATTCGTGGATTTCAAATAATCAATTTGGAAGACTTCCACTGCATCTGTTGGTATTAGAGCTTCAATCTGATTCGGGTGATTGGGGTAATCATGCCGTCCAATAAGACTTACCAATAGCGTATTGAGGTGTTTTTCATAAACGTATAGAAGTTCAATTTGTTGTGTGATAGGCAACAACGCATGCAAGCGTCAGTGGATCAACTAGTTGTGAGTATGAAACAATTGTTAAGGGTTCGAATTAGTAACGACCTTACTCGAAGCCGTCAAATAGGACCCGTTGTTGGCAAGGAGGCAAAGGTGGACTCCAGTTCTGATGGGGAGAATGAATAAATCATAGTCCTTTCACCTCAATCAAGCTTCCTACCATCTCAACTAAGAAACCTTTTTGCTTATTAGATTACAAGATTTCCTTTTTATTTTATTTTAATAAAAACCAACAAGATGCATGCACTAGTACCCTCTTCTCGGCGCTTTATGGGTGTCGAGAACCTCACCTGACCTTGTCTTTCTTTCCAGCAAAGCAACTGCAATACGACACTAGAAACCATGGTGATTGGTTGTTTCGTAACAGTTTGAAAAATAAAGTTTGAATCAAACAAATAATTCCAAAATAACTCTATTCTTTGAGAGAATAGTTCCCTAAGATCCGAACAAATACAACAACAACATAGCCCCAGTCCCAAATTAATGGGGGTCGGCTACATGGATCAAACTTTTCCATTGTGTTCGATTAAGTGCAATTGATGATGAGCTTTCAAACCATTCAAATTCCTCCTAATTAATGCATCCTATTTTAACTTTGGTCTACCCCTACCTTGTCGAATTTCTACAATTTCTATTGAGTCAAGTTTTCTAGTGGGGTCATTTGTAAGCCGTCTTTGCAAGTAACCAAACCATCGCAATCGTCATTCCCTAATCTTTGTATCAATTGATGCTACTCTTACTTGTCTTTGAATTTCTATATTTCTTATTCTATCTTTACGAGTTTTACCACACATCCACCTAAGCATCTTCATTTATGCTACGTTCATTTTATGTAATTGTTGTTGCTTTACCGCCCAACATTCACTACCATAGAGCATAGCTGGCCTAATTGCGGTCCTATAAAATTTTTCTTTTAACTTAGTAGGAACATTTCGATCACAAATCACCCTTGTTGCACTCCTCCATTTCTTCTATGCAGCTTGAATTCTATGTGTGACATCATTCTCAATATCACCATCATTTTATATGATTGATCCTATGTATCTAAAGTGGTTCATCTTATGAACTTCTACTTCCTCTAATTTTACCACTCTATCATCTCGATGTCTAGTGTTTCTAAACTCACAGTGCATATATTCAGTTTTCGTCCTACTCAACTTAAAGCCTTTAGATTCTAATGTATTCCTCCAAAGTTCTAATTTCTTATTCACTCCATCTTTTGTTTCATCCACTAAGACAATATCATATCCAAATAGCACATACCATGGTATATCCTCTTGAATATGCTTAGTTAGTTCATCCATAACTAAAGTAAATAGATATGGACTTAAAGTCGATCATTGATGTAGTTCTATCGTAATGGGGAATTTTTTTGTAGCTCCTCCAAATGTCTTTATACTCGTTACTACTCTATCATACATGTCCTTAATAGTTTCTATGTATCTAGATCCGAACAAATAGTTGATAAAAAATAGAACTTAATTCTCAATGATCCAACGCGGATCTTTGGGACCAAAATAAATTGGCATTTTGCAATGTTTTTGTTTATGATGATCATTATTTGAAAAAATATAAAATGGATTTAAGGTCCTTGTTAAAGTTGGGTCTTAGTCTGGTTCTTTTTCAGGTCATGTTTATCTAAGTCCAACTTGTTCTCGGCTTGGAACTTGACCATGTTAAGATTGATTTGATAGTTTTTGTAGAAGCGTTACTTCCTTATATTAAACTTTTTTTTTGGTTATTTTTGTATTTTATTCCTTGTTTTGTGGCTGCATTTTACAATGTGTATCAGTGTTTACATTTTCTCTCTGTGTGAAGAAAATAAAAAGGCATCCGCATTTGTTTATATCGTGTTGAATGAATGATGTTTGGGAAATTGAGCTTCTTAATTTTGCCCCAAAATGAAGGGAAAGTCCAAAGTAGAAGAAAGTGCACCAGGAGCAGCTGCGGGAATGATTTTGTCTCTTCGTGATAAGTATTGCTTTTAACTTCTGTTCCATTCGATCTATATTGCATATTTCATTATTTTCCCCAATTTATTATAGTTGTTCAGCCTTCAAATAATTGTTGTCTACCATCTCATGATGCCTATCTCATTATTGCTCTGCTTTTGCAGTCTTAGGGAATGTAGAGATGCCCTAGGATCAAACCAGGTGTGCGGTAGTTACTTACTGTTGTTCTTCACTTTTGTTATTTACATAATCTATGATTCTATGTCTTACTGTGTTTTCAACTTTTGTTGCATTTAACTTATAGCTGTAAATTGGACATAATGCCCAAGAACAATTTCTAGCTCCTATTACTCATTCTTTTTAATTAGATTTCTTGATTTTATTATGCTTTTTCTGTAAAGATCAATAAGGAGCCAAGTTTACTGTTACTGGTTGTAATTCACCACTCCTCTGGGTGGGTTTGGTTGTGTAGAGTGGGCAAATGAAATTCATGTGCAACTTTGACCTCGAACTTGGAGAAGGTTTTGTTGACTTTCATTTGATGCAACAATTATCCATTTTTAGGATTTTAATTTTTATGTGACAAGAAAAATCATCTCTGGAGACAAACTTGATGGACGTAGCCTCATTCTTCATCGCGAAGAGGTTGTTTCTAGATTTCACTGATCAACAACAACAACATAGCCTCATGGGTCGGCTACATGGATCAAACTTTTCCATTGTGCTCGATTCAAGCCTGGTGAGCTTTGCAAACCATTCAAATCTCTTTAATTAATGCATCCCATGTTAACTTTGGTCTACCCCTACCTCGTCGAATTTCTACAATTTCTATTGAGTCAAGTTTTCTAGTTTCCGTCTTTGCAGTGACCAAACCATCGCAACCGCCCTTCCCTAATCTTTGTATCAATTGGTGCTACTCCTACTTGTCTTTGAATTTCTATATTTCTTATTCTATCTTTACGGGTTTTACCACACATCCACCTAAGCATCCTCATTTCTGCTACATTCACTTTATGTAATTGTTGTTGCTTTACTGCCCAACATTCACTTCCATAGAGCATAGCTGGCCTAATTGCGGTCCTATAAAATTTTCCTTTTAACTTAGTGGGAACATGTCGATCACAAATCACCCCCGTTGCACTCCGCCATTTCTTCCATCCAGCTTGGATTCTATGTGTGACATTATTTTCAATGTTACCATCATTTTGTATGATTGAACCTAGGTATCTAAAGTGGTTTACCCTAGGCACTTCTACTTCCCCTAATTTTACCACTCCGTCATCTCGATGTCTAGTGTTTCCAAACTCACAGTGCATGTATTCAGTTTAATGTTTGATCCATTTCATGAAAAGTGACAAAAGTTTTACGCTGGCTGTCAACCTATCGCAACCCTCCTCCTTTATCCGGACTTGGGACCGGCTATGTAGCGCACATAGTGTACAACATAGGTGGAGTTTCTAGATTTCACTGATCATTTTTCGCAAATGATACAGCAAGCTTTAGTTTTTTGCATAGTGTAAAATGCCTGCAGAATATCATGATGCTGCGACTTACACAAACATCTCAACCAAACTATTTGACATTTCATCTTAAAAGCCTTATCTAAATTATCTATTGTAATTAATGAAAACGAATCTTTATCTCCATTTTAATATTTTTACTCTATCACAATGATTCACAGTTGTTTTGCTTAGTAGTTCATAGCCTTTTTTTTTTTTTTTTTTTCATTCATGGGTTCTTTTGGCATTGGCAGTATATAGTATTAGAAACTAATGCTGAAGTATGCCAATTGATGTGCTATAAAACTATATGACGGCTATCCCTTTATGGAGTTTGTCTCCTAAGCATCAATACTTGCGTGGATCTCTCCTTTGAAAGCTTAAAAATATGAATAGGACTTAAGAATATCCAATATTGTGTTGACAGCTTTGATTTGCACATTAGTCTCTGCTGTACTTGCTACTGAATTTTGGGGACATATTAAACTGCTTCCATGACCGAATCTTTGACCTACTAAATAATCCAGTATGTAAATAGGGGGAAACGATTTTGGATATCTTTGCAAGAAAACAATTTATCGGGAAAACAAATTGGCAACTTACACTATATAATGCATATGTTACCTTCTTGCAAGTAATGGAGTTTTTTTTTTTTTTTTAATTGATGAACAATTTCCAGATCAGGTCATCAGGTTACCTTCTTTAGTACAAGGGAAACCAAGGACAGTCTATGTACATGTCTTCCCAAGTTCTCTTAGGAGTAAGCATATGCATGCCCTGTACTTTTCTTCAATTATCTTAAACTTCACAAAATCTTCAATAACTTCTTTATAACTTCAAAGACCTCCTATAGTAGCATTGTCGAACCAAAATTATGGCATTTTCACTGTATAAGGGATAATCACCACTTTTTGCCAATGGTTATACTTTGCAATTGATCCTCCAATTTTATTTGCTTAAATTTTGTGCTTTTTGTTCAATCCTCATTACAGTCTGTAAGTTTCAATGTATAAAAATTTATGTTTTTGACCTGTTCTGTTTTTTTCATTTATCCTGAACCATTTTCCTCCAGTGAATAGTGATTTGACTACTCTTTCAGAATGAGCTTGAAGCTGCGAAATCTGAGATTAGCAGGTGGTATTCTGCATTTCAGCCCGAGCCCTCTTTCCCTGCAGTCTCATCTCCGGGTCTGTTTCTTTCCTATTTAGTGCATTTTGTTTTGTTTCGTTTGATTCTGTGTACTTTGCAATCATTTTATGATTCTTTGGGCTTGGGTGATGGTAAATATGCATAACAACTATAGCGTGCTACTTTGTTGAATGAACTCCCATAAAATGTATATGAAGTGGCAAAAGTGTGAAAAAAAAAAACTGAATGAACGGAGAACTGCCACAGCTTTATCTGTTTATCCAACTGAAAAAGTTGTGAGTATCGAAGCACACGTTACTTTCCATAAATCATAAATCATGGGTGTTATCTTTGTATACTTCATAAAACTAAAAATACTACTGGCTATTCCCATCAATACCCAATAAGTTATATGCTGCTAGAATTTGATTTGGTACATCTTAATTTTGACTTTTAATATTTATTGTTTATGTTTATTATTCATAATTTTTAATTGACTCCTTCAGTCCATGCATGCAGAACCTAGTTTAGTGATTAATTACCTTCACACCTTAAAGTCTTCTGAGGAGTCATTGAAGGAACAGGTAGGTAGTTTGTTGAACACTTCTCTCAGCTGCATGATATTTGCACATCATGACTTCTAATTTCTATTTACTATCAGCTTGAGAAAGCAAAGAAAAAGGAAGCTGCATTCATTGTAACATTTGCAAAACGAGAGCAAGAGGTAGCAGAACTAAAAGTAAGATTTTATTTTGACTCAATTTTGGTTAGGGCCTGTTTGGTTCAGCTTTTGTTTTTACCTTATGCTTTGATAATGTGGAGAAGTGCTTATATGAAAAGCAAAAGCATGCAATGAGATGCTTTTCAAAATCACGGTTTTGGTAGTCTTAGGTAGTTTTGGTTGCCACATCAAGGTCACGTCAACCAATCACAGAAAACATAGAATGGAACCAAACGGTACAAAAATGCTTATTGAGTGCCACGTCAACAATAAGCAATAGCAAAAGCTGAACCAAGCTTGGGCCTATGTATCGTACAATAACATCTTTTACTTCGATGTGATAAATCTTGTATAGTACTTAACTGTCTAGTATTAATTTGACCTAATTTTTTATTTTATTGTTCTTTTTTTTCTCTTGTGTGCATCAAGTGATTGAGAGAAATTGTTATTGAACATTTTTCGTCTCTCGAGTGTTTTATTGAAGAGATTCCTTGGTTCTTCATTTTTTTGACATCTAATTTTTATCTATACATTCCAGTCCACTCTTCGGGATCTTAGAGCACAATTGAAGCCACCTTCCCTACAGGTATTGCACAACTCCTACCCTGTTCTCTCACTTCTCTTCTTAGCTTCTAGGGGATGCTTTACTAATCTTGATTAAATGATGGTGAGCATGTACTTATGTTCTCTTATATTTAGACATTATCTTATTTATTGCAAGATTCGAAACTTAGACTTCGCCTAGACTTCGTTCACTTAAAATTCGGAATTAATTCAAGGAAGTTAATTTCGACGATGGAAGTTTGACAAAAATTCGCTGGTGTATGGAAG
This sequence comes from Stephania yunnanensis, assembly GCA_039657365.1. Classification (NCBI taxonomy): domain Eukaryota; kingdom Viridiplantae; phylum Streptophyta; class Magnoliopsida; order Ranunculales; family Menispermaceae; genus Stephania; species Stephania yunnanensis. Next base: position 4,470,140 of record CM077588.1, on the reverse strand, counting down.
TTTACGGAATTTCACTTTAAAGTTAGAAAACTCAAGTTTCTTCGTAGAGATGCTAGGAATATACTTAATCATACAACAATAATGCATAAATATGGTTTTATCAATTTCCATTGAAGTTTCCGAAGTTTCTGTCGAAGTTTGTTCAACTTCCACGAAACATAACAATTTTACTTCATGTTTTATGAACTTTCATCGAAGTTTTCGAAGTTCGGTCGAAGTTAGCCGAAGTTTTGCAATTTTTCAACTGCCCTTGAACTTCGCTTCGCTCACCTCAACTTCGACAAACTTCGCCCGAACTTCGGCGAAGTTTGTCGATTTTTGAAACCATGATTTATTGTGGGTTTGTCACTATGTTGTTATAACTTCTATGCAAATGGTGTACTTGTGTTGTGATCATGATAGATCTTGACTGGGAGCTTTATACTAGTTTTATGTTTTATACATTGCATCAGTTGTATCTCTGTTTGCGTGCTTTTCTTTTAGTTCTGTTCCAATTTTTGCTTTGTGAATTTGCATGACTTTGTTCCAATTTGTTTACTACTGTTAGCTCGTTTCCCTCCAGCGATTTTTCAGTGCTTTGCTCATCGTTTCAATTTTTGGGTTGGTCACTGTTAAAATATTTGTTTCATATTTCTTTGCTGATGATTTGTGTAAGGCGTAATGGTCTCTTTATACTGTGCAGTAGCTAATTTTTGCATTTGGGATTGTTGACAGGCAAGGAAGCTATTACTTGATCCAGCTATACATGAAGAGTTTACACGTTTAAAGGTGCTTTGCTGACTCTCATCTGCAGGTTAATTTCTCCGCTATTTGTTACTCAGACGCATTTGTTGTTTGAAGCAAGCATGGTGTCTCTATATGTGAAGCTGTAGCAGTTCCTTTGTGGTTGTTTTATTGCTTGGGTATCTTATTATCACTATGTACTTAATTTTGATATAGAGATTCGAAGTTGTAATCTCTATTTCTATGTTCAGTTTAATATCTTTACTGTTACTGTGAAAATTCTTTAAAAAACATACTTTGGCTGTTTGGCTTGCCTTAATAATAATAAGTGCATGTGATTATGTCCACTTTGATAAATGATTCCCTTAGCTGCATCTGAAAATGATCATCAATTGAGCTATAAAGATAACTGTTAATTGTGTTCCATGAATTATTGCTGAGTCTTTTGTCAAATTTTGGCTCTATAAGATCATCAAATGCGTGATGTTTATCTTGTTTACTTGATATGAAAGAATGAACTCTCAACTGCTTAGATTTGTATAATGAGTAAAAGTGCAAGATTATTCTGAACTAATCATGTTCCTGGTGACAGAAGACCTTATTAAAGATACTTTAGCATAGCTGGAGGAAAACTGCAGCTGCAATGTGATCGTCTCAACATGATTTCATATTTTGGTTACTTTGCTGAAGTTATAATTACAATTGCAAACAACCATGGGCGCCTATTAAAATGTTGAACTTTTCCAAATGTGTTTCCCCGTCTATTTTGAAAAGCTTAGCTAACAAAATGGTGCCGTTGATGATTAACCTTTTACTGACACTGAACGAAATAGTTTGTTGCATGTCTATCCATATTCATCTGTTTGGATATTAATGCCATTCATTTTTTTAACACTCCTATGAAATTTTCCAGAATCTGATTGAGGAGAAGGAAAAGAAAGTGAGGGAATTGGACAATGATGCAGGTGCCAATTATACTCCACAAAGCAAGATGGGAAAGATGCTTATGGCTAAATGTAGAACCCTGCAGGAGGAAAATGAGGAAATTGGGACCTTGGCCTCAGAAGGAAAGGTATCAAGAAAGCCCGTGTTTGCTTTTTCCTTCAACACTTGTGATACTGAGCTACATTTTCTGTTTCTATCTTGTTTTTAAGAGTTCGTCCACTAGATAGCTTGTACAATTTCTCTATAGATTGTTGATTATTTACTTTTTTCTCCTTTTCAGTAAAAAATTAGTTTATACATAAATGCTGGTAAAGAATACTAAGGATCAAAGGTCTGAAATATAAGTATAGAAATTCATTGTCGGAGGAAAATTCTTCCACTTAATAGCATCACATACACTATTACTTGTTTTAAGTTTTAACTTGGCATTGTAGCGTTCTGACCAAAATAAAGAAGGCATTGCAGAGCAAAAAAGGCAGCTCTATAGAAATTGGTGGTAATTTAGTGTTTTGCCCATTTCAGAAAACTGTTGCTAAATTCTATGAACTTTTCATTTTATAAATACAGGGACAAACGGTGTATTGTTTTTGGGTTTTTTTTTCTGCTTCCTGTAGACACTCCTGTTTAATCTTTTTCTTTTGGCATAGTGCAGTAAACTGCACGTTGAATAATGTGATGTCGTATGGTTTGACTTTCTTTCAAGGGAGACTTATATTAAGAATTTAAGATTAAAAAAGACTCAGAAACTGTTTCTTCTTTGGTTCTCCTTCTTGATTCTACCTTTTGAACCACCACCGATCCTTTCATTTGATCGGCGGTGGTTCCAATAACCTATTTTGCCTTTTATTAATCAAATAAACTCAGATTCGTTCAAATCAGATGAGATGATTAGTTTCGGTCCCGTTGCGGCCATTAAATTCACTATTGGCAACAATCATTTCTCTACGTCTACATCCATCCTGAAGATTGTGCGGTTCCTGAAGTTTCGTCCACATTAGGTTTTTTTTTTTCATAGGTAGTTGTTTCCTCCCCTTGTTGGAAGGCTCAGATTGTCTTCCCTCATTGGAAGTTTTGTGTTTACTTCCCTTGTCGGAAGTTTTATTTTTCGTTCTGGTTCGAGTGATATATTTGTATAGTATTGTGTTCCAGACATTTGTCAAGAGAATAGTCATGGACTTTCTGATTACCAAACCATTACATTGTTACAATCGTAGTTCTTGAAAGCCACCTTATTACGGTTTGAATGATTTTTTGAACAATTAAGATTAACGAAGTTTCTATTTCTTCAAGAAAAAAAGAAAAAGGGAAACTTCTATTATGGTACTAATTTTATTAGCCAAACCTAGAAGTAAAATGCTTTATTTTTCAGAGAAACTTGTATATTTATTTCTTCTTTTTTAACTGCTATTTCAAGAAATTTCCCCATTTTCTTGGTGTATATGAATGTTGCTTATTTGCCTTTGCTTTTAAAGTGCTGATCCTGTTAAATTTGCAGATGCATGAATTGATAATGAAACTTGCTTTACAAAAATCTCAATATGCAGAACTCAGAAAGCAATTTGAAGGTAGTTGTTAAATTGGCTTCAAATTGAGGTTGTTTTTAATTCATTTCTAGCAGTGGCTAAGATTTCCCTGGTTTCCTTTTTATTTCATTTGATCAATGTAAACAACGCAATTTAATTTCTATTCGTAATTTCTTACTCTACTGTTCTTAAAGATGGAACCGCAGCTTGGCTTATCGTTTGTTTCTCTTTTGCACCTTCTTCCTCATTTTTTTTTCTTTTTCAGTTATAAGTCGAGAATTTGTTGAGGAACCGTCAATCAACAAATAAGCAAGTCGTTAGTTGGCAGTTTAGCTGTTGAAAATTTTGTTTTTAGCAGTCATCTAGTGGTAACAATTAGTTGTTAAGATGTTAGAGATTTCTGTTTTGCAAGTTGAGGACCGGTTCAACGAAGCTCTTATGGAAGACATTTCTAGTACAAAATGTAAGCATTCATGTAGTAATTACCCAATCAGTTACTCTTAGGAGATGTAGAATTAGAGATTGGTGGAGAACATAAGAGAATAAACTGGGAGAGAAAGGAATAGAAGGAGAGAGATTAGGATACGAAAGATTGTTTGCTGCTTGCAAAACAGAAATCTTAACATCTTTACGACTAACCGTTGACAGCAACCGACTTAACAACCAACTGTTTCTAACTTCTTTAAATTAATTCTCAACAACTACAACCATCAACTAACATCTTGCTTCACTCCTTATTTGTTGATTGCCGGTTCCTCAGGCACAATCTCTACCTTATATTGACTCCCATGTGAAAGAGGAAGTGCTCTACACTCTGAATTTATTCTGAAAAAGTATAAATGTGCATATTCTTTCATGAGTTGCGAAATCACTGTACTTCCAAGTGGTAGTGCAGTAGAAGGATTCCTTTCCTTTACACTAATTATTTTATTTGTGTTTTGTTTAATTGTTTCATTCAGGATTGCACGACCACGTGGGTGATTTGACTAATGAAGTGGAAAAAGCGAATGAAATGGTATCCCGTCGTTGCATTTTCTCTACGCCACTTGGGACTCGGACTTGAGACCTCTAGTTAATAAGCATTATCAAAACTACCCAACCTAACAGACATTGGTTTTGAAATCTGTGTTTCGTTGATCTTTCAGGTTCATACTTTGCAGCAGAAACTTGAAGAAAGAAATTCAGAGATAAAAAGGGCGAGAGATGAATTGCACCAGAAGGATCTACAGAAGAAAGGCGAAGCTGATGCTGACAGCAACGAAAAGATTGATGTGGATTCTATTGAAGCAGAAGGTTGAGACCTCGCTCGTTATTTGCAGCAAATCCCCTACGGAAAAGCTTAATCTTCTCGTTGTACGATTAGTTTAGATCTTTTATATGTCGGGATGAATCAGAGACCTTAACTTCATTTTGTAGGTGCAGAAACTAGCGCAACAATTGGCCACAAGTACTTGGATATTTGGTTACAAATTCTCTCTTTCCATATGTTTAGGCTGTTTCATTCTCACACATTCTTTCACTTAATTTTTTGTCGGAAAATATTAGAATGACAACTTCATGTCATGCTGCAACATACATTTGCTCACAAGAGCTGTCTATACAGTCTTGAACCGCATGTTATGCATCGAGATCTGTGAATACATGTATCTTAAGGATTGTATGGAATGTATGGACGACTTATGTGAATCAATGTATCATGCGATGGGAAATACCCTTTGTCATTCGAGCTCTTTCTCTCTCTCTCAATTTCTTTTCTTTTCTTTTTTTTTTTTTTGTTTACATTGATCAAATCTAACAACAATAACTTTTGATGTTGCTAAACTATGCAACGCTACTATTAATCTACTAGAGTTGTCAGGAAAAAAAAAAAAAAAACCTAGCCAACTAGAAATATGAGCAAGGTTCAATAAATAAGAAAAACTTCACAACTCCATAAGAAATTAACCTACTAGGATATTCTTATTGCTTAGATCAATGTAAAGTTCAAGTCACTCTAAGCATAAGGTGGTGTTTGGTCACTCTACTACATCTTAAATTTTTAGTGCTTATCTATTAAGACTATTTCTATAACAACTTATTAAATAAAGTCTTATATATTTTGAGATGTTTGATAAAAATAGTTTAAGAGCCTCTTATTTAAAAAGTGAGTGCTTGGAAAACAAATTTGTTATCTCTTATTAGAGGGGGTATTTTGTGTCATTTATTTGCATAACTGTGAATCCCTTGAGGCAACATCTATCACCAATTCAGTCTTTTATCATAACAGCTACTGCTATTTATAAAGCTTCAACTTGAATGCACATAAAGACATTACAGTGATAACACCGGGGGAGCAACTACTCTGCTATTTATGAGGAAGCCCTATGCGTTTGTGATCTTTGAATCTCGCCTACGTTGTTCGGATCTGCTAATTCACTTATTTAATAAGTTAAAAAACTTAACTTACTAGTTAAGAGGTCTTTCCTCTTATTTTTTAAAAGGCTTATTTAAAGAAAGAGGTGAAAAGTAACTTACCAAACACACTTATTTACCTCAAGCTCTTATTTAATAAGACTTATCACAAATAAGAGGTAGAAGTAAGTGTGAAGTAAGTGTTGCCAAACATAACCCAAGACAAGAATGAACTAGGTAGTATCTGAATGAACAATATACTATCAAACATACCCAAAAAAATAACTTTGGAAAAAGAAGAAGAAAGGTTAAGAAAGGTTGGGTCTTGCAATCGATTAGTAGTCCACTTTGACCAACTTCAGTTTTGATCTGTTGCGCGAATATTGTGCTTCTTGAAGTACTCCCTAAACCCGTACACGCTAGTGTCGAAATTGAACTGAAATAGAATGTAAAAAAATTAGAAGTAACACAGAGAAAATATGAGAGAATAACCTTCATAAACATTGTAAAATATAGGCTTAATTGATTAAATTATCTTAATCTTTTACAACTTTTGTTATTATATTCTAACCTTTTGAGATTTGTTATTATATCCTAACATTTCTAAATTATTGAATTTGTATTTCAAGTCGAATTTTAACTTAAAATTTGATAAGGCGGCACCTTAATATGAATTTAAAAAGTCACTTGATCACTCATAGTTATCAAAATGATTATTAATTTTATGATTTAAACTCATTATTTTAAGTGCCACATCATCAAATTTGAAGTTTAAAAGTGGTTTAGTATACAAATTTAACAATCTAGAAAGATTAGGATATAATAACAAATTTCAAAAGGTTAGGATACAATAACAAAAGTTGTGAAACGTTAAGATATTTTAACCAATTTGGCCTAAAATATAATTACTCAAAAATAGGAATAAGAACTTACAGGTAAGACCTTGACTGAGTACTTGGTTATATTGGGATCAACAATCCTTCCTTGGTTTGCTGCCTGCAACCAAATGACAAGACTGAACTTCATAAGGTTCACCACTTACATAAAAAGCAACAAATCCAGAATATTTGGCATTGCAATCATTGTCACCCAAATGAGTTTAATGAGAGGACACAAGCATCAGAGTCTGTTAATTTATGTCCAAATCTTTCTCCCAATTCAATTGATGCAGTGGTAAAGTTATTGAGATGTTCTTGGTGATTATATTGTCATTGGATCAAATTCTATCATTTAAATCCCAAGTATGTTGGTTTCTCCAGGGTCATGAGATTGGGGTGTCTGACAGAGTCTAAGAGGATTAGTCGAGCCAAGTATGAGGGGGCCGAAAAAGATTCAGACACCCATAATTAGAAAAAAAGAAAAAAAAATGTCCTGATCATTGTCTTAGTGTATAAAAACGACTGAAGAAAAAGGAGGTAGTTGGTTCATGATCATAGAAGGATTTCCTACTCTTTTGCAGTCATTTTTCGATAACAATAAGGAAAACCGAAAATGACATTATCAAATTACGGCTTAAAAATACAAGAGAAATGACGATGTGTCTTAAGGTTTTTAGACTACCGTGAGACAATTTGTGCACGTGTTTTTTCACTCTTACATCTGAGAATGGAAAACAATTTTTAAATTTGAAATGAAGCAGCTTAACCAATTGATGAGTGGATTCGCTAAAGTGGTATTGAATGCATTAGGAGCACTGCCAAAAAGAGAATGTTTTGGTGAGAAGTAAGTATATGATGTATATCAAAGTAACAACAACAGCAACAACAACATAGCCTCAATTCCAAGTTAGTTAGGGCCGATTTTCATTGACATCCTCCTAAAAAAAAAACTTATAAGCTTGACTATCTAATACTCCCTCCAGTCATTTATATAAGTCATTCTAGCAAAAACTTATTATTCAAAATTGTAAATCGTTTTCGGAATTCAAGAGTGTATTTATTGCATTTTGACCTAATTTACCCTTATACAATTCAAACATTTATGATTCTTCAATTCTTCAATTCATTTAATGTCAAATGACATATATGTAAATTGCACTCGTAATTAAGGTTGCCTTAATTTTTGTGTCTTTACCTTAAACGACCTACATTTTTGACCGGAGGGAGTAATTAATTATTGCGCAGGGGATAGACTTTCATACAATCTTCACCACTTCTAGCCTACCACGACCATATCAACACAACAGTGCCAGCTCAAGACACCGTTGAATAAAAAAAAACAAGCACACCAATTTTTTATAAGGGGCAAGTCAATTTACGTGCATTTTAAGTGAGCCACGCTATCATTTTTAGGTGCCTTTAGTCGTGCTTATAATTAAATGCTTACAACCATTACAAAAAAGTATATGCATCGCATAAGTAAAGCATCCCAAAAAGCAAATACAAATGGGAGGAAATAAACCAAACTCACTTGTTGTGGACTATGAAATATTTCAACGAAAGGATAATCTTTCCTCTGCCGAGTAATGCAGAATCCCGGATATTTTGGACATTCCACCTGCAGTGCATGCATTGCATATAATCGAAGGAAAAATAGCAGAGTCAAAGAGGCACTTGGGCAAGAGCAGAGAAAAATAACAATGCAACTTTCCCTGTAAAAGGACCATACTACTTGTAGAGCCAGACACTATTTAACTGCTCAATTTTCTTACACGCATAAACTTTACATGGGGGTAGAACTCTGCAGCAGCCTCCTCCAATACTTTATCAAGATGTTGTGAATAATTACACCTGCGGAAAGCCCGTGCTTGATTATTATGGACAACATCAGATATCTGGGTTGATATTTTATGGTATTAAGTTACTAGATGTCTTACTTACTTGATGGTAAATGCAACAACAATAGGATGACCTTCCTGGAGTAGCTGAACAAATTCACGCTCCGATGTAAAGTGAATAACCCTTGAAGGCCCAAGATCTTTCGGATAACCAGTATAATACCTACAACAAATATTTATATGAAACAAATGATGCGCATAAATGGTCCTTTCTAATCAACAATGCACTTCATGCGTGATATAAATAAGTAGAAACGGTATAAAGCTCCATAAGTAGGACAAATAAAATTTTTCCACATACTGAAATTAAAGAATAAATAAATAAATTTGTAGTTCCCCTAAACATTACATTATACACTTCACAAATGGTGTTTAGTTATGTCAACAAAAAGGGAAAAAAAAAAAAAAAATTATCTAGAATGCATAGGAGTCTTATGTAGAAGTGAACGGGTACCACAGTATGCAATGTAGCGAGGAACACGCAAGAAAGCTCATCATCAATTCATTAGAAAACTAGCTATAAGTATTAATTAAAAAAAAAACAAAAAAAAAAACACTTTAAGTAATTTTGGGAGCTTACTAAATGCACATACTTGCTGGTTTCACGAATACGGCTGATCATTTTATCGAAAAATGATGGCTCCTCCATCTCAATTTAGCACTACCTTCAAAACTCACTTAGTATCGTCCTGCTCAAGCACAACATCAAACTTAAGTAAATAAGATGAATAAATCAACACCTAACACAAAAACTAGAAAAACAGAACTAACTTTCTCAAATATGTAAATGACTCCCACAGCTTGAAATATGAATGTACAACCAATCCATACAAGCACGTTCAAATTAAAAGCACACAAAACATATACACACACAACAATGTACATCTTCTCATCTTTAATTCTTTTTTTTTTTTTTTTTTTGGTTTTGCATATGGTATCCGACTCATGAACGTGAATGTTGGGTGGTAAAGCAACAACAATTACATAAAATGAACGTAGCAAAAATGAGGATGCTTAGGTGAATGTGTGGTAAAGCTCGTAAAGATAGAATAAGAAATATATAAATTCAAAGACAAGTAGGAGTAGCACCAATTGATACAAAATTAGAGAATGGCGGTTGTGGTGGTTTGGTCACCTGCAAAGACGGTAGTGGGGGCATTTGGTCGCCTACAAATGCCCCCACTAGAAAACTTGACTCAATAGAAACTGTAGAAATTCGACGAGGTAGGGGTAGACCAAATTTAACATAGGATACATTAATTAAGAGGAATTTGAATGGTTTGGAAAGCTCACCATCGGTTGCACTTAATCGAGCACAATGAAAAGTTTGATCCATGTAGCCGACCCCGATTAATTTGGAACTGAGGCTATGTTGTTGTTGTTGTTGCTGCATATGGTATCCGACACCAAATGCGCCGCTGCCAACTAGTCCACAACCAGGCCCTGTTGGTGTGGCCCCCTAACCCAGTTTTTTTTTTCCATTCACAAGACTCGAAACCGAGACTTGGCGAGTCCATTGCCACTCGAACCGACCTGAGACCTTCTAATTTTTAACTAGCAATTGATGACATGACTTACAAAGGGAATACCAATAGAGAGCTATTGATACAAGAGCAAGCACTTCCTAAAACTAACTTCAACATAAATATAGCTAAATCATCTACATGGGCTTCATGGGTAGCTGAAAAAAAGCATTTTTTCCCATCTATAATTAAAAAAAAAAACACACACACACACACACACACACGCATTGAACTCATTCAGGCATTTCATCAAACACCTTCTATCCAACAAACCCAACCACAAATTCAACCATTTTTTGCACTCCAAACATTGAAAGCGACCTTGTGTGATGGATTCTGAGCAATTACAGTCCTCGAAATCAAACAAAACGAAACGAGATTTCATTCAAAATAAAATAAAATTTGAGCAGACCTGAATGGATGAATCTCTCAAACTCGATTAGTGTTGCATGTTTGCCAAACAGACCCTTAAGTTTTAGTAGACTAGAAGCTTTGATGGGCCGATGAAATGGACTGTCTTTTCAATATGGGCCTCGAAAAGCCCAAACAAATGCAACGATTTGTTCCAAATCTCGATGGGTATCGGACGAGGCGAAAATGTTCATGTTCTCGATCGGCTCCAGGAACGACGCGTGGCTGCGAAATAATCGGCACCGTCCAGCGTTCCCTAGTGACAATGCGGTGTCAAATTCTGAGTGGTTGTTGATTGAGTAGTTGGAACTACAAGTGGCTGTACTTGGCAAGGATTTGGTGGACCCACGTGGAAATGTTGACCAGTTGTTCAAATCCGTACCATAATTGGAATTTGGAAGCGATACAACTACCAAACATTTCAACTACCTTTTTATATAAAAAGATTTTCACTAACCATATCTCAGTCGCCCCACTCAACTCATCCCATCTCACCACCAAATTTGAATTTCATGAAGTCCGAGCAAAATCACGTCGATTCGACACCGTGGGTGTATTCATCATCTCTTTTAATATCAGCTCTTCACCTTCAGAAGGGGTGTTGGGGTGAGGGTAATGGGTACAACAAGAACATTTTTGGGGTTTTAAAAAAAAGTGGGGTACTCTAAGTAAAAAATGGGATACGACGAAGTAAAAATTCAAAAAGTGGTAAGTTTAATAAAATTTGGAATCCGTTTAGCTACTCACTTTGTAAATTTGTCTTGCCCCCACGAAGTCTAATGGCCCATTCATCTTCTCGGTGATTTGGTTTACTTTTTTTTTTTTTTTTTTTTTAACAGTAGGTATCCACGTGAGCTTGACTATTTTCACAATATCTTAGTGTAATCAACATGAGTGTACCCTATTGGCCTGAACAAACTTGACACTCGTTCGAGTTACATATTGTTTATGTTTTTTGGTAATAACGTATCACATATTATAAGTTTGGAGGGTTGTTATTTAAATCCTTTTATCCTCCCTCCCTTACCCAATGTTTTTTTTCTTTCTTTAATTTTTCTTCAAGAAAAAAGCAAAAACAAAAAAAAACAAAAAAAGACAAACAAATAGGGTGTTGTAAATTGGATGACCCTTTAACTAAGCTTATGAATGATCACATTGTCAAGCATGACTCTCACATTGAATAGTAACATCAAGCATGACTTCTACATTGAATGTAACTTGTACACTCTACATAATTTGTATTCAACTCCAATGTATAATCACTTATCCATGTATTGTCATGTAACTTATCCTCTCCAATGTACACCAACTCTTCCATGTATTGTCTATGTTGCTTGTGATGTGTTGTATGACTTGTGGTGTATGTATAACTTGTACACATTGAATAAGTACAATTAATATCATCACCAAATGGCCTATATAAAGGGTGCCAACTCCATTGTAATTCACACACCAATGTTGGAATGAAAATCTCTACATTTCTCAACTCTAGCTCTCTTCTCTCTTGTCTCCTCTTCTCTACTTGTTATAGTAGTTATTAGTTTATGTCTTCTATACTTAAGTCTCTAGCAAGTTCAACTTAAGTTCTAGTTGGCTTACAACTTAGTTTACAACAGAGGGAAGCTTTCTTCATTTTTTTGAGAAACATGGGAGTTTTTTATTACTTGTGTATGCTCTTCACACAAAATCTCTACAATAGGATCCAAAGTGGTTAGTAAAATGCTTTTTTTAATCCATTTTTTACATGTCATCCCACACGTATTTATTTTTTTCTTTTTTGGTAGAACCATTTCATGTATTTGATTGTGATTGGTTTTCGCATCAATATATATATATTCGCTAAAATTGATATATATTTAAAGACTCCTAATGAGTGCATGTAAAGATATGAATCAAAATAATCGGACTCGAAACTCAAGAGCTTAAGTGTTGATAATTTACTGAAATAAAAAATCTATTTGGACTCGTTTTGACACTAACCTACTAACCTTATCCGACATCATGTATTTTATCTCGGAATGCACCCGCACACGTTTTAACGTGTACCCACTACACTGGTTCCTTAATCTATTTCTTTTAACCTCTTCGAGAAGCTCGTACGTGCGTCACAGCCGTGTTCGCGTGTCATGCAACATGGACATCAAGAAGCTTCGTCCACCGGGCCCACTCCGCATAAAATGCGTCATGGGCCACCACATGGCAACACTTGACTAGTCCGAATGGCAGTTGAGCTAACTACCAGAGTAGTTTGCGATCCACGGAGGCCCAGCTCACGTAAGGGTGTCGGCACGCAATAGTCCTCTCCTCTATAGTACGAGATAACACGCCTCACTTTTTTTACTCTTCAATCTGGTCGAACCATTAACAGCTAATCTTTATTTTTAATATTTGATTAAAGTTTTTGGTACACTGTGAGACCTCTTTTTCAACTTTATATTGTGTCTAATTTTATAGAGACTTGTTGGATGTATAGGGAGGTCTCATTTGGCCAAAAAAAAAAAAAGAAAGATTGAGAGCTACATTTATATATATATATACGTGAAATAATTTGTTAAACATAATTTGAGACGCATTTGGCTACAATATTGACAAAAAAATTTTAAAATCTAATACTACTTAAAATATTTAACAATTTAACAATATCCACCAATGTGGCAAAAGTCGTGTTTTGAAAACACAGACTTTAGTGTAAGATTATAATAAAGAAAACATGTTTTCGAAATACGATTTCTTTGTTGAGAGGAAAGACATGTTTTGAAAACACAATTTCTTTGTTTCACTTTCATACATTTTTCAAATAGTTGTATAAGTTAAAAACGTTACATCAGCGAAAGATGTTAGATTGTTAAATATTTTAAGAAGAAGTTAGATTTTGAAAAAAAAAAATTCAATAGTGTTTTTTTCAAGTCAAAAGTCCACATAAAGAGCTACGGCGTATCTCAATTTCATTTATACGTGATTACAACATTTAAATTTTTGATATACTGAAAATCTAGAAAAAAAAACAAAAATTTATATATTGAAGGCAGGAAAGTTACTCTTTTTTTCTTATAATAAAGCAGATAAGATGCGAATTAATAATCCAATATATTCAAGAAAATATTAGAGCTTAATTTGGTCAATTGTTCAAAAAAACTAACAAACCCCTTTTTCTATTGTCTCTCTTGTTTGGGTCAGCAATGTTATCCATTTTGGATTATTGAATTCAAAAGAGATTAATTTAAAAACAGAAGAAGCAATGTCTTGGATTTAATTCCTATAGTTATCAACATGGGCCCATGCCAAATCTCTTTTACTTTGGATGCATTCAACTGGTCGGTGAACTGTTCATAACAGAAAATTTGACTCAATTAACAAACAGTGCAAAGACACTTGTCCATTCTCAGTGGCAGTTAGAGACTCTTCTGTTCTGTACCCCAACTTCCATGCCATTTCACAATTTTCACTTATAAATATGTGCTACCATGGCCATTAGTTTCATCACACATAGCAACTTTAATTAAGTTCTCATTGCAACAAACAACCAAGTTTTCATTTTGTAAGTCTCTCTTTAAGTGCTTGTTTTGATTATTAGTCTTTTTTTTTTATCTGGGTATTTCTTCAATTTTTGTTGTTGAATTAACCTTGATTAGAAGTTTGTTTTTAACTTTGTATAATAGAAATGGCACCTAGTTTTTTGAGCAATGGCTCTAAAGATGTGAAAGTGTTAGGCAATGAAAGCAGTCCTTCATTGATTACATTAGAGGGATCAAATTTGATGGCCAATGGCCATGTGATTCTCTCTGATGTGCCATCTAACATTGTTGCAACACCTAGTTCATCTATTGTGTCTAGAGAAGGTATTGAGAGCATCACAGACCTTCAAAGGGGTTGCTTTGTTGGTTTCAACTCAAAAGACTCCCTAAGTAGGCATGTGGTGTCTCTAGGGAGGCTCATGGACATAAGGTTCATGAGCATTTTCAGGTTCAAGGTCTGGTGGACAACACTTTGGGTAGGCAACAAGGGGAGTGATGTTGAGCATGAGACCCAAATGATGGTCTTGGAGAAATCTAACCATGGAAGGCCTTATGTTCTCCTCCTACCCTTAATTGAAGGACCCTTTAGGGCCTCACTCCAGCCGGGCGAGAACGAAAACATCGACATCTGCGTCGAGAGCGGCTCGTCGAAAGTCATGAGCTCCCGCTTTCGGAGTAGCTTGTATGTGCATATTGGAGATGACCCTTTTAGTCTAGTGAAGGATGGGATGAGGGTTGTGAGGGAACATTTAGGGACTTTTAGGCTTTTAGAGGAGAAGAGCCCTCCACCTATAGTAGACAAGTTTGGTTGGTGCACTTGGGATGCTTTTTACCTCAAAGTGCACCCTGAAGGGGTGTGGGAGGGGGTCAAGGGCCTTGTGGAGGGTGGGTGCCCTCCAGGGCTAGTCCTAATCGACGACGGGTGGCAGTCGATATGCCAAGACAATGAGTCGATATCGGACCAAGAAGGCATAGACAGGGCAATGGCAGGGGAGCAAATGCCTTGTAGGCTCATAGACTTCAAAGAGAATCACAAGTTCAGTAAGTACAAGAGCAAGGCCAAGAAGGGTATGTCAAATGGTCATGTTAGTAATGGACCTAATGGTGCCCTGGATGAGTCTTGTGATGTGGGCATGGGTGCCTTTATTAGGGACCTTAAGGGGGCGTTTAAGGGTGTGGAGCAGGTATATGTGTGGCATGCACTTTGTGGTTACTGGGGTGGTTTGAGACCTGATATTCCAGGCTTCCCCCATCAAGGGTCATCAAGCCTAAGCTGTCTGAGGGGTTGCAGATGACTATGGAGGATCTGGCTGTCGATAAGATCGTCAACAATGGCGTAGGGTTGGTCTCGCCGGAGTTGGCTCACCAGATGTATGAGGGTCTTCATTCACATCTCGAACGTGTTGGGATCGATGGAGTCAAAGTGGATGTTATTCATGTAAGTTCTTGAATGATCTTAACTTATTTGTTCTACTTTTCATTGATTAAATTAAATTGCATACACTACTTTATGCATTTTAGTCTCTCTACTTTTCAAAAATATATGCATTTTATTAGTCTTTTTAATATATTCCTTTAGTATGTTTGTTGTTCCTAATATGCATATCTTTTGGACTTAGGTAAAAAAAAAAAAGGCAGTAAAAACTAGGCTATGTTACAGTTTGGTTGTTGATGTTTGAAAATGTTTCAGAGGGACTAAAGCGCGTATTTTTGAAAATAGAGGAATTAAAGTCTATGTGATGACAAATTTCATATGTAGTATGTTTCATTTTTTTAAAAAAAAAAACAATTTGATTCATGTATAGCTAAGGAGGTATCAAGATTGTTTTCTTTGAGGGGAGTTTTTTTATGGACATCTTTTGATTAAATTGCAGTTGCTGGAGATGTTGTGTGAGGACTTCGGAGGCAGAGTTGAGCTGGCCAAAGCTTACTTCAAAGCACTTACTGACTCAACAAGGAAGCATTTTAATGGAAATGGAGTCATAGCAAGCATGGAACACTGCAATGATTTCATGTTTCTAGGAACCGAAGCCATATCGCTGGGCCGTGTAGGTGAGTATATATACTCAAAGAACATAGATCAATATTTCAATTCCAATTCCTGCAACAACTAACTATGATTTTTCTTTAGGAGATGATTTCTGGTCAGCTGAGACATCAGGTGATCCCAATGGAGCTTTTTGGCTACAAGGGTGTCATATGGTGCACTGTGCCTACAACAGCTTATGGATGGGCAACTTCATACAGCCTGACTGGGACATGTTTGAGTCCACACACCCTTCGGCGGAGTTCCATGCCGCCTCTAGAGCGATATCGGGAGGGCCTATATATGTGAGTGACAAAGTGGGGAAACATAATTTCCAGTTGTTGAAGAGACTAGTTTTGCCTGATGGATCCCTTTTGAGGTGCCAATACTTTGCTCTTCCTACCAAAGATTGCCTCTTTGAAGATCCTTTGCACAATGGCAAGACCATGCTCAAGATATGGAACATAAACAAGGTATAGTAATTTAAAAATCGGTGCTTTTCTTGCTATCTCGTCCGAAAGTTTTGTTATATTTCGCATTGAGCAGATTGAACTTTTAATGCAATCTAGTTAGGAACTTGAAAAGGCTGATCAAGCTTAGGTCTACTCTTTGAGTGGTAACTTAATATATGTTCTCCTATTTTGATGCAGTACACTGGAGTTCTAGGAGCATTTAACTGTCAAGGAGGTGGTTGGAGCCGCGAAACTAGAAGAAACGAATGCTTTTCGGAGTTTTCGCAAACTATTACATCGACAACAAATCCAAGAGACATCGAGTGGAAAAGTGGGAAGAATCCAATTTCCATTGATGATGTTGAAGAATTTGCAGTGTATATGTTCCAAGCAAGGAAGCTTGTGCTCTTGAAACCATCCCAAGACATAGAGATCACACTAGGACCATTTACTTTCGAGCTTCTCACAGTTTCTCCTGTGAAAACTCTTCTGAAAAAAATGGTACATTTTGCTCCTATTGGACTAGTGAACATGCTCAACACTGGAGGCGCTATACAATCGTTGAGCTTCGACGATGGTGAGAACTCGGTTCGAGTCGATATAAAGGGGACTGGAGAAATGAGAGTGTTTTCATCACACAAGCCTAGAATCTGCAAAATCAATGGAGAGGAAGTGGATTTCAAGTATGAAGAACAGATGGTTGTGGTTCAAGTTACATGGCCTAGTTCTTGCAGCATATCAACAGTTGACTATTTATTCTAAGTTTAGAGTATTGATTAATTTGCTATGAAATATGTATTGGTGAGATTTATTTTTTTCTTTTTTGGTTTTGTATGAAAAAGAAATCAATGTAATTAGCATGTATACATATAATTTCTTCTTATTTTTCTGTATTGAACTGCACAAATTAAATTGTTTTGCCAAATGAGCAATATTTTTTTTTTTTTTTTTAATCTAAAGATTTATATATACAAGCTTAACACAGTTTCATTTCTTTTTCTCTTGATTTTTTTATATACCCTTCTTTCTATATGTACAAGCTTAAGAAATAATTGAAGTTCAAGTATATTCTATAGTAATTGATGATTGATGGTGTGGCATCAACTTGTGAGAAACATACACAAGTACTTCTTTGAATCCTATCATAGAAAAGTTCACAATTTAGTTTTAACTTAAATTTAAGACACATTTCAATGAAACCACCCATAATGTATGGTACTCTTCCCTAAGTGATCTCTCAAAAAATTTAAGATGGGGATAGCTTTAATTTACAGATGTACTTCTGTGGTTAACTATATAGTTAACTGAAATATTTTGCATTGTTGCCTAATGGTGTAATCCTTTTTGTTTTAGGAAAGATACTACATTCCATCTCATTTTCACATTTATTTAACACTCAAGCACTAGGAGTTGTCCGTTTTGTTGTTAGGAGAGATGCAACATGCCAGAAAAATTTTTAGATGTACAGTAAAAATTAGTTTAAATGAGTAAAATAAGTGCGTATTTTTTTTTATTCCATAAATAAGTGTGTATTTTTTTATATTCCATAACAAAGGTAAAACGCGTTTTGAAAATGTGCCATTGGTGTGCAATGTTGAAAATACACGAATGATGCATTTTGAGAATGCGTCATTCATGTATTTTGAACATCCCATGTGGCGTCCACGTGGATTGTCCAATAACATGAATGTCGCATTTTGAAAATGCGACATTCATGTATTCTGAACATCTCACATCCCATGTGGCGTCCACGTGGTTTGTTCCATAATACAAATGGCGCATTCGGAGAATGCGCCATTCGTGTTATGTGCAATGGTCCGTGACATTTGCACGGTTTGCATTGATTGGTTTTCCACCTCGAAATACGTGCATGACATTTGCACGGTTTGCATTGATTGGACGAGGTTGTATGAGTTGTCTACCTCGAGATACGTGCACGACGTTTTGCATCGATTGCATAAGGTTGCATGAGTTGCACACCTTGAGATACGTGTATGACGTTTGCATGAATTGCACGAGGTTGTGTGGGTCGACCACCTCGACAAACGAGCGTAGCGTTTCCTTGACTTCTCAACCTCGAGATACATGCGTGACCTTTACATGAATTGTCCACGTCAAGATACGTACGTGCATGTCCTTTACATGAGTTGTTTACCTCGAGATATGTACGTGCCCTTTACATGAATTATCTACCTCGAGATATGTGCGTGACGTGGGTTGTCCACCTCGAGATACGTACGTGACGCGACTTGTCCATCTCGATACGCACATGTCGTTTGCATGGGTTTTCCACCTCGAATTGAACAAATAACTCCTTTTGAGAATGAGTAATTAAGACAATTTTGTATTTTGTATAGATGACTCCTTTTAAAAATGAGACATTCATTCCACATCATCAAACACACCACGTCATACATCCACATCATCATCAATAGCTCTTTTTCAAAAGGAGACATACCTTACTTTTGTAATTTTAAAGTAACCCCCATATTTTATGAATAAAAAAGTAAACTCAACCTATTTTTTGAAATACACCCAACTGCCATCTCATTTCATATCTATGGAAGATGCTAGGGTGACCCGGGATGGGACAATCAAGATGGACATTCGATGATGGTGTCTATTCATTCACGCATCGGGATGTTTGCGCACCCATATTGATGCACGATGGATGAATGTCATCACCAAATGTCCATCCTAAGTGTCCCATAATTGGATTATCCCAGGATTTTCCCACATCTATTTAACATCCAAGCACTAGAAGCTTGTGTCCATACCACGAGACTATTTTCAACCGAGAACTTTTTTATTTGTTTTTTGATAACCAAGTATGATCTCAAACTTGATAATTCCAAAAGCAATTCTTGGTTATATCTCTGGACCGCATCCTCTCGAGTAGGTTGAATTACTGCGACTAACAACAACAACGACAATAAAGTTTCAATCCCCAATTAGTTAGGGTCAGCTACATATATCAAACTCTTCTATTATGCTTGATTTAGTGCAATGCATGTTTAAAAATTCTTTAAATCTATGTGTCCCAAGTTAGCTTCTGTATACCTCTACATTGTCGAGTTTCTTCAAGGGGTATATTCAATTTGACAAATCTATGAATTTTTTAAATGATGAATTTCATAGAATTTGATGGATTTGGAAGAACTCTCCAAAATCCATCCAAATCTCATGGCTTATTTTTTGAATAGAAATCCATCAAATCCATTAAAATCCACTAAAATCCTAATGTGTTTACAAATAGAATATACTTAGACATTTTAGAAATCCATTAAAATCCATCGAAATCCTAATTGAATACCCCTTGATATATCAAAAGTCTATTAAAATGCTTCAAAAGTCTATGACGACCCCTTCTTCTAAACAGGGCACCGCCCGGCCTAATTCCCTAATCAAGCCTCAATCCGAACCACATAAGACTTAATTACGTATTAGTCAGCCTTTTGTCCTTATATTCTTCGATATACATGTCAATATATTATTAGATTTTAGAGTTAATTAAAACTTTTTTACATTTTAATATTATATCACGTGTTTAAAAGTTATGCGGAAGCTCTTATTATTCAAAAATTCTAAGTGTGGAAAACGAAGAAACACATCATCACATGTATGTATATATCATAAAGATAATAACATAGTATGATACATGAGTCTCAAAATGAGGAACTATACACTCAACCCAATACATAACCCAAAATGTACAGTAAAGATATAAACATAATAATACATCTAAAATCGAGTCATACAAAATAAGATAGTAGAGTCGCCAAAGTGCTCAAGGAAAGTCATTGATCTTCTCCTTTCCCGGTCTGCTGCTGTTCGACAGACCTACACCCATCGTTAAAAACTAGACGATGAGTATATTGATATTTAATTAATAACTGAAGAATTCTATGTCACATTTCCAAAATATAAGAAAGGTATTTAAAAGCATAAAGTAGCGAAAAGTTGTTGAATCAAGTAATGCAAGTAAATACCACAGTTAAAAATGTATATACCGAAACAAGCTAAGTCGAGATGATCTACGTCCAGTCGGCAGTGAGAACTATCACCTAACCTTTTCCACTACTATATGGAGTCGCGCTCATTATATTCCATACAAATAGCGGAGCTGCGCTGTACGCATATAAATCATCTATCTCATTATTGCCGACCACCCCGAGTCTCATACCTCGTGTGTCGCACAAGTGTAGTCGTGAGTGCGGAACCACGGTACACCCATATCCTCGTGAACCGCGCATCTCTTGTGCAATGGACACTAAATAATCCCTACTTTAGTTTTCAAAGACCAATAATTTCAAGTCCCTAGGATTTCAAAACTAGTTAAACTACAAAGCCCAAGGAAATAAAATACAATTCTAATCCATTCCAACTTATCCTAATAGCATGCTTTTCATCAACCATCTATTAAGAATATCATCAAGAGTAGAAATTGGAATAAATGAAACATTTCGCAAGGCATCATGTTAACAATATTCAAATATGAATAGACACAAGAACAACATGATGTGAGATTACAAGTAGCAATGTCTATAAATAGACTATAAAACAATACAAGTCAATGAAATGAAATGAAATGAAATATAAAATTCTCACAGCTTTACTTACAAGTCATAAAGCTTATCCTAGCCTATCCGGCCTTCCAACAATCCAAAACGCGTTCCGAACTCTCGAGACCTCCCGTTAGTTCCTGTCACGACCCAAATCTCTAAACCTCATTTTAATTCCTTAATCAGGATCATCAACCTTAGACGTGGGACCTACACTGTAATACGTGCACCGACCGAGGCACGTGGCCGAGGTATATCGTATTTTTGTATTGATGTATGCCTAGTGTTATGTATTATGTGTAGACTTACTAAGTCGATTTGTACAGTTGTAGGTGTCGAGACGAGAGCGGGGACACGCCTCAAGTAGCGTGCAAGCCGGGGAACCGGGTAGTTAGCATTTTGGTAAGTCTTATTTAATACTAATATGAAATAAGAAATTACTTATAAGTCTATGGTTGTGTTTGTTAATGTAAATCAAATTAAAGGCCTATAGTTGAGTAAATTAAATGGAAAGCATATGATTGGTCTAGAGATACACATTGACACATCTAGGAACTAGGTGAGTAATGAAATGGTTTCACTTGAGGTTGAGTTAGTGGGAGTTGGTGGGATATATAGCAAGAGGTGGACCATTAGATATTCATCGGGATACATAAATCCATGGAGATCAAGGGCTAGGAAGGAACGTCACCTTAATATATAATATTAGTGATCAAACAACATGCAAACCAAATCACTCATTCATTTTTATTGGAGAAGAAGAAGGAATTGCTGGAGATGAGTGAATCATCAAGGTGTTGAAGGAATCCATGGGAGTTTTTGAGAAATTCTCAAGCTAGGGTGCTACATCAACTAGGTACACATCTTTATAGTTGAAATTAGAACAAGTTCTGGTTTTAGGCTAATTTCATATGGTATATGATGGAGTATTTGCAATTGATTTATATATTTAGATTCCTCATTTCAAGTTGATAACCCAGCTATATTTAAGTTTTTAATTTGGTTTTGAAATCATAAAGATATGAATTTTTGAAGTTGCAACACCAAAACTAGAATTTTACATGTTGTATTAGGAATCAACTTGGGTAATTTAGTCATAATCTGCTCATTTTAGATCCAAATTGATCCAAACTAGTGGTATTTGAAAGCTTATTTAAAGGGAAATAACTTTGTTTAACTAAAGGTATTTTGATTCAAATTTTTTTATGCCCAAACATGCTCTACAAATAGGTGCTAGAATTAAAAAGGAAAGTTTTGAAACTAAACTTATTAAGAGCATAACTCCCTAAATACAAATCCAAATGAGCTAATCTTTCAATATGTTGTATTTGGATATGTTTTCTACCTTGTGACCAAAAATCGCATTTTTAAGAACTATAGATTAGGAGAAATAGATTTTCTAATTCCGCTGGTCGGATTAAGTTCTAATTATACCTATGTTTAGTAAAATCATGACATCTCTTTCATTTTAAATCAGAATTTTACAAATTAAACCTTTCCAGAAAGCTAAGAGAGACCAAAAATAATTGTACTAATGTAAGATTTTGATATTTGGACCATTTCATGCATAAAAGTGCATTAAAATGTAGGATTGAAATTGAGACTTAATTTAGTCTTTAGGGGCTGATTTAGAAAGATTGATTTAAAGTCTATTAAATCAATTTGAATACACAATAAACACCACTAAATTGAGCTTAAACCCAATATATTTGAACTAATGAGACACCAAACTCGGGAACCTAGGAAAATGGTACGGAAGAGCGAATACAAGATTTGGAGTATCGGGAGGCTAGTAAAGCTAGGACTTTACTTTGTCGTTGTGAGTATACCTAATGACAACTTTACTTGGCCATTCATTTATATTAATTGTTGTCCTTGCATAGTCCTTTTGACTTTTTTGCGTTTGCATTCTTATATCATGTGTTCTTTATGTCTATGCTCACTTGATAAGTCTAGTTTGCATGATATCCATTCATTTGATTTGATTCATTGATTCTATCCCATGCTATGTCTATTCTTGTTGTTGTAAATGTGAATTGAATGATAAATAGCATGCTATTAGGCTAGTGAATATCTTATAAATATTTAAGAGACTTGTATTCCTTATTTGTTTAGGTGTGTAGATGTGTTTGTGCCTTGACAATCCATACTTGGTATTTCTTGAAATTTTAAAAGTAGTTTTTGCATTTAGGTCCCGTACTCGATCGAGGTGTGCGTGACTCACGGGGTCAAAGTACCTGGGGATGTCGGCACATGTTACCTGACATTGTATGACACTCGGGGTTAGAGTCCCTGAGGTGGTCTACACACCGAGGTTAGAGTCCCTGGTAACACTTGGGTTATAGTCCCTTGTGTTATATGATTATTGAGTCGGAGTGACATGCTTCGCTACCGACCGGACCTATCACCACTACTTAGCCTAGTGTCAGTATCACTTGTTTAACTCTGGTATTTACTAGCATATGGTTTATTTTCTAGTTTTTCCATTTATATACTTTTAACTACCATTTGAATATTTGAAAATGCAAATAAAACTTGTCATCGGGGATTACTGTTTTATTCTTGTACTCACCGACATTTTTATGACAGTGGGTGCAAAGTCGTCTACCAACAGGCCGAACAAAGAGAAGATCAGGGATTATCCATGAGCCCGCGCCGCCTCACTGCATCGATTGTAGGTCTTCTTTTGGTATTTTGATTGTATATGTTATATGTCTTTCAGATACTATTTGAGGTTGTATATTGGGTTGAATGTTAGTTCCCCGACTTGACTTAGACTATTTTATTGTTTCAATGCATTTTGAGGACTTTATATATGTGATGTCATTTCCTGGTTTTCTACACTTAAGATTTTATAAATGACTTTCGCATAAGTTACTAATTGCTTCCACATAATCAATAAGACTTTCGTTAATTAATTAATTTAATAAAAAGTTTTAATTAACTCTAGATTTTATAAACCGGTAAGACTAGTGTATTACTTATCCTGAACACGAGAAAAGAGGCGTCTAGGTTGTAAAGGCTGACTAATACGTAGTTAAGTCTTGCGTGGATATGATTAGGGCTTAATTACGGGATTAGGTCGAGCGGTGCTCTAGATTAGGAAAGTGGTCATCACAGCTCCCTGGAGTTGTTTGATAGGTTTTAGAGTGGGTTTGGACCTCTACTTAGAGTTTTAAAACCATTTATAGTGTTTAAACCATTTTTGAAAATTGCTAATTTTTGTACTATCAGGGCAATTAGTGCGCTAATAAGCCATATCTAGAGCGCTAATTAATATTAGCGCGCTAGATTTTCTACCTTGTGCGTTATGTGCAACAGAACTCAGAATTCCGCAATTCAAATTTCGAGTTTTCTCTACACACATGCCTTGTTAATGCTTTGGGACCCCTCATACATACTACTAGAGGTCCCTAACATCAACCACAACATAAAAACAACAACTAACATTACTAAATTTCATGAATTCATTAATTTGAACTATGTTAATGGAGTGGAGAATTACCTAGCTTGATGAACTTCTTCTTCTTCACCAAACCTTCAATGAATTATAGCTATTCTCTTCCACCAAGATTACTCCAACAACCTATATTTTCTCTCTTCTTTCTTGCCTAACAGATTGTGATGAAATGGTGATGAAAATGTTAACTTATGGGGTTATATGGATAATTGGATGTGGTTGAACCTTAGCCCTTGATCATTTGTACACACGTATCTCGAAGCTCAACTAGTAGACCACCTTCACTCACTAATCTCCCAAGTCATGCTTAAGTGACTCTTATAGTTCACTCCTTTGACCTCTAGATTTGTCAATACATGTCTCCATGTACATCATGTGACTATTGATTTGTTTCACTAACTTAGGCTTCTTAATGTTATATTAAACTTGACCACATTAAAGCTATTTATAAAACCAAAATTAGCTCACATTAAACTTACCCCATAAGCCGCTACCTCGGTTCCATGTCGATACGCAACTCGAGGTACATCTCCGCTCGTCTAGATACCTATATACATGTATAAACTGACTTAATAGTTTACACATATACAATATACTAGGCATACATCACAATAAAATATAAAATATATATCGACCCTTGTCTCGGTCAATGGACATATCACAACATAGGTCCCACTGTACGGGTAGTTGATCATGTTTAAGAAATTAAACACAATTATAATTTTTGGGCCGTTACATGTTCACAAAAGTCTTTTCTTATCAATCGTTTTTATCAACTTCTCCAATCACTCCACAACTTGATGAATTTCATTGCTCTCCTACTATACATTAATATCTATGTTGATGAAAATGAAAACGATGCTATTATGATAGTTTTTTTTAACAAAGTAGTTTCGATAGTTATTTATTATTAAGTGTATTATTATAAACTCAAAAAAGTGTAGTATTATTATTTTTTTTTGGAGAAAATTAGCATATAAGACTTTTTAAATGCAAGAAATGCATTTTTAAGAATTTAAACTATCATTCTTAAGGAAAAAATATAATTTTTTTTTTTTAAGTCAAAAAAATAAAGTGAAAAATTTTTATACTAACATTTGCAATGATCTTACTTGGTTTTTTTTTTTGCCACTAAAAGATTATTTATTTAGCTATTTATTTAGTTGATATTTATTTACTTATTTGTTATGCTATTTCTTCGATGATAGTAATTTATTAATACGTCTATGATTTTTTTATTAAAATACAAAAATAATTTTTTAAGAAATTAGTAATACTTCTTAAGAAAAAGATATAATTATTTATTTATCTTTTAATAAAGTGCAAAATATTTGTTTCAACATAAAAATCACAACAACAACAACAACAACAACAACATAGCCTCAGTCCCAAATTAACTGGGGTCGGCTACATGAATCAAACTTTTCCATTGTGCTCGATTAAGTGCAATTGATGGTGAGCTTTGCAAACCATTCAAATATCTCTTAATTAATGCATCCCATGTTAACTTTGGTCTACCCCTACCTCGTCGAATTTCTACAGTTTCTATTGAGTCAAGTTTTCTAGTTGGGGCATTTGTAAGCCGTCTTTGCAGGTGACCAAACCATCGCAACCGCCCTTCCCTAATCTTTGTATCAATTGGTGCTACTCCTACTTGTCTTTGAATTTCTATATTTCTTATTCTATCTTTACGAGTTTTACCACACATCCACCTAAGCATCCTCATTTCTGCTACATTCACTTTATGTAATTGTTGTTGCTTTACCGCCCAACATTTACTTCCATAGAGCATAGCTGGCCTAATTGCGGTCCTATAAAATTTTCCTTTTAACTTAGTAGGAACATGTCGATCACAAATCACCCCCGTTGCACTCCGCCATTTCTTCCATCCAAATTGGATTCTATGTGTGACATCATTTTCAATGTTACCATCATTTTGTATGATTGAACCTAGGTATCTAAAGTGGTTTACCCTAGGAACTTCTACTTCCCCTAATTTTACCACTCCGTCATCTCGATGTCTAGTGTTTCCAAACTCACAGTGCATGTATTCCGTTTTCGTCCTACTCAACTTAAAGCCTTTAGATTCTAATGTATTTCTCTAGAGTTCTAATTTCCTATTCACTCCATCTTTAGTTTCATCCACTAAGACAATATCATCTGCAAATAGCATACATCATGGTATATCTTCTTGAATATGTCTAGTTAATTCATCCATAACTAAAGTAAATAGATATGGGCTTAAAGCCGATCCTTGATGTAGGCCTATCGTAATTGAAAATTCTTTTGTAGCTCCTCCAAATGTCTTTATACTCGTTACTATTCCATCGTACATATCTTTAATAGTGTCTATGTATCTAGCGTGCACTCTTTTTCTTTCTAGAACCCACCAAAGAACATCTCTAGGGACCCTATCATATGCTTTTTCTAAATCTACGAATACCATATGAAGATATTTTTTTCAACATAAAAATCACAAAAATCTACTAATATCAATCAAAATCATATTTTTAAAAGTTCACAAAATTCATTAAAAATCTTAAATGTCAATAAAAGACACTAAAATGAAGTTTTTAAAAAAATTTATCAAAGTCTTTAAAAGTTTAAAAAATCTAAAAACATAAAAAAAACTATCCATTTATAAAAGTAATCAAATATCAATTAAAATTTCAATTTAATACACCATAAATATATTTCGATTTCAAAGTTCTCTAAACTTTTTTAAAATTCTTTCAAATCTTTCAATTGAATACACCCTTCTTAAATTTTATATTGTCGAATTTTTTAATTATAACATTTATAAGCTGTCTTTACAAGCGTCCACATCACCACAATTAAGATCCCAAATACTTGCATCATGGCAAGATCTTCCTTGGACTTTTCAACTAGGACAAAATTTACTAATTTAAAATCTGAATAATTAATCCTTTTGTATCTTCTACAATCTATAGTCAAGATGAATATACATCTGTGGTATCCTGCTATAAAAAAAGTAGTATATATACAAGCATCCCTGACTCCTCACAAGTGGCCTTTGCTGGAGATGTCAATTAACAGCATGCCAACAAATGTGTGAGTCTGTAACTCCTCACAAGTGTTCTAATTTATAAGAACCACCACTACTGCTCACTTTCATATCAAATCTTCTCTAATTCAGTAGCTTAATTTGATTTTCAACTAACATGGCCCCTACCCTCAAAAGGAGTTCCCTCGAAAACCATGATGATCATCAAATCCTACAAAATGGCCACCACCAACATGATCAATCTTCATCATCATCATCATCAACAGTATTCACAATGGACGGCTCAGATCTCTTGGTCAATGACCACCTCATCCTCTCTGAAGTCCCTTCAAACTTCAAACTCACCACAATCCCCCACCAAAACCAAGGCTGCTTTGTGGGATTTCGATCCACAGAAAGCAAAAGCAGACATGTTGCTCATCTGGGCAAGCTCAAGAACATTAGATTCATGAGCATTTTCTGCTTCAAAGTATGGTGGTCAACACTATGGGTTGGCAACAGAGGATCTGATGTCCAGTATGAGACCCAGTTCATGATCCTCAACAAATGTGACCAAACAAACAGACCCTTTGTCCTCCTCATCCCCCTCATTGAAGGCCCCTTCAGATCCTCTCTCCAACCAAGCCAATCTGATCATGATGATGATGATGATCACATAGACATATGTGTTGAGAGTGGCTCAAACAGGGTCACCTCCTCTGTTTTCCAATCATGTCTGTACATGCAAAGCAGTGGAAATAATTCACACTGCCCTTTTGAGCTAGTCAAGGGTGCATTTGCCTTCCTAAGGAATCATTTTGGTACATTCAAGTTGTTGTCTGAGAAGGCCCCACCAGACATTGTGGACAAGTTTGGGTGGTGCACTTGGGATGCATTTTACCTCAAAGTGACCCCCCAAGGGGTCTGGGATGGGGTCAGTACCCTTGCTAAGGGTGGGTGCCCTCCAGGGTTCATCATCATAGATGATGGCTGGAAGTCCATGTGCCATGATGATGATGACCCCATGACTGAAAGCATGGGTAGGAACTTGGGTGGCCAACAGGTGCCATGTAGGTTAACCAACTTCCTAGAAAATCAGAACTTCAGGTCCTACATTAGTAAAACCAGCCCCAATGTGAAGGGCTTAGGTGCCCTTGTTAAGGACCTGAAAGAGGAGTTCAGGGCCTTGGATAGAGTCTATGCATGGCATGCGTTTTGTGGGTTCTGGGGTGGGATAAGACCAGTTCTCCACCCAATTCACCCAAACATGCCTGAGTCAACGATGGTCAACGCTGTGCTCTCTCCAAGCTTGACCATGACCATGCAAGATAGTGCTGTTGACGGGATTGTGAAGAGTGGGGTGGGCCTGGTCCCGCCAGAGAAGGCGCATCAGATGTTCGATGGGCTGCACTCGCACCTTAGCATTTCCGGCGTTGACGGAGTCAAACTTGACGTCATACACGTAAGTCCGTGAGACATCTCGAGTGCACGTGGCGAGTTGTTGCGTGTACGAGTGGCCGCGCGCGGTGGTATACGTGGCGGGATTATGTGGTTTAGTACTTTATTGAGGTTTTTGTCTGGTAGTTCGGGTGTCGGATAAAGGTATAGGAAGTGACTGATGTGTGACACGTGTTGGGCAGGTAATGGAGATGCTGGGTGAGGAGTACGGTGGACGCGTGGAGCTCGCTAGGGCGTACTTTAAGGCGTTTAATGGCTCTGTTAAGAAATGGTTTGGAGGGAACGGAGTGATGGCGAGTATGCAACAATGTAATGACTTCATGTTTATTGGGACTGAGTGCATCTCTCTTGGTCGTGTTGGTAAGTTTTGATCACTATGCACCACAAGAGATGGATCGTTTTTTTTTTTTTTGTCACGTGAAAACTGTATTGATGCACCACAAGAGATGGATCCTTTTTTTTTTTTTCGTCATACATCCATAAAACAATACAAAGCTCAGTCTCACGAGAGGAAAGAGACATTAAAGCTCAACCACACTTCAATGCTGACACGCTGGTGTAACTTTAATCCGGCATGCAGGTGGACACGTGCATATGTGTACCCCTTCAATGCACTTTGGATGCATGCGATGAGCACGTAGTAACTAGTAGCTAGCATTTTCTTAAAAGTGAACCATAAAACATATTGTTTCACATGCAAGAGCCATTATCTAGGAGTATTTTGGATATAAATATACATAAATTTTGATACATGACGCGTGATTCGAAGTCACATTGAAGGTTTTTATGAAGTCAATATATGTGTCTTGTGGTGTGATATTGTTATTGCAATTTTAATATTTTTTTTTCCTAAAATTTATGACAATAATTGGTTGCCATATGTGTTGGTATAACCAAATAAAAGAAAATAAAAAATAGACAAAGATATTTTGACATACTTTGAGTACATAGATTAGATACATAATGGTCTAAATTTTTATAGTGATATGTGTTGCATGTATGTTAATGAAATTTATCCAATGTACGTATGTACCCAAATTAATTATGTAAAAATATCATTTTCCAATAAAAATTAGGGAGTAACTAAATCAAATCAAGATTTAATTTGATTATAGCTGGAGTCACTCTAGCTAGCTAGTCGCAATAATACTAACTAATAGCATGCATGATATGATAACATCAGGAGATGATTTTTGGTCATTGGAGACACAATCCGACCCAAATGGTGCCTACTGGCTACAAGGGTGTCACATGGTACACTGCGCCTACAACAGCTTATGGATGGGCAACTTCATCCACCCAGACTGGGACATGTTCATGTCCGTCCACCCATGCGCCGCCTTCCACGCCGCGTCCAGGGCCATCTCAGGCGGCCCAATCTACGTGAGTGACGCAGTTGGAAAGCACGACTTTGAGTTGCTCAAGAGGCTGGTGTTGCCAGATGGATCCGTTCTGAGATGCGAGGGCTATGCACTTCCCACTAGAGATTGCCTATTTGAAGACCCCTTGCATGATGGGAAGACTCTTCTTAAGATTTGGAACCTTAACAAGGTACTTCGTGATCTTAGAACTCATTAATTAATTAATTAATTAATTAATTAGCCAATTATTTTCTTTGAACCATTGGTGATTTTAGTATCTATAGGCAAGAAGACAATCTAAATAATCCCCGAACTTACCAAGAATTCTTGATTGAGTCTTCTAATTTTATTTTTATTTTTATTTTTATTTTTGAAAACTTTTAACTTTTATTTGTTAAAAGTTGGTGAATGAACTTTTGTTTTCTCCTAATTAATTGAGCTCTCGATCTAACTTTTATTTTATCTCAATTAAGCTCTCTCCCATTAATTAAGATAATAATTTCTTTTGATTGAATTATTTCACCACTTAAATAGCTTTTCTTGGTTCTATTTGGCAATGCTAATTGATAATCTAGATAATAGTTAATAATGTAGCTGAAAGTTAGTAATATAGCAAAGTTGGTAATATAATTGATCAACTGATAGGTGATCTATTGGAATGGTTTAAAATAAATAATTGATTGAATTGTCGATAAATACAAAATGCAAAAAAAGACATATTTATATTAATTAGACATTATTTTTAGTTAAAATGTTACAAATCATGCTTAGGTATTATTATTTATTACAAATTATTAATTTGTATATACCTACAATTTTTTTAAGGCATCATACCGACACAACGTGCAACAGTAGTGCAAACTAAAAAAAAAAGTCTATGCATGCTATTACCTTTCATCCACGTATTTAATTTTGTGCATTGGTGTTTCTGTGTTTCTAAGTTCACATTATGTAGTGTATGGTCACAACACTAGGGCAAACTAGGAACAAAAATAACAAATGACAGATTTTTTGTGAAACGCTTGTTAGAGTAGCGTTTAAAGATTTGGCGGATCATCTAGCTGATTTTAAAAATAAGTTGTTAATTAAACATAACTTTTTTTGTCAAAGTAGCTTATAATAATCATCTAGCTGATTTTAAAAATAAGTTGTTAACTAAACGTAATTTTTTTTGTCAAAGTAGTTTATAATTTAACTTATAAGTTAGCTGATAAGCTAATTTGTGTTTTTCAAACATAATGTCCTTTTTAAAACAACTTGATATCACTTAAAGAAAATGGTGATATTTTGCTTCAATTGACCATGAGTTTGAGTGAGGTTTTGATTGAGGGGTCAGATTATGTTTGAAGGAAGTTAAAAGGATAATTTTATTTTTATTTTTATTTTTTTAATCAAAAGTTAAGAAACTGTTACCCTATACTAATTAATCGGAGAAGAACTCGATTGGAGAAAAAAAAAATTAGGCCATGTTTGATTGGAAGGAAAAGGAAAATATTAAGAGAAAATGATAAATTTCTTGAGAAAATGACATTTTTATGCGTTTGATAGTCAAAATTTTCTCGCGGAACATTAATTTTCTATCAATTGCCAATTTTTCATATTAAGATCCATATATTTTCTCACGTATTATAGTTAATAAATTGAGTTTTCTATTGAGAAAATGTGAGTTTCCATATTAAGACACATTAAATTTATATTTTAAATATAAAACTAATATATTTAATATATATGGTAAGTTTTCATAATTTTTTCAAAACTTACATTGTATTGGTGAGTTTTGGAAAAAAAAAATTCTTATATGTGCAATTAAACTCATAAAGGGCAATTTTATTTTGAATATTTACTAGGGAAAACTTTTTTAAGAAATTGTTCTTTTTTATGGAACATTTTCTTTGTAATCAAACTGGGCCTTAGGGACTAATGTCTTTTTAATTAACAAATAATATATAAAAATTAAGAATGAACTCATTCATGAATTCGATCTTGTAATTAAGTTGATTAGTTCATATACCAATGAAATTGTTTTGCTTTTAGTATAAATTAAGCTGCATGCAATTACAAATAAAAACAATGAGACGTCTATTTATAGTTATTGATATTTTTTGTGATATATATTTGTTGGATATTAGATAAAATTATTGCAAGATTGATGGAGTTTCGATTAGAACATATAACAACAATGTACTATTTTTGTTGTTTGGGAAGAGAGATAGTGTTGTTTAATTAATTAATTTATTTGTTCGACTTCAACGGGATTAATTCAAAGCTTACCCTTGTGGCTCACTAGAGATCGATGCTTTGGCATACCGTTTTATTTATAAAGTAAAATTGATAAAATGATTTTTTACACAACTCATGCGCATTGATAGATGGCTACATATGTTGTTGGGTTACTGTGTATATAATGTATAGATGGGCAAATCTCTGTTGGATACATACTAATTTGTCAAAGAGAAGTGATAGAATAATATCATGTCACACCATAAGACATATTGGCTAACAAGAGTTATTCACGTGCGTCTTAAGATGCGGGCATACATAGATCCTGATGTATATCATGCAGGTCGAGGTTGCATGGAAGGCTCTTTTGAGTGAATGTATCTCGTGACGTGATATTGTTGTTGGCATTCTAGTATTTTCCTTTGTCAAAATATTTCTTCATTTGATGAACAGTACACAGGAGTCATAGGAGCATTTAACTGCCAGGGAGGTGGATGGGACCCCAAAGCTAGAACCAACAAAAGCGCACCCCAATTCTCCCTCCCACTCACCACCACTCTCTCACCAACCAACGTTGAATGGAAACTACACTCCAAAAACATCAACGAAGCACAAGCCTTTGCAGTGTACATGTTCCAAGCAAAGACACTAACGTTGCTGCATGAACCAACACAAATCATACAGCTTTCACTCGACCCATTCACGTTTGAGCTCCTCACTGTCTCGCCAATCAAAACTTTCTTTGTGAACAAGAGATTGGTCTCTTTTGCTCCTATTGGGTTAGTGAACATGTTCAACACTGGTGGGGCTGTGCAGTCAGTGAGCTTTGATGGGGAGATGGGTTTTGTGAAGGTCTCGGTGAGAGGTGGTGGAGAGATGAGAGTGTTTGCTTCGGAGAAGCCCAAGGGTTGTAGAGTCGATGGCGAGGAAGTAGAGTTTAGTTATGATGATGGGGAGAGGATGGTTGTGATTCATCTAGATTGGTGTAACTCATCAGTTGATTATTTGTTTTAGTTTTACGAGCCAATGGTTATACATGTTTTTCTCTGAATATAAAGCATGATTCTCTATATCCAAATTTGATTTGTGATTTTTTTTTTTTTTTTTTTTTTCTAATTTACATTTATCAACAACACTTTTTATCAAAAAATAAAATAAAATTCAACAACACTATAATTATTAATATATTTCTCATGATTAATGTTGTATTGTCAAAGTGTTGTATTTATTAAATATATGGAGAAAATGCAAGAACAAACAACGTAATAGAAGAAATAGTACCATATTTATAATTATTGTATAATAACATAGGGTGAATAGGAGTTTGTTATTCGAGCATTTTCGTCAAATACATAATTATTGTAAAAGGAAAGATATATAAATTACTATTCGCTATAATAATATGAGGATGTGTCAAATGCAACAACTTATCAATTATACTGTATACATTATTTAATAGAACATTTCATGTATATTATTAAAGTTATTAATATTTTGTAATGTATTAAATATATAGTAATTAAGTTTTTAGAACATATATATCATTAATAATATTTACTAAATTTTTATCTCTAAAAACCTTTATTTTTTTCTTAATAAAAAAAACCTTTGTTTTTATATACCTTTAACAATATTTATTAAATGGATTAATTTTTGGAAATTATACAAATAGTTTCGTGAATAGCTTTCCACTAATGTGTCTGAAGGGTTTGTCACTCGTGATGAAATATCCACTAGAACAATTTGAGCTTTTAATAGCACTAAATAGATAGAGGTTTTAATTAACCCCATGAATTAGACAATTTGAGCTTTTAATAACACTTAGTAGATAGAGATTTTAATTAACCAATTAGACAATTAGGCTTTTAATAGCACTAATTCATAGAGGTTTAAAAAACCTCTATGGAAACTTTGGCCTAAGAACAAAATTCCCTAAACACTCTCACTCACTCGTCTCGCTGCCCGACTCGCTCACTCGCGCACTCACCTCGCTCGTCTCCCTCGCTCGCGCACTCGCGTTCGTCAACGTTATCGTCAACACTCACTCGCAATCGCCATTGTTGGGGTGGCTGAGCTCGGATTCAAACCATCGTCGCCTCCTCCCCCAACTCTGTCGTCCTCACCTTCATCGCCTCATCGACTGTCTCTCGCAGGGACGATCGATCTCAAGACCAGTTGTCCAATCTGCAAGGTTAGTCTCGATCGATCTCAAACCCTAACGATTTGATTTGATGAAGCTGTGAATCTTTGGTTCTGTTGTTTAATTTTGATCATCTAGACTAATTTACAGTCTCGCTGTGTTGATTAGGTTAGCTGAGATTGTTTCTATGGTTCTATGGTAAATGGTTAATGATTTACAGTCTCTCTAAGTCTCTATATTGATTAGGTTAACTGAATTTTGTTTTTAATAGTTTTGTGACTTGAATTAGCGATGAATGTAGTTGATTTCATAGGTTCTATGTTGAATTGGCTTTGGTGATTGATTTGCTCTTGATCGAAAGTCCAAGCAAATTTTTTGCTCTATAGATTGAAATTGATTGATTATTGAACTACAATGATAGGTGCCTACAACTAATTGATTATTGAATTTGAATATTTCTGTTGGAATAGATTTGCATATTTTAATAAGATTATTGAACTGTGATATTCCTCAGAATC
The DNA here is from genome assembly GCA_039657365.1 of Stephania yunnanensis. Lineage (NCBI taxonomy): Eukaryota > Viridiplantae > Streptophyta > Magnoliopsida > Ranunculales > Menispermaceae > Stephania > Stephania yunnanensis. The sequence continues at coordinate 4,435,132 of CM077588.1, read as the reverse complement.
TATTAAGTTATCTAATTGAAAAGAAAAAAAAATCATCAAAAGCAATAAAAGTTTTTAATACATGATTTAACTTATGTTGTCCCTTCTAGCCTCAATTCAGTTTTACCGGCTTCTGTGTTTTGCAGCTTAAGGAGAAAGGTTTTGCAGATTGGATGAATTTGATGAAGCCGGCCAATGAAGAGAAAGATCAGTGGGTTAGTGTATTGAAAGATACGTTTATGTTTATGCGTTCTCATGTGTTTATGTTTATGTTTAATGTCAACATTTGGATCGAGGCTATGTTAATGTTGTTTTTGTTAACATCTAAAACAGCTTCATAGCCTTTGTTTATTTCTTAACTTTTCATTGTTGTTGGCTGTTGTTTTATGTTGCAATAGATGATTTTGTTGTTTATGATACTGTGATTATGATAAATGTGATGTGTTTTATTCGCGGCTTTAATACATCAGAGTATTAAAACCGGTTCATAGCTTTTCACTTTTTTTCCCTTTTAAATTTTATTCACACACGTAACCTTAAGCTTGACGTATCAATTGTTTCTCATATATAACTTTAACACCATTATAGATGAAAAATTTACAAAAGTACAATTGTATTTACTTTAAAAGAGGGAAATGAGGGAAATTGTTTTTTTTTTCTCAAACTAGGCAATAACGCCTAATGTAAAGGCGTTATCACAATGGACCAAATTTTTTTGCTGACGTAGACACATGGATAGTGCCTTTTCAAAAGGCGCTATCCATGTGGCATGGCCACGACGGGGACGTGGCACAATCAGCGTACACGCTGACGTGGACATGGCCCGAACGAATAACGCCTTCTCAAAAAGCGCTATTCGTTCGCGCCACGACCACGTGGATCCACGCGGACAATGGCCCGGGGGGTTACACAGATAGCGCCTTCTCAAAAGGCGCTATCTGTGTAACCCCTCTTCTTCTTCCCGAAACAGGGACGCATAGAATATATTCTCTACGTCCCTGTTTCGGGAAGAAGAAGGGGTATATGCTACAGTTTAGGGTAGTAGGGTAGGTCACGGGTGTGTTGTAGGGGTCGGTTATTTAAGGAGGGGAGGGGCAGAGGGCCGGTTGAAAGAGCTCGTGTGACTAGTTTTGGCGAGAGAGAGGAGGCGACGGCTCGGGAATTGGCTAGAGAAAGGTGGGGTTGTCAACCAGCAGTGGAGAAGGAGGAGAGGGAGTTGACGGAGCGGTGGAGCGGCGGAGCAAGGAGTACGAGCAGCTAAGCAGGGAGGAGAGCGGACCTGCGGCAGGGGAGCAAATAGTTTTGCTTTGACGAGGAAGGCCGCGCAGGGGAGCACGGAGGAGTGGCGGTGATCGGGAGGAGCGAAAGGCTGCGGCGAGGGAGCGCCTTGGCTTGCGCGGCGGGGCACCAGACGTCTCGGTGGAGGAGAAGGAGGAGGTCCGGTGAAGGAGGAGGAGGTATGTCTAATTTTGGTTAGTAGTTTAGTTAATTATTTTTAGGTAGTTTGTTTATTAGTTAAGTTATTTCACGGTAGTTGAGTTAGTTTGTTTAGTTTAGGTATTTAGGTTAGTTAAGGTTCGTTAATTTAGTTTGGTTAGTTTAGTTTAGTTTAGTTCGTTTGTTTAGTGAGTTAATTCGGTTAAGTTAGTTTATATTTGGTCTTTAGGTTAGTTAGTTTAGTTAAAGTAGTTTGTTTAGTTTATTAAGACGGTTAAGTTAGTTCGGTTTCTTTTAGTAGTTTAGTTAATCGTTTTTAGGTAGTTTGTTTAGTTTAGTTTAGTATAGATATTTAGGTTAGTTAAGGTTAGTTAGTTTAGTTTAGTCAGTTAGTTTAGTTTAGTTAGGTTATATTAGGTTAGGTTATTTAATTTGGTTAGTTATGTAATTTATAGTATTTTAATTTTGTTAGTTAAGCATTTCAGTTGAAATTAACAATGGAACAGTTTCGAGGATGCAGTTTTCACTCACTTTTGTTTGAGAAATGCAGTGTTTACTTTTTATGTTTGTTAGCATTATTTTAGTAATAGTAGTTAAAATGTTATTATATCAGAATATCATTTGATGAGAAAGTTAATTGAACCACTTCGACTATGTAGATTTAACTTTCAAAGTTAAAGTGAAATGATGTGGTTGTTTATGCAAAAGAAAGAACCTTGGACTCCACTTATATGCCTTGTCATTTTTATGTGCATGCCTTCATGTTTGTCTACAAAAGCAGCCCTTTTTAGAGAAAAGGAAATAGTGGCTTCACTACTTTTGAGGGACTAAACGGATTAGCTTATGTCTGCCCACATTTTAAAATGAGAATACTCTTCAAGCAATCTAGATATAAAAACATTATGAGTTAGCTAGTTTGGTGTTCATAACATAGTTAGGTTAGGTTAGGTTAGGTTATGTTAGTTAGTTGGATAAGTTACTTGAGTTTAGTTTAACACTCATTACTTGGGTAAAGGTTTACTTAGGTTAGTTAGGTTAGGTATGTTTGATTTCTTTACTTTACTTTTGTTGACGTGGAACTAACGAAAATAAAATGTCATTGCAGGATTGTTACGTTGAAGACAACAAGAGGAGGAAAATAGTAAGTTCACGAATTTGGTATTTTTCATAATTATTAATAATTGTTTGTTTTGATTTACATGATATGTAGTGGCATAGGTGTTGTGGTGTTTCAAAATGGTTGATATGTTTATTTAATGGTATGTCTGCTTAAAACATTCAGTAACTCAAACTCAAATGAACGAGTATGCTCTGTAGTTGCGCTATTGATGCGATCTTCTACATCAAAAAGTTCCATTTGTGTTTAAAGTGCTGAATGGAAGAATATAATTTCTGGCATTAATTTGTAAATGAAAATTGTGCTCCTTATGAACTAATTCAGTATGTTTGATTGTTTGGCATGTAAGTATGACCTAGCACGTGATTGGGAGTGCAAAGAAATGAGTATGCTCTGTAGTTGCGCTGTTATGGCGATCTTCTACATCAGAAAGTTCGCTTGCGCGTTAACTCCATTATTAAACAACTATTACACTTAATATATTAGTGCATTTGTGTGTATTCCTTTTACATCATTTTTCAATAACGCATGTAGGTCATGTCACAAAGAAACATCCCTTTTCTATTCTATGCATACGGTTCCATTGTTAATGGGGTAAATGGCATCGCGTACAGCTCACCCCCATCAGCAGTGTCGATGGTTAAGTTTGGGTCGCGTGGCCGTGAAATGATGGATGACGTGTGTAACGCGTTCACTATCTCATCAACGGAGACTATAGTTCAGATGACTTATCGCCACAGGATAATACTCCCCGGAGGCTCACATTATTTCGTTCCTGTATTGTTGCATGATACGACACACTTCGACTTGATGTGGGATACGGTGGCCAATTTACCAATAACTACAACGGTTGATATATATTTGACATTTGAGTCAGTTGACTCAATTCAAAATCGTACGATTCATTCGTAAGTTCTTGACGAACGTGTCGGCACGCCAGACGCAGCCTTAATGATGGATAGGCTGCATATGCAACCCCCACAGGCTGAGGTCGTGCAAGAAGGGTTCGTTGCTCCATTACATGAAGATATTAATGACGATGATGATAATGACGACAAAAATAATGAAACCGATGAGGACATACGTCCCAACGAAGAAGCTCCATCAGTTGTCGTTTGCGATGACGTTAATGTTTGCACGGATGATCCAAGATATGAACCTCCGGGTGCGGAAAATGTTGAAGATGATGAGCAATTTGCTATCGATGAAAAGATATTGTTGGAGGAAGCTAGTGATGATGAAGTTCACCAACCAATACTGGAATATAACGAAATCGATTGGGAGGTGGCTAATTCAACTGTGACCCAACATTCCCATAAGCAAACTCGGGGGGACATGTCTAACTTCGATTCGGAGATAGGGATGTGTTTTGACAATAAAAAAGACTTACAACATGCTGTTAAAGTGTGGCATGTTAATAGACATTGTCAATTCCATGTGATGCAATCGACTACAACTACATGGGCGATTAAGTGCAGATTTCCACAAGCAGGGTGTATGTGGCGTCTTCGCGCTTGTTTGCGAAAGAAAACACTATTATGGGAGATAACACAGTTAGACGTACCGCACACGGGTATTAATCCCGACGTAGAACGCGGTCATGCCCAACTTTACGCCAACATGATTGCGCGAGAGATCCAAAGCGTCGTCAAGAGCGATCAAGGTATCACGATCAAAACATTAGTTGAAATAATTAAGGGAAAATACGGTCACGAAGTCAACTACAAACAAATGTGGGATGCCAAAAGGAAAGCAATTGCAAGTGCTTTTGGAGATTGGGATGAGTCGTACGCCCAATTACCAAGATGGTTGGCGACTGTGAGGAGTAAGAGTACAGGTACAAGAATCGAGTGGTCACATAGACAATGGCATGCTGATGAAATAAGAACTGCGTCTCCTCAATTTCGTCGTATGTTTTTTGCATTTGAAGCTTCAATACATGCTTTCAAGTTTTGCAGGCCTCTGCTTCAAATTGACGGGACATTCTTATATATCAAATACAGTGGGAAGCTAATGATTGCGATCTCTGTAGATGGAAATGGCCACATATTACCAGTTGCATTTGCCGTCGCAGAAATCGAATCAACTGATTCGTGGGGGTGGTTTTTGCGAATGTTGCGTAAACACGTGACAGATCGAGAAGGAGTTTGCGTTATTTATGATCGTCACCCTAACATTTTGGAGACGGTCAACACCCCAAGCAACATATTTTGTCCCCCAAAAGGGTACCACCGTTATTGCTTGCGACACTTGTGTAACGGCCTGAAAATTTGACTTGTGCCATGTGTCAAGGCAAGGTCGTATGTGGGACCACTCGTCGAAATACGTATGTCTGAATCCAATTCGGGTTGATAATGCTAACTATGCGAGGAATTCGGTAAGCCGAAACACGAACGAGGACGCGCCTCGAGTCGCGTGCCGACGTAGGACCGAGATAGTGGCGTAATATTTATGTTGGATACGCTTCGTGTTATGTGTAGCGCGAGTATCGAGATTTTGAAATGAGACGAGTTGTTGCCTCGAGATGCGCGCTGCTCAGTTGGTGAGTTTGCCTTGAGATTCGTGTTGCACGAATGTCGATGACACTTTTAGATTTGAAATCAAAAGTAAAATAAAAAGAAAACGTATATATATAAAGAGATAAGATTGAAAGAAAAGAAAAAGAGAGCAGAGAGAAAGAAACAACGGAGAGAGAGAGAGAGAGAGAAAAAGAGGCGGAGAGTGAGAAACAGAGGAGTAGTTATGGCGGACGGTGGAGCTCCGCGTGGACGGTGACGATGGCTTCCGGCGCGCGCGCATGGCCATGCAAGTCCGCCGAGTGAGCGATCGCGGGGTGGCGGTGATCGCGCAAGCAATAAGCCAAGCAACGCGGCGCGAGGGCCGGCGGTGGCGGCGCTCCAGCTGGATCACGGCATAGCGAGATCCGGCGAGATCGGCGGCGGCCTCGGACAAAGACGACGACGGAGAGATCGGCAATGATCGGATGGCATGATGATGGCCACCATGACAGCGCGACGCGCGAGACGTGGAGCGATGGCTCCGCTGCAAGCACGCGCAGCAAAGCAATGACGCAGCAACGAGCAAAGCGGCGCGAGGCGGCGCCAGCCAAGCGATGCGATTTAAAACGGCAGCGATGGCGCTGCGAGCAGGCGGCGCGGCACGCAACAAACGGTAAGACAAAGCAGACCGGCAGCGTCAAGCATCAGCAGCAGCGGCGCCAGCGAGCAGGCGGCAGCGATGCGGTGAACGGCGTGGTGACGCGTTATCGTCCAGTCGGATGCGCAATTTCGATGAAATCGCGACGACGCGATGGAGGTGAGGTTTATTCACCTTATTTGGCTGTGATTTGAATTATTTTGGTAAAATTAGCCCTCAAATGTCTAAATGGACACCATGGACTAGGAGTCGGGTGCGCAAATCAAGACGCGAGCGGGACGTCTTGATTTTGATTTACGAATTTTGAGGTAAGTAAACCAGTTATGGATTTATACAGTATTTCATTTCTCTCCATTGACTGTTGTTGTTTACTGTTAAGTGATAGTTTTATTGTTGTTCACTGCTTTGTGATGATAGCTATCGTTGAAATTGTTGTCGATTGAGGGGGTCCATTGGCAAGCGAGTCGTAGTTACTGTTTATCTGCGATATGAGCTCTTATCCGTACGCCGTCGATATCTCCCAATTGAGTGTACGTTGGGGGATCTTATTTGGGACGTAGATATCTCATACACTACAAAAAAACAGCAAATCAGCAACGGAATTAGAAACGGAACTTATTTCCGTTTCTAAATCAGAAACGGAATTAGAAACGGAATAAGTTCCGTTTCTAAATGTAACAGTTAGCGACGGAACTGACAGGGAAATATTCAGAGACGGATTTGAGACGGATCAGAGACGGAATTAGAGACGGAATTAGAGACGGAAATAAATTCCGTCTCTGAAAATTGGCGCCACCATTCCCGCCAAATTCTTCATTTCTTATGGCCGTTCATCATTCCTCGAGATTTGTATTTTTTCCGATCCTGGCAGCGTCTTCTCCTTCCCGCACCCCACCCCCCCCCCCCCGCGCAACAAAACACGAAATCCCCAAAGCATTCCCACGAAAAAACCCCAAAAACCTAATTCCGTCTCTCCGTCTCGTCGCGCCGGCCGATCGTCTCGTCCCCGCACGTCCATCCCGTTCGATCGTCTCGTCTCTCCGTCCGGCCGTGCGAGCTGGTCGCTCCGGTGCTCGCTCGGACGTCTGTTCCCGGTGGTCTTGGTTTCGCCGTCTGGTCTCTGGTGCTCTCCCGTCTCTGGTCTCTCGGTCTTGCCGTCTCTCTCGGTCTCTCCGTCTCGTCGCGCCGGTCTCCGTCATCGCCGAGATCTCTCGCTCTCTCTCGGTCTCTCGATTCGGATCGGGTTAGCAAGGAATTTTTTGTTTTGGAGTCTTACTACAATCTTCATTTCTTATTTGTTTTTTTAATGTTCATTATAATGATAGGATTTATCATGATAGGATTTCCTATTGCTCCTTCTAAAAAATCAAATTTCTTCTCTTTGTAGATCTTGAATTTTGAAATGTGTTTCTTGTCCCTTATGTTACAACCAAGTTTGTGGTGGTTTTATCATGATAGGATTTGCAATATGACCGTTTATAGCCGTGTTAGGAATCCCTAAATCAAAAATTCAAATGTGAAGCTTGATTTGCAAAAGTAAAAATATCTCGCGAGGGTAATTAGCGCGCTAATATCGGAATTAGCGCGCTAACTCAGGGAAATCAAAAAAAGTTTTTTCTCCCTTTGTGTTAGCGACCCTTAAACTCGTCCAGGGCCTAACTAACCCTTATTAAACATGTTATACATGTTTATTATGAGTCATTTACAACAATCCTTATGATAATGCCCAACTTCTTACATAAAGAACATAACTCAATCAATTCCTTCTCTTTAGATTGTGATGACTCATTAATGACTTCCTAACTTTGTCAATTTATTCTCTATTCATGAGTTTAATGTGGGAACCTCGTTCTTTCACTTAGCTATCAATTTGTTCTCTTTAGATGGTGTAGACTCTTATATTCCTTTCAAAGCCTCAAAGGTGCTTTGGATTTGAGGACTTAACAACGACCACAAAGATCTCCTATTGCTCCTTCTAACAAATTCTAACAAATCAAATTTCTTCTCTTTGTAGATCTTGAATTTTGAAATGTGTTCATTCTCCTTTATGTTACAACCAAGTTTGTGGTGGTTTTATCATTATAGGATTTCCAATATGACCTTTTATAGCCGTGTTAGGAATCCAGAAATCAAAAATTCAAATGTGAAGCTTGATTTCCAAAAGTCAAAAATATCTCGCGAGAGGCTAATTAGCGCGCTAATACGCCAAATTTGCGCGCTAACCGCAGGGACCTCAAAAAAATGGTTTTTTCTCCCTTTGTGTTAGCGACCCTTAAACTCGTCCAGGGCCTAACCAACCCTTATTAAACATGTTATACATGTTTATTATGAGTCATTTACAACAATCCTTTTGATAATGTCCAACTTCTTACATAAAGAACATAACTCAATCAATTCCTTCTCTTTAGATTCTCGATGACTCATTAATGACTTCCTAACTTTGTCAATTTATTCTCTATTCATGAGTTTAATGTGGGAACCTCGTTCTTTCACTTAGCTATCAATTTGTTCTCTTTAGATGGTGTAGACTCTTATATTCCTTTCAAAGCCTCAAAGGTGCTTTGGATTTGAGGACTTAACAACACCACAAAGATCTCCTATTGCTCCTTCTAACAAATTCTAACAAATCAAATTTCTTCTCTTTGTAGATCTTGAATTTTGAAATGTGTTCATTCTCCTTTATGTTACAACCAAGTTTGTGGTGGTTTTATCATTATAGGATTTCCAATATGACCTTTTATAGCCGTGTTAGGAATCCAGAAATCAAAAATTCAAATGTGAAGCTTGATTTCCAAAAGTCAAAAATATCTCGCAGAGGCTAATTAGCGCGCTAATACGCCAAATTAGCGCGCTAACTCAGGGGATCTCAAAAAAATGGTTTTTTCTCCCTTTGTGTTTGCGACCCTTAAACTCGTCCAGGGCCTAACTAACCCTTATTAAACATGTTATACATGTTTATTATGAGTCATTTACAACAATCCTTTTGATAATGCCCAACTTCTTACATAAAGAACATAACTCAATCAATTCCTTCTCTTTAGATTCGATGACTCATTAATGTGGGAACCTCGTTCTTTCACTTAGCTATCAATTTGTTCTCTTTAGATGGTGTAGATCGCATTTCCGATTTACAATATTCTCCATTTTGGAGGCTTCTTATCATCTTAATCATTATTATTTCATTTCTTGAATAGACAACCGGGTCGACAAGGGTTACGTTCGACTAGGAATGTCGTCTACAAACAGAGATCGGATGTACAACCGGCTCGACAACGGTTATGTTCGAATTGAATTCGCGGCGAAGGTTAAAGAATTTATATCATTTGCAAAACAACATTGTCCTACATACCAAAGTGAACGGAAGATTAGATGTCCGTGCAATTTTAAGAAATGTCGACTTGTTCCGTACTGACGTCGAAACGGTTGAGCACCACCTATGTAGGTATGGATTTGTCCGGGGATATCACAGCTTGGTACGAACATGGTGAGAACGGAGATGAAGGGCCGCAAAATTTTCACGCAATGGATTGCCATATTGATGATGCCGATGTTCGAGGCTACGATCCGACACCTTACCGCGAGATGCTACACAACGTGGCAGTCCAAGTTTCAATTGGAATGTCGTGGAAGAATCACCAAACCCCAAGCACGCCAACTATATGACATGATTGATGCAAGTAGGGAACAATTGTGGCCTGGTTGCGAAACCATGACAACGTTGTCCGCAATGGCAAGATTACTTGCGATCAAGTCTGAACATCATATATCTCAACGAGGGTATAATGAAATCATTAAACTCATGAAGGATTGTTTGCCAAATGACAACTCAATGGTTGAGAATTTTTATGCCACTAAAAGACTAATGCGAGGTCTAGGTCTACCTGTTGAGAAAATAGATTGTTGTGAGGACCAATGTATGATTTATTGGGGAGTGGACTCTGAGTTGACGTCATGTAAATTTTGCGGGAAATCACGATACGTTGCACATCGACGAGGTCGTGGTCGGAACACAAAAACCGCCCTTGCAAAAGAATGTACTACTTCCCTTTGGGCCCTCGGTTGCAACGATTGTATGCGTCGAGTCAACCGCAAAACATATGCGATGGCATGCGATCATTCATCGCCTCAAGATGTTATGCAACACTGTTTCGATTCGATTGCTTGGAGACATTTTAATGACGTCAATAAAGACTTTGCCGCCGAGGTTCGGAATGTTCGTTTAGGATTGTGCACCGATGGTTTTCAAGTATTTGGGATTTCCGGAAATCGTACTCTTCGTGGCCCGTGATTTTGACTCCTTACAACCTTCCACCGTCGATGTGCATGAAATCTGAGTTTATGTTCTTAACGGTTATCGTTCCTGGACCGACCAGCCCAAAGCGTAAAATCGACGTGTTCCTTCACCGCTTGTGAAAGAGTTGCAAGATTTATGGAACATTGGGGTGGTTACATACGACGTTTCCACCAAGACAAATTTTGTCATGCGAGTTGCCCTTTTATGGACTCGTTAGTGATTTCCCCGCATATAGCATGTTGTCCGGTTGGAGCACACACGGTAAGTACGCTTGTCCATATTGTATGGAGGATACAAATGCATTTCAATTGCGAAATGGAGGTAAGACATCGTGGTTTGACTGTCATCGTCGTTTCTTGGAGAAGTCATCACCATTAAGGAAAGACAAAAAAATTTCCTTAGAGGCAAAATGGTCATAATCGATGATCCGCCGCTTTGCGGTCTGGTGAAGAAATTTTGGCGTAAATTGAATCGTTTGGCTTGATGAAGGTGACAAATCGGCGCGAATCTGTGAATGGGCGGATAGCTAAGAATTCGGGATGGAGGAAGAAGAGCATATTCTGGGACTTGCCGTATTGGAAGACAAACTTGATCCGCCACAACTTAGATGTCATGCACATCGAGAAAAATGTTTTTGACAACATTTTCAACACTATTATGTGTGTACCGGGCAAGAGTAAGGACAATGCAAAATCGAGGCAAGATATTCGTGAATATTGTCACCGACCTTCTCAACACATTGATTCGGCGACAAATACTTACGTCCTTGGTGCTATGCTCTTGATACATCAAGAAGACAAAAATTGTGCGAGTGGGTTGAAAAGTTGCGTTTTCTGATGGTTACGCATCGAATCTTGGTCGATGTGTAGATCCAAAGAAATCTGCGAATGTTCGGCATGAAGAGCCATGATTGTCATATATTCATGCAACGGTTGATACCAATTGCATTCGAGAGAACTTCTCCCAAACCCGGTTTGGGTTGCAATTAGCGAATTAAGCCTATTTTTCCGGTCCCTTATCTGCGAAATGTGTAAGTATCCAAGATATGGAGGTCTTAGAGTCCGAAATTCCAAAATCATTTGCAAGTTGGAAAAAATTTTCCCTCCAAGCTTATTTGACTCTATGGAACACCTACCAATCCACTTGGCCTACGAGGCCCGTCTGGCCTGGTCCCGTTCAATTTCGATGGATGTATCCATTTGAGAGGTACTATCTTGAGCCCTTGATATTATTTTCCCATTCAATAGGTTTTATATCAACATTTCCTATAACATTCATATAGGTACCTTAAACATTTGAAGAACAATGTGCGAAACAAAGCGAAGGTTGAGGGCTCCATGTGTAATGCTTATTTGGTCGAAGAGGTCACATCCTTTTGTTCTTACTACTTCGAAGATCACGTCTTTACGTTGCATGACAAAGTGCCACGTAACGACGATGGCGATATCGGGCCCACACCGAACTTCGTTGGCAATTTCTCAATTTTCACTTATCCCGGTCGACCCATGGGCAAGTCGAAGGAGCGGTACTTAACAGAGCAGAGTATAATGCCGCTCATTCGTACATACTTGCTCAATTGTCCAGAGATCGCTCCTTACGTTCGCATGTCCATCAATTTCTTTCATTAATGCAAGACATTCATTGTTCATACATTATTAATACATCCGACTTACACGTTCGTTTCTTCTAGGATATTCGTCGATGAAATCACTCAAGCAATGGGGAGTCGCAAGTTGATAGTAGTCTAGAGCACAACTTCCCCATTTGGTTTCAAACATATGTAAGGGCATTACTTTTGTACGTTATAGATTCAAATGTTTCTCCCATAACTAATGTGTCATATTGCATCTCAAATTTTGTCGAATAGGCTCGGAATTCTATAGTTGACGAGACGCTCGTTGATCTTTCTTCGTTGGTCCTAGTCGATCATGTACTCGTCTACCCTGGTTACCTTGTTAATGGGTATAAGTTCCACTCCGCAACATATGACGTTAATAGATCGACGCAGAGCGGCGGTGTTTTGGTGAAGGGTTCAAACTACGCTGATGTTTCCCATAACTATTATGGAGTACTGCAAGAGGTTGTGGAGATTGAGTATACCGGCCTCAAACGTGTGGTCTTGTTTAAGTGCGAATGGTATGACCCTACACCAAATCATGGTGTGAGGACTCACCCAACACTTCAATTGGTAGAGGTTCAACGAAGTCGACGATATAACAACTACGAGCCATTTGTACTTGGCAATGCAAGCCACTCAAGTCTACTACCTTTCGTACCCTTTCTATGCGGAACGATCGACAAGAATGGCTAGCGCTTTGTTGCTTTGTCACCAAAATTCGCTGACGAGGAAACTAGCAAAGACGATAATGACCAGGGCTCGGCAGATATTGCTTTCCAAGATGGGATGCCCACCACGTGCGTAGTCGATGATGCAGACGCCGATATCAACAATCTGGATGTTCCGACTGGGACTCGATTTATTGTTGAAGCGGGACCAAGCGATGAAGTTTATAGTGGAGACGAATCAGAAGAAGAATCATCACCTTCTACTCATGAGAGTGAATTTGAAACGGATGATAGCGAATAAAGTTTGTATATGATATGTCAACGACCAATAATGTAGTTACTTTTATTTGCATGGATTTTGTTCTTATTAAGTCCAATAATATAGACTGAATTTCTTCTAATTTTTTTCTTATGCCCTTTTTCCCGATCTTTTACTCGTGAATATTGTTAATTAGGTATCATGGCCGGACGTGGTCGTAGGGGATGTCGAGGTTTGCCATTAGGAGGCCATCGTGGCGGTGGAGGTCGTGGTTCGATACCTCCATCATCGATTCCGACTTCTCGGTCTCTCGAGCACGATACAGCCGCTGCGTCGCCTTCCCCTTCCATACCGTCGGGTCGTCTGTACCATCTTCTTCGTCATCAAGGACTATGCCTACTACACACTTCCCCACACCTTCTCCGACATCAATGACTCCTCTACCCACGAGGCTCGCACCCCCACCACAAGATCACCGGCAATCCCGACAGAAGACGTAAGAGCAGGGTTGGAGGTGACAGCCCTCCGCGGCCACCTCGAGGCCAGGGGATGGAGGCCCTCGCGTGCGGGGATCCCTATCACTCGATTGCCAATGATACGTAAGTTTGCGTTTAACTTTTATATGTCAATTTCAATATGGATGTCAAATATTGAATAAGTAGTTTTGTCGAATATGCATGTTCATGAAACACAGGGAGTTGCATCCTTCGCACTTTTGTGCACGGAGGATGACAAAAGTTTTTAAACGATGGATGATTCCCTGAAGGGTATTGTTGGAAGTCGGTACCGCCTCATCATAAAGACCAATATCGGCGACAATGGAAGGTAAACAAAACTACCATGTGCCTTATGATATATACTAATTTCTCAAATAAGTGCTAACAATAGCAATCGCCAATTTGTAGATATTTTTTAGATGGGATGATGCGCTTCCCGAGATCTCGTGCGAGCGGCGTACGACAGGCTTGCAGGCACAAGGTACACCGCGTTGATGCACAAGTTGAAGAAGAATCGGGTGCAGCCAGTTTATGTTACAGATGAGGCATGGAGGAGATACTTGCAGTACTGGGAGAGCGAGGACTTCCAGCTAGGTCTAGGCAAGCGACGGAGAATAGGAACACCGAGGTCGAAGGCCCCGGGACCGGACCCTCGAAGCACGGTGGTGGTTCCGTGTCATTTGCGACTACCCAAGAAAGATTGGTTAGTATTTATTAACATTTTGGATATTTTGTACATTTATACTCTTGTTCACTATGCTTGGTCCCGCACGCAGTGATTCATCCGAGACGCCACCGTCGGTGAATGATTTGTACTTGCATCTCCACACCGTTAATCACGACAGACGACATTCATCGATACTAGATCGTAGCGGTTCTATGTAAGTATAGAAATGAAATGTAAAATATTATTAAGTCTATCACTTACCCCATTTCATGTACTTTGTTTGTTGTGCATATATGCGGGAAAGGTTCCGAGCGTACGTCGGAGCCGACCTGTGCTACACCGGAGCAATCGGTGGATGATGAGGCGGTGTACCTCAATGTGGCGGGTGAGTCTTCCAAAGGACGTGTCTACGGACTCGGGTCCGTAGGGAGAAAGAAGAGGAGATACGGAACTCCTGGTGCTAGCACGTCGCAGACGCCGGATGTGGTGCCGCGGCAGAGTTCGATGTCGTTGCGGAGCAACTACGAAAGGTTATGCACTTCATGCAACGGCGTCTTGGGATGGACTTGGACGAAATAGACCTAGCTGAGCACCAACCACCACCACCGCCACCACCACCGCCACCTCATGACCAGCAACAGCCGCCGCCGCAAATAGATCCGGTCGATCCACCCCAACAAGGGGACAATGTTGGGCGTGAGACGTAAGCGTGGCTCTCGAGAGATGAGCAGTTGGTGATACATAGGTACTTCACTTGTTGTTTGTTTCAAATGCTTAGATTAAAAGTTTTATAGTGTAGACAACTTTAGAAATTCATCGAATTACTTTATGATTCACACTTCTTTTTGTGCATTTTTAGGTCGATGTTCCATATTTTATCGTGGATTTTATTTTTTTTCGCTTTTGCTCCCCCAATTCTTTTTTTTATGTGCACTTAAGTAAAATATACTATAAGTAGCGAATGTTAGCAGAATTAATCCATGGGAGAAGAAAACATCTTTGTTTGTTGTGTGCAAATCTTATGCCGTTGCGGGTTCTCTCGAGTGCTATGATGAAGAAAGTGGTAGAATCGACGGGGAGCGACATCTTCATGCAATAGCAAATGAATTTGGGAAGTCGATAAAGGGTCGTTTTTCGGTCATCGGTGTTCGGCACATGTAGGCTCTTCTTCTTCTATTATGGCATGTCCGTATAAGAAGAATAGCCTACGTGTTCTCAACACGTATGACCGGAAAAGGACCCTTTATCGATTTCCCAAATTCATTTGCTATGGCATGAAGATGTTGCTCCCCGTCGATTCTACCACTTTCTTCATCATAGCACTCGAGAGAACCCGCAACGCATAAGATTTGCACACAACAAACAAAGATGTTTTCTTCTCCCATGGATTAATTCTCGCTAACATTCGCTACTTATAGTATATTTTACTTAAACTGAGGTAAAAAAATTTATTTTGGGGAGGATAATGTATGAAAAATAAAATCCATGATAACTTATGCATCAATCGGGCGTCGAAAGGCGGGTTTGTTGAAGCCTCGATGTAGTAGAAGGTTCGATGATGAAGTTCCTTTACTTTTATTTTTCCCGTTTTCGGAAAGGCGGGTTTTAGTTTTTCCTATCGTTCTCGAGGGAATGGGTTCATTGCTTTTGACGATGAGCATGTTGTAGACGATTTGTTTCATTTGCATGTTAAACTCATTTTTTTTTTGGTGGTGGTGATTTTGGTCCTTATAGGACTCCAGTGTCGGAGGTAGGCGTGGTGGGTATAGTGGAGGCAAGTGAGCTTGGTGGGGGTTATGGAGGCTTTGGGGGCGTGGGCTTAGGTGCTTATCGAGGTGAATCTTCTCTTGCCAATTCTATTGTAATTAGCGATCGAATCACTTCCTTTCAATAGTTTGTCGTGTAGACTTTTTAAGTTACTTGAATGAGTTTATTGTTGGTGGTTTACTTTGTTTCAAACACGCTTGTATATTATAGTTAAAACCAAGTTTTTGGTGGTTTTATAGTGATCTCCTATTGCTCCTTCAAAAAAATCAAATTTCTTCTTTTTGTAGATCTTGAATTTTGGAATGTGTTTCTTCTTCCTTATGTTAAAACCAAGTTATTGGTGGTTTTATGTGATAGGAATTCCAATATGACCGGTTATAGCCGTTGTAGGAATCTAGGAAATCAAAAATTCAAATTGAAAGCTTGATTTCCAAAAGTCAAAAATCCCCAGGCAAGTGGCTAATTAGCGCGCTAATATCGGAATTAGCGCGCTAACCGCAGGGACCTCAAACTAATTAATTTATCCCTTTGTGTTAGCGACCCTTAAACTAGGCCAGGACGTAACCATCACTTATAAAACATGTTATACATGTTTTACAACTCAACTTACATGATAGGTCCAACTTATAGAAACATTGTTCGCCATCTCCTATGCGTAGGAAAATAGCAACATTGACACCAACTTCGGGCCTGTGATCGCATTTGCTTGATGATCATGTTTTTTTTTTGGAAGCATTCTTATTCAACATTGTATGGTTTTTTTATGTTCTTCA
This sequence comes from Stephania yunnanensis, assembly GCA_039657365.1. Lineage (NCBI taxonomy): Eukaryota > Viridiplantae > Streptophyta > Magnoliopsida > Ranunculales > Menispermaceae > Stephania > Stephania yunnanensis. The sequence goes on along the minus strand of CM077588.1, from coordinate 4,418,900 downwards.
ATGCTTTTCTTGAACCCCAAATGGTTGTTTTTTTTTTATTTTTTGAGTAGGAACACATGGCTTGTCGCCTTTGGAGCACACAAGAGTTTAGATTGGGTGAGAGGATGAGTTCTAGAATCATACTAACATGATAGGTTTGTGCTTAACTTTCCTCTTTTCCCTTTTAGCATTCTTGCACTTATGCCATTCTTCTCTTTGTAGATCTTGCGCTTTGAATGTGTTTTGTCTTCCTTATGTTAAAACCAAGTTTGTGGTGGTTTTATCATGATAGAAAATTCCCATATGACCGTTTATAGCCGTGTTAGGAAGCCAGAAATCAAAAATTACAAATTTAAAGCTTGATTTCCAAAATGGAAAAATATCTCGGCAAGGCTAATTAGCGCGCTAATACTGGAATTAGCGCGCTAACTCGCAGGGACCTCAAACTAATTAATCTCTCCTTTGCCTACTTCTTTCAGTGCATACTCACCGGTTGTTGCCCTCGATGGAGATTCGAAATGCTTCAAAGCTGCGTTTTACTTATTAAATGAAGTCCTTTTTGTGTATACTTCCAAATTTTGGACCTTTTGTGAGTGTTCTTTTTTTTTTTGCTTGTTGAACGATAGATAGGTGGTTGGTTTTTGTGTATACTTCCAAATTTAACAATCCTTTTGTAATACATTACAACTTTCAAGTGGATATATAAATATTTGGGCTAATTTTGAGTTTCACATTTTTTCCTTCTCTTTTGAATTTTTGTTGATATATATTTTTGATGTATGGATGTGCAATTTGACTTCTTTGGGGGATGTTAGCACCCTCAAGGAGTTGTTGGAGGGGGCAAAGGGCGATGGAGTATGTATGTCATATCGGGTTGTATTTTGATTTTTTAGGTTGGAGAATCGATTGGCTTATGTATCGCTGCCATATTTAAACAAAACAAAAATTAGAGACGGATTAGCCACGGAATTCAAATTTTCCGTTGCTATTCCGTCTCTAATTTTTCCAGAAATATTTTTAACAATCACAAACGGATCAGAGACGGAAATATTAATTCCGTCTCTGATTCCGTCTCTAATTAGAAACGGAATCGAGATTTAATCGAAACGGAATAATCCGTCTCTGATTCCGTTTCTAATTAGAGACGGATTAGAGACGGAATATTTGCATTCCGTCTCTGATTCCGTCTCTGATTCCGTTGCTGATTACAAACGGAATCAGAGACTGAATTCATAAATTTATTAATTCCGTCTCTGATTCCGTTGCTAATCGCAAGAACGGAATCGAGACGAATGCAAATACAAATATACCATTTCGAAATAAAATCCATTTCTGTTCCGTCTCTGTTCCGTTTCTAATTTCCGTCTCAAATTCCGTTTCTAATCAGAAACGGATATTTTCCGTCTCTATTCCGTCTCTAATCAGAAACGGAATCCATTTTCCGTTTCTGATCGTATCAGCGACGACGTTTTCAGAGACGGAACGTGTTCCGTCTCTGTTCCGTTTCTGATTTAATTCAGAGACGGAAATTTCGCAAATCAGAAACGGAAAATTCCGTTTCTGATTTGCGATTTTTTTGTAGTGATAGTCGAAAGGGTTAGGGTTGGGAGGCATGGGGCTCGCCTTAAACCCGGGGTTATGGTTGGGAGGCATGGGACTCGCCCTAAACCCGAGTCTGCTGGGCTTTTGCCGCGACTCAACGACTTTTTTGTCGGGACTCCTTGTTATTTGGCACCACTCATCGATGGATTGTTTACAGTCTTGTATATTCATGCGTTCTTGATTTCTTTCGTTCTATTTGCATGAATTCAACTGCTTTGGATATCGTGAACTGTTGTTTTGGATATTGTGAAATGTTGTATATCTGTCCTACTGGATTTACTTATCTGGGCTTGTCATTCTTATGTTTGACTGAGTGCAGCTCCGTGGACGAGTAGCGAAGGGAAGACTTCATAGCTAGGTGATTTTTGTATATTTTGTATTTACTGTCCTCTTATGATATTTACTGGGTTCCACAATTAGGTTGCCTAACTCCCCGATCTATTTGTTGAGTTATTTAATGTATTAGTCGCTTCCGCTAAAATTGTAAAACCTGCAAAAATATTAATAACTCAACTGTAAAATGTGGAATGTGCTGATAATGATGGATTGGAAGACTGACTAGGCTCGGGTTGACCTTGCGAGATTGGCTCGGGGGTGGGGCCATCACAGTTGGTATCAGAGCCGACGTTTTTTTAAAGAACTCGACTCTTGAAATAATTAAAAAAAAAACCAGCGGAAGTTAGGAACCTTGAACTTAGAGTGGAACTCTGTGATCCCGACTTAAGTCTTCGTTGGGAAGAGAGGAAAGTTGAGGATATATGAACTATTTGATGTGTTGTATTATACAACTATCGATATATCTGTACGATATTCACTCTTGTGTATCGCGTGAGACACGATGAGTAACTTAATTTATGTGGATATAATTTAAATGGAATCAGTTAGTGATTGATGTTTCAGTGGCCTACTTGATTTCATGTTTGGTCAATCAATAGCTTTTTTCGGTTGTTTGGAACATTTTGGACAAAGTGGAAAATGGTAAAATGATAACATGTTTCACTTAAACGAGGCTGCGATGATGATCTTGTATTTGCTTGATAATCCTTTACTAGGCCTTTGAGATGGTGCAAACAACAAAGAAGGAAAATGTTTAGGAGTTATATTTCCATCTGATATGAGGTCGTATTGCATGGCCTTCATGCACGGATCGAATGTGACAATGTTGGTGATTGTGGCGTATTTGGGAATAGTGGAGCTGCAGGATTTTTTGGATAAGTACTCGTTCCTTGGAAATGTGGGAGTTGTTTAAAGTCAATTCAGCTTCGCGGATAGTGGCTTAAGAATTGAGTTAGTTCAATTGAGATAAATAGCATGGTTGGTTTGGTGAAGCTAATGGAAAATGAAAAAAATTCATTTCGAGTAAAATGAGAACTTTGGTATTGTATGGTTTCAAATTGAAACTTAACAGGCCACGTAGGACTCAAACAAATTTGTGAATTGGTTTCATTATATTCATTTCAAGTTGTTTAGTTCTTACTGAAATTGAGGATTTCCTATACAGTAGTGAGACTTGAAATGGAAGTTTGAGTCTCTCAAGGTAATGATTAATGAGGTCATCATCACAATCATAATGTGATCATTTTTCGACAATGATTAATTAATGTAAGGAAGTTGATGTTGCATGATAATATGTATAGGAACATTTGAAAAAAAAAAATGACAAAGAGCAGACTCTAAGGGAGCAGAGTGTTGAGATGACTTGAGAGCTAACGATTACATCATGTACGGACTCCTTAGCTTTAACGAAAGCTTTGGAGTAGTAGTGTTGGATCAGAAGCCCAAGTAACTCCACTTTAGTGACACTAAGCATTTATAGTCTCAGAGTCGGTGAAGTCGACCACCACCTTTAGGGACTTGTAAATGAGTTACGTGTCGAAGTAGAGTCTGCGAGTCATTCTAAAAGTTAGTGGCCACGTAAGTATAAATCTTATGAGATTGGATTTCCGTGCAAGTAAACACGTGCGTTAAGAGTAGCATTTGATTTTATATGGTATATTTGTTGTGTTATACTATACTATATACAATATTGGTAACGATGCCCTGATTCGAGGATTCGTGGCTTTGGAAAACGCCACGACGTTTCGGAAAACTGATCATTAGGCTGCAGGTTTGAGGTTTGCGAGTACTAATGAGCTGCATATATCGCACGACCTCGAGATGCGTAATTTGCGAGATTCGAGACAGGCGGTGCTTCGAGATTCGTGTCACACGAATCTCAATGACATATTTACTTTGAAAGTCAACATGTGAACGTGTTCGAATGAACGAGTTGAACTCGTAATTACATGAGGAGATGCTGAGCGCGCCAACTGATACGAGAACGAGAGTGACGACTTTTACGAGTGTTAGCGGCATCACTCGGAAAAGTTTCACGGTGGTACAAATCTCGGAGCTTTCGCCGAGGCCGATGTCTGGTTGAGCACTACGGTGGCATCGAAGTGGACGCTCTGGGGTGCAGTCGATGTTATGGCGAGTGAGAGCGTGAGAGTACACGCATCGGAGTACCAGTCGCATTCTAGGCATCGTCACAGTCAGTGCGAGGGTCTGGAGATGATGGACATGTTCCAGTTGTAACGGGATTTCAATGTACCTGTATGGGAGTATGGACACCCAGAAACAAATTCATGCTACTGCCACGTCAAGTCCGACTGATTTACATTTCTCGCGGGCATACAACGGATATACGTATGTTAGTGACAGTGGATCATGAAATGAAAATGTTTATTTGTATTCAAATATATGTTGCGAGGATGTTGCCCTGACATATATTGATAGGAGGAGACAGATGGCGTGTTCTTTGCTTGGAGGTCGCGGAGGAGCCCAGCTTGTCGCGGAGGAGCCCAACCCTACAGAGTAAGATGGGGGTATGGCCTTGGGCGAGTATGGTCTTGGGCGGGTATGGCCTTGGGTCTTTATTCAAAAAACACCATTGTCCCGTGAGACTTGCTTCAATTTCGAGGACGAAATTCTAATTCGTTGGGAAAACTGTAATGGCCCGAAAATTTGACTTGTGCCATGTGTCAAGGCAAGGTAGTATGTGGGACCCACTCGTCGAAATACGTATGTCCGAATCCAATTTGGGTTGATAAAGCTAACTATGCGAGGAATTCGGTGAGTCAAAACACGAACGGGGACGTTCCTCGAGTCGCGTGCCGACGTGGGACCGAGATAGTGGCGTAATATTTATGTAAGATACGCTTCCTGTTGTGTGTAGCGCGAGTATCGAGATTTTGAAATTAGGCGGGTTGTTGCCTCGAGATGCGCGCTGCCCAGTTGGTGAGTTTGCCTCGAGATTCGTATTGCACGAATGTCGAGGAAACTTTTTGATTTGAAATCAAAAGTAAAATAAAAAGAAAATGTATATATATATATATAAGAGATAAGATTGAAAGAAAAGAAAAAGAGAGCAGAGATAAAGAAACAACGGAGAGAAAGAGAAAAAGAGGCGGAGAGTGAGAAACAGAGGAGTAGTTATGGCGGATAGCTGGAGCTCCGGCGTGGACGGCGACGACGGCTTCCGGCTTCACAGGCAACAAGCAGGCAAAGTCTGGTCGGCGAGCGAGTGGCGAAAGCAAGCCATGCGCAAGCAACTCAGCGCGGAGGCCGCGGTGGGCGACTCAAACAGACGCGACATAACAGATCCGGCGAGATCGGCAGCGAGCCTTGGACAGCACGACGGAGAGATCGGCGGCGATCGAACGGCGGATGGCGGCCAGCCGCGGCCAAGACGACGCGCGAGACGTGGAGCGGCGGCTCCGCGCAGCCGGCAAAGCGGCGCCGCAAGTGGCGCGGCGCGAGCGCTTCTGCAGCGAGCGATGCCAACGAGCAGCGGCTCCGACGCGCAGCCGGGCGGATCGCGAGAGATGATGCGCGCGCGGCAGCGGCGACGCGACGCAACACGGTAAGACAGCTTTGAAGGCCGCAGCGCGCAAGGCGGCGAGCGCGAGTGAGAGCGCGAAATGCGAGGCAGCACGCGCGGTGAACGGCGTGGTGACGTGTTATCAACCGGTCGGATGCGCGATGTCATCGAAATCGCGATGGAGGTAAGGTTTATTCACCTTATTTGGCTGTGATTTGAATGATTTTGGTAAAATTAGCCCTCAAATGTCTAAATGGACACCAGAGACTAGGTTTTTGGTGTCGGTGCGCAAATCGAGACGCGAGCGGGATGTCTTGATTTCGATTTACGAATTTCGAGGTAAGTAAACCAGTTAGGGATTTATACAGTATTTCATTTCTCTCCATTGACTGTTGTTGTTTACTGTTAAGTGATAGTTTTATTGTTGTTCACTGCTTTGTGATGATAGCTATCGTTGAAATTGTTGTCGATTGAGGGGGTCCATTGGCAAGCGAGTCGTAGTTACTGTTTATCTGCGATATGAGCTCTTATCCGTACGCCGTCGATATCTCCCAATTGAGTGTACGTTGGGGGCTCTTATCCGGGACGTAGATATCTCATAGTCGAAAGGGTTAGGGTTGGGAGGCATGGAGCTCGCCCTAAACCCGGGGTTAGGGTTGGGAGGCATGAGGCTCGCCCTAAACCAGAGTCTGATGGGCTTTTGCCAAGACTCAACTACTTTTTGGTCGAGACTCCTTGTTATTTGGCACCACTTATCGATGGATTGTTTTCAATTTTGTATATTCATGCGTTCTTGATTTCTTTCGTTCTATTTGCATGAATTCGATTGCTTTGGATATCGTGAACTGTTGTTTTGGATATTGTGAAATTTTGTATATCTGTCCTACTGGATTTACTTACCTGGGCTTGTCATTCTTATGTTTGGCTGAGCGCAGCGCCGCGGACGAGTAACGATGGGAAGGCTTCATAGCTAGGTGATTTTTGTATATTTTGTATTTATTGTCATCTTATGATATTTACTGGGTTCCACAATTAGGTTGCCTAACTCCCTGATCTATTTGTCGAGTTATTTAATGTATTTGTCGCTTACGCTAAAATTGTAAAACCTGCAAAAATATTAATAACTCAACTGTAAAATGTGGAATGTGTTGATAATGATGGATTGGAAGGCTGACTAGGCTCGCGTTGACCTAGCGAGATTGGCTCGGGGGTCCACGTGAGCTTAGGCCGGGCGGGGCCCAATTTGTGAAAAATTGGGGCCGTCACAACTTGCTTAGTAATTTCGGCACCCACTTCAAAAATGACCCCTTGAAAAAACTCCTCGGTCGAGCAACTGTTCAACATCAAAACGAAAATTTAATGCGTGCATGGAGCGTTTCACATATTTATCTTCACGAACGCCTCAATGCCTGCAATATGTCAATGTCATCCCCAAAGCACTTTGGACTCAACCGCACGACGTCGGCATGCGGTACGGATGGATGAATTCTAATGGTGTCTGTATGTACGTAATACAATTTATGTTTTGCACTCAAATTCAAAAAATATTCGACGAACCAATATTACTTACTCGAGTTTCATTGGCAATTGCAGAATGTTTTAACGGGGTCTTGAAGGGGCTCGATTCTTGCCAATAACGGCATTGACTTAGATGATATACTACAAATTGGTGACATATCACGATGAACGCAACCAGAAAATCAATGAAGCAATCTCAAACGGACATGCGTACACGAAATATGTCATGGACAAACTCACGAAAAATGAAAAATCCGCAAGGAGGCATCACGTCACGTTGATCAATCGAGACATTGGTGAGTTCGAAATGCAGACTGGGAGACATGGAGATTGCATGCATAAAGGCGACAACAAACAAGTAGTATCTTAAAGGATCGGGTGTGCAGTTGTAATAAATGGCAGTCGTTTGGTTTTCCCTTGCTCACACGTGTTAGCAGTGTGACGACCCCAATTTTCCACGAATTGGGCCCCGCCCGGCCTAAGCCCACGTGGACCCCCGAGCTAGTCCCGCAAGGTCAACGAGAGCCTAGTCAGCCTTCAAATCCATCATTTATCAATACATTCAACATTTTACAGTTGAGTTATTAATATTATAATATTATCAGAGAAGAGTAAATACAAAAAATACAAAAATTCACCTAGCTATGAAGTTTTCCCTCTGCTACTCGTCCGCGGCTCTGCACTCAGTCACGCATAAGAATGACGAGCCTAGGTAAGTAAATCCAGTAGGACATATACACAACATTTCACAATATCCAAAATAACAGTTCACGATATTCAAAGCAGTCGAATTCATGCAAATAGAACGAAAGAAATCAAGAACGCATATCCCACGTCAACACGCGACTCGAGGCGCGTCCCCGTTCGTGTTTCGGTTTCTCGAATTCCTCGCATAGTTAGCATTATCATCTCAAATTGAATTCGGATAAACGTATTTCAACGAGTGGGTCCGACATACGACCTTATCTTGACACGTGGCACAAGTCAAATTTTCGGGCCGTTACAAGCAGCATGTTCGTTTATTTGAGTGAGCTACGCGCTGTTCATCGAGCCATACTATAGGATAGATGTGTACGCACAATTCTACTCCTACAATTTCAAGGTCATCCCAGATGAGAAGTATTGGCCGACTTTTGGGACGAAGATCATACCCGACCCCAAGTGCAGACTTGGCCGAGGGAGACCTAAGGGATCGCGAAGACATACCGAGATGGATCTGCCTAATGTCCAAAGGCCTTTGCGATGTGGGATATGTCATCAAGAAGGACATAGAAGAACAACATGTCCAAATAGAGACCGTGAACGAGTCCCAACTAGGAAGAACCGGTGTGTTCTTTGTCGTTCAGAGGGACATAACAAAAACAAATTGTCCTACCAGACCTCAACCATCAAATGAAAACCTATAGTTATTTAATTGTATAATGTGTGAAGTTACTTAAGTTCGTACATATGTTGCTTTTGAGCATGTACGCAATTGTTTTTGTGTGAACATTTATTAAATACTTATCGTTTGGTTTCATACAACACTCATTTTATTTTTCTAACATTCATTTGTAGTTGTACAGCAATGGATCCAGGTCCTTCAGATCCATCACTATTGCAACTCCAATCTACACACAGATCATCGCGAACCTGGAGGGGCGAGGTAAACTGTTTTAATATGCCATATGTCAAATTTACAGCAATAGAGTATCAAACTCATACATTACGACCTTATCAATTATAAGGTGTACGAAACAATGCGCGTACGTCGAATACGTGGGGTTGTTGATCGAACGATGTAGTATCATTCTAGGATGATCCCATATCTTCGTTCCAGTGGGTTCTATGAGATTTCCCGAGTAGCATTTTTCAGCCTTGATTGAGATTTGATTACTGTGTTCGTAGAGAGATGGTGCCCTGAGACACATACATTTCACATACATTGTGGGGAGTCCACAATTACACTCCAAGACGTGCAGGTACAGCTTGGATTACCTATCGAAGGTATGCCTGTGACGGGAACGACGGACGCAGACTATGTTGATGTCTGCGATAGGCTACTTGGACGAACTCCTGGTGGAGATGACGTCATTGGTTGTAAACTTAAGGTCGATTGGCTTGAGCGTAACATACTAGCAATAGATGATGATAGCGATGAGGAGTCTGTCCAGCGTTACGTTCGATCGTACATACTACAACTTATCGGTGGTTGCCTTTTCGCCGATAAGTTCAATCGATTCGTACATTTGATGTTCCTACCATTGCTGGAGGATTTCCAAGTAGCTGGACAATATAGTTGGGGGAGTGCATGTTTGGCTTATTTGTACAGGGAGTTGTGTCGCGGATCTCGCGCAGGGGCACATGAGGTTGCTGGCGCGTCAATTCTTGTACAACTGTGGGCATGAGACAGATTTCCATTCATAGCACCGCGACGCCTGCGTGTTTCTAGAGCTCAACCTCGAACGGTGGATGGCCTAAATATGCTTATGGACGTTCCACTGGGACACATGTATTAAAGTCGATTTGTCATTAATTTGCTAAAAAATCTTGTCCAATTTCATTTATCTTAACTTATTGCTTTCTATACAGATGACTCGATGCATTTTCAGTTTCACAAAGTGCAACGCACGTCGTATCGGCTTACCGTAATGCACTCGACTCGCAAAGGCATGAGGATGATGTGGTATGGCAACCATATACTGAACTCATGGGGTCTCTTCCCGATTACCGTACTGACGGTCACCGTAGTTGGCTTTCGACGTGTCCCCTTATTAATTTCCACATAGTCGAATGACATCGACCAGAAAGGGTTATGAGACAATTCGGCATGGTAAAAGTGGTGCCACCAAATTGTGCTTACGACGCCCAACTACACCGCCTCGAATTGCGTGGACATCATCATGAAAATTGAGTGACTTTTCACGCAAGCTACATACACATGTGGGAAAATCGTGGGGACACCATTGCGACAGCGTCACTTAATGAAAGGCACGATCATCAATACTACATGACGTGGTATCGCTCGGTCACTAGGAGATTCATTGGACACGACGGGGCGTTACGTGACTATTCGATAATCTTCTAACTCTTACTTTTCCTCGAACATCTAATATCTTATATTGCGTGCTTTGAGCTCATATTTTTTGTATATCAGCGTAACTTGGTGCATCGACTGAGGCTAGTGTTTATTGAGGATGGGTAGGAGCAAGGTATTGCTGCGCTTGATGAAGGGATTAGAATTTTAGACGAAGATGAAAGGCAAAGGTCTACTCTTTCACAAGACGGAATAGACGTCCAACAAGACATAAATGATGATAATGAACAGGAGGATGAAGAAGACAATCAGGGCGAAGCAAACATAGAGGTGAGAAGAAGACGAGCACGACCAGAGACTGTGGGGGAACGCACCAGACGTCCTCGTCCACCACGTCCATCTACTCAGTCTGAAATTGCTGCAGAGAGTAGCAGACGTTCTCCTTTAGCACGTTCATCTCGTTCGAGAGCGAGTAGAACAGAGACTGTTGGCGAGACGTCCCAACGATCATCCCCACCAACTCATTCTTCTTATGGGTACATTCCTGTAGGACATACACCCCAACCAGAACCTCAAATGTTTGTACCCAGGCCGCCGATCGTGAATCTTCCTCCGTACTATTTTGATCATTTCGCACCTGGGCCGTCGTCTCCATTCATGGACCATGGAATGCCTCATCGTCAAATGTATCCGTCACTGCCTCAATACATGCCTAGTCCATATACTCCTACTCCTTATAATTTCAATATGCCATATAGTGGAGATGCCTCATTCATGAACTTGTTGACCATGCCGCAGCCTCATGTTCCTTTCCCCCAATCCCATACAGGAAGCCAGTATTTTGGGATGGTTCCACCTCCTATTTTTTGGAGCATCAGTTGCAGATGTGAGTCGAGTGAAGCACCAGAGGAAACGCATCAATCTACTCGACTTGATTCAATGCAAGACCAGCTACCTCAACAATCTCAACCAGATGTACAAACACATCGTCCAACTAGACAAAGTGTACGTCCGGTTTGCATCACCGAGCAACAACGTCAACGTAACCATCGGAATAGACCTGTATGATGAGTTTTCTTCATGTCATGTTGATTTGTAGATAGCTTATATTTTGGGTTCACGAAGTACGTGTATACAACCTTCTTATTGAATAAACTTATTTCTCATGTTTTCCATATTATTATAATGTCGTATATGTGATTACTCTTCAATATTCCATAACAGAAACTCATCACTGTGAAAGATATATATATCTCGAAACATTAGAAGATTCGAGCTTATAAGAGTAATTTTGTAGTAGAAAAAGGATGGTGAGGTGCATTAAATGAGAGAAAAGCGGATTGTGATGTGCATTAATCGCAGTAAAGGTGTAAGAGTTATTTTCCAGTATAATTGAATTTTTTTTAAGATTGAATTTTTCGTTACAGCGCCTTAAGTAAAAGGTGGGGTGCATCTAGCTTCGCTCATGTGCTTTCGTATAGGTAGTATTTGTGTATTTTTATGATGTTTTTGTTATGCTCACATTCAAGGAGGAGTCCTACACGTATATCGGTAACTGACATAATTCGTGTTTTTATATGCGTGCGATGTACTTCACGATACGTATCATGCACATCACGAAGAGTCTAGGGTACGATATCCAAGTTCTTGAAGTGATTGACTTAAATTTCGGTGCTTAATCAATAAATTTAATCAATCTTATTGATATTATAATCATTTAATTGAATAAAACTCTTAAGCCGAATCATATGAAATAATATAAATAGAGGGACTTCCATGTGAGTATGGCTAGGCCAGAGCTTTACCAAGTAATTTGTTTAGTTTGTTAAGTGAGTTTATGTTATATGTTTAATTTAACTTAAGTGGTTAGCTTAGTTAGTTAGGTGTAGGAGGTTTGTTCACATTAGTTTAGTTTGGTTATGTTAATTAGCTTAGTTAGTTAAGTTAGTTTAGTTTAGGAGTTGAGGTTAGTTGAATTTCACGAATTTGAGTTAGGGTATGTTCGTTAGTGTAGTTTAGTAGAGTTTAGTTTAGTAAATTTAGTTTACATAGTTAGGTTAGGTTAGGTTAGGTTAGTCGAGTTTAGTTCACATAGTTACGTTAGGTTAGGTTGTTAACAAGTAACTCTCGAGCTACTTAGTTGTTAGTTTAGTTTCGTTTGGTAGTTTAGGTAATCATTTTTTGGTTGTTTGTTTAGTTAGTTAAGTTAGTTATTTTAGTTTAGTTAGTTTGTATCGTTTAGGTGGTTAGGTTAGCTAAGGTTAGTTAGTTTAGTTTGGTTAGTTCCATTTACTTAGTATGTTTAGTTTGCAATTAAGTTAGTGTATTTTTTGTTGTTTGTGTGAGATTCGTCACGACCTTCATTGAAGTTCGCCACAACAAACACCACAATGTCATGCACAAAGTTAAGGACTCGGTCAATGCAGCTACTTTTGATTCTTTTCAACTAGAGTCGAACCTAAGACTTTTCCTAAACTTCTAATCTATTTTTATTTGGTTCATACTGATAACTGAGCTTTTATATATATATGCAACTTCGAATTGTCTATTATATCCTTTATGGAAATGCAAGACAATTCGAGGAATTTGTCATAAAAATATTAAATTGGACCATACCAAAAATCTGGTCAGGTTCTCGTTGTTCTTGTCGGCTCTTTAGTAATAAGATCCGCTAAGCCGTCTTTGGCTACTCAATGACCTACTGTACATGGCCATTATGGGAAATCCTTTAGGAAGGAGATACATTAGTTACATTTATATATGAAAAACCTAGAACTGGGGCAAGGCCTTCAAAAAATATAACAAGTGTTCGAAGTGCGTTCGAGTGATTCAGTATCAATGAATTTAGAAAAGATAGTTGAAGGTTGGAACGAATTGTTGGGCCTGATGATCTATTTCGGCAATCTCAGGGTAAATAAAACTATTTAAATCTAGATACACATGGTTAATCAAAAAAAAAGTTTGTTTCTTTTTTATACAAAAATATACTCCTCCTATGCATATTCAAAATTGCTTGTCATTGTCGAGATCGCTCAACTACGACGACGATGACGAAGACGGCCAGCGGCGAGGGACGGAGCGGCCGAGGACGATGCGGTCCACCATCTCGCGGTGACGGCCAGCGAAGCGGGCAGGCCAGCAGCAACGCGCGCAAGGAGGTCGCGGACCAACGACAACGGCTGTGGCGGACAAAACATTTGAGTCCAGTTGGTGAGGTGGCCGTGAGGTGGCGGTGACGTGGCGGCGCAATTGTATAGATAGCGCATTTTCGTTGTAAATTGAATTGGAACTTGCTAAGAACTAGAGAAGGAAATAGAAGACTAAGAACTTCTACTACTACAAACTACTACTACAAAGGAGAAGAGAAGAAATGAGATAGTTGGAATGAGAAGTTTTCATTCAACTTGGTGTGTTTTTACATCGAGGTTGGCACCCTTTATATAGGCCATTTGGTGATGATGATAAATGTACTTCATACAATGTGTACAAGCAATACATACACCCCATGTCATACAACACATCACAAGCAACATAGACAATACATGGAAGAGTTGGTGTACATTGGAGAGGATTACAAGTTACATGACAATACATAGAAGAGTTGGTGTACATTGGAGAGGATTACAAGTTACATGCCAACACAATATGTTGGTGTACATGCATGGTCATCCACACTTCACAACACTCCCCTCGATGACACTTGCTTAGAGATTGTGCCTCGTTAAAACTTTTACTAAGAAAAACCCTGGGAAAAATATAGTAAAAGAAAAAGAGTACACTATTCTCATAAATATTAAGACGGTATAATATTGTTAAGATTGCCTCATTAAAAACCTTGCTAGGAAAACCCAATGGGATAAAACCATAGCTAAGGGAAAAAGAGTGCAATACATTAATCAATAACTCCCCTCATGTGAACATGGGTGAAACTTGTTCAGCTTTCTTTACTTGCAATATCTTTAAGTTTACGCAAGCCAATACATATGAAAGCCTTTTAAATGTCGTGGTTGGTAAGGCTTTTGTGAATAGATCAAGAAGATTATCACTCGATCGGATTTGCTTGACATCAATTTCACCATTCTTCCAAGCTCATGCGCATAAAAGAATTTTGGTGAAATATGTTTTGTTCTCGTCCCCTTTTATGAATCCTTCACTTAATCAGTGCAATACATGCCGCGTTATCTTCATATAATATGGTTGGAGAATCTTTTATTGAAGGCAATCCACATGATTCTTGAATATGTTCAATCATATTTCTCAACCATACACATTCACGACTTGCTTCATGAATTGCAAGTACTTCGTAATGGTTGGAAGAAGTAGCAACCATAGTTTGCTTTACCGACTTCCATGATACAAAGAAGATTGCCACATGTGAACACATATCCCGTTTGAGAACGGCCTCATGGGATCGATAAAAATCCAAAGATCAAGATAACCTTGAGATTCAATTTTACCCTCTCGAGTAGAATAAACCCATGTCACTTGTTCTCTCGAAGATATCTAAAAATATGTTTAACACCATTCCAATGTCTTCGAGTTGGTGATGAGTCGTATCTTGCAAGTAGGTTGACAAAGAAAAGCAATGTCAGTCTTGTACAATTTGCAAGATACATAAGTGCACCAATTGCACTTAAATATGGTACCTCCGGACCAAGTAGCTCTTCATCACTTTCATGAGGTCGAAATGGATCCTTATCCACTTCAAGTGATCTCGACAACCATCGGAGAGCTCAATGGATGCGCCTTGTCCATATAAAATCTTTTTAATAATTTTTCAATATAATTTGATTGATGGACAAATACTCCACTTGAAAAATGTTCAATTTGCAAACCAAGACAAAGTCTTGTTTTTCCAAGTTCTTTCATCTCGAATTCCTTTTTCAAGTATTCTGATGTTCTAACGATGTCGTCGTGGTTTCCCACTATATTTAAATCATCAACATATACAAAGAATAATCACAAATCCCGTTGATGATCTTTAATAAAGACACATGGGCAAAGCGGATTATTTACATATCCTTCTTTCAAGAAATAATCACTGAGGCGTTTGTACACATTCGTCCGATTGTTTCAATCCGTACAAAGACCTTTGTAATTTTATAGAATGCATGTTATGAGGTTTTGATTTTATTTCATCTGATGTTACAAATCCATCGTGATTTTCATATATATCTCACTCGTCTAGGGATCCGTACATGTATATGTTGTAACGACATCCATTAAATGCATATCAAGCCCTTCGTAGATCGCAAGGCTTATCAAGAACCGAAATGTGATTGCATCTATAACAGAGAATATGTTTCCTCATAATCTATGCCGTGTCTTTGTGAGAAACCTCGAGCTACAAGTCTTGCTTTGTACCTTGTAACTTTATTTTTTTCGCTTTCTCTTTCGTATAAATACCCATTTATATCCAACAGTTTTACGCCATCTCGGCGCTTGGACAATTGGTCCAAAAACCTCTCGCTTCTTTAACGAGTTTAGCTCGCTTGATAGCCTCTTGCCATTTTTGCCAATCGTGTCTTTTTTCGACATTCGTCCACCGATCGTGGTTCTCGATCATCATCATTTTCACATATTTCAAAGGACACATTGAAAGCAAATATATCATCGTGAACAATTTCATTTCGATCCCAAATCTTACCGTAGTTTAAATAATTTATCGAGATCTCATTATTTTCATCTTTTTCCTCTTTTTCTAGAGGAAGTTGTTCCTCATCGTAATCAACTTGTTCTCGACAAACCCTTATCAAATGATTCTTGTGCTTTCTCAGAGTATTTTGATTTGTATTTATTTTTACTCCCGCTTTTCCTCTTTCGAGGAATTGTATCCTTTGAACCAATCGGTCTTCCACGCTTTAAGCTGCTTTCGTTGTTCTTGTGCATTTTGTTGCACAGAGACATCAATTCTTGCAGAGCATTTACACTGAATGTGTGATTTTGTCACTTGTTTTGCATCATTAAATGCATCGTGTAATTGATTTGCAATTTGTTGCAAATGAATGATCTTTTGAACTTCAAGTTCACACCGATTTGTGCGTGATCATAATGTGATAAAGTTGATGCATTCCAAGCAATTTCGCGCCATTCCTTTTGAATTGGCTTCTTATCTCCCCTAATGGTGGGAAAATTGCTTCATCAAAGTGACAATCAAGAAAACGCAAGAAATAAATCCCCTGTTAAGGGCTCAAGGTATCTTATAATGGACGATGAGTTAAATCCAACATAAATCCCAAGTTTTCGTTGGACCCATCTTAGTTCTATCGGGAGGTGGTATAGGAACATACACCGCACAACCAAAAATTCTCAAGTGTGAAATATTTGGTTGTTGACCTAAAATGAGTTGCATGGGGGAATGTTCATGGTATGCAAGAGGCCTATAACGAATGATAGATGCCGCATGAAGGATCGCATGTCCCCAAACCGAAGTTGATAACTTAGTTCTCATGATTAAAGGTCCGGCAATTAATTGAATGCGTTGATAAGAGATTCTCGCCAACCATTCTCGGGTATGCACATGTGGAACGTAATGTTCAATGGTAATTCCTATAGACATGCAATAATTTCTAAATGCTTGAGATTGAAATTCCCATTATCAAGACGGATGGTCTTGATTGGGTTGTCGAAATTGTGCTCTTAACTTAATGATTTGTGCTAAAAGTCTAGCAAATGCAACATCATGCGGTTGAAAGCAAACAAACATGTGACCACCTAGTTGATGCATCTATCAAAACCATGAAATATCTAAATGGTCCACAAAGTGAGGATGAATAGGACCACATATGTCTCCCCGAATGCGTTCTAAGAAAACTCGGGGATTCCACAACGATTTTACTTGGGGATGGTTTAACTATCAATTTACCTTGAGAACAACTAGCACAATTATAATCACCAAATTAAAATATTTTGTGACTCCTTAAAGGATGTCCATGCGAATTATTAATTATTCTTCGCATCATTGATGATCCTGGATGACCAGCTGGCCATGCCATAAAATGAATGTCTTTGGATCATTAATTTTCTTATTCAAGACGACATTCGCTTTCGACATGCCTTATATGAGTAAAATATAATCCAGATGATAAAGTTCGAAATTTTTCTAACACTTCTTTTTTCCCATTTGAAACCAATGTGACATAGAGAAATTCTCTATTATTTTCATTCACTAAGCTTCAATGTGATATCCATTTTGTCGAATATCTTTAAAGCTCAAGAAATTTCTTCCTCGATTTTTCAGAGTATAAGGCATTGTCAACATGAATTGTTGTTCCCCCAGTGCAACATAATATTTGCTCTTCCAGTGCCATTAATCAAATTGAGGTGCCGATATTGTTTGAACATTAGCCTCACTAAATTCAAATTGGAGAAATATTCTCTGCTTTTTAAGGATCAGTATGCGTTGTAGCACAATCAAGCAAGAAGGCATATATCGCTTCTTATTTGATTCATGACTTGAACACATGATTTGTTGATCCATCTCGACAAATAATGTTTGGCAAATCGTAAAAAGAGTCATATTTCAATGATAAAATTCATAATATTTTGCCTTTGATTTTGAAGGCATGGTAAAGGTCACAAAAATATTCTAGGGCATATATATGACAATATTTAGGCAAAATAGCCTTTCATATATGACTAAAAAAATGTCACAATTATGAGCGCTCATTGTCAATAATTATTTGCCCTTTGTAGTGGTGCACCACTTTTATTCCAATTTTTGGTGGAATTGTCAATACGACCTTTACCTCGATATTTTCACCTTTTCCACGTCCATAAATTTATTATTGCGATCATGATCATTATATGCAACATATGCTTCTTAATTTGAAGTCGAACTAATTGACTTTTAGCGATATTATATTTATAATATCTCATTATTTTACTCAAATACCATGAGACAAGAAATCAATCCTTAATATTTATTGATTGACGTGCGCACTCGATATTTGTTGCAAAAGAATTAATCGAGGCGGCCACGTGACCTCTTTTATTGTCTCATCAAATCATATTTCCACATAGCCTCAACATAGAGGTAATTAAAATTGTGGAATTATAATTAATATTTGACTCGATTAAATTTTGTAGCATGAGACCCAAATTACCATTTTGAGCTTTTTGGAGCATTACCCTTTTGGTATGTATATATATAACTCCATGAGGTGAAAATATATATAAAGTGAAATATTCACTTTTCAAATCTCTAAAGAGAAATTGGTGAATGATTGTGTACAACATACAACCTTGCATGGATACAAGCTTTATTCATAATTTGTAATATCTAACTATCATGACAAGAATTATAATAAGGTAACAAATTCAACTATGGTTGATTAATATTTTGAAAGTAAATATAATCTAAAATAATTTTCTCTTTTCTTTTTATGTAAATAAAAAAAACATAACATATGATTAAGTATATGTTCACAACTTGATTTATTAATAATCAAATGTACTATTCGTATGAGTTGGTGGGACAACCTCCAGTGTCAGGGTGGCGAGACAAAGTCCGCTTAATGCCATGCCTCCTCGAACGGGATAACCCGTCTCCCTTTCAATGTTTAGCTTTACCTGGGACAAGGCTTACCCACTATCAACTCAAACTTATAGCATGATTTGTATTATAAAATCAAGAATAGAACAATAACTAATCGTTTGTAGTTTTAAGAGAAAACTAGTTATGTCACATATTGACTTTTGATTTCTGATGTAGAAGATCGTACAAGACGCAACTACAGAGCATACTTTCGCAATCGGTGACATTATAATGTATAGTATATGAATAAAGTATGCATATAGAAGTGATGCGTGTAATAAAAGGAAGCAACCATGATAATATATAAATAAATTGAACTTAAATAACAAAAGTTATACCTTCCTAGCTTTGTCTCCTTAACAAGCCTTCTTGAACTTCAAGATCTCCTTAATGCTAGAGCAAGCTCGTGCTGATAACGTGTTGTAAATTGAATTGGAACTTGCTAAGAACTAGAGAAGGAAATAGAAGACTAAGAACTTCTACTACTACAAACTACTACTACAAAGGAGAAGAGAAGAAATGAGATAGTTGGAATGAGAAGTTTTCATTCAACTTGGTGTGTTTTTACATTGAGGTTGGCACCCTTTATATAGGCCATTTGGTGATGATGATAAATGTACTTCATACAATGTGTACAAGCAATACATACACCCCATGTCATACAACACATCACAAGCAACATAGACAATACATGGAAGAGTTGGTGTACATTGGAGAGGATTACAAGTTACATGACAATACATAGAAGAGTTGGTGTACATTGGAGAGGATTACAAGTTACATGCCAACACAATATGTTGGTGTACATGCATGGTCATCCACACTTCACAACATCTTAGGAGTCAAGAACATTGGTAAATTATTTTTAAGGTGAGCTGGAAATGATATTACTTGGCTTAATCCCAATTTACTTGGCCTGGTCATTGATTTAATTCTTGAAGAGCTGGTTTTGGATATGTTCGCTAGATGACTGCTTGATGGAAAGTCTCATGGGTCTCTTTATTATGAAAAGTAAAAATGGACCTCCATGGAGCACCGAATCTGAAACAAATTCATTTTTTACTTTGTTGATGAATTTGTCATTTATTTACATGGTGACCACTAATACGACTATCTTTGTTGCTTATGTCTATCAACTGACCTGTTTTGTGTTTCTAAATATTTGCTTATTCTGCTTTTTGTTTTGTTTCTTATGGTCCATGTTAATTTATCCCCCTAAACTTTTCTAAGTTCCTGACGAAGTAGTCACAAAATGTATATCTTGTGGTACTGATTTTTCAACATTTGTGCGTAAGGTGCGTTAGAATGTCAAATATATCATAATAATTAACCTAATCTGTTAGTAAATTGTAATCTCTAGGCCTCTTGCTTTTTATGGAAAAATTGATTTAGTTTATTTATTTATTTATTTATTTATTTATTACAGCACCATTGTAGAAACTGTGGGGATATTTTCTGCGATAAGTGTACGCATGGAAGAATTGCACTTACTGCAGATGAGAATGCTCAGCCTGTTCGAGTTTGTGACAAATACATGGTATGAACTAGCTGTACAATACTTCTGCACTGAGTTCTGCTTTAATTGCAAAGCATAACTTCATTTCACAGATGAAATTTTTGATCTCCTTTATAGCGTTTAGTCAATTTATCTTGAAGATGATCCTGTCGTATTGTAGCTTTACAAAATCTCAAAGTTGTGTTTATCTACTGTCCGCCTTGGACTTCATCAACTAGTGATCATATTGATTAACAACTTATATGCTTTACTTTACTAGTCAAGATCAATCATTTTTTTCCCAAAAAATCTATATTAAGATGAAAGAGCTTATGAATGATCATCACCAGCCAGATTGATATTGGAGATGTTACAGCATGGTTGGTTTGCCATCTTCAACTGTTATCTATCAAACAGACTTAGTTGTTTGATGTAGCCTAGGATACTCCAGATTTAGTGTTTTGTTGTGATAGAAAACCTAGTTGCTCTACTGATAGTCATAATGAGTAGTGGCAGACTTCGGCCTTTATGTCAATGATCCCTATTTGCATTGTATTTGCAGTTTTTGTTCTTTAAAATCTTTTGAGCTTTTCAAAGTTCGACGGGCAATTTCTTGCTTTGTGAGAAGAATTAGGAGGAATAGTTCAAAGGTTAAATTTGAATTCACCTTATGATGTCATACCTATAAACGGACTTAGGTGTAATGAATTTTTTCCCCTTTCCAGAAATTTGAGCCATCTGGGGAGATGTCTCTGTGATTGTTGTTAACATGATGGTTATGAAGTTATGAAGTCACTCATGAGTCGACTGTGATCAAGCTAATAGTGTCGAGTTGTCTTATTGCAGGCTGAAGTTACTCAAAGGCTAAGTCATGCTAAAGAATCGACCAGTAAACCGACTGGGCTACACAGTCATGAAGTTATTCATATTCTCTGCATCTTATAATATCATTTTCGATGCCAAGGTTTGCACTAAAACTTGTTTGTCGAAATTCAATCTAGGAAATGAATATATATATATATATATATATATAATTAAGAGAACTGCGATGAACTTCTTCATTTGTCCACTTCACACATTTTCCCTTTTTAAGTGAGCCCTATTCCCTTCCCTTAACTTGCATATAGAGATGCTCCAAAAATTTTGAATTGAAATAGAATAAAGTTTTCTTTTTTAATTGATCTTTCTTAGTTAAACAGTTTATGATCATAAGCTTAATTAAATAGTTGCAGATGATGTATGAAGAAGCAAGCCAAGTTGCTAATGATGCAATTGGAAGAATAAGAACAGTTGCTGCTTGGTATAAGGCAAGGGTTAATTAGTGGCATTGGCTTTGGGTTTTCCTTCTTTTTATCTGTTCACTGTGTATGCAACCAGTTTCTATGCCAGAGCGCGACTTGTTGATGCTGGAAAGACAACTTTTACGGAGGTTTCATGAAATGTGTGGCTATCGATTTGTTGTTTTGTTGATTGGTTGTAGAACACTGCGAATTTCTTGATGGAATAATAATATTGCGAGTGGAATGTAGATTTGTTATATTTTCAATTGAAAATGGAAATGAAAATTAATTCTTCAGCTATTATTTTTTTTAAATTACATTTGATAGGGGTTTGAAACCCCTATGTAAGCCTGTAAACGATAACATAGAGGTTTCAAACCCCTATGAAATCACTACAATTGATAGGGGTTTGAAAGCCCTATGTAAGCCTTTGAAGATATTGTAGAGGTTTCAAACCCCTATGAAATAGTCAAGATTTGATAGAGGTTTGAAACCCTTATGTAATCTTTGAAGATACGATAACACCTTAAAAGATAACACTTTTCATAGAGGTTAAAAACCTCTATGAAAAGTAGAATTTCTTATAGTGATCACTCAATCTCATTTGTTGTTTTACTTGTTTGATTAGTCAAAATTTGAATTTTCGTGTATGTTTGATTGTTTTTGTGACTTTTACAGATTGATTATTTACATTAAACTTAGATATAAGATCGTCTCATTCTACTCATGAGTCCCAAAAAGGGGAATTGTTATTTATTGATTCATTCGAGAAAATTGAAATTGTTAGTGATTAAATTAATGATTTGTTACTCAATCTACGTGTGGATGAAACTGTGTTGAGATGTTGAAGACTAACATGGGAATAGTCTACTTATATAAGATTTGATCATTAACAAGGTACTTCGTCCTTGAGGCAATTATTTTCTTTGCAATTGGTGATTGTAGTATTCGCAAGACAACTTAAATAATCTTCGAACTTACCAAGAATTCCTGATTGAGTCTTTCAACTTTTATTTGTTAAAAGTTGGTTCATCAACTTTGAACTTTTATTTTCCCTCTATTGAACTACTCTTTCTCACGTTAAGATAACAATTTCTTTTAATTGAATTGTTTTTGTCACTTAAATTGCTTCTCTTGATCCCCTTTAATTAAAGCAACTCGATTTCACTTACAAAATAAGGCCCAAAACATCTAGCAATAATTAAGATAGAGGCGGGATTTCGCTTCAATTGACCACGAGTCGAGTGTGGTGGTTTGATTGTGAGATCATATTGTATTTGAAGGGGGAGAAGTAAATTAAGGGGCAAATTAATTATTCAATTAGCCTTACTATTTAACCAGAGAAAAAGCTCAACCCGAGAAAAATAATTTAAAGTTCAGGGACCATTTTTTAATTAACAAATAAAAGCTTATGAGAATTAACTCAGTCAAAAAAATCTCAGTAAGTAGTTCTTTTAAAAAAAACGAAACATATTGGTAAGTTTATAGGCCATTTAGGTCGTTTAAGTTTTAGTATACTGCTGCATACAATTAAAGATAAAAAAAGGAGAGAAGTCTATAGTTATTAATGTGTTTTAATTATGATATTTGTTGGATATTAGCTAAAATTGCAAGTGTTATTGATGGAGTTCTTGTTAGAACACATAACAACAATATAGTTTTTATTATTATTATTATTATTTTGATCGAAACATTGTAGTATTTTTGTTGTTTGGGAATAGAGTTGATGTTTAAAAATGCTTGGGTAACCCGCTTTGAGCACTGACTCAGTCGGTTGTTGTGTGATATGTCTCGCGCCACGCATGCACACATCTCGAGGTGTATGCAACCAATTGGAGTCGGTGCTCAAAGTGGGTTATCGTAGCATATTCAATTCTTTTATAGCTATCAATTTCCATGGGTTATGTAAAACATATATACAAAAATCTACATGTTGGCGAAGAAATGTTGTAGGCAGGTCGATCACTTGCGGATGTTGTGTAAACAAAAAATTAATATGTTATCGGAGAATCATGTTCCGATAGGACGTGAGAAAAAAGCCCTTTGCATCTTGAATTTCGATTCAAAGTGGAGTGTTGAAGATGTGTGAACCGAAATAGTAGTCATGCATTGATTAATTAAGACTTCATAATGAAATAAATAAGTAATTTTCTCTTCCAACTAACACGAAGGACTTCTGAGAAAAAAATTTCACACCTATGAGTTGAATGTGGTTAAGTTGATATCAGTACTAAGAGATTGATCTTTTTTTGTCAAAGTTGTTGCATTGATGTTCCTACAACCTATAAGGGTACAACAATCTATTGCAACGATGATAATATATATTACAATATATACTCTAAAGCCCGGAACAACCCCTAACGGGGACAACATTCTCCCGAAAGAGGCAACAACCCCACGAATGGGGACAACATCATCCTAATAGAGGCAACAACCACACGAAAGGGACAAAAAAGCCTAGAATACTACTACAAACAGAGAAAAAACAATGAGAATGCTAGACCCAAGTTGTTGGACGACTCACGCTACCAAGACGCCGATCACTGCTACAAAGGGTCGGTCGCCAACGTTTGCCATCACTGCCATGAAGACCCGCATCGTCTCACTGTCCCTTCCTCGTCTGCACTGGATCCCAGTGGAAAAGAGGTCGCCGGTGACAATCACCGAAAACCCACAAGCAAAAAAAGAAAGGAAAATAAGGGAAGAAAAAAGAAGGGGCGAATATGAGAGGCTGAAGGTGGTTGGAGTAGGGTGGGAGGGAGGGGGTGATGAAGAGGAGAGGTCAAGATGGTGAAGGAGGGAAGAGGAGCAAGATGGTGGTGGAGATGAGAAACCACATGCGGGAGGGTCACGGGTGAAGGGGGGAATTAGGAAGAAAAAGAGGGAATGGAGGAGGGCCACCGGTAACAACCGCGTTGACGCCAGCAGCCTGACCGTGGTCTGGAGTCGACTCTCAAGGAGAGGAGGTGTCGGCGGTGCTAGGTTTCTCTGTGAGAGATAACCTTAACGTTCTCGGCTGTTTATCTCAAACTGTGTGAGAGAGAGAGAGAGAGAGATTGGTTTCTTGCTCTTATTGCATATGACAATTAAAAATCAATATGTATTTTTTTTAGAACCCATACCAAATTTTGGCTTTATTTTTCTCTACCACATCATAAACATAAGCTTGAGGCTATTTTACGTCAACTTAAACAAAATTAGTATAGCTAGTTAATAAAAATAGAAACTATAAAAAAAAACAATTTTAGTAATCACACAAATATCGAGGTGTATCAACACCCTCCAACAATTCAATTTCAGTGCTAAAAGTATGCGTCAAAAGTCTGTCACTAAAGTTTTTTTTTTTTTTTTTTTTAGCAAATTTCATAATCACAAGTGTCTTCTCACACATGGCATGTAGTCATAATCGTGGGTTATGATTTTTGTAACCATACATGGTCAATCTCAACCAAAATTGTTCGTTAAGAAATAGTTTCATGTGACATTCACGTCGATTCTCACCCAAAAACATAATTTCTTGTCTCCATATAAAAGGGAAAAATATGTTTTTTTATTTTTTATTTTTTTGACAATAAGGAAAGATTTGTGTTCATAAAGAAGTTATTGTAGCATTATATTAATTTAAATATGTCAAAATACACTATAACTTTTATAAGTGTCATGATTTATTAAAATAAAAAGGTGTTTTCAAGGGAAGAGGAGCATTGAACTTTTATATATATATATATATATATATATATAAAAGACTTTTATTAAAAAAATGGAAGATGCTAGGGTGATTCGAAATGAAACACCTCGTGATTGTGTTTATCCATTCATGCATCACGATTTGTGGGCACACACATCGTGCACTAATAAATGAAAAAAAAACCCTATTGAGAAAGGGCATTTGTGTCATTCCAAAAATAATAAACCTCATTCCCAATATAATATCTCAAAATTCCCCCTTTCTCCTCATTTTAGAAAAAAAAATTGCTGCCCCAACTTCTCAATATTTCATTCGTTCATTCATTTTTTCGTCGCAAAACATTCTGCCAAAACCCTAGCGAGAGATTTCTCCGAACAATCCCCAATTCGATCGTTCAGCTCCAATTCGATCGCCATTCGTGTCAGTTCGTCGCGTAGATTTGTTGCGGTTGGTCATCACATCACAGACGATGAATCATCATCATCATCATCGGAGGAGGAGACATGAAATTTGAGGAGGACGAGGACTCCTCCTTGACGAGGTACCTCGCGAAGAGTCTCGAACCACTGTGAGTGATGAATGATTGATTCAATCGCACTCAATCTAATTTCAGTAATTGTTGTAGCGATTGATTGGATGAATGAAAACCTAGAATGGTTTTTGCAGTCTAGCTGATTTTGTGTTTTAGGGTTTGATGTGGAATCCGTGTTTTGAGTCTGCATTTGTTGATTTGATTGGTTAATTCGTTGGCTTGGGGTTTGTGGATGTTGGGAATGAATAAGCTGAGTGTTTGGCTATCTAGAATTGTTGATTTTGATTTGTTTTAGAGAATGGAGGGGCGAGGATTCGAGGTTTGGGTTTGAAAGCTAGGTTTTTAGGAGGCTGAATCGAAGAATTCGTGCTGTGTTATGAAAGTTGACGTAGCGTAGTATCAACCAAGTGAATAGCTCACTGGTTTGGTATGGGTTACTTGGATATGTGGTTGGGAGTTCGAACTTCATAGTGGGCAAGTCGTGGTTTATTTCTTATCAACAAAAAAAAAAAAGTTGACATAGAACGGTTAGTTGTTGTGAGCTTATTAAAAGCTAATAGAGGAGTGATTTACAATGAAAGGGAAAAAAATGTAGTATGCTTGCTGGCCTATGAATATGGTACTACTTGATGTGTGAGGGTGAGGTGACATGCTCGAAGGAGGTCTAGGGTAAATTGTTCCATTTTCCATACTGGGAGAATGTACATGTGTGGAGGTTTATTTTGAGTACATGGGTCTTTGGTCTTAATCGTTATTCTGAGTTTAATTCAATCCATGTAAATAAACCTGTATTCACAGACCACTTGCTTAGAAAAATTTTGAGGGACAATAGGACACCTCGGATCTATTTGGTTGCTAGGTACTTTATAAAGCTTCTAACAGTAGCTTGTAAGGCATATAAAAAGGATTTAACCAGATAATTATTCGTCATTTGATGATTGTTAAGTTTCAATTACATTGTTGCATGACTCTATAATAAGGGGAACTATCAAGATGTTTTTAATTTTTAATAGGCTTTCCACATTCTAAAGCAACTGCTTTTCTTTAGTGACTTTGTGGTCCTTGCGGGTTTTAGTCATCACCAATATATTAAGGCTGTCTTTGTCACGAAAGGAGAGAAATTAGAAATTAATGCCTCACAGGTTTGGTGTGTGAAAACAGGCCTGTAACATTAGGGTCCCTACTTTCATTGGGTCCTATACATCCACCTGTTTCTCGTGCAAAAACTTTATGGATGTGTTGACTTGAGCAAACACTGAATGGTATCTAGGTAATCGGTTGGAAGTTTGATGTTCAGAAGTGAACATATGTTGATTCTCGACACTGAATCAACTCTTCAATCCTTTGAGCCTATGAATGCCTGGATTATGAGAAACAGTGATGAAATTTTCTTCAATTGTTGATTTTAAGACTACTGAAAGGAGAAGCGCAATAATTCTGACCAATCTAAACTGTACGAATAGGAAATTGACAAAAATAAATTAACCCATCTCAATTCTCTACTTCCTAACAATGAAACTAGGCAATTTTCACGTCTAGGACCAAAACAGGTCCTGGTTTTGATGTTTGTTGTTGTTTCTTGCAATGCTTTCTCTCAATCTAAACTCCTAAGATTCTAGGGTATCATTTTTATGAAATTTCTTTTAGCGTCTCCAAATTTTCTCAAATTAGTTAGATTTTTTTTTTAAGTCCCTATTAATTACATTCAAGGAAAGTGTACAAAAACTCCAGTGGAGTGGTGGTTTTTTTTTTTTTTGGGTTTTTTTTTTTTGGGGTGGGGATTTATTAGTTTGCAAATTTTGATGTTATCTTTTGTCAAAGAGATTACAGCTGGTGTCAATTTTTTTTTAAAAAAAAACTCTTAAAGAGTAGAAACAATTTGAACAATGCAAAACTAGAATCGAATGTCAAGTATGTGGAATGATCACTAACTACTTGCCAAAGGAAATGCCAAATAATATCTAGAAGAAACCAAAACGATTAAAATTGAACTTGAGAAAACTTAACATCATGCATGAAACTAGAAAGGACATGAAATATATTATTAACGACATGCTTTTTTACTGTGCCTTGATAAGACTTAGATGTTACTTGTACTTAAATGATGTTATTTATATTTCCGTGGAGTGTTGAAGTTTTGCAGAATTCTTTTCATTGTATTAGACTTTCCAGAATTAAACTCCAATGCTAAGTGTCTTAAGTCTAGGTGAAGTGAAGTTTTCGATCCCTGTTAGGTACTATTAGTGTTGGCAACGTCCCTGCGACTTCTAGAGAACTAAAACTAAACACGTTTCTGATGCCAATGTTAGTGTTATTGGTCTGGGCACAAACTGACATATCTTTTAGTTTTTTATTTTATTTATACTACTTTTATGTTGAGTTGGTAATATCACATGTGAATAGCAAGTAGGTCCTCTGATAATTGGCAAAAGCAGTGACCAAAACATTCTGGATGAAGAAGTTCCTGGTAGTTTTGTAATTCATGCCTGTGCATCATTTTTCATCTTTTTCTACATTGCACATCAGATTCCCTTCTTCTTCTTCTTCTTCTTCTTCTTCTTCTTCTTCTTTCTTTTATTGAGAAAAGGGTAGTTGGGAACATGCACTTTTTTAACTTTTGTTTTTTTTTTTTGTTTTGTTTTTGTTTTTTAATCCTTTATAACATTGCTTGCATTTTGCAGGACTGAGGCTGACCCGGTGATTCTTGCAAAATACGTGACAGCTTTGCTAAAGAAGGACAGGCCTATCAAAGAACTAGAAAAGCTTTGTGCAGAGAAATTGGTTGAGTTTCTTGGTCAGGGTATGTTTAGTTTGTATGATCCTGGATTTATTTTATTCCTATTGGCATGTGAGGAAGTTCTTTATCCCTGCTCCATATCTGTTCTATCTGATATAAGAAAGCGAATTAGCAAACTTGTTCTTCGTCATCCAACTTCTCTTGTTCTTTGATCATCATAAAGGTCTGATATTAAACCGATGCTGTATAAGTTGAGGCCACAAGTCGCCTAGAAAGCAGTGATGAAGAAAGTAAATTAGGTTTGATATTAATCTGATGAAGGCAATTCTCAGTCAGCTGGACATTTTACTCTGATTCGATGAGTCTATGTTAGACACATGATAAAAGAAATCCATAAAAAAGAAATAGATCAAATTTGAATAAACTACGAATGGACAATGTACTAACGTTACAAGTGAAAAGAAAATAGATAAATTAAGAAAAAAGAAGAATAGATGGAGTAAAACATAAAAAAAATGGGGAAAGGAGAAAAGATAAAACAAGAAAAGTAAACGCAAAATGTGAGGAGATGTAAGAAAGGAAAGAAAAATTGAAAATAAGTGGAAGAACAAGGAACAATTTTGGAAAAATTGAAAATAAGAGGAAGAACAAGGAGCAATTTTGGTTTGTTGCTTGTGTCTAAGCATTGGTGTTTTTTTTTTACTCCTTCTGGTCGAGTCCTTGTATACTCTGATTAGATGGACTCGCCCAACCTCCTAGTAGTCATCTTCTTAACTCACTTTCTACATGTTAGGAAAGCCTTTAACTCTAAGTAAGTGCACAAGATTTGCAAAAAAATGTTTTTATAGCACACTGTACAGGTGATTCAGATCTATTTAAGGGTATTTGATTGTTATGTGGTCCTAAGTGCAAGTTAATTGCAACGTAGTTTTGAACCAATATTTTTTTTTTTTTTGTGTTTTTCCTTCACCATTTTCCTTTCTTCTTTCCTTGTGTACTCAAATAAATACTCATGCCATGGGAACGTCATTGTAAGACTATTGGATTTTAATCTAATGATTAGTACACTTGTGTATTAGTTAATATGCATGGGTCATTAAATGCTTGATAACACTCAGAAACATAGTTCTCATCACATGAGTATATATTGGGGCTCCATTGTATAAATACCCATACACATTAGCCATTTTATTCGTTTTCATTTCATCACTTCTTTATATGGAGGATTTGCTTAGATGTACTTAAATATTTGAAGCTCTGGACACTATTACTATCATCTCGTCGCTACTGACGCTTTGGTGTATTGTACAGTTCGATTAATTTACTCAAGAATATGAGTCATAGGCCTGCATTTGATCGTTTGGCTTTAATCCTTGACTCGATCTCATTGCACCCAACCCTAACCAAGTGGCTGATACTTGGTGTTTCTAAACCATGTTTTTGCCCAATTTAAAACTTAAAGAATATCCTGATTGTTTTCTTGTTTATTTCTTTATGTGATGGTTGATTTAATCTTATTCACATTGATAGTTGATGAATTGCTGCAATATGCAATGTTGTCTTCTCTTACCCAAAAAATGTCATATTCTAGATGGAGTCGCTTCATGGAAATTTTAAATATTTTTGGTCTAGACTAGTCACTTGTTTTCAGATTTTCTGTCAGTCTCTCACAGTTGTTTCCTTTTAAGGATATGCATTTCTGTCTAAAAATTATATAGGTCGGAAAATAAGCTCATCAAAATTGTTTTAGATCGAGATCGTAGTTTAAATGATGTTTTAGGTGATTCTATTTCTGCCATTACTACTGTAGATATGTTGGGAATCCAACTTGTTTGGGTTCTCATTCTACTGTGATATCTATGATAATCTTATGTTTTATTTATGTTGCATCTATTTTAACCTCCTTTTGTCTTTGTAGGTACACAATCTTTTATAAGAAAGTTGTTTCAGGCCCTCAATAATGGTACAATCTTAGCACCTTCTAAAACTTTAGATGTTGGGCAAGTTGGTCTATCTGAATCTCTTATGGCTGAAGATCCATTAGAACGTAGAAGCTCAATGTTGAAGCCAAGGGAACTTTCACCTTCTAGTTGTGAAAGTGACCCAGAAGAAAAAGAAGTCACCGACGATGACGACGATGATCGCAATCATAAACATCGAAGGCGGGAAACTCGGTCTCAGTCTTCTGACAAAGATGCGCAAGGACCAATGTTTAGGAGGCCAAGTAGAAAGCAGAACAAGCCTTTTGAAGGTGGAGCTTTCTTTGGAAATAATCCTCAGTCAAGTGATGATCGAAAAGAGTATAGTCCAGCCATTTTGGAGCGAGATCTCTCTACAAAGTTTGAAAGAAAACGCCCTATTTTGGGTTCGTTTCCCCGGGCACCTTTTGATTCAGGTCCAAGGGCTAGATTAAACCAAGGATTTCGTGGTGAACCTGGCCACCGTTTTGATCTGTCTTCATCCCTTGGTCGTGGTCCCATTGGAAGAGGAAGAGGAAGGAGTTCTGGTTCCTGGAACCAAAATGATTCAAAGTTTGCTACTTTCGATGCACTCGATTTTGCCTCTCAGATGGTTCCACAAGGACCTTCACCTAGTTTGTTTGTTAGCAGAGGACTGCAACCATTTGGTATGATTCCTGGTATGCCTAATGGAGGTTTGGATGCACTGCATCCACTTGGCATGCAAGGAACACTTGTACCACCTATTAATCAGACATTAAATATCAACATGCCTCGCCAAAGGTGTAGGGACTTTGAGGAGCGAGGATTTTGTTTAAGGGGAGATATGTGCCCAATGGAGCATGGTGTAAACAGGATCGTAGTAGAAGATGTACAGGTATTTCTTTTTCTAATCCTTTAATGTTTTTGACTTTTGTTTAGCTACATTTATGTTTAACAAGAACATGCCTGGTCTTTGGAGAGGCCGAAATCTCAAGCTTTGAAAGATTCATAGTGGCCCTTCAATATGGAGAAGCGATTTGCAAAGATATTTGTTTCGGCTTATTCGTTGCATGGTCATAGCTCCTGTGACGAGATTTAGCCAATCTTTCTTTAAATAAAAACTTGAGTTTCTTCACTGTTCTCTGTTGTCTGTTGACCTAGAATGCATTGATTCTACTCTCGTTACTCTGAATCTACTGATTTGACAGGCTTCTGCCACATTACTACTTTCCTTTATATGTTGCAAAGGTGATATTTAGTGGTTAGAAATTAGAGGTTATTTACTGGTATTTATATAAAGGTTTTGCTGAGTAGAAGCGTTTCATCCATGTAGCTGAACCCAACTATTTTGGGATTGAGGCGTAGTTGTGATGTTCCCGGCCATTCTAATATGTAAGAGGAAGAATGAAGGAAATATGTTGCCTAGGCGATGGTATTTGTTTTAGTAGACATGCATTTGAGGCACTTGAACTTGCTGATCTCACGTTTACACCAACAGAGGTGGGGTGACTAGCGGTTACACAATGCTATGTCGTGGTGAAAACTTTGGGAATGAATGTCATTATAAAATATTTGCTAGGAGATTGTTACAACATATACTTAAATCGTAATAGTCCTAAATTAGTTAGTATTTTCATTAGGTTAATCTCTTCGACAAGGAGTCCATCATTATCAAAATTACAAGGTTGAAGTTTGTAACCTAATCTCATTATCAAATAAACAAAATAAATAAATAAATTAATGTATCCTTCATTATATTTATTTTTCAACTTGGCTCTCTCAGGTTGTGTTTGTTTTCACAATGAGTTTCTTGAAGAATTTCTTGTCAAGTACTCGTTCTCTTTTCTCACGATGTTTAGTATATCAAGGGTAAATTCTAGTTCGTACTTATTTGTTACACATTTCTTAGATTGTTAGGTATAGCACATAAAATTGATATGAAAACTTAAATAATGAAGAATGATACTAGAAGTCTCTTTTTTATAAAATATACAAATCTTGAAGTAAAATATAAAGAATGGCTTGAAATCGTAATGCGATACATGAGTTATGAATGAACAGAGAATCATTAGATTCTATAATTTTTTTATTCTATATAAGATTCTGTAGCACCGAACTCATTTTAAATGTTTGGATCTATTACTTTTGTATTAAATCATGAATTGTAAAACTCTTTGATTTGAATTGAGATTTTTATTACCTAGGTACGGTGTTCAGTTACTTGCGCAAATGCTTCATGACATACTACTTTTGTAACTTAATCTTATGTCTTTTTTTCATTTTCTTTTCCCTTTGATTTACCCTCTTTGTGCAAGTGTCAAATGTATTTTTTGGGGGTTCCCCTTCACCTTACAGTATACTTCCTTTTATTTGTAAAGAAAAGAAAGAAAGAAAAAAAAAACAGAGGAAAAAACTGGTGAAAAAAGAGCAGCCTGCAGCAGTGATTGAAGAAGAAAAAAAGAAAGGAAAAAAAAAAAAAGAAAAAAAAAGGAAAGACAGAAAGAAAAGAGCTGCTAGAAGAAAGAATAAAAAGAATTGAGAAAAAGGAAAGAAAGAAAAAAGAAAAAAAAATTGAAAAGAAAAAGAAATTCATTACGCAGATCCTGCAAAATAAATAGAAAAATGGCTGAAGGATGGAAGAGAGAAACAGAGAACAGTAATTATGAAAGAAACAACAAAAGAGAGAGAGACGGGGAAGGAGTTTATGGGAAAAAAAGCATAGAGGGAAAAAAGGAGGTAGGAGAGACAAAGGGAGGGTGCGAGAGCGGAGAGAAATTTTTTTATTTCATATGATCCTGTGCCTTCAGTGCACCTCGTATCTCATTGGCTTCTTCGTGCCTTTATTTCCCTGCAACTCCATTTTCTGTGATGCCCTCCTGGCATCTCCATGACACCTTCACATAAAGCATCTCACAAGTCTTACCTCTTTCTATTGATTCGGTGATCTTTGCCACTGGGTAGAGTCATGAATCAATTTCTTTTGTCGAATGTCAGTGAACTTGGATTAGTCCCATGTATGTGCTTTACAGTTAATGCGGCTACAACTATTGACAAGCTTTTTAATTTCAGTTACCTTCTCTGGTACTTTTTAAGATAAAGTTTTCATTATCACTGTTACTTCTCATTTGATGATTTTACTAGTGTGGGGATTAATTCTATCCATGGTCCATGGAATTTTCTTGCTCTCTTCCACTTTGCCTTCATTTATTTATTTATTTTCTCCACTTATACTTTTCCCTTTGCAAGTATTCCCTGGAATGTAAAACTCCAGGAAGCTTACTGTTTGTTCATTGATTTCAAGTATGTATTTTTTTGTTTTGTTTTTTTGTTTTTTTTTTTTTTTTTTTGTATTTTTTGTTTTTTTCTAATTATGTATTTGGGTTTCTTGCTTGATCTGGATGGAGCCTTTGTTTTCCAGCTGTTGAAAATGATATCATTAGGCGGGCACTGCATATTTACATAGTTGGTTTTCTAAATATACATACACATAGCAACACAGCTTGGTTATAAAGTCATCTTCTAGCTATTTCTCTTTGCATCTGTCTAGTCATCATAGTTGAAACCAATGAGCATATCATAATTAGTTGATTACATTGAAAGCCTTCAAGGAGATGTGCTGGGGAATATGAACATCTATTTCTTCTCTGTTGTATGGAAACTTTTTCTTGTATGTAGGCATTTTTCATTTGATTTATGTCCAGGAGCCCCATTAAAGGCAAGTTGATCATTTAAAATTCTTGATTATTTACATCATTTGATGTATGCTAAGGCAATTATTCCTGTTTTTTCGTCCTGTATTTTGTTTAATGGAACACGCGGGATACATACCTAGTGTCATTTTTCTTGAGTGACAATTTGGTGCTACTAAAAACTTTTGTTGGTTTTTCAAATGACAGAGCCTCTCACAGTTCAATCTTCCTGTCTCACTTCCAAGTGCACACCTACTAGGAACTACAGCTGGAACAGGGCCTTTACCTTCAGGTGCTGGTTCTTCTAGTCTAACAACCAGCAAACCTGGGCATGGGAAGAGTAGCAAGGCGGGGACTGCTGCTGATGCTTCAGGTTTGAATGGAATGTTTTCTACTACTGGTGCTGCTGAAGCTGATTTTTATGATCCAGATCAACCCTTATGGAATAATAATCATCCTGAAACGTCAAATGCACTTGTTGGACTATCTTCACCTAAGCTTGACGATGAGTCCTTGTGGATTCCTGACCATTCTGAACAGTTTGACAGTGAAAATCCAGGCAGAGCTATTCCGTCTGCTATTGCTTCCAATGCAAGTTCATCTGTTTGGGGTAGGTTTGGAAGTTCTCGCAATAAATTGGACAAGACCAGAAAAGTTGATGGTACTGTTTCTTCATTGAACGGCTTCGAGGAGGAAACGAAACCTTCTCAAGAGGAGATGGTAGTTCGTAAAAGGAAACACCAACAGGTCGGTTTAGAGGATGTTAATGCTAAAAGTGTTAATTCTGCAAGCATAAGGCCACAGAGTGATCCTGTTCGGAAACCATCCCAGAAAGCTTTTTGCACTCTCTTTGTAAATGGCATTCCCTTAAATAGTAACAAAAGGGAGACCCTTTTTTCTCATTTTCGAAAATTTGGGGAGATTATTGACATTTACATACCAGTGAACGGTGAAAAAGCTTTCATCCAGTTCTCCAAGAGAGAGGAGGCAGAAGCTGCTCTTAAGGCACCTGATGCTGTAATGGGTAACCGCTTCATCAAGCTTTGGTGGGCTAACAGGGACAGTATTCCTGTCAATGGTACAGGCGGTGGCAACACTACCAGTGCAGTTCCTCATATAGTTCCGACTAGCTCTTCTGCAACTCAATTGCCTGGTGCAGATGGAGGAAAAGATACTCTTGATTCAATGCCTCCGAAGTGCAGTGCTCATTCTTCATCTGACGTTTCTGTGGTTGCCGCTGTTCATACAAAACCAGTGGCAGCAAGTGTTTCCAAGGTCATTCCATCTCAAAATAAGCTGGAGAATTTGGAACTTCTGAAGGAGGAACTCCGTGTAAAGCAGGAAATGCTGGATCGAAAACGTAATGACTTCCGTCGCCTGTTGAATAAGTTTGAAAAAAAGGTAGTCGGGCCATATCACCTCATTCTTTACCCTTTTAAGCTGATTGTTTTCTGATTGTAAACTTTTGTCATCTTGGATTCTTAAAGGAGCGTAGCAGTCTAGAATGTTGATTTTTATTGTTCGACTGTAACGTACTTTGCCAAGCTTGATCTTCTTTATATCTTCTGTCTTTAGCATGTTAAGGTTAAGAATAGTAGAATGTAAAGGAAATGTTCTACTGCAGTTCTAAGGGCTCTTTCATATGTTTGTCTTGTTCAGGCAAGTACAGTCAAGGGTGAAGCTGTTGAGGAAACCGTGAAAAGGCATAAAGGAGAATTGACAATTGATGTTACAAAGCCCACTACTCCAAAATCCATTAGTACTGTTATGTCTGTCCACCAGCCACCTGGTGAGAAATCATTGGATAAGACCAGTCTTGTGGAAAATATTGTTAGTTCTTCTCCAAGATCAAGCACAACAATGGCACTGCAGTCCCCTAGGAATATAAAGCCACCAGCTCGTCTACCAGCTCCATTAGTGACTCCAATTCTGGCAAATAGGTTTAAATTGGATAACCGCCCAACTGCATTTAAGATTCTTCCTCCTTTGCCCGCTGATTTCACAAATGTAAGTCTTTTACTTTTTTTTTTTAAGTAAGATTCTATTTATTGTCTAACTCTGCAATATATGCATCTTTCAATTTATTTTCATGTGTGGGTCATGTATGTGCCATTTTCTAGTTTCAAATGCTTTGTTATTTGGAGTTAGAATATATTAATAGAGGCTCCGATAAAAAAGAGGAGTAGATTAATAGAGGTGGCGGTTGATGTGTAGGTTGCATAATTTAGTTCAACATATACAAAATTATGTAAGTAACTATATTGCACAACATATCCATGAACATGCCTGTCAAAATAATGAATGGGTTTGTTGGATCATGTAAAGCATTGATGAATTGAATCAGGAGTCAGGTTAGTGAATCATGGGATGTAGAATATAAATGTAAATTATATACAGTGCAGAGTAGGCTTCCATATGGTTTCAGCTTACTAGGGCTATTGTGTTTTGATCCAGAAGAATTCAGCTATTGCGTTTTGGTTTGTGATAGGTCCAACCCTGTTCAATTCACTAGCAGTTTAACCACTTTGCAATTTGGAAGCCTCATCTGGTCCAAACAATTGTTGGAATGAAATTACTTGAGCATATTGAATCAAATTGGATAGGTGAATTATTTAATTCAGGAAAAATTGCGAATTGTGAATCTTTTACTTGTAACCTTAAATATTAACTAACATGTAGGTGTACTGTACGTATATTCCGTGACGCTCAACTAGTGATATCAATCTCAACAATGCCATGTAATTGTAATTCAAGTTGTTTTCATATTGTGGAATTGAGTTGTGATTTCCCTTTTAGGTTTTGACTGTAAGGGGGCCAACTCGTACTAAGTGGGGATTGAGGCATTATTCTTGTTTGTTATGACTGTAAAGGAGTGTAAGGTGTATGATTTAGTTATTTGGTGACTTCACTGACTTGAGACCATTGAAAGCAGCTACCAGTTTGCAATATGGGGCTGTTTAGGAATTCTGAAAGTGGAGTTGAAATCTATGATGTTTGAATAGTAGTCTCCCATATTTTATTGCTTTCATCCCCTATTGCATTTTCAACAGAGTTGTTATTCTAACCTATTTTTACTTTATTCCTTTATTTTTAATGTTGTTTCCTTTTGTAATAGTAGGAATGAATCGATGAAGAAGTCTAAAGTTCCATTGCATTTTACTAGCAGATGAGAAATTAGCGACGACAAATACCACTTAATTTTCATGTCCTGTAATTATTTATACACCTGTAATTTAATAATAAATTCTCATTTGCTTTACTTCTTAATAAATTAGCATTAATTCGACAAATGGAAAATCTTTTCCAAAAATGAAGACCAATATTTTAAAATGAAATGGAAAAGATCGTGGATGAAGTAAATTTTTTGTTGAATTATCAGTCTTATTTTCTTTTCTTTTGCTTTCAAAATAATATGATTCATTCTTTTTCTGAAAATGAGAAATAACTTTATCTAAGATTTTAATGCAAGGTCCCTTTTTCTTAATTATGCTTTAAAATGAAATATTGTAAATTAAATTTTGTATTATTGATAGAACTTTATACTAAATTACACAACAACAACGATATAAAAAAAATAATCATGAAACCCAAGTGACATTTTATGTGTCAAATGGAGAAATACTCTTGCTTGGTTCAAATGTCACTGCTACTCTTCTCCCAAGATCATTATACAACAACTTAGAAGCCTCAATCCCAAATTAGCTGTGGTTGGCTCTAAAGCTTCTACTCAGCTTGATTTAACTCTCAAGGCAAGGTCCTTACTGTGTTGATTAGAGCAAGTTTTGTGAACGAGAGATGGTTAGCAACTAAAAGAGAATGCAAGTCAAACCAGTTTGTCTCTTATGGCTGACCATAAACCATCTTCCTGGCTTCCTTCATATCAAATATAAAATATGGATTTCCACCATCGAAGGTGCTATGACTCCTAACTTGTCTTTTGGTTGCATTACCAATCATTTGAGCAATTGCCGGACCTGGTACAGTAAATTTGCAGTTCAAGGTTGGTCAGGAAGAGCCTTAAAATCTTATTATGTTTGCTAGTCGCCCAGTGTGATCTGTATGTGTTATCTATTATATGATCAACTAGTATAGGAAAACTCTTCTTTTGCCATTTCTTTCTAATATTGGCTAATTAATTTCACCAATGCCATGTCATAACTAATGTTTGCATATTTCACAGGTTGCTACATTGAGGGAGTACTTCTCATCATTTGGTGATCTCTCAACTGTTGAACTGGAAGATCCCGACTCTGATTCTATTCCAGCCAGTTCTGAACCATCTGAAAAGTGTTCTGCTCGGATAACTTTTAGAACACGTCAATCTGCCGAGAGGGCCTTCCTAAATGGTAAATGCTGGAAAGGGCATAATTTACAATTTTCCTGGTTGCCCTCTAATAAATGCAGCAACGAACATAACGCCAAAGAAAATTCTCCCACGCCCACGCCCACGCCCACGCCCACGCCCACGCCCACGCCCACGCCCACGCCCATTCTTAAGGATCCGCCAGATACTGAAGTCCCTGCCGAGACAGCTACATCTGGCAGTTCCTCATCAGGCATAGGAAAAACTGCGAGCAGTGTTTCCTCAGCAGCAACCTGTAGTGGAGAACGTGACTATTGTGAAAGTTCAAAGGACACTGTTGACCCTGTTTGTGCATCAGAAGATTATAACTCCGGTCATGCACCTTTGTCATCTTATGAGATCCAGGAACCTGATGCTGGTGGTCTGATTGGGGAAGACGGATTACATAACAAATCGTTGTGAGGTGAGCACTTATATAAGGTTATTTCTTGGTCTTATCCTGAATATGGTGCTCCATTTTGTTTTTGATAATTGATCATTGGGATATTTTCTGCGATATTTTGTTCACGTGGGAGCAATTTGTAAGGATTACATGTTTGAGTCTTTAATTCGTGGTTGATTGAGTTGGTTAAGCATCTTTGTTTCCGGGATTTGATGTTTGAGTCTTTAATTCGTGGTTTGTTGCGGTGACTGAGCTTTGGCATGAAAAGTATAGCATATGACATTCATTTGGCTTGAGAGGCACGCTAGAAATCTCAGGGATAAAAGTGTGGATAAGGAAGAGATGTGGAACGTCATTTAGCATAAAGTTGTGACGTAGCTGGTTGTAAACAGGAATATGGGTTATTCATGTTATGAATCGATTAGTTGTTGGAGATATTCAGTAGAATGGCAGTAGTTCATGTTCTCTGGGGATTTCAGCTTTTATTATGTTTGTTTACTTTTATCTTCCTTTTTGCGCTTCATTGAGCTGCCTCACTTTTGTTGATGTAGATCCTTTTCGCTAATGCAAAGTCGTTTCCTTCAGAAAAAGTGTTAAACAAAAAGGAGGTTGCATTATGTAAAAAATTGTGATTCTGTCGTCTGCCCTCTGAGAATAGTCAGAATCTCCTCTAGTTGTCAATCCCGAGACTTGATCCTTCGTGTTTTGCTTACACAAAAATTGAATTTAAAGAGGAGAGGAATTCATACCCTAGGCTAGGTCAGTGGCAGAACTAGATGGGGGGCTGGGTGGGCAGTCGCCCCCTCGGCTCCGAGACCCTCTTGTAATATCCTGCCCCCGACAATTTCTCTTGCCCCTCGACTCCTCTCCCGCCTCCCTTTATGCTTGATACACTTTCTATAGACTATAAGTTTAGGTAAAGTCCCTCCCCCCCCCTAACTAAATTTTTTGGTTCCGCCATTGGGCTAGGTATTGATGCAAACTTAATTCCTAGCTTGCAGTGTTTCAGATCTCATGCATATATGATGATAAAGTACGGGGAAATAACATATACATGTATCACTAAGTGTGCATGAGATCTGAAACACAAAAGTCAGGAAATCAAGTTTGCATCAATACCTAGCCTAGGGTATGAATTCCTCTCCTCTTTAGATTCAATTTGTGTGTGAATAAAATAGAGGAAACACTGATTCAATTTGTGTGTAAATAAAATAGTTGTTGTTGTTGTCGCAGCTTTTCTTGGGCACCACAAGTTCGAATGTTCTTTTTGGTTGTGCCTAAGCCAACATTATTGACCTTTTGTTAAATTTGCTCTTTTCCCTAATCATCTATAATTTACAAAGATTTTGTGATATTTATGCATTTTTGATTTCAGATGCACTCATCTACATATTATGAGTGAAAACTATATTACTCAAATAACTTACATATTATGAGTGAAAACTATATTACTCAAATAACTTTGCATTCTCTTTTTATCAAGGAAGAACACGTATTCTTCGATGTCACTTTTATGCCACATTTTGTTGGATTTTGTGAGTACTTGTTGCTTTCTGAACTTGAAACAATTTAATTTCCATGCTCAATGCATGTTGTTACTTTTATTTGCAGGTCATCTTAATGCTCTAGTATCAGAATCCATTAG
The DNA here is from genome assembly GCA_039657365.1 of Stephania yunnanensis. NCBI lineage: Eukaryota > Viridiplantae > Streptophyta > Magnoliopsida > Ranunculales > Menispermaceae > Stephania > Stephania yunnanensis. The sequence continues at coordinate 4,378,639 of CM077588.1, read as the reverse complement.
GAGACAGCATAAAAACGTTTGTAAAGGCTCACCGAATTCTAGTTTAATCCTTTGATAGCGTGTTTTGTTGGAGAACATAGAGTGGTGGATTCAACTTCCTCAGGTATACATAAAACTGTTAGGGTTGCTGAATTTAGCTTTTTTACAAGGTAATCTTTGGCAGTGAACTGAATCAAAATACTCATTGTCATAGAAAATATCTTGTTTTTCTATGTTCTTCCATTAAACAAGAAATATTCTTTGGCAGTCTCCTTTTTTTTTGTATATTCCGTTTAAATTGTAATTCTCATAGATAAAAGTTGAATTGCGTAGATCCCTACGGCTAAGGGGTTTCCTTTTTGAGTTTCACTTCTAATCTAAGTAATTTTTTCGACAAATAGCTGCTCTTTGCATTCAGTCTGCAAGCCAGATTTTTTTTATTTTTTTAAGTTATTTGGTGTTGTACAGTTAGAGAATGATAGCTTCATTAATTATGTAGGGACTCTTATGGGCTTAATTTTGTTAGGTGATTTTTGGCTTTCCAGTTAGATCAGATTTGTTGTTTGCTAGTCCCTGCATCTGTTTCTCTGAGAAATACTTTCCTGAATAAAATTGCAACTACTCTGCTATGTCCTTTAGACGTCGTCGATATTTCGATTGTAATAATGACTATGCGATTGTGTCTTCTACAGTTATAATTTCCAAAGTAGGTATTGTTTAGTGAATTATTGTACGTTCTTTGGTGAAAACTATACTGTTTTCTTCCTTCCCCATACATTCTTTGGTGACTTCCATTATTGATACAACAACCAACTCAGATTTACAAACTCAAAAGTGTTCGGCAGGTATCATGACCAACAACTTTAAGCCTCATTTATGTTGGTGAAGCACATTTGATGTTTCACATTGTTTATTAGATGGGCGAGTGTTAATTTGGACTCTCGACTCAAAAGGTTTATCTGTCAGTGATTCAGTGGTGTTTAAGCTGCAGCTTCATCTGTATGTATAGGACAGTAGGAAAAATAATTCTACAACTAAGAAAAAGCATAAAAAATAGATTAAATAACGAATTACCTGCGGAAGCTTTTAGTTTCTTAAAACCAACAAGATTTTATTGCCCTCACGAGCTTTAAAACTTTCAACTCATTGTTTGATAGTACGAGTGCCCTTTTATAGCTTTGAGGGTAAAAAACTTTAAGCTTTCCATAATATTACCAATTTTCATCAGCTAGTCTTTTGAGGTAATTTATAAATTACGTAAATTAAACATAAGTTTATAAGACACATAATGGTTTTACACCTAGACCTTCCTCAAACTTTTTAGCAAGTAATGCTTCATCGTTCGACCAAAAATGCTTTGGCGACAAAGCTAAATGGCCCCCTTCAACCCCTGTCCCACCCCTATACATGGTAAATACATAATCATTCTGGTCTATATTGATATCCCAAATTCTTATATTGTTTAACAACGCTAAAATACATAATCATTCTGGAAGTGTTAATACATTTTTTTAAGAAAATTGTGTTATACAACTAATTAGCTTAAATTTTTTATTTTTTATTTGTGGCATTACTTGTTTAAAAAATAAATTATCTAATTGGATATATGGTTTAATTGTTTTTACACTGCTCCAACACGCAAGTGTGAAATTATAAGTCCAAATTAGACACACTTATTTCTAGCTATAATTAAAAAGCTTATGCATTTCGTTTCAAAAAAGTTTATGCATATTTTACAAAAAGGTCTATTTTTCATTACTTGCTAGACCATGTGATTGATGAAGAATTTAAGGTAATTGAAAAAGGAATATTGAAAGATTTTTTTTTTTTTTTTTTTTTTGAGAAAAAAAAAGTTAATTACTAAAACGAAAAAAAAAATTGACTATGAAAAGATCATTGCTTAAGAAGAACACATATACAAAGGTGAGAAAAGTTATATAACTGTGATATATATTCATAATATTTCACTACATACAATTATTATTACTATGTATATATACATTTCCTTTTCGAGGAAATCATTATTGTTGTGAAGTGTGGATGACCACGCATGTACACCAACATATTATGTTGGTATGTAACTTGTAATCCTCTCCAATGTACACCAACTCTTCTATGTATTGTCTATGTTGCTTGTGATGTATTGTATGACATGGGGTGTATGTATTGCTTGTACACATTGTATGAAGTATATTTATCATCATCACCAAATGGCCTATATAAAGGGTGCCAACCTCAATGTAAAAACACACCAAGTTGAATGAAAACTTCTCATTCCAACTATCTCATTTCTTCTCTTCTCCTTTGTAGTAGTAGTTTGTAGTAGTAGAAGTTCTTAGTCTTCTATTTCCTTCTCTAGTTCTTAGCAAGTTCCAATTCAATTTACAACACGTTATCAGCACGAGCTTGCTCTAGCATTAAGGAGATCTTGAAGTTCAAGAAGACTTGTTAAGGAGACAAAGCTAGGAAGGTATAACTTTTGTTATTTAAGTTCAATTTATTTATATATTATCATGGTTGCTTCCTTTTATTACACGCATCACTTCTATATGCATACTTTATTCATATACTATACATTATAATGTCACCGATTGCGAAAGTATGCTCTGTAGTTGCGTCTTGTACGATCTTCTACATCAGAAATCAAAAGTCAATATGTGACATAACTAGTTTTCTCTTAAAACTACAAACGATTAGTTATTGTTCTATTCTTGATTTTATAATACAAATCATGCTATAAGTTTGAGTTGATAGTGGGTAAGCCTTGTCCCCTAAAGCTAAACATTGAAAGGGAGACGGGTTATCCCGCTCGAGGAGGCATGGCATTAAGCAGACTTTGTCTCGCCACCCAACCTGGAGGTTGTCCCACCAACTCATACGAATAGTACATTTGATTATTAATAAATCAAGTTGTGAACATATACTTAATCATATGTTATGTTTTTTTTTATTTACATAAAAAGAAAAGAGAAAATTGTTTTAGATTATATTTACTTTCAAAATATTAATCAACCATAGTTGAATTTGTTACCTTATTATAATTCTTGTCATGATAGTTAGATATTACAAATTATGAATAAAGTTTGTATCCATGCAAGGTTGTATGTTGTACACAATCATTCACCAATTTCTCTTTAGAGATTTGAAAAGTGAATATTTCACTTTATATATATTTTCACCTCATGGAGTTATATATATACATACCAAAAGGGTAATGCTCCAAAAAGCTCAAAATGAGCGGCTGGGTCTCATGCTACAAAATTTAATCAGTCAAATATTAATTATAATTCCACAATTTTAATTACCTCTATGTTGAGGCTATGTGGAAATATGACTGATGAGACAATAAAGAGGTCACGTGGCCCGCCTCGATTAATTGTTTAACAAATATCGAGTGCGCACGTCAATCCAATAAATATTAAGGATTGATTTCTTGTCTCATGGTAGCCGAGTAAAATAATGAGATATTATAACTATAATATCGCTCCCGTCCAATTAGTTCAGCTTCAAATTAAGAAGCATATGTTGCATATAATGATCATGATCGCAATAATAAATTTATGGACGTGGAAAAGGTGAAAATATCAGGTAAAGGTCGTATTGACAATTCCACCAAAAATTGGAATAAAAGTGGTGCACCACTACAAAGGGCAAATAATTATTGACAATGAGCGCTCATAATTATGACATTTTTTTTAGTCATATATGAAAGGCTATTTTGCCTAAATATTGTCATATATATGCCCGAATATTTTTGTGACCTTTACCATGCCTTCAAAATCAAAGGCAAAATATTATGAATTTTATCATTGAAATATGACTCTTTTTCTGATTTCCCAAACATTATTTGTCCAGATGGATCAACAAATCATGTGTTCAAGTCGTGAATCAAATAAGAGCGATATATGCCTTGCTGATTGTGCTACAACGCATACAATCCTTAAAAATAGAGAATATTTCTCCAATTTGAAATTAGCTGAGGCTAATGTTCAAACAATATCTGGCACCTCCAATTTGATTAATGGCTCGGAAGAGCAAATATTATGTTGCCTGGGGAACAACAATTCATGTTGACAATGCCTTATACTCAAAAATCCAAGAAATTTACCGAACTTTAAAGATATTCGACAAAATGGATATCACATTGAAACCGTGAATGAAAATAATAGAGAATTTCTCTATGTCACATTGGTTTCAAATGGGAAAAAAGAAGTGTTAGAAAAATTCTCAGCTTTATCATTTGGATTATATTTTACTCATATAAGGCATGTCGAAACGAATGTCGTCTTGAATAAGAAAATTAATGATCCAAAGACATTCATTTTATGGCATGACCGGCTTGGTCATCCAGGATCATCAATGATGCGAAGAATAATTAATAATTCGCATGGACATCCTTTAAGGAGTCACAAAATATTTTCACCGGTGATTATAATTGTGCTAGTTGTTCTCAAGGTAAATTGATAGTTAAACCATCCCCAAGTAAAATCGTTGTGGAATCCTCGCTTTTCTTAGAACGCATTCGGGAGACATATGTGGTCCTATTCATCCTCACTGTGGACCATTCGGATATTTCATGGTTTTGATAGATGCATCAACTAGGTGGTCACATGTTTGTTTGCTTTCAACCCGCAATGTTGCATTTGCTAGACTTTTAGCACAAATCATTAAGTTAAGAGCACAATTTCCTCGACAACCCAATCAAGACCATCCGTCTTGATAATGCCGGGAATTTCAATCTCAAGCATTTAGAAATTATTGCATGTCTATAAGAATTACCATTGAACATTCTGCTCCACATGTGCATACCTAATGGTTTGGCGAATCTCTTATCAAACGCATTCAATTAATTGCCGCATCTTTAATCATGAGAACTAAGTTGTGAACTTCGGTTTGGGGACATGCAAATCCTTCATGCAAAGATCTATCATTCGTTATAGGCCTACCGCATACCATGAACATTCCCCCATGCAACTCATTTTAGGTCAACAACCAAATATTTCACACTTGAGAATTTTTGGTTGTGCAGTGTATGTTCTTATACCACCTCCCAATAGAACTAAGATGGGTCCACAACGAAAACTTGGGATTTATGTTGGATTTAACTCATCGTCCATTATAAGATACCTTGAGCCCTTAACAGGGGATTTATTTACTGCACGTTTTGCTGATTGTCACTTTGATGAAGCAATTTTTCCACCATTAGGGGGAGATAAGAAGCCAATTCAAAAGGAATGGCGCGAAATTGCTTGGAATGCATCAACTTTATCACATTATGATCCACGCACAAATCAGTGCGAACTTAAAGTTCAAAAGATCATTCATTTGCAACAAATTGCAAATCAATTACCTGATGCATTTAATGATGCAAAACAAGTGACAAAATCACACATTCCAAAGTAAATGCTCCCGCAAGAATTGATGTCTCTGCAACAAAATGCACAAGAACCAACGAAACGCTTAAAGCGTGGAAGACCAGCTTGGTTCAAAGGATACAATTCCTCGAAAGAGGAAAACGGGAGTAAAAAAATACAAATCAAAATACTCCTGAGAAAGCACAAGAATCATTTGATAAGGGTTTGTCAAAACAAGTTGATTCTGATGAGGAACAACTTCCTCTAGAAAAAGATGAAAAAGATGAAAATAATGAGATCTCAATAAATTATTTAAACTCTGGTAAGATTTGGGATCGAAATGAAATTGTTCCTGATGATATATTTGCTTTCAATGTGTCCTTTGAAATATCTGAAAATGATGATGATTCAGAACCACGATCAGTGGACGAATGTCGAAAAAGACCTGATTGTCAAAAATGGCAAGAGGCTATCCAAGCAGAGCTAAACTCGTTAAAGAAACGAGAGGTTTTTGGACCAATTGTCCAAACGCCAGATGGCGTAAAACCTGTTGGATATAAATGGGTATTTGTACGAAAGAGAAACGAAAAAAAAAAGTTACAAGGTACAAAGCAAGACTTGTAGCTCAAGGTTTCTCACAAAGACTCGACATAGATTATGAGGAAACATATTCTCCTCGTTATAGATGCAATCACATTTCGGTTCTTGATAAGCCTCATAGCCTCTCTCGAAGGGCTTGATATGGATTTAATGGATGTCGTTACAAAGATATCCAGTACGGATCCCTGACATGAGAGATATATATGAAAATCCCCGATGGATTTGTAACATCCGATGAAATAAAATCAAAACCTCATAACATGCATTCTATAAAATTACAAAGGTCTTTGTACGGATTGAAACAATCCGACGAATGTGGTACAAACGCCTCGGTGATTATTTACTTGAAGAAGATATGTAAATAATCCGCTTTGCCCATGTGTCTTTATTAAAAGATCATCAACGGGATTTGTGATTATTGTCGTATATGTTGATGATTTAAATATAGTGGGAAACCACGACGACATCGTTAGAACATACGAATACTTGAAAAAGGAATTCGAGATGAAAGAACTTGGAAAAACAAGACTTTGTCTTGGTTTGCAAATTGAACATTTTTCAAGTGGAGTATTTGTCCATCAATCAAATTATATTGAAAAATTATTAAAAAGATTTTATATGGACAAGGCGCATCCATTGAGCTCTCCAATGGTTGTCAGATCACTTGAAGTGGATAAGGATCCATTTCGACCTCATGAAAGTGATGAAGAGCTACTTGGTCCAGAGGTACCATATTTAAGTGCAATTGGTGCACTTATGTATCTTGCAAATTGTACAAGACCCGACATTGCTTTTGCTGTCAACCTACTTGCAAGATACAAATTCATCACCAACTCGAAGACATTGGAATGGTGTTAAACATATTTTCCGATATCTTCGAGGAACAAGTGACATGGGTTTATTCTACTCGAGAGGGGTAAAATTGAATCTCCAAGGTTATGCTGGATGCGGGATTTTTATCTGATCCCACAAGGCCCGTTCTCAAACGGGATATGTGTTCACATGTGGCAATACTGCTGTATCATGGAAGTCAGTAAAGCAAACTATGGTTGCTACTTCTTCCAACCATTCTGAAATACTTGCAATTCATGAAGCAAGTCGTGAATGTGTATGGTTGAGAAATATGATTGAGCATATTCAAGAATCATGTGGATTGCCTTCAATAAAAGATTCTCCAACCATATTATATGAAGATAACGCAGCATGTATTGCACAATTAAGTGAAGGATTCATAAAAGGGGACAGAACAAAACATATTTCACCAAAATTCTTTTATGCGCATGAGCTTCAGAAGAATGGTGAAATTGATGTCAAGCAAATCCGATCGAGTGATAATCTTGCTGATCTATTCACAAAAGCCTTACCAACCACGACATTTAAAAGGCTTTCATATGGTATTGGCTTGCGTAAACTTAAAGATATAGCAAGTAAAGAAACTGAACAAGTTTCACCCATGTTCACATGAGGGGGAGTTATTGATTAATGTATTGCACTCTTTTTCCCTTAGCTATGGTTTTATCCCATTGGGTTTTCCTAGCAAGGTTTTTAATGATGCAATCTTAACAATATTATACCCGTCTTAATATTTATGAGAATAGTGTACTCTTTTTCTTTTACTATATTTTTTCCCACAGGGTTTTTTCTTAGTAAAAGTTTTAACGAGGCACAATCTCTAAGCAAGTGTCATCCAAGGGGGAGTGTTGTGAAGTGTGGATGGCCATGCATGTACACCAACATATTGTGTTGGCATGTAACTTGTAATCCTCTCCAATGTACACCAACTCTTCTATGTATTGTCATATAACTTGTAATCTTCTCCAATGTACACCAACTCTTCTATGTATTGTCTATGTTGCTTGTGATGTATTGTATGACATGGGGTGTATGTATTGCTTGTACACATTGTATGAAGTACATTTATCATCATCACCAAATGACCTATATAAAGGGTGCCAACCTCAATGTAAAAACACACCAAGTAGAATGAAAACTTCTCATTCCAACTATCTCATTTCTTCTCTTCTCCTTTGTAGTAGTAGTTTGTAGTAGTAGAAGTTCTTAGTCTTCTATTTCCTTCTCTAGTTCTTAGCAAGTTCCAATTCAATTTACAACAATTATGTATATTTTTGTTTTGGAGATGCAGTGTAAAGCTTTCCACTTTATATGCTGGCTTCGTCCCTTTTTGGCGGTACAAAAAGTATTTTTGAGATGTTTTATGAACTAGGCGATTTTATTTTGATGTTTTTGTCAAAGCTACTTGAGTGAGACTATCATACTGTTGCCGGTGGAGCTTGGATTAATTTTGAAGAGTCATAGTTCAGGCTACAGTTGCATCCAGTGTAATGGATTGAAACATTGAGTTTGGTATGTGGTAATTGTAGATGAAATTGAGGGTTAATGCGTCCCTTTGTGTAGATTCAAGGGGTAAATTGGTATTAGAGCCACTCTCGAGGCGGATCTTGCTAGAGTGACTCACTTTTGACACCTTTGAATCAACACCGACCAGATAAGAGCTGCTCGATGTGCCTCGAGTATGCATCTTGAGATGCATCGCACGGCACCCACCCGGTCAGTGTCAAATTGTGGGTATCAAAAATGGTTAGCAGAACATTTTCTAATTATGCTGCTCACTGCCTGAACAACATTACAACAATTGCGCAAAATCAAAAGTATGCAAGAAGAAATAAATGGTAAGCCTTATATATTAATAATGATAAATACAAGTAGAAATAATTAACAATAAGGCTCAACTCAATAGGCCTATTAGGCCTGTAAGTTACAACAGCACCCCAATGCCCAACTTACTCATTTTATGTACAAAAATCTACACATTGGTGTTGGAGTGCACAGCAGAAGCTTTGACAGTATCAATTCAGTCTCCACTTTCTTCTCCCGGGTTCACTGTTAGTCACATTACTTTCGCAACCATTGTGGGAGCCGAACTGCTGTTTTCGCACTGGAATTCAAGTTTGCTTACTTTCCAGAGTTCCATTCATGTGAAGGTGATGCTCGCAAGTTTCAACTGCTTCTCGAGGGGCAAATACTCTTTCAGATGAACAGATGTTTGATGCATGGTGCGTAGAAGGAACGAAGCCATGCTAGCTTCACTTGTGTCAATTGACTGTGAAGTGGGAGCATCAACACCAGTTACTGTGCATGCGATCCAATTGTAAAGGCGCTCCGTTGATTGCCAAAGATTTAAAGCAACGGATTCTGCAATGCCCGTCCATCTTCTGTTTGATAAAAGCGAAGGGAGGGTAACAGGCAAGTCCCTCAACACATTCACTTGATCCAGTTTTAGGAGAGGCATATATTCGCAGCAGCTACCGCAAAGCAAACCAACAAACTGCATTGCCTGTACGAAGATAAGAGTCATCGGATCAACAAACAAATGAATTGCATGAAATCTACTAATCGCTCCATCAGGCGTAGTTGTCCCGATGGTTATAAGCGTCGAGCCAACAACATGTATCTAGTAAATAGCAACATTTTGTTCAGTCAAATAGACAAAGAACTACCCTTGCTGCTACATTCCATGCCTTTTCACACATAAGTTGCCTTGAGCCTCTATACCTCAAATATTCCATCCCAACTAATGCCCAACACATCATAGCTCTCCAAGTTTTTTGCTAAGTTTGAAATAAAACAAATAACCCCTTTTACCACTACGTGGAGAATCACAAAATGAGGGTGAGAAACATCAAAACCTGATTGATCCAAATTTTGATACTCTAGAAGCTAGCGAACATACTGACAAGATGATGGTCCAAGAGTTTCACAAGTTTAGCTCCTTTAAAAGAAGTATATATGAATGTAAATACTAAACTAAATGTTTCATGTGTTAAGCATGTTTATCTTAAACTTTAATGTGTTAAGCAGCTTTATCTTAAAAAAGTACAAACAAATTAACTTACAGTGCACGGATACTTTGATATGCAGCTAATCTCCATTGCATCAGCAAGCCACTGTATTTTGAGACTGTTTTCTGCGTGTCGCAATGCTGCAACAACGTCAACAAGCGCATCCCAGATCTCTGCAACAAAAAGGAGTTACTGGGTAAAAAATGACTTGCAACAGACATTAATTTGCTCATTACTTTTACAATGAAGTCACAAAGAGATATAGTTCCACATGCCAATTGATTATGCACACTTGAGTTAAGAAACTAACCACTTGACTTGGCATTCAACATACTAGATTTAAGCTTTGCTAGCTCTGTGAAAGGAATGCAACCACTAATAACAAGCCTAGCTCTTGCTTGAATCTTTTTCACATCATTAATGATGGAGCTTTCACCTTGACCGTGACCAATCATTGGAACCTGTACCAGAAAGGAAAGTTAAACATGTATGCTACAGAGTGCAGACAACCTTCAGATTCAAGAAAATGGCTCAATGCAAATGTTCATGTGATGTGTCTGCACTACTATGCTTCAATTATATTTATACCATTTCTATTTACTTCTTAAGGAAATCCGCATACCTCCAAAAAAACCGATATCCAATTTTTTCGAGCTTTTCCGATGCACACAACCGCTGCAGACCATTCATCAGTCAAATTTCCTTGATCCAGTTTAAGGCTTGAGTCAAAGTGATATGCAGGCAGCAAAGAGAACAGCAGCATCATGCACTTTTCTATGTTTTCCATGTACTCCGGAAATTCACTAGATACTACATCAAGAGATTCCAGACTATGGCACAAACCCTTCCAGAATGAAAGTCGTAGCAAGCCTTTCTGGTCATTATTATACATGTGGTATGAAGAACCTGGAGAACTTAAATACTCAACCATGTCATCGCATAGTTTTACAAGCCTTGATGTTGAGAAAACTTTTATCAGGTCCCCCAGGTGAGAAAGCAGCAATTTCTGTATACTTAGTTCAAGTGTTCTAAACCTAGAGAATTCATAAAGCTCATCCAAGAAAAGTAACAATGGATTGATGTGGTTAGCATGAATTAATGCAAACTTTATGCATTCTTTTCTGACAACTCCTTTCCCAGAATTTTGATGCTCAAATCTCATGCACCGCCTGATGATAGCTCCCCACTCTGACGATGGCAGCCTCGGTGCTCTGGACAGGCATCTCAAAACAGTTGCAATATTGTACACCATTTTTGCCTTGTCCACCTAAACACAAGGTCAAGAAAATGGAAGGACCAATTATCAGTAAAATGAAGATAGAAGACTAGGAATTGCTTCAATACAATCATATAAAATAGACATTTTTTTTTTCTTTTTTTTTTTTTTTTTTTTTTGAACCAAGAATTTAATTAGCCTTTGACTCTTATCATCTTAATTGGTTGACTACTCAACTCCAGGAAACTCTATACTATACCTCTTTTTCTTGTGATCGCAAGCGAAGTCTTCATATGAGTAAGCAAAAACAAATACAAAAAAGAAAAACCAACGGCTTGCAGAAACCTCAAGAAAGTCTACATTTGTATTTTGAAACTAAGATCAGAGAAAACCAGCATTCGTCTTGCAGAGTTATGATTTACAGAGAAAATAAAGAGCTGTAAGAATCATGTTAAGAACTTAAGACAAGCAACAACAACAACAACAACATAGCCTCAGTCCCAAATTAACTGGGGTCGGCTACATGAATCAAACTTTTTCATTGTACACGATTAAGTGCAATTGATGATGAGCTTTGCAAACCATTCAAATCCCTCTTAATTAATACATCCCAAGTTAACTTTGGTCTGCCCCTACCTTGTCGAATTTCTACAGTTTCTATTGAGTCAAGTTTTCTAGTTGGAGCATTTGTAAGCAGTCTTTGCAGGTGACCAAACCATCGCAATCGCCCTTCCCTAATCTTTGTATCAATTGGTGCTACTCCTACTTGTCTTTGAATTTCTATATTTTGTATTCTATCTTTACGAGTTTTACCACACATCCACCTAAGCATCCTCATTTCTGCTACGTTCATTTTATGTAATTGTTGTTGCTTTGCCGCCCAACATTCACTTTTATAGAGCATAGCTGGCCTAATTGCGGTCCTATAAAATTTTTCTTTTAACTTAGTAGGAACATTTCGATCACAAATCACCCATGTTGCACTCCGTCATTTTTTTCCATCCACTTGAATTCTATGTGTGACATCATTCTCAATGTTACCATAATTTTGCATGATTGATCCTAGGTATCTAAAGTGGTTTACCTTAGGAACTTCTATTTCCCCTAATTTTACCACTCTGTCATCTCGATGTCTAGTGTTTCTAAACTCACAGTGCATGTATTCGGTTTTCGTCCTACTCAACTTAAAGCCTTTAGATTCTAATGTATTCCTCCAGAGTTCTAATTTCCTATTCACTCCATCTTTAGTTTCATCCACTAAGACAATATCATCTGCAAATAGCATACACCATGGTATATCCTCTTGAATATGTCTAGTTAGTTCATCCATAACTAAAGTAAATAGATATGGGCTTAAAGCTGATCCTTGATGTAGTTCTATCGTAATAGAAAATGCTTTTGTAGCTCCTCCAAATGTCTTTATACTCGTTACTACTCCATCATACATATCCTTAATAGTGTCTAAGCATGCACTCTTTTTCTTTCTAGAACCCACCAAAGAACATCTCTAGGGACTCTATCATATGCTTTTTCTAAATCTATGAATACCATATGAAGATCTTCTTTCTTTTCTCTATATTTTTCTAACAATCGTCTTACAAGGAAAATCGCCTCCATAGTTGACCTCCCAAGCATGAAACCAAATTGTTTCTCTGATATTGTTGTTTCTCTCCTTAGCCTATTGTCAATTATCATCTCCCAAAGTTTCATAATGTGACTTATAAGTTTAATTCCCTGGTAGTTTGAACAATTTTGAATGTCTCCTTTGTTTTTGAAGATTGGCACAAGCATGCTTCTCCAATCCATTGGCATCTGTTTTGATTTTAAAATTTATTGAAAAGTTTTGTTAACCAAGTCAATCCAATTTCTCCTAAGCATTTCCAAACCTCTATGGGTATTTCATCTGGGCCATGATTTCCCTATTTTCATTCTTTTCAATGCCTTTTTAACTTCTACAATTCTAATATTGCGTGTATAGTTTACATTTCTTTCTTGGTGTGAGTTTTCATCTATTATAGTATCAACTTGGCCATCATTAAATAAACTATCGAAGTAACTTCTCCATCTCTCCTTAATATCCTCCTCGCGCGTTAAACATTTTGATTTTCGTCCTTAATACATCTTACATGACTTAGGTCTTGTTTCTCTTTATCTCTTAATTTGGCTAGCCTATATATATATTTTTCGCCATCTCTATTGCCTAACCTTGTATATAGATCTTCCATGAAATTTGTTTTAGCTTGACTAACTACTTTTTTAGCTTGTTTTCTAGCTTCTCTATATTGATTGTACACATCTTCATCTTGACACTTAGGTATTTTCCTATACATCTCTCTTTTAGTCTTAATTGCTCGTTGGACATCCTCGTTCCACCACCATGTTTCCTTCTTTAGAGGTCCCAAGCCCTTAGATATACCTAGTACGTTTGATCCCACTCTCCTTATGCAACTACTCATTTCTAGCCACATTGTATTAGCATCTAAGTCAAGATTCCAAACATTTTCATTTAGTAGCTTTTCTCTAAACTCTACTTGTTTACTATGTACTCCCTCTTCCTAAAACTAGTATTTGCTAAGACAATATCGTATGTTATCCAATTTTAAAATCCTACTAATCAACCTTCTAATAATTATGTTCTGCATTAATTAATTGAAATTCTTTATTTCTAGAGAGCACACTTCTCAAGCTTTCCTCATTTTCATTGTTGTAGTTGTAAAGTCATTTCCATTTAAGTAAACGGACCCAACAAAATTAGGACTAAAGTTTTCTTGAGTCATACTCAGGCAATAGAAGGTTACTCTTTATCTTGAATTCAAAACAGAAGATTACTCCAGTCTCAAAGATGTTTCATTATTCTACCAACTGTTGAGGTAAAAAAAAGGATAGAAAGGTTTACATAGGATAGAAAAACATAGAAGGTATGGTTGAGGTCTTTTGTTGAGAATCTATAGTCTGGAAAAAAAGGGTTGTAAAATATTATTAAAAAGTGCCTCCAATGCCCACGTGGTGTCCGGCGCCAATTGCACCGACTAATCCACGCTCGGGCACTGTCGGCCCCATATGAGGGCAGGCTGGGCAGCCCTTCCAACCAAGTTTTTTTCTTCTTGACAATATTTTTTCCCCCTATAAAGGAGAGGAGGGTATAGGGACAAACCTCAGGACTATTCAGATTCATTAGCCACACGCAGAGTTGCCAAACCAAACTGTCTTCTGGAAAAGTTTGTGAAACTGATGTTGAGCTCACTTCATTGCTCCTCACAATTTCCTCTGAGCACCACTGATATTTAAGAAACGAAACTGCCCAGGCTGCATAATTTTGGAGTGGTGGATCTTTAGGATCTTTTGCAACTAGAATCATCTCCTGAACCATTGGTGTCAAGATTGCCTCACAAGCAGGTGATGAAAGTATTGGACCTCTAATATAAGTTGATTCCTGTTGAAAGAAGTCATGTAAATCAATTTTGAAATGACTATAATGCAGGCCACAAGAATAAGAAGTAAGCAACCTTCTGCTCATAACTAATCTGCACATGAGAAGGTCTGGACTTTGCGTGGGTAAAAACTCCTGCTCGGGCACTTAATGCATTAACAACTCCAAGCATCCCGCCGAAGTAGACAATAGGAACATTTGGATTAGAGTAGGTTTTCCTAAACAATTCCAATAAACATTTTATGTTTTCAGCTTTCAAAGAATTCACCCCTTCATCTAGAATGAATGAAAGGAGATTGCCAGCACCAGCACATGCCGCCATCAACAGACTCTGATGATAGATACCGGTTTTTTTGACCGATAAAAGGTCAGAAATTAGTTCCCTGTAGCCATTGACCAAATGATTTAGTTCATCATCATCAACGAGTTCTACTTTCAAGCAGAAAGCCACGACAATGGGCAGAGCAAGACAGGCACCAACAGAACATAGCGTGTCAGGCTTTTCATGACAAACAGTAGGATGATGAGCTAAAGCATTTACATGCGGAATCCATGAGATAAGCAGAGCTTTTATGATAATCACAGCATCAGAACCACCTGTCATGTAAATAGCATTAACAGAATTTGCCAGACCCAAGACGAGTCCAACAACGCCCCACACATCATTTTCCAATTTACTTCCACCATCAAAACATAAATCAAAAGCTTCGTCAGGGAAAACGCCATCTATGTCTGATGGGAAATAATTGCAAATGCTTTCAAGAGAACTGGATGAAGATGGGCTCAGTTGGCAGATTGCCAGATATAAGGACCTAACAATTCTGCCAAGTAAGTTGCTTTCTTCCATCCTATTACCATTAGCAGATTGGAACAGATCAGCACCTTCAACGCTGATGAGACCTTCACATGCCAAACCCAGGGAAGCTCCACAGGCCCCTTTAACAATAGTACTTCTGCTACCACGTGCAACCTGAAAGCATGGACTTTCACGTTAATATTACTGCATCCAACAAAGTTTCAATCCAAACAATTTTGGGGGTGCCTACATGGACCAAATGCTTCCACACAGCTCAAATCAACGCAATAGAAATATTACGGCATTTTTTTTTAGAAAGAAAAGAAAAATTACTGCTATCGGTTCCAGAATTTTACAACGTACGGGAATTTTTGATATAATGATGAAACATACCTTCTTACAATTCTTGACAATTTTTTATATATACACGAGACATTGACAATGGATTACAAGATCATATATATACATATAGAAAATTCTACAATGGTGATTTAAAATTTTGGTGATTTAAAATTTTCACATTGGATTTAAAATCAATAGTGAATATGAAAACTACATTTATGACTCTTAAATGTGTGCACAAGTTCCAAGAAGGCACATTCGTCATTGGATCTAAATCCAATGGTCAAAGTTTAAGGTGATTTTTCCCAATCACCATGGTAGAACTATATATATATATATATATATTCAATGAATCAATTTACGTCTAATTTTGGAATTTTACAATATATGACGATTTGTATGTGCACCTATAAATGTTCCAATCTGTTTGTAAATAAATGAGTATGAGACCATTAGTAGAAGCAGTTCTGGTTAATTTCGTAATTTGATCAAGTATGAATGCATCCTTGGTGCTAGGGAACAACAACAACATAGCCTCAATCCCAAATTAGTTGGGGTCTGCTTTCAGGATTGACTTTAAAAGCAACTAATTTGAATCTCATATCAAGTTAGGAGAAGAAACTGAACAGCTAGCATGCATAAGCTGAAAAGATCATGAAAAATAAAAGCTTTGTACCATGTACACCACAAGCATTTAGTTCAAGGTGCCATCCTCAGAAGCCTAATAAAATACAAAATTATGGTCTTTATATTCATTAAGTTGAGCAACAACTGTCCAAATTTATATTGTGAAACAAACTCAGGATAAGCTGTTGACCGGCTATATAACATAAACTAACGAACTTAATGAAAACGGAGTAATAAAAAATAATTAAAAGGGCAACATTTTAAAACAAAACTCAGGAATCTCATGTTAAGACCAAACCAAGGGCAACAAATACGATGCAATGAATTAATGGTTCACAGATATTGCAGCGAGAATTTCAGGACAAATCAAATTTTGATCCAATCTTTGCTTTCATAACTGTAAGACCTTTTTACTAATTTTCAAAACCAGAAGTCACTCACTTTTTAAGTACACAACCAGATTGCTATAGAAAGATCAATTTACCGTGAGAAGTGCAGTGAGGATTTGAAATTTCAGCCTGCGATCAGTTGCATGTAAATGGCGCACTACCAATCCCAATGCAGTTGCAGCAGACCATTGCCTGTGCTCATGTTCAAACTGATGCAACCAATCAAGGAGGAACTTTGCAGCAGTTGTAGTTACAGAGTGGGCAGATGCAGGCAGAACCTGGAAATAGCACAAGGTTCTCAGTAAAATGAGTATTAACAAGCCTCAAAATTCTAACAAGAGTAACACAAAAATTATGGAATATAAGAAACAATATATATATATATATATATATATATATCAATTGTTTATGTTTTTCAGATTAAAAAGCTTAAAAATTCTGGATTTTTCCTACACTCAATAAAAACTAATTCAAACCATGGACATGCTTCAAAAATGAAGAATTAGAACCACAACAAAACATCTCGTTGAATTGTTTCAAGTAACCAAAAGATGAATGCCCATTGCCCAACCTTCAAGACGAACTCACTGGTTGAACGGTTAACTAAAAGAACATTCTCTTGCTATCTTTACATGTACAGATATCAAATAACAAACAACAGCTCTGGGACCACCACAAAAGACGAGGCATGCTATTGAGTTTCTGATTTCTTTGGTTTTCAACAAATTCACTCCACTTTTTAACCATCAAACTGTGAGCTAATTATAGGCATTCTCACCCATCGAATAAATCAATATTATGAAAAGAAAATTTGATGTAACATATGAAGTTTAAGATAGAAAAATCCTTTCCTTCACTTAATGAAAGCTTGTGAAGGGAAAACAAAAAGAAATGTAATCTTTATTACATGTATTTCTAAAAATTCTAGACAAACAATCCAAGCTTGGATGCTATTCTTAAGTTCTCTTATAATTTTCGTTTTTGCTATTTGATAAAATAAACCAAAATAATTTTTTGCGGTTTCACATAATTTAAGTAAAAAATATTCTTCATGAACTTATGAAAAGAATGTGGATCTTCCCAACCTTTACTTAAGTTCACTGCAGTACTCATCATGAACTAAAAGAAAATGTGGATCTTCCTAACATTCAATGAAGTTCACTGCACTTCTTTATATCGTTAACTTTTTAGGTAAATCATGTGTGTCGATTCTGTTGAATTTAATTACCCCAAATGAACTCCAAAATTTAGTGATTGAAGTCCTAGGCTAGGTCGAACTTAGAATCTCTGGGAGAGCTTGTCAAACTCCTCATGCAAGAGAACTTAAGCTACCCAACTTAGCTCCACCAAGAAAGCCTTTTCTTCGATTAAATGTGGTTGGCTACATGAATCAACTGTTCACCTTTCCACCCTATATGGTTTGGGTTACATCCATATCTCTTTTTATTACTAAGTTATTTTATGTCAGAGTTAGTCTTTGATAATAAGTCACTTTTCCAACTTAGACCAAATATTGATCTTTGTTTTGCATACATAAACCATCTCAATGCATTCTCTCATTTTATCTCTAATTGGTGCCAATCCTACCTTCTTTCCATATTTTTTAACATAGGGGTTTCATCTTTTAGTGAGTTTAGCACAAATTCATTGCTACATCCACATTTATGTGACATATTTTACTTGTGCCTTGTCTATCACTCCACATTTAGTTATGTAATCACTAGCACTACTACACTCCTATAAAATTCCCCTTTGAATATGTGTGTGTGTGTGTGTGTGTGTGTGTGTGTGTGTGTGTGTGTGTGTGTGTGTGATATTTATTTATCATATGGCACACTAGATTCACTCCTACCCTTAACCCAACCAACTTAAACTCTATGGATGACATCATCTCCTATCTCCATATCTTAGAGCATGTTGTGTTGAGGGATAGCACGGCTAATCTGGGGTGTGCGCGTGTTCGTGTTGGCATTTCTTCCTATTTAGTTTCATCAATTAACATAATATCATCTGCAAACAACATGCCTTGGACCATCAACTTGAATATCTTTAGTCCATTCATCCGTTACTGGTGCAAAGTGAAATGATATGGACTGAAGGTCTATCCCCAGTGCAGAATTAGGGTGAAAGCTTAAGGTCAATTCCCATGCAGTACCAATGTGGGTTGATATGAGCTTAAAAACTAGTTTAAGTACCATTAAGTACCAAAACCAATCTTCTTATCCCCACAAAAGGCAAACCTTCCAATGTTTTTCATAAACACTAGTTGTAGTTCATTTCCAGTACTTGAATGCCCATACTCCATGCATCATACTTAAACCAAAGACAACTCTTACCATACAAAGTGCACCAATGGAAAGTGCTATGTTCTCAGCACATCTTGGAATAGATTCATCTGCAATTCTCACCATAATCTGCATAAGAAAAGAGAATAAGAATAAAAGTCAGCATACTATCATTATTACCAGCTTTTAAAAAAAAAAAAAAAAAAGCCTCAATGGCTTTCTGTTGATAACAGTGAACCAAGTTAATGAACCCAGAGCAAAGATTTGAAGCACATCTTGGCCAGAAGATTATCAAACCATGCATAGCATCGAACCTCAAGAATACATTTAGCAGCTTCTGAAGTTTTATCTGCAACATCAGATGGAACTGTCTTGTCAAGCACTGAGACAGATGCCCTCAGCCAGCGTTGCACGAAAGGTTTCCAAGACTGCAATGAAAGCTGTGCAAGTAAAATGTTTCTTGACAGCTGCAGAGATTCTGATATTTCCACCATAGCATTCTCATATGCAGCATGCACTTTAAGTAATTCCTGCAGATTACATGTAACAGTTACAGACAGATAAGAATGTCCTGGCAAAATATCTAATCACGATCTCAAGTTGAGCAAATAAAATAATCTGATAAATATGAAAGTTAACCATTACCTTTGCCTTTCTGTGCCCATCACCTTCTTTAAGGGTGAAGGATAGTCCTAATAGAGCAGCACCAGGAAACACTCGAGTAATGCTGCTCCTTTTCCTGTGCATAGAAAATCTATGTTATAAAAAAGAACTTATTTCACATGGACAAAAGTTCTAGCAGACATTCAAATGATGGAATAAGCACATTCATTGAACCATGATTTTTACTGATAGAAATTCAATGGACACTTTTCAGTACCTGAAGAGATGGTCTTATCAGAAAAAACATCCAGTAATTTCTCAATCTTGTTAACTGAGATCCTTTTCTCTTTTATCCACCTGCGTCGAGTGCTGTTCCAATATGGCAAGTGGAGCTATTGGCACCTCAATCATTAAGATACATGAGATTTTAAAAAATGAGTATATGATACTTACACGTGCTCAAAAGTAATAATCTTGACACCAAATTCCTCCACGGCCCTGAGCACATCAGGATCATCTTCAGAAAGCAGCAAACCCACAATATCTTTTTTAAAATCAGGAAGAATTTGTTGAACATGCTCAACCTGGAAAAATTATTTATTCAGGAGTGCAAACTTACAAAATGCTGAAACTGAGCAAGAGAAGGGGAATAATGTTTAGGCTCAACCTCATACTGCTTTAAAGACTCAAAAGCAGATACTCGCGCCTTAGTCCAAGCAATTCCATTGCCAGAGTGTCTAGAAGTTCCAACATCCCACAATATCCTCACAACAGTCTTTGACTCTTCAAAATATGCTTCTGCATCCATTGCACCCCACTTTAAGAGGGCACATATACTGCCCAATAACAGGGAAAAATACCTCCAGCCATTAAATGATCAAGTGAAGAAAAAACCAATCACAAGGGAATTCCTACTGTCACTAGGGCATAAGAAGCAACCAGAAAGTCAACCATCTAATCCCAAATCCAAGAGATGAATCAAGCCGACAAAAAATACAAAAGCAACCATGCTAAAAATTTCCGTTACCATCCATTAACATTTAATCCTAAGATCGTCAACAAGTACAACAAAGCCTCAATCCCAAATTAGTTGGGGTCAGCTGCATGGATCCAACATTTCCATTTAGCTCTATTTAACATTTCATGACACGGTAAATTTTCAATTACAAAAAAGCTCAAGCAAAAACAATTCTTTTCTATCAGAGAAAACAAATGAGCTTTAATGTACCTAAGGTAGTCAGCAAATGTACTTACCCTAGTGCCACAATGGGGCTCGTAGAATAGTCCATGATATCCTTTGCAATAACATCCCAAGCTGTATAAAAATCTGAAGAAGAAAGAATTAGTTGAACGTATTTTTTTTGCAAATTTGAAATACGGTTATTGGGAGAGAGAAATGATGCATTATTGGGCCGTTGTGGTTATTTGCTAACTAGAATATTTTGTAAAGCATCAACAAGATAACAAATCAATATTCAATAATGCCAAATAGGAATGATATCATAATTCATAACAATATTGTTTAATAAAATACGGGAGCGTGAAAATGCACTCTATGAACAATAAGTATAGCATTATTTTGAATTCATTTCACCACCAGAATTTCTTATGAAGGAAGATGAAAAACAAAAGACGGTCAAGAAGGCATGACACAATGAAGCCTATCCACCACATGGATTTGCCTTGTCAATTACATTGTGTTAAGGTAAGATTTAAGATTGTCATTTATTTGCACACCCTTGATATGGTAAGTAAATGGATATAATGTGATCAACTATAAATTGTGGGTTAAATATGCAGAACTGTGTTTGCTGGTTCTGTGCCTACACAAGTCTATGGGCACAGCCAGAATATTTGATAGATATGCAGGATATTTGATAGATGTGAGAATATTCTCCAACGGATAGAATATACAGCTGGGATATCTTCGAACAAATTCTCCACTATAACCAACGCTGACTTTGATTTTCAACCCACAAGATTTGACAATCTTTCATTGCACGAAATGAAGAATGAAGGAAAGGGAATATAAGCCAACTCGTTTATTGAAGACGCAATATGGAAAGTTTCTAAAATCTTGTACTGTGTTTTCTTTATAAATTGTGTAATCAAGAATCGCAAATTATCTCTTCTTTGGAGACCAAAAGTCGATCTTGAGATAGACGAACACTAGTTCAATCTTTATCTTTTTTTTTTTTTTTTACAAAACTGTCAAGGGGACTTGACTTGTAAGTCGGGGGAAATCTCAAGTATCAAGGGGATCTTGGGTAATGGGGTAGGTTCATTGTAAGGGAAGTGAGTTGTGTAACAAAGTTCAGTGATTGATCACTAGCTAGATGAGGGATCATAAGTTAGGGACTTTGTGTAAATCTGTATGTCACTTTTTCTTACTGGATCTTACACCTGGGCATGGCCCCGCAGACGTAGGACGGGAGGTCCCAATTGCGTAAACAAGATCTTGGTGTTGTGGTTTGGCGCATTCATTTTGTTTACTGTTTTGCATTATTTACTTTTTGGGTGCATTGAACTTTACACATTGTACAAGTTACATCTAGACAATTTATTTGACCCAACTTACAACAACAAAACCTCAATCCCAAATTAGTTGGGGTAGGCTACATGGATCAAACTCTTCAATCTTCCATTGTGCTCGATTTAGTGCAATTGATGGTATGTGTTCCAAGTCCTTTAAATCCCTCCTATAATGTCTCCTAACTTAGCTTTGCTATACCCTACACTGTCAAATTTGTTCAGTTTCTATTGAGCAAGTTTTCTAGCAAGGGCATTTGTGGGTCATCTTTTGTATTTGTTTAATCTGTTTTATAAATAGCGACAAAAATTTTACGCTAGTTGTCAATCTATTGCAACCTTCCCCCATTTTACGATTATGGATAATGGGTTTAAGACCTCTCTCCCCTATTTTCTAGGTATGGATAACAGGCTTGGGGGCCCTCCTTTATCTGGACTAGGGAGCAACTATGTCGCACATACAATGTTATACATCAGTGGAATTTTGACCCAACTCTCAAATCATAATATATCACCGAATATAACCTGTCATATATACAATTTTATCAACAAGTTGTGTATTAGAAGAATGAGTTTCACCATGTTTGTAATTTATTGACAAACAACAAACATTAATACTGTCAAATATGAAGGTAAAAACTATTTACCAATGACGGTATTGTGACTGTGCTGTTACTTGAGTTAGAACTTTCATGCCTTTCTATACAGTTGAAATTTAACAAAGTTTTCCAACATTGAATTATATTTCCCTGAATCAATTCCCAAGTTTATGTGACTGAAATCTTCGGCGAGATTGCATTCTGAAAATAAGTAAAACCCAATTCTTTAAGGCCAACTACTAATCCTTCTTTCCATCAAACTATGCATTGTCAACGTCATAAAAGAAATCTAACCAAATGTGTAGCCTAATGCAATCAACAGCTTGCACTTCATTGTTTCATTTTTTCAACCATAAACTGTAGGTGAACAGAATTTTATATTTGTAACAACAATAGTTTTAAAATCCACAAGCAATCCAATGAAATAACTCAAATTCAAAAATATGTATACATTATACAGATAATTGCGCAAAAAATGAGCATGGTTGTAATGGGTTGAAAAGAATACAAAGTCCACAAAATCAATTTAAAAATAATAAGAGCAATAATAAACAATTACCCAATTCGAGACGTAACTCCACACAAGCAAAAATGAAAACGGCATAACAAAAGTTTTAATTACTAACCAGAAAAACACAAACATAAGCAATTATATTCAGAGCAACAAATATTCAAAAGATTACCAACTAAATCAGCTTCACAGAGATGACTAAGGCTGTGTAAGCCAAGAGCATGCACAGCAAGTTGTCGACTCTCAATGCATTCCTGTTAATCAAAACAAATAAGAAAGAAAAAAAAAAAAAAAAAAAAAAAAACCTAAGAAACAAGAGCAAAGGAAAAAGGAAAGAGGCAGGAGTTGTAGCACTCATACCGACACGGATAAGATAAGGTCCACGCCTCTGTCAGGATCTTTCCTGCAGATATCACATACTGAGGCCGCCAAACTTATGCAAGTATTCTTATCGTACTTATATGCATCAAATGCTTTTGGATGCAGAATAACCTGCAATATTAAATACATAGATAGATAAATTATAAAATGAAATAAAACAAAGAATAAAGTCTAGCAAAAGCAAGTGTTGAGCAAGGATAAAGATTTCGACAAAATTCGCCGAATTTTAGGCAAATTTTGTCGAAATATCAAGGGCCAAAACAAAACCTACTTGTAATTTAGATTTTACAAAAATTCGTCAAAGTTTTAGACAAAAGTCGATTATTTCAAAATTTGTCACTTTGGATCACATGAGAATTAGAAAATTTTGCCTTACTTGCAGATTTTTAAAGACACGATCTGTAACTTCCCATGTTTTACAAAGCAAACGAACAGCTGTAGCATGCAGCACTCTGAAAAATGCAAGCATAAAACTAGATGATCAAAACGTAAACTTTTTTTAACATATTAGAAAGTAGCTATAAAAATAATATTTCCATGAAAGTGCCAATACAACTTAAAAAAAAAAGAAGTAAAATAAAATTGTTTATCCCATTCTAGATTAAATCAAGTGAGTGGAAGCATTTCATCCATGTAATCAACCCAACTAATTTGGGACAGAGGGTATTTCTGTGACTTTCGTCATCATCATTGTAACTGTTTGTTCGCCTCATTTAAAAGTTTCCAATACGCAACGGCGTTGCTACTACGTTGTTTTCCACCGACTTAAGATTTTACATATATAATTATCAACACGGTAACATAATTGAATATTTCTTCATTAGTTACAAAAACTAGTGTTGGAGTTTAATCCCACGTCGGAAATAAAATAAGAATTAGTGAGTTGGTATGATAAGTAAGTGGAATAGATTGGGTCCTAGCACAAGCCAATTGGTTTTGTGCAAGATGGGCTCCAACCCCATTTATATACCCACATGTGCGTGCGTGAGTTGGTATGATATGTAAGTGGGATACATGTCACCTATTCTCCCATAGACGATTTATGCCCAAATTTGAGTTCATGGAATGGGAATGTCGAACTAGTTGACGCGTGTTTCCATCATAGTCATTTAAGCTTTTAAGAGAGCTAGCGGTTCAAATGTATTCATATGATAAAATTTTCCATCACTTAAACTCGTGCACAAGTACAACAACAACAACATAGCCTCAATCTCGAATTCATTGGGGTCGGCTACATGGATCAAAATTTTTCATTGTGCTCGATTAAATGCAATTGATGGTGAGTTTTCCAGACCATTCGAATCCTCCTAATTAATGCATCCCATGTTAACATTGGTCTACCCCTACCTCGTCGAATTTCTACGGTTTCTATTAAGTCAAGTTTTCTAGTGGGGGCATTTGTAGGCCTTTTTTGTAGATGACCAAGCCACCTCAACCGCCATTTCTTTAATCTTTGTATCAATTGGTGCTACTCCTACTTGTCTTTGAATTTCTACATTTCTTATTCTATCTTTACGAGTTTTACCACACATTCACCTAAGCATCCACATTTCTGCTACGTTCATTTTATGAATTGTTGTTGCTTTACCGCCCACCATTCACTTTCATAGAGCACAGCTGGGCTAATTGCGGTCCTATAAAATTAGTAGGAACATTTCAATCACAAATCACCCATGTTGCACTCCGCATTTCTTCCATCCAGCTTGAATTCTATGTGTGCATCATTATCAATATTACCATCATTTTGTATGATTGATCCTAAGTACTAAAGTGATTCACCTTAGGAACTTCTACTTCCCTTAATTTTACCACTCCATCATCTCGATGTCTAATATTTCTAAATTTATAGTGCATATATTCGGTTTTCGCCTTACTCAACTTAAAGCCTTTAGATTCTAATGTATTCCTCTAGAGCTCTAATTTCTTATTCACTCCATCTTTTGTTTCATCCACTAAGACAATATCATCTGCAAATAATGGTATATCATCTTGAATATACTTAGTTAGTTCATCCATAACTAAAGTAAATAGATATGGGCTTAAAGCCGATCCTTGAAGTTGTCCTATCATAATGAGAAATTCTTTAGTAACTCCTCCAAATGTCTTTATACTCACTTAAATAACTTCATCTAAGGGCTAATGAGATCCAAAATATGTCCAAGAAAATTAAAAATAAGCATCTAGTTCATAACGTTTACGCCCTTAATATTTTATACAAGACCCTAAGTTTTTTCAAGTTCAATTTTAATGGATTTGATCTTTTTGGATATTATTTCTTTCTCCTTGGGAAATTATTACTTTAGTACAATTTATTCTTGCAATGTTTAATATGTTTTTATTCCAATTATGCTTTGAAAGAATGACACAAACAATGATTTTTTTTAAAAAAAAAAGATCAATGATGCTAACCACGATCTTTTCTCGCAAAAGTTAGCATTGAGAAGTTTTAAAATATATCACTTTTTTCCTAACTTCAATATATTTTGTAGGATTTCATTTACATGTATTTCTTAATCCAGTATTTAAGAAAACTAAATAATTTGAGAAAGTTTGAAAAAGTTCAGACTCTTCAGAGAGGATAGACTCTAAGGGATGCCCCGTAGTAGTGTCACGATTACTGGAATGTGCCGCAAGGAAAGTTTATTTCTTTGCTCTCTTCCTACTCTTGCATTTTATTAGTAGATAGGTCTACTTCTCCTCGAGTGTGTGTTTGATTTTTCTTTTTTCAGGAAGGCTACTAATAAGGAATTCCTTTTCATTTGAATTGCAAGAATAAGACTTGCATTCTTAGGTGATTCTTCAGTTAATAGTCATTGGTACTTCATAATTATAATCATTTAAACAATCGTTCTTAAGTTTGTACTGAAACAAAATAAAACTACACTGAGGTTAGTTACATATGGCTGGGGTCGAATTTTTGTATTGCCTCGATTTGATTTGGTTGGGTTAAAATTCAATTAGAATGCCATTCAACATAAACCCATGAGATCACACGCTAATACGCTACCAAGAATCAACAAGTTCCTCACTCAGTTCATTGAAAAGAAAACCAAGAAGTGGTCCACTAATTTATTTTTATTTATTTTTTTGGTGGAAAGTAGTCCACTAATTTGATTAGTAACTGAAGAATAGTGAAAAACTCCTCGATATTTGGAAACATATATTGGATGGAAACTTACGGTTTTGCATCATTATTAAGCATTGGTGTTATAGTCTGGACAACAAGTGGAACCATAGCAGGATAAGAAGCTAGTGTTGAGAGCATTTCCAAAAATTTTAGCTGCAACAAACATTTAATGATATTAGCTAATTTAAAAGAGTAAAAAAAAATGTAACATTTAAAAAAACACACACTAGACACGAAAATGTGATTCAACAATTGTGTTCCAATGGCTACCTACCAATATTGCAGGATAGCTTTCCTTGTTGCAGAAAATTCTGCAGTAAAAAAGAATGGTCAGCAGAAGTATCAGGCCAACTTCAGGATCCATAATGCTCACAGCAGCTAAAGTATCTACAGCATAACTCCCAAAAGAATGATGCACAACCAGAATAGCAACTACCGAGCTGAGCAACAATGATATTTCTGCAGCAACCAAAAGATGAGAGCAGATGATTTTAACAGATAAATGAAATTTAGAGCAAATCTAAATCCTAATAATTTCATTGGAGAAAGGACAAATCAGACTTAAACGTTAACACCAAATTTGCTAATGAATAAAGCAAAATGATAATGAATCTCTTTTTTTTGGCACTAGCACATAATATTCAGTAAATTTATTTAAAGAGCAAACCTGTCCGATGATTGTCGTTGGACTGAGTAATCAGCTCAGTTTTTTGCCTTTTACCCATCATGAGGCAATATTCTCTAATTTGAGATAACCATGACTTAATTTTGATATCTTCTTCGGTAGTCTTATTGTCACCCTTGGGAGCAAAACTAAGAAAGGATAAACAAGATGCTAACGGAAGGTCCTGAAAAACAAAACAGAGAGAAAATAGAGAACAGGAGAAAATCAATAACTAACGTTGGATTCCCTCCAATATTAGATAAACAATGGAGGAAGCACTAGCCACTAAATAGATTTATTGGCCAACCCAATGTAGTTCCCAAGATGCTCAGTTAATTTAAGTTGAAACCAAGGATTATTGTTGAAAAAGCAAACTCAGATGTTATTGGATTGATACCACTATCAGCGCTCAAATGATTCGAACAATTGAAAGGAATTCAAATGAAAAATAAGGAAAGTAGATTTACAGGACGGTTAAGAGAATTAGAGGGAATACTTGAGAGTAAAAGAAAATAGCTTAACATAGGTTGAAATGGCAAATGAAGTAACAAAAGAAGAAAATGTCACTAACCTAGATTAATGGTAATTACAAGTAGCATCTCACTACCTCCAAGGCATTTGGCCTTGTGGTACATAGAGACTTTAGTTTCTTTCAGCCTTAAGGTTTGAGGGATCAAATTTCTTCCCAACCTTGTATGGTTGGGAGTTGGTTTTGGTCAAATTAGCCCCATGTGTGATGCTGGGCCATGAATACTTATTACGGAAAAAATAAAGAAGGAAAGTAGTTCATAACTTATCACAGAAAAAATAGGTAGAAAACAACCTGGAACCACAGATGCTGCAAGAGCTTGCAAATGATATTTTCCAATTTTCCCAAAGATAAAGAGTCTTCTTGAATAATTTGAATTTCCTTACTTGCGACCAACAAATCCATTAGGTGATTTTCTAATAGAGACAGCAAATCGCTTGCTACAGCTTTAACAGATTTTGAAGGAGAAGACAAGAGGTTGATGACAGGTAATATCAGTAGAAACTCTCCAAGAAATCCAATTGTAGATCTTCCAACAGAACGTTCTGCAAAAGTAAACAAACTATTCACCATAATATCGATAAAAAAGCAATTATACAGTATATGATATAATTTTCTTATGGAGCATCACTTAAAACATTGAATTCTAATCATTCCAATAAGTTTGAAGAGCTCAGCACATACAACACCAGCAAATATAAAGTCAATTTAATACAACTTTCAGGCAGAACATTAAAAGAGGTTCTCCTGCTTTCTTCATATCATTTGATCCATGACCTTCAATGAGGCGGGTTTCATATAATATTATGCTAGAAGCCTTTATCAACTCTAAGTGGTTTATCTTGAAATCAGTGGAGACTAATTTGTTGATCCTCGTAAAATTCTATAACCATATTTGGTTCAGAATAGGGGGGGGATGAAGAAAAGAAAATTAGCTAGAATATGTGCTTTGCCCGTGAGTATTGGAAAGAGTCGAAATTAAAGCACAAGCAACTGGTATTGTTGCAAGAGGGTGAGGGTTCGAGTACTCCACAGTGACCAGGAAATGTTAGTTTCTTTCTTATAAACAAAAAAAAAAAAAAAAACCAAAAGCAACCGAAATTTTTTACAAAATGTAAGAAAAGATAAATCTTCATTTTCCAAACTTTCAAAAATGGTTGATTGGATCGTGTGAAACATTTTTTGTTGTTTAAAAATTGCAGAGCTTAAATATTTAGTTTACCAAAGGGTTTTTCAAGTAAATGAACCTAGGTAAAAAAAACATTTAGAATGAATCCATTCATGAGTAATTGGAGAGAAGCTCCAAAAAGTTGTATTAATCACAAAGTTATATACATTAAAGGGGTTGTGTGCCCTAGATTTTGAACCCCATAGGGAGCTATGTACAAAGAATGTTATATACACAAATGAATAGGCCCAAAATATTGCCCCATTGTTATATATTGCCATTGGCACCACAAATCCAAAAGCAAATACTCCCTCGATAGATCGGGGAAAATAGGCCGTAGCAAAAACTAGAGCCATCGCTCACAACCGTCTAACTCTCCCCGCAAGCGTGTGACTACTTGGAGTTAAAACTAAGGTAGGAGAAGCTAGGAAAGGATTGCGCTTGTAAAGCACTAAGATAAGAAAATAGCTTAGTTAGATTTAATGCAGTTGTTGGTGTACTTTCACAATTCTTTAAATCCTTCCCAATTAATGCACTCCAAGCTAACTTAAGCTACCCCATACAGTCATACTTCTTTCAGTTCTATTGTAACACCATAAAAACTTCAAGAGATAAAGATGTTAATAAATCATGATGTTGGTGGAAATTTTAAGTAAATAAATTAAGCTAAGTGTTTGAGAATAATTTGGTACAAGTGAAAGCTCAAAATAATTAGATTCACATGGCAATGGAGGAATTTTAGGAAAATTTGTGGACTAATTGCTATATGAAAATGAATTTAACCTAATTATAAAAAATATTGGACCTTTACGAGATCCTATTCGAATTAGAAATAGTTAATCGGACTTAATTTAAAAATGCGGTATTGGACTTTAGGTTTAAATAGGTCTAAGACTAAATGTTTAAGTCTATAAAAAAACCCTAAAGAGGATGCTCTGCTTTTTAGGAAATTCTAAAAACGAAAATTAGAAACTAAATTCTTAAATTCTCATAAAAGTCAACATCTCTTACTTTTTAGTACGTTACTTTTTAGATAAAATCTTTTTGAGAAAACGTAAAAAGTATATTATTTTATCTCACTTTCTACTCACCCTCTACAATCTTGAAAATCTCATCTTTTCCTCTCTTGTACGCTCTTATTCTCTTTATTTTTTTTTATTTCTCTCGTGTTTCTACGCTCGGGCACTATCGGGCCCCATGCGGGGTGGCCCTCCCAACCCAACTTTTTCCATCTATGAGACTCGAACTCGAAACCTCACTTAAATGGAGCCGAGTCCCTTACCACTCGAGCCAATTGGGTGTTGGTCTCATATTCCCTTTCCCTTTCTTGAAATCGTCCTACAACTCATTAAGTTCTGAAATTTTGAGAAGAAATTCAGCAAATATTTGAATAAGAGATACCTTAGTCATCCCATCATAATCTTGAAATTTCCCTTTGGTAAGTAACTTCAATCTCTTATTTAACTAATGACATACAGGATCTATCCAAAGACCACCAACTAAAGAAACGACCGTGGAATAAATGATCATCAAAGTGCTATTAGATGTCAAGCAGTGGTTCCCTCATAAGAGCTATTATTGCATGCTTCACCTATTATCTTCAGCTTAAGCAAGAGGTAGTCAAGGCTTTGCCAAAAAGATCCACATAACATGGCAAAAAAAAAAAAAAAATTTAAGAAAGACAGAAAATACACAATTCTTCCAACAAAGAGGACAAACATAAGGGGCACAAAAAAGTTCCCTTTCACAAAAATTTGACAAAAACAAAACAAAGAACATACCACTTTCAGTTTTCCACTTCAGTAGGAAGTTTAAGAGCTTCAAGACAGAAAGCTGCTCATGTTCAAACTTCGCACGAATAAGAATGACGAACAAGGACATCAATAATGAGGAAAATTCACACTGATATGGCATCCCGAGCTGTTTTTGAACAAGCAATAATTGTTTAGAAAGTTTAATAATTGACTCCTTACTACTAGCATGCCTTCCAAAATTAGTATGAAATGATAGAAGAGACTCCAGCAATTCCACGCCAAATAGTTGAGCTTGGGCTGTTGGCTGTTGACAGAAATGGGAGTATAAGAAAATAAAGCCTCACAAACAAAATAAAGTATAAGAAAAAAATGGTCATTGTGAGATGTCATTTAGAATTAACCCAATAGTATTTAGACGTAAATCATAGAAATGTTCATGATTGAACCATGGTTACAGTACAAGATTCGTGGAGCACCGTTAACTTATCAATGCCCATTACCAAGGTAAACTACATTCGACACTTTTATGATATGAAGAATGAAGATTATGGAAAATCTTCCTGACTTTTTTATGACAATTCGGACAAGCAAAAACACATGACTTTTTGCCAAGTTTAAAAATCAACTTTGGTGCAACTTTTCCTCCGAGATGGCCACGCTCCATCCTCAAGTAAACATTTTGATGCTTCAAAAATATCCCTAGCTCTCTTAACAACAATACCAAAGCCTCCATTCTAAAACTAGTTGGGGACCTTAGGGTCGGCTACATGGATCTAACTTTTACATTCCACTTGGCCTAGCTCTCTCTTGACACAGGGAAATTGTTTATATATAATATATATATTATATTAGGAAAGTGGGTTTATTCAACATCTAAATTGCACACCTCAAGGGAAAAAAATGAAAAATAAAAAATAAAAAAGACAATTTGGGCACTAGCCATTGATCATTTGTCTTAGAGTAAAACCTTCAAATTAATCAAGCAATTTAATTGTTGACGCAAAAAAATGCATTTAGAATGATGAAACCGATTAACACAATAAATAAAAAATCAAGATAAGGCAGTAAAACACACATAAAACACTCTTGTGAAGATGTGAATAAGATCATAATTTTTTTTTCAAAAATAAAAAGATCATATCACAATCATTCAAGTGTATATATATCATCTTAAATATGTCTAGTTAGTTCATCCATAACTAAAGTAAATAGATATGGGCTTAAAGCCGATCCTTGATGTAGTCCTATCGTAATGGGAAATTCTTTTGTAGCTCCTCCAAATGTCTTTATACTCGTTACTACTTCATCATACATATCCTTAATAGTGTCTAAGCATGCACTCTTTTTCTTTCTAGAACCCACCAAAGAACATCTCTAGAGACCCTATCATATGTTTTTTTCTAAATCTACGAATACCATATGAAGATCTTTTTTTTCTTTTCTCTATATTTTTCTAACAATTGTCTTACAATGAAAATCGCCTCCATAGTTGACCTCCAAGGAATGAAACCAAATTGGTTCTCTGATATTGTGGTTTCTCTCCTTAGTCTATTGTCAATTATCCTCTCCCACAGTTTCATAGTGTGACTCATAAGTTTAATTCCCCGGTAGTTTGAGCAACTTTGAATGTCTCCTTTGTTTTTGAAGATTGGCACAAGCGTTATATACATATGTGAAACTACATAAATCTCTTCCTTTACTACTTTATCAGGGTTAATAACTGAAATCCGGCTATTCATCTCAAGAAGCCAAGTAGTAATTACTATCTTGTTCAATGTTATTTTATGTCTTCCAACATAACTCTAGTTAAATAATGTATTATTCCTCCAAACTGGTGCATCAATCATTTGGGTTCACCCATCATCACCTAAACTAATTCTCTCTTACCTTCTATCCAGATGAGCTATCATATGAATCCAGATCAGTCGCAATCCTAAATTTTATTATTTACCATACATCCATCTAAGAATTTGCGTATCTCTAACACATTAATAGTACTATCCATCAGCAATCATAGAAGAAGTCGCTCGCATAATGGGCAGGCCATGAAAGTACACATTCTAAGAAATAACAAGACGTACCATTCTGCTAGAAACTATCCCTCTGAGAACTATAACATAAGCGTCCACCATGATCTCAGCAAAATAACTTATGTCTTCAAAATCCTGCAAACAGCATAACAAATACAATGAACTAACAAACAAAGGGAATCCAATATAACAATTAATGGTTTCAAACGCATTCGCTCACTTCTTTACTCTTGCAGGGAAGGTATTTCAAGCATTGCATCAACAATTTAAGAATGGTTAAACCCTCTGATGTTAATGAACAAGACAACGACGCCATCGAAGACACCAACCGCTTCGCGAACGAACGGGACGAACCATTGGAGCACATCCTCAAAACCACAAAATTCAAAAACGGCCTCAAAAAACCACAAACTTGAACCAAAGCTCCCAACTTTACATTGTGCACTAAAAAAAACAAAACCTGCACCACAAGCTCCCGCTCAACCTCGACTCTCGTCGAAAGAAGTCTCACGAAGGGATGCGACTGGGCAGACTCCAGAACCCTAAACGAGTTGCGAACGACGAAACCAATGCCCTTAACGAAGAGATCGACGAATTCAGGATCGCAGCCTTGGAGAGCGGATTGGAGGTCCAACAATGCGAGGGAGGGGTCGATGGTTCGATCGATTGCGAGACGGCAGAGCTCTCGGATCGACTGATCGACGACTGGGGATGAATGGGAGGCGAGGCAGTGAGAGATGGCTTCGCGGGCGGGGGAGGAATTGGGGGTTAGGGTTTGAGGGGCGGATCTGAGTTTGTCGAAGAGGGAGATTACGGCGAATCTTTGGAGAGTGGATTGGGGGACTCGAATTCGGTCGAGGAGGGGAGAGTAGGAGGAGGAATCCATTGGTGGTGTGGAGTGGTACGACGAATCAATAGGTAGTGAACAGTAGTGAACAGGTTAACGTTGGAATTAGGCTCCAAGTTGATTGTGTTGTAGTCTAATTAGTAGTAGGATTTATTAGTTGACACTCGTATGTTCGCTTTACATTTTAGTGAATCCTAACTCATGGAATTAATTTGTGATAGAACTAATACATGGGTTTAGATGGTTTAGTCACATTTGTGTATCTTGTTTGGTTGAGAGTTTTAAGGTTGAGATTAAATGAGGTTGTACGTGTACATTTACTAAAATACCCTTGCATAAATAACACATCCTCACCTCATTTTCACACACTTCTCATCGCCTCCACTGCTTGAACGAATCCACGCCTCCAAGCTCGCACCTCACCTGCGTCAATGAATCGGCTCCCCTGGTGAAGAAGACGCCTCCTCACCTGGCCGATGGTACGCCTCCTTCTCACCTCTCCTCACCTGGTTCGTTCACGCATCCTCTCCTTCTCGCACGCACTTGCGCCTTCTTCTTCGCGACGGCGCTGGCTTCCTCCTCCTCACTTCCTCTTATCCTTCTCCAACGACGAATCGATCGAGGTTGCTGGATATCTTCAGGCGTCGCTGCAACGCGCGGCTCGTGGGTGGAAACGAAGAGAAATGTGTGATTCGGTGAAGATGGTTGTAATGTGAGGGGTAAAGTGGTAATCTCCACTAACCACCCACTATGGATTAGTTAATCCCACCAAAAATGGTGGTATTGTTTAATCCCCTCCCATGCCCATTAACTAATCTCGTGGCCTAGTTAATCCTCCAAGCGAACACCGGATTAACTAGTCCAGTATGGCTAATCCGACCTAAGACGGTGAAGCGAACAGGCCAATTTTCGATTCTCCACGTGTGACGACCCCAAATTAGGAGTAGGATTTATTAGTTGATTTTCTAAAGGAAAGGTTGGGCTATTGGTAAGGGGAAGGTGGGACAGTATGAGTTAGGTGCAATGTCTCTATTTTCGATTCTCCACGTGTGACGACCCCAAATTTTGAGGCAAATTGTGCACTGCCACATCGCCGGACATATCACCGGATCATGCCACGTTACTTGCACACATGTCCAAGACGGGTCGTGAACTAACCATCTAATAATTCAACTTAGTCAATTTCGATGTTTAAATGATTATTTTGTCGAAATATACTAAGTTATAAAATTTTACAACTTAAATTGTTTTGATTCATTTAAGTTGTTTTAGTACAACGAAAGTCTTAACAACATGCAAATAAGTAATGTAAATGAATTACTAAAAAAAAAGTAATGTAAATGAATTTTGCATTGATTAACAAATCTATGGGGTTGAAACTTGGCAAAAGGATACCATATATACTAATAAAGGCGACGAAGAGGTATAGTATGTGTCGATATGCATGTATCAGGTGATAAGTTTCCCAAAATGACCCCAAAAAATAGTATATACATAAATGCAAACACCTACAAGTGGAAAAGCTAATGGGGGGCTTTTCTAGATCAGAGGTAGTCATCAAGCACCGTTTTCCCTTAACTCGTCGTAGAGGATTTGAAATTTCCCATTAAACACTAACAAATTTTAGGTGAGTAAATCCCAAAGAAATTTAGTTACTATTCACAAGAAATCCAATAAAACAACTACAATCCATGCATGTAAAGTGAATAAACGAAAATGTAAAACATGAATATAAGTCACTAAGATAAACAAGAATATGGAAATCGAATGTGGTGTAATTTCCGCCTGCTCTTCACAGTCGAAACGAGGAACTTTGTTAGTCAAAAAATAGACTTCCACCCAACACCTAGAAGGAGAGGAATTCAATGACGGAGGTAAGCCTCACATCAACCAACTCTCGATACCATCGACTCGTAGAGGCGTGCCTCACACGTAGTTTAAGCATGACAATATCGCACGACTACTCTCTGGATTGCATAAATCTTGGGGTGCCAAGCTGGAGCCATACCGTCCCTTCGACCATACACAGACATACGCGGGGAATAAAGTGCAATGCAAGCCAAATTGGCAAAAAGTAATAGTAAAATAAATAATTCACGAGTGAAATAAATAAATTCTAAGTTGACGTTCTAGTGGGTTTCCTTATCTTGACGCTCGTGAAAATCGCTTCGAAATGACCCACTCGCACCTCAAACTGTGCACCCGACACCGACTAGTCTCCTAAGTCCCTAATATCCAATTTTTATCATTTTAAAATGGTTTAGTATCACACTTAGTGGATTTTATAATGTAAAACAAATAACTAAAATTTTATTCCAAATTTTAATTATGACATGTTTTATGGATTATGCTAGAGTGCCAAATGCCCGAAAGTTTAGGCTCGAAAAAGTCTCGCACCAATTTTTGAGTTTTTTTTTTCAATTTCTCATATTTTTTTTAATTTTCCCGAGTTTTTCCATAATTTTCTATCTATTTTTCCAATTTTTTGTAATTAATTTTGTTTAAAATTTATTTTATTTAATATTTTAATAATTATATTATTTATAGGGTGATTGGGCCTCAATCGGGCTCAGTTCGGTCCAATTGAGTTGATTCTAAAATAATAAGTACCTACTCTCCGTATTGTCTCTCCATGATCCGAAGTTTGAATTTTCTATTTTTCTTTTTTTTTTTCAATCAAAACAATAACAACAACCTAGGACAATCTAATGGATACATTATCAGTGATGTTTAAGTCCGTGACTAAATTTGGACAACTCTTTTCAAGCTAACTCATTTTGGGTTGCAAAAAAGTCCATATGAATATAACTATATAAATATACAAATCACATGGATACATTAAGTGATGTTTACCATTCAAAATATGAATATCTACATAAAAAAAATGTCTATTTATTAAATGAATAAATTTATTTTTTAGATTTTTTAATATTAAAATATTCATTCATGGGTTTGATGGGTTGGGCTTAGACTTTACATTTTTTACATAAGTTAAGTTTGGGCCAATGTGTAGGCACGCATATATAAAGTGGGTCGGGTTTGGGCTTAAGGTTCTTAGGTCCGAGCCCGACCCAAACGTGGCCCATGAACAAGTTTAAACACCACATTACCATTAAAACTCCCAAAACTCTTAAAAAAATAACAACAATAATGTAACGGCCTGATCTAATTAATCTCGATTAACTGACAATTACATATTAAGACCCTAAGCTCAGACCCACGTGGACATCGCAGAAAAGTTCAGGGCACGCCTAACGAGGTAAAATTTGTTATTTTTGTATGTGAGTGTTTATTTAATTTACTAATATCAAATAATTAGTGTCGCATTATTTGACATTTTATTAGTCGCGTTGTTCGCGTGTAGTTACGAGAGTGTGCGACGTCGCGGTGTACTCGTAACTCGGGTGTACGGGGTAATATGAGATTGAGTTGTCAAATCACATCACACATCACATCACATATCACATCAACCCATCCTTCATCATTTCTTTCTTTGTCCTTTCTCTCCAAATAAAATTAAAAAAATATATATATTTTTTCCTTAAAACGGACAGAGAGGGAGAGAAAGAGAGAGAGAAGAGAGAAAGAGAGTGAGTGAGAGATAGCCAAGAGAGGTGGAAGGAGCATCGGACGGCGAAGCTTGGCAAGGCGGCAACGACGGACGCCAGGAACGAGCAGCCAGGGCGGCGGAAGGCCACAGATCGTTTGGCGGCGACGCTCTTCAAGCAGGCGCGGTGGCGCGAGGAGACGCAGACGGCGGGGCTCACTCAGGCCGACGGACGACGATGCGCGCGGCGACCTCCATTGATTAAGGTTGGTGGTGTTGTTGTTGTATAAAAAAAAAAAGAGAAAGATCGTCTCTCTATGCGAGAGATGATCGGGAGACAAGCCGCCAGGCCGGGTCGCCGGCCGCTCTGTGGGCCTCGATCGCTAGGCCCAGTGGGGGCGTGCCAGCCCAGCCGGGGGCCGAGCCGAGCCGCCTTGACCCGTGGCCCTGGTTGGGCCGAATCGGGCCCGGTTCGGGCCCAACCCACCCTATATTAAGTAAATTAATTAAAGATTTTAAATAAAATGCATTTTAAATCAAAAAAATAGGAAAATGGCTAGAAAATTATGGAAAAACTCAAAAAAATTAGGAAAAATATACTAAAATGGGGAAAATATAAAAAATGCAGTTTTGAGGACATTTGGAGCATCGGCACCCCCTGTATAACTCGAAAATTGTGCCGAAATTAACCTTTTTGAAACAAAAATTTCAAATTCTTGGTCTAACACTTTAAATTCATTCAATGAGAATCTAAAATAATAAAAATTGTATAATTGGACATTAGGGACTTAGACTACCATAGTCGGGTATCAATCGCGTATCTCGAGGCGAGTGTGGGGCGTTTCGAAAGCATTTTACGATTTGTTCGAGGTAAGTAATCCCACAAGAAAATTAGTTAAAATTCGATTTATGCACTTGCTTTATTTTGCATTCTATATTATTCCATTGTGCTTTCCATTGCTGTTCATTTACTGTTCATCCACTCCCACGTATGTATGTGTGTTTGTCGTCGAGGTCGGCATGACACAGACTCACACCCCGGGGCTAGCTACCCCGCGCTATTCGAGTAATTGGCCATGATAGGGCTACGCGGTGACTATTCTCCGCGAAACCTGTAGGTCGAGAGATGTTTGACGAAGACCCAAGTCTACGTCAATGGTTCCTCTCGAGAGATGTTTGGACGGGGTCTTCCGTTCAATGGTTCCTCTCATTCGACCGTGAGATGTTTGGCGAAGTGGTCGTCAATGGTTCCTCTCGGTTTAGTTACGAAGATTCCCGGATGTTGACTAGGGTTCTCTGTCACGCTACATTCGTGTCCAAATTTGACTTCTTAACGACTTATTTTCATGCGATTATTTTATTTTTTGTCCTTTATTTAAATTGCATGAATTGTAGCCGTTTTATTGGAATTTGTGAATATTAGCTAACGTTCTATGGGATTTACTCACCTGGGATTTGTCATTGTTTTTGGTGACAAATCGCAGATCTCGCGAATAACCACCACCACTTACCTCGGACTAAAAAGATCGTCGACGTGAAAGGTAGTGATGTCGAATCTGATAATGTCGTGGGAGGAGAGCTTGGTGAGGGTGAAACTAAATTTGATGATGAAGTAAAGTTGGAGAAAAAGAAGAAAAAATGAGATTGAGAGGGTTGGTTAGAGAGAAAAAAATTTATTTGTAGATGTAAGAGAGATATGAGGGATGGGTGATGTGATGGGTAGTGATGTATTGTCACCTTGTGGGTAGTTGAGTGTATGTGTTCTCTAAACCACCGACTATCCTATATACCCGTATAATGTGCACTGCGTTGCAGCGCACACACAATGCAACCAATTGAAATTCTAACACTAGTGCAATGTGAATATTAACTAATAATACAATAAATTAACACGTGTCACACAAAAATAACCATAATTTACCCCATCGTCGTGTCATAAACTTTTCCGCGACGTCCATGTGGGTATGAGTTGAAGGTCATAATAAGTAATTCACCAATTAATTGTGATTAATTAAAGCGGATCGTTATACCACAACAAAAAAAGTGTTTGCCTTCTCATGGTCAATAAAAAAAAGTAAATAGATTAGCAAAAAAATAGTTTTTATTTAGTAGCACAAATGAGAAAATATTAGTAACAAGATGATAATAGGTTATGTTTTTATGCTAAAATGGGTGATTTGATCCACCTCTGGTTTAGATTGATGAGTTTAGCCGGCCATCGTCGTCAAGAACTCTATAAAAATCCAAAAACAAAGTGTAAAACAATGGTTTATGGGAGAGAAAAGAGAAAAAGACACTAGAAGCCTCCAAATAGAAAAGCAAAACTTCTGTCCATCCCTCCAAAAAACCTCCAAAAAAATGCCTAATTAAAACGTGCACCGAGGACGATCTGGTTGTTAATTTGGTGCCCAATGCCTATTTTCGAGTTTGGTTTGTGACATTGGAGGAGAACCCGATGTGTTGACGTGCACCGAAAAGACCGCCACGATCAAATAGTTGTTAGGAGTTTGTTTCCAGGTCTTTGCCACGTGTCAGAGTGTTATTTGTTGGGATTGCTGGCATGGATGACGTGGCGCTTCTGGATTGGAGGAGAACAATGTTCCTAAAAATAATAAATAAACGCAATTAGGCTAATATTTTGAAGACTTGACAATAGAAATATATAAATAACCTATATAAAATATTACATAATTAATGACTCAACAATATGTAACCCATGCAACCTATAAACTGAGT
Organism: Stephania yunnanensis; assembly: GCA_039657365.1. NCBI lineage: Eukaryota > Viridiplantae > Streptophyta > Magnoliopsida > Ranunculales > Menispermaceae > Stephania > Stephania yunnanensis. The sequence goes on along the minus strand of CM077588.1, from coordinate 4,338,736 downwards.
AGGAGTTACGTATAGATTGGGAGATCAGCCTTAAGTCCTATACAACCTGGTCTCAACCCTGAGTTACTATCGTGGATCACATTAGCCACCATTTTTTGTTCATTAGAAAAACCATCACAGTGTACATAATCTCCCATTTCAATCCAACAACTACATGAGCTATATATACTAAATAGCTAGACAATAGTAATAAATAAGCGAATCCATACTTACCTCAGGTTTAAGTCTCTATCTAAATTTCTTAACTTTCTGGTCATCTCACTTTTCCTCGGTGTTCCTCAACCTATCACCAATCATTTGGAATCAATATAGGTTCGTTATACTACATTTAGAACCCATAGACCAGTCCTTAAGTATCTTGACAAACTAACCAACTCCAAATCAATTATGCACTGATCTAGGTGTGGGTAGCGCTACTACTTTACCTGGATAACGCTACCTATGTCATCATCCCAGTACGCATAGTGCGCTATGGCCAAAGACTAGCGCGCTATACTCATCAGACTTGTAATAGTAGCACCATTCTGCTCATCCAAATTGATCCCAAACACCTCCAAACCATCCCAAACAATCACAAATTTATCAATTACACTCCCAGTCAATCAGCAATCAACAACCTCAATTCAACAAATTTTGATCATCACTATGAATTCAAACTTTAACAAACTCAAAAATCAAACTTACCAAAGTGATGATCACTAGCTTCTAATCCGTTTAAGCTCTTCAACTTCATTGAATTCGGCTTTCGAAACTGATCTCCCTTCGATTCGAATCGAAACCGAACCTCCGAACCTCGATTGATCAAAATGAATTGGATAAAAATGAATTTTTGTTTTTATAAATGGATTTTCCTCGAGATATGCATCGTGCTATCTCGATGAGATCCATCGCGTGGTTGATGCATTAAAGTGACACTCCTTAAAGTGACAAATTTTGACACATCAAGCACTTACGCTTCGTTCGAGACGATCCAATAATCCATATACTTCTAATATTCTTTTATTTTTCAATATATATATATATATATTCAAAAACATATAAATATATGTAGTGTATTATTCACCAATAAACTCACCGGACATGTCTACAAGTATCCTTGAGCATGCACACTCGTGCCACGACTCCATCGTCACACTTGGTGTCTTGGTAAATCATAGTTTATTGGGTATTTTTTATTTTATAGGCTTGTGTATAATCTTCGTATTATACGACAACCTATATATAAATTAATTTCACAATCAAACAAACACAAAACATGCAAACGCACGCATACGCTAATTGAGGTACGTCGAACTTAATCACGAGCCTAACTTAGATTAATTAAGATTTGGATTAGTACTAATCACCAACTTAAGGTAACGAGTCGTTAACGTCTCCCCAATTTAAAGCAATTTCATCCTCGAAATTAAAGTAATCTAAAATTACTTGCAAGTTCGAAGAGAAATGGGAATTGTTCCTTATACTTTCGCTCCTAGGTTAGTTCCTCATCTTTGTGAAATCTCCATTTCACTATAACCAAAAGAAATCTCTTTGGTTCTCGCTTTTTCATCTTACGATCAAGTAATACCCTTGACTTCTTTTCGTAAGATAAGTCTTCCCGAAGATCACATTCATTCCAATCAATCCTTTGAGTGAATTGAGTCTTCATTTTTACATAACATCAACATGTGGAAAACATTAAGAACTCCGACTTAACTGAGGAGGTAACTTTAACCTGTAAGGAATATGACCAATTTTATATCTATATCTTGTATAACCCGATATACCTTGAAGCTAACTTACCTCACGGTCCAAACCTATACCAATCCTTTCATAGGTGAGACTTCCAACATAACATATTTGTCCTTTGAAAACTCCAACCACCTATGATATTTATCAGCGTATCTCTTATGTTTTAATTGGGTTGTAGTTAAACGATGGCTAATCTGCTACCTTTCCTTTGTGTAGTTCTAAATTAATTTTGCCTCCGATAAACTTGCATCTCAGACACTCCGGTGAATGACATGGTTTACCATACATAGTTTCAAAGGAGCATTCCATTCTAGCTTGACAACTGTTTTTATAAATGAACTCACACAGAGAATGTATCTCTTCCATTTATTATTAAACTTCAAGACACAAGCTTAAAGTATATCCTCTAGTACCAAACTTTATTACTCCGGCTTACCCATCAGTTTGCTGGCCAGTAATATATCATACTTAGGTTAAGAACAATTCCCAAGCTATCACAATAATTCACTCCATCTTTGGACGTGAATCTCGACTCTTTATCTGAAATAGTCGACATTGAAGCACCTTGAGATCTAACACTTCATGTATGTATATCTTACATAATCAGTCAAGAAGATTTCATATAGAAATTGGTAAGAAATGCTCAGACTTCGTCATTCTATTAACTACAATTCATACAATATTGTGCTTACAAGAACTCAGAGATAAACTGGAAACAAAATCCACCAATCTATGTTCCCATTTCCATTCAAGAGTAGGCAAGCGAATACAATAAACCTCCGAGTTTCTTATGCTCAACACTCACTTGTTGACATATATCATATCTCTTTATTATTTCCACAACATCATTTTTCATCCCAGATTAACAATAAATAATTCCTTACTGCTATCTGATGATGCAGTAAAGAGATCTATGAGATTTTCATAGCACTTCCCGCCTCACCTGATCTTGAATTAGAATCAAGAATCTATCCCTGAACCGTAACGTAATATTATTATACACTAACCAATTAGGATAATCTACACTAGCTACTTCACTCTAAAGCTCTATATAATCCTGATTAGCTTTCTGATAACTAATCACCACTGAATATTCTCTAATTCAGTTTGAATATGAACTCAAAAGATCATATTAGTAGCTCCAACATTAAGTCTCTCAGTTGATGACGTGTCAACTAAACTTACACAAACCATCATCACCGTCATTTCCTCATAAAGCTAAACTGAGAAGCTCTATTAATAGCTACATTTTCTCCATATACTTGAGTTGTAATTGTATACTGGCAGTTTGATAACACCTTTTTGTGTAGTTCTAAATTACTCAGGCTCTAACAAATTTATATCATTACTTCTCGTCCCACACCGTTTGACGACAAAGTAAAGCATACAAATTTTTAAGTTAAATACCTCAACCTCATATTTAGCCTAATAACATCCAGACTAGAGAACTCACACAGTAAATATTTCTTTCAGTAACTCATACTTTCTAAGTCACAAGCTTGGAAACTATATTCTCTGGAAGTCATGGTCAACTTCAGATATATTGTGTTAAGATTGAGAAAGGTCCCTCCCTAGCTATTATACATCTCTTCCCCTTGAGAAGCAAATTTTTGGTTCCTTACAAAAATAATAATATTGGTTCTCCACAACTCTCAACTCTTCCACACACATACATCTCGCTTACTTCTCCACAAGGATTTAAACCACAGTTATGACAAGAAATTTCCAAACTTTGTTAGTTTTACAACTATATCAATAACCTTCAGTTGTCACCACAACTTAGGTTAATTCATCATTGATTTCTAAACAGGAGCTGTCATGTATATAGGGAAAGAATAATATAACCCTCCAAGTTATAATTATTTAGCTTTCTCCTAGTGATATATCTCATATTTCTTTATAAAATTGACATCGTCAATTTTTTTCATTTCAAGTAACCAACTATTCATTTTCATCACAATTAATTTTTTTGGACTTCACCTGAATAAATGTATTAAAGAAATCAATGAGATTCTCACAACATTCTTACTTTATTCTTTCTTTCAATTTCTAAGAACTTTCCTTACATGCTCAATGTTTTGATATGAGATCATCATTTCCAACATCAATAATTAGTCGTCATCCTTAACTTACTTGATAATCTCAATCAATCTCATTCAATAATACATCACTCATTTCAATCGTCATTAGCTCAACTCTAATCTAGGCTCCAAAGAACAAACTTATAGTTAATGATCAAGACAACTTAGTTGATGATGTGCCTGCGCAAGACTTCCATTTGGTCATTTGTAAATATCTTACCTAAGAGATATTATTGAACAACTTTTATTATAACTATAACCTTTGTCCCTTTCTTTTCAAAACATTGTTAATGCAATCACCTTGATGAGTAATGTTTCACAATGAATTCCTAATATTCAGTAAAATTTTAAGGTAAATTTCTTACCTTCTATTTCTATTACTCTGACAATTTTCATTTTCAAACTTTCACAGTTTGAAATTCGTTACTTACTCTTACACTAGTTCACTGGTGTCATATCTCAGGTTGTCTTTTAATGATTCCTCTAAGATTCTTATTAATATAAAAAATGATTAAAAGATCATCAACAACTTTTTTTCTTAATTTACAAGTGATGCCTTTGTATATTTGGTACAACTACCAAATTAGTTATCCCAAGATTATCAGTCTCTAATATTTCTTCTCCCAAATCTAGAACTATTTACATATAGCTAGAAATATGAGTTACAATTTTTCTTTATTGTGTCATCCACACATTCTTACCTAGATCAGAAGTCTTAGAATGAACCTCTAACTTTTTCCACAATTTAGGTTTTATTAAGCAAACATTGTAATCAAACTATACTTTCACCTTCCTCCAAGGCATTCTTGTATTCAATTTCAACTTACAACCATCACTTACTTGAGTTAACTGAATAAATCACACAACGATATCACAGATCCCTGGATCAATTGTTTGTAAATCATTTCAAGTTTACTTTCCTTTTTTACCATTGTGTTGAATATATGACAAACTCATATTGTCTCAATCATAGTCAAATCCCCTGATTTACTGTTAATATTCAACACTCTTACCATTTTATTAACCTTTGAAACTTAGCACTACACTTTGCAAAATTCTGGTCTAAACCAACTTACCGTTACCAATTCCAATTATGTATGGTAATTGCTCATGCATTCTCTAAGTCTTCAAAGATTTCATGTTATTATTGATAACATAATAACAACTTCATTGCAAATAAGGTTTTCCTTCACTTGACACCCTTAATTTATGAAAATAACATGAGTTCTGGTAAATTCTAGTGGTTTCTACCATCCACTTAAAATGATCCAACACCCTCCCTCAATCATCTTATAAAAATATATATCCTTAGCTCTGATCATTTCACTGTGAAAATCAAATCTTAACTACCTCCCGAGGACTATGATTTTATTTATTTTCAAAAGGAGTTGTCAATTCTGAGTAATGAATACTCATTTCGACTACTACACATTAATCAACAACAACAACATAGTCTCAAATTCCCATTCCCCAACTATCTTACACATTAATCCTTGGATTCAAATCCTCAGGTTCACCGACCACTCATTCTCCCCAATTTAGACTATACCAGTCTAATAGATTAGACTAGGATATCCTACCAACTCACTACTATATTCTGGATTTAACTATCTTTTATTAATAAACCACTTGTTATTTCAATATGGATTCACACTGTGACTGGAATATCAACTTCATAACAACTTATGAAGTATAATTGCATTAATGGTTTCTAACCTCCATTAGGCTTTTATCATTTACCATTAGTTTGTTTACAGAATAACTTTCATTACTTTTATACTAGTCTCAATACTAGTATTAAATCACCTCTCAAAGTGGTCCGTCATCTTTGAGTTTCATCGAAAATCATTCAGTATTTCATTATTTTATAATTTTTATTCTCCTAATACACACTTTAAGATCTTGATCCAATCGATACTTCTTCACTGACTATTATTTGTCTAATAATATCAGTGATAAAAAAAGACCATAGAAGATGTTACTTGGAGAAGAATCTTATTTCATCTTTATAAGTGTTTTTATGTCTTTCCTTTTTATCTCCCTAAGGTTAAGACTCTTCGGAGCTCTTACCTCAATGCTTTCTCATATCATGAGAAATAGATGGACTTCAACCTTCTTATTACCATTCATAAAAGACATAATTCTTATACCTACCATGTAGATATAGTATACATAACAAATAAGATATCTCAGTCTTTTATCTTTTGGTTACCCCCCCAATCACGATAAAAACCATTTATCAAACCCTAAGCTTATTTATAACTCGAGACCACTCTTCGAGTCGATAAATTTAGGTTCCATTATTAGGTAATCAGAGTACCTTAAACTTTTAAAGTAGGCTAACATTCACTTCGAACACTATCCAAAAATGAATGTATGGTCAGAGCCTTACCCATGATATCCAACTGTATCATTGTTACCACTTTATCCCTAAAAGTGATAAACCATAAACTCTGACACCACACTGTATCAAAGGTATTCCTCGATTCTCATAACTCATTGCTAACCTGGCTCTGATACAAAACTGTAGCATCCCCTAACTGATTAGGGCAATACCAGGCCTAAAACCCTAATTAAGCCCAGATTACCCTTACCATACTTAACTAGAGCCAGGAGCCTTACCACCTTCACCTGATAAGCAATATTGTATATCGATTATCGAAATAAAACAATTAACATACGCAACAAAAATTAAAACCTTTTCGATAATCAAAATATGGTATATACAATATTAAAACAAAACCGAATAAACTTCGATTATATAAATCGCCCATCCCATGTGATATTACAAAGCTATAATTAACACCAATATATAAGACTAGAATAAGTCATTACATCGAAGAGAAGTTCAAGACTCCTATAACTTCTCCATTCCGTAGTCGTAGCGCTCATCGGATCTACCTGTAATGTTAATTGGGGTGAGCGCTCCAACTTGCTCAGTAAGTATTGATTCACACTAATCATCAACATTCCATATAATATTCAAAGATATCATGCAATAACAACATGCACCAATGATATCTAACAAGAATATGGAAAACATATAAATTCAATACATAAACAGATGCAAAACAAATGTCTTTGACTATTACACCGTGATCCCCATTTTATTTATAAAACTAGGGTTGATTACCCACCGGCGCCATTAATACGAGTGCTAAACTAACACATCACCCATATGTGATGTTTAGCAATCGATTAATGCCCAATGGTTCTATCCTAAACCATATAGTGAATATGTAACCCACGCAACCTATAAACTGAGTAGAAGTTACGTATAGATTGGGAGATCAACCCCAAGTCCTATACAACCTGGTCTCGGCCCTGATGAATTACTCTCGTGGATCACATTAGACACCGTTTTATGTTCATTAGACAAACCATCATAGTGTACATAATCCCTCATTTCAATCCAACAACTACATGAGCTATATATACTAAATAGCTAGACAATATTGAAAAATAAGCGAATCCATACTTACCTTGGTTTAAGTCTCCATCTAAATTTCCTAACTTTTTTATCATCGCACTTTTCCTCAGTGTTCCTCAACCTATCACCAATCATTTGGGATCAATATAGGTTCATAATACTACGTTTAAAACCCCTAGACCGGTTCCTAAGTATCTTGACAAACCAACCAACTCCAAATCAATTCTGCACTGATCTGGGTAGGGTAGCACACTACCTGACTTGGATAGCGCGCTACCTGCATGTCAGTTCATCTCCTAGTACGCATAGCGCTTATGGCTAAAGCTTAGCACACTATGCGCACTATACCTACAACAACAACACCATTGTGCTCATCCAAATCGATGCCTCATACGAGTACTTGACACTATACAAATTAGCCACGGTCCTCCTATAAGTGTCAATTGGTCGGTAAGGTTCTCTCGAATATGTTGAACGTATCCCATTTGCCGCAACACCTTGGGGTTCTTACGCTGTGGAGATGACGTTCCAGTCATGAATTTTATCATATAAAATTCATTTTTCTCAACCATCTTAAAATCTCGCAAAACCATTCTTAGTGTGCGACCCAATAGGCTCATACAACGTTGCGTGTACCAAAACACATTTTGGTATACAAGTCATAAGCGGTCTCTAGCAAGACATTATGACTACCCAAGTTGTACGAATATCAAATCGATACAACCTAATCAATAGTGTATATAACATCCTTTTGTCACACGATATCCTTTTGATCAAACATAAGGCATGGAATTGTCATCCAACATGTTCAATCGTACTAGTCTCGATCTCTAGGTAGATCGAAAACATCCAAGTGACATTGATCAATATCAATTCACTTAGACTAGGCCTTTTAACAATCCTAACACATCGAGGATCCACTAGATATCTCTCTTTATATGAGAGGACAAATTCTATCTCGATTACACAACTTCATCACATTGCTCACACAAGAACCAATCACAACCTTTATAATCGTCCTAAGTTAAAGACAACGTTTGATTGTGTCAAATCACTGTGTTCCTAATGTTGAAGTCTCTGCGTAATCTCAAGTCGAGGATCGGAATATATACCTATCATGAGAAACAACTATGACTTAATCCATGTGATGTTCTCATAACGGGTCTGGTCCAAGATTTGTTCCCTAACAAGTACTCGTGATCTTGATTCGTATCCCTATACGTATAATCATCATATGATCATCAATCAAGACTCACACTAGTCTTAATTCATTATAGTTCCCAAAGATAATGATCGACTAGGGACATTTAGAATATTTATGTAAATACCCATAGATCTTATTATAATGTAAACATGCAAATTAATTATAATAAACAACAAATGAAATCCTCTATTTTATTAACTAAAAGTATTCATAAAGACAGTTAATGGATTGACCTAGGGCACATGCCCCATCATCTCCCAGTTGCACTAGGGCCAATCGTAGATGCATCTAATGCCCAATGATCTATCATGACCATCATGTTTTGCTTGTGGAAGAGCTTTTGTCAATGGATCCGCAACGTTGTCTTCGATAGGTACTCGCAAATCTTTACGTCTCCTTCTCAATAATTTTTCTCGATGAGATAAAAACGCTTCTGAGTATATGTTTGGATCTGTGGTGTGATCTAGGTTCCTTGGCCTCGTGCTATTGCCCCGTTATTGTCACAATACAAACAAATAGGGTTAGCAATACTTGGAACCACACCTAGTTCGAAATGAACTTTTTGATCCAAATCTGTCTCCTTTCTTCAGCATCGGATGCCGCAATATACTCACTTTTCTTGTAGAATCTCGCCACGCTCTCTTGTTTCAACTTTTCCAAATTTTCGCACCCCCATTCGAAGTAAACACATATTCGATCACGATCTAAAATCATCTATATCGTTCGAAAACTTGCATCTCGTATAACCATTTACAACTAGATCATTTTCAAAACCTCCATAGACCAAGAACACTTCCTTAGTCCTTCTTAAGTACTTAAGGATGTTCTTTATCGCTATCCAAAGTGACTCTCACCTGGATCTCGATTGATATCTCGCTTGTAGTGCTCAAAACATATGATACATCAGGTCGAGTGCATAACATGGCATACATGATAGATCAAATAGCTGATGCATATGGAATCTTATTCATACGGTCTCGCTCATCATTTGTCTTAGGACATTGATTCTTGCTGAGACTTATGCCATGAGACATTGGCAACAATCCTCTTTTAGAGTCTTGCAAACCGAACTTATTCAGCACCTTGTCTATGTAAGCACTCTGACTTAAACCGATTAACCTCTTAGATCTATCCCTATAGATCCTTATCCCTAGGATATAGACTGCATCTCCTAAGACTTTCATTGAGAAACACTTCCCTAATCAAGACTTGACATTATGCAATGTTGGGATGTCATTTCCAATGAGTAATATATCATCAACATACAAGCACTTAAAAACAACTACACTCCCACTCGACCTTCTTGTATACACAAGGCTCATATTCGTTCTTAATAAAACCAAAATCATTGATTGCTTCATCAAAACGAAGATTCCAACTCTGAGAAGCTTGCTTTAATCCATAAATGGATCTTTGAAGCTTGCATACCTTCATAGAATTCTCAGGGATGTACAAAACCTTCAGTTATGTCATATACACGTCCTCGCTGATTTCCATTAAGAAATGTCTTTTTACATCCATTTGCCATATTTCATAGTCATAATATGCAAAGAATGGCAATTAAAATTCTTATGGATTTAAGCATGGCTATCGCGAAAAAGTTTCATCATAATCAACACCTTGAGTCGCTTGAAACCTTTTGCTACAAGTCTCGCTTTAAAAGTATGCACTTTGCCATCCATGTCGCTTTTCTTCTTGAAAACTCATTTACATCCAATGGTCTTACCACCTTTAGGTAAATCAACCAAGTTCTAAACTTGGTTATCATACATGAATTGCATTTCGAGTTCATGACACTTAGCCATTTATCTCGAGTCCGGTCGGAGTACATAGCCTCCTGATAAGTGGTGGGCTCATTTTGGTCTATAAGCAACACATCACGACTATCGCAATGAGAAATCCGAATCTCTCTCGGCTCATGTCTTACCCTACTAGATTTACGTGGGCCTTGTGTCACTTGTGGAGGTTCAACTGGTTCTAACGTTGTTGAACTTCCAAAGCGGTTCGTGTTTACCCGTGATTCTTGAACTTCTTCGAGATTTATTTCTCTCCCACTAGTGTCTTTTGAAATAAACTATTTTTCCATAAAGGCACCATATCGAGCAACAAACACTTTGTTCTCAAATGGGATTATAAAAGTAATATCCTTTTATTTCCTTAGATACCCCACAAATAAACACTTGTCGATTTAGGTGCTAGTTTTTCCGAGACTTGTCACTTTACGTAAGCCTCACAACCCCAAATCTTAAGAAAAGACAAACTAGGTCTCTTCCCGTACCATATCTCATATGGCGTTTTATCGACCGCTTTAGAAGGAACTCGATTTAGAGTGAAAGTCGCAGCTTGTAATGCATAACCCCAAAAGGATAATGGAAGATCTCGCATGACTCATCATAGATCGAACCATATCTAATAAGGTTCGATTTCTCCTTTCGTAAACTCCATTCCATTGTGGAGTTGTTGGTGGAGTCAATTGGGAGACAATCCCACAATTTCTAAGATGATCATCAAATTCTTGGCTTAAATACTCACCACCTCGATCCGATCGAAGTGTTTTGATAGTTTTACCAAGTTGATTCTCGCACTTCATTTTGAAACGTTCGAAACATCTCAAATGATTCAAATTTATGTTTCATAAGATATACATAACCATATCTCACGAAATCATCAAGAAATGTAATGAAGTACCGATAACCTTATCTAGCCATTGTGTTTATAGGACCGCATACATCAGTATATATTAGACCCAATAAATCACTTGCCCTTTCATTGTATCCAGTAAAGGGACTTTCACTCATCTTGCCTAGTAAACAAGATACGCGCGTTTCATATGTTTCTAAATCAAATGAATCAAGAAGCCCATCTTTATGGAGCTTCGTTATGCGTTTCTCGTTTATGTGCCCGAGACGACAATGCCAAAGATAGGTTTGATTACAGAAATGACAATTTTCTTCCTTTTCTTTTGGGTGTTTTGAAGCGAGAACAGTCGGGGCTTGACTTGTTTCATAGGCTTTGCACAGTGCAAAGAATGCCTTGGCAACTCTAGCCTTGCCTTTGCCTTTCTTCTTCATTCCCTTTCCCTTTTGGACCATCAACACATTACTAGAGGGTTTCTTGATATTTTGTTCAACAGTTTTGAGCATCAAATGCAACTCGAAATTGATTTCTCCATATTATTCATATTGTAGTTCATCACAAATTGTGAGTAACTCTCTCGGTAATGAATTCAGGATCAAATCAGTAGCCAACTCTTGGCTTATGGAAAATTCGAGTCTATCAAGTCCGGTCGACATAGCCCTTCATCTTCAAAACATGAGGACTAACGACGCACTCCTCAAATCATCTTGCAAGAATGTAGGTTCTTGATTGTCTCGAACCTTTCTTGCTTAGCTTGTCGTTGGAACATTTCCTTCAAATTATAGCCATGTCGTAGGCTTCCATTAGTTCGATGTCCTTCTCAAGTTTAGGAACCATAGTTGCCAAGATAATACATGCAACATCGTAGAATCGTTGACATGCTTACTATGCGCATCCTTCACAAACTTTCGTAGCATTGGGTCAGGTGGGTCCTCGTGGGATTGGAGCATCCAGGACATACAACTTGCGTTCATGCTTAAGAACAATTCTCAAGTTTCAACCAATCAAGAAAGTTAGTCCCAGATAGTTTATCCTTCTCAAGGATGGATCGCAGATGACAAGGGATTATTGTTACTTGAAGAGGCCATTGATCTACAATAAAGATTATGCGAAGTTTATTTTAGTATAGAGGAATAGACTCCCACTAAATTAACAACCCTCCTAAAACGTCATCGTTTATTTAGGGGACTAAAATCCATATTTCACCTAATTCTATGACAAAGCTATGGCATGAAACACGAACTAGATTATTTAGGTAGGTAATGCTTACCAATTACATCTTATGTAATTTTTAGATCCTTTTACGAGATATGGGACATCTTATGTCTTAGCATGTTTTTATCTCATCATTTGCCTAAAGCTCAAAACTATTTTGATGACTTTATTAAGTCGGACCATTTTAAACATTAAGGTAACTTACTACCAACTTGTCTCACCAAGATAACACAATACACCAAATATGGTGAAACTATATTAGTGTGATCGAGGCCTTGACAAGTGTTTAAAATGGATGACACGAGACTTAAAATTTAATAGAGGGATTTTATTCAGCTTTTAGTGATTTTATGTAAACAATGAAATATCATATATTTTATTGATTTGTTCAATCACTAAACAATTTGGAGATTTTTATTTTTATTTTAGAAGACGAATCTCAATTCCGAAAATTAAAATTCGCTATAGAAAATCATAATTTTCGTTGATTTTATTGTCATAAATTAACCCTTTAATTTATTCAAAATTAAGTCAATTAAAACATTTTAATTAACCCGGGCCCACATCTAACTAATCATCTTATCCTAATCCAATTAGGATTTAAGATATTTGAATCCTAGTATATCACCAATAACAAGATTCTTGATATTTATCTCATATTCTAATTTGTTATCTATCTTTATCAAATAGAAACTTCATAACAAAATAGATATAACGAGATAAATAATTAATTTCGAAAATTAATTATTTATTTTGGATTTAAGATATTTGAATCCTAGTATATCACCAATAACAAGATTCTTGATATTTATCTCTTATTCTAATTTGTTATCTATCTTTATCAAATAGAAACTTCATAACAAAATAGATATAAGATAAATAAATAATTTCGAAAATTAATTATTTAATTTGGATTTAAGATATTTGAATCCTAGTATATCACCAATAACAAGATTCTTGATATTTATCTCATATTCTAATTTGTTATCTATCTTTATAAAATAGAAACTTCATAACAAAATAGATATAACAAGAAAAATAAATAATTTCGAAATTTAATTATTTATAAATAAATAATTTCGAAAATTAATTATTTGCAATTTCGGTCCTCGTCCAAATAATCACAAACATGTAATTGAATCATGAACTATTATCACAATCGAACCTAATGGTGTCATGGATCATAGAACACGAAACTCGATTCATTAAAATTATTCAAATCAACCTAACATGGTTACTAGCATGTACGAAACAAATTTCAATTAAATCACGAATATATGTATCATATACACAAAACATGATAATAAATCTCAAAGAAAACTTATGTATATCACATATACATCAACTATTAACATGCTTTCAATCATATATCATGTATATATCAGAAGAAAACATGCAATGAATTTAATGGAATCAAACTCGAAGGCTCTGATACCACTGTTGGGTTTTGGGGTTCATATGCAGCGGAGATTACAAAACAGTTTTGACAAAAACCCAACGGGATCCGAATCTAATTCCATTAAAAACGTTTAAACCATGAAAAACTTAATCATACCTCGATCGCAATATACCTTTCAGAAGGTCGATCGATCTCTAAAGCGCTGCCAACGACGAACGCCCTCTATCAGTAGTCCACACACGAACAGCGACCGAGATTTGAAGTGCTAGCTTCGAGAGAATACCAAACCTTTTATTTTTCTCTCCAAAACGATCCAGAGCATACCAAAAACCCTAAGTCGTTTCTTAAACGAAAAAAGAGTTTTGGCCTTTTGATCTTTTGTCCATGTATTCTAACTTAAAACGTCTATTTATACAACCCTTGTTTATAGACGGTTAAGTAAATTACACATATACCCCTACTTAAAGAAGTATAAGTGTAATACACCACAAGGACGTTTCCGTCATGAATTTTATCATATAAAATTCATTTTTCTGAACCATCTTAAAATCTCGCAAAACCATTCTTAGTGTGCGACCCAATAGGCTCATACAACGTTGGCAGTGTACCAAAACACATTTTGGTATACAAGTCATAAGCGAGCTTCTAGCAAGACATTATGACTACCCAAGTTGTACGAATATCAAATCGATACAACCTAATCAATAGTGTATATAACATCCTTTTGTCACACGATATCCTTTTGATCAAACATAAGGCATGGAATTGTCATCCAACATGTTCAATCGTACTAGTCTCGATCTCTAGGTAGACCGAAAACATCCAAGTGACATTGATCAATATCAATTCACTTAGACTAGGCCTTTTAACAACCTAACACATCGAGGATCCACTAGATATCTCTATTTATATGAGAGGTACAAATTCTATCTCGATTACACAACTTCATCACATTGCTCACACAAGAACCAATCACAACCTTTATAATCGTCCTAAGTTAAAGACAACGTTTGATTGTGTTAAATCACTTTGTTCCTAATGTTAAAGTCTCTGGTAATCTCAAGTCGAGGACCGGAATATATACCTATCATGAGAAAAAATCCTCTATTTTATTAACTAAAAGTATTCATAAAGACAGCTTATGGATTGACCTGTGGTTCTCAAGACGATTGTGTATCTATAATAAACGCATAGGGCCAAAGTAAAGGCAATATCATGGATAGGCGGTGCACCCTTGAAAGTATTACTCAAAATCACTACAACAAAAAATATTAGTTGTCAATAAACGTAAGGGCATAGTTGAATAAGCCAATTAGATCTCACATCATGGGATCTTAGGTGGTCTAGGCGATGCCTAAAAGATACAATATGATCTAATGCTCACATGTTATCCTTCTTGTAGAGTCTAGATTCCTTCTTTGTGGTGCCACTTCATAATCCAGGGCTTATCGGAGTAGTAAGCGCTATGTAAAGTAGGCTTAATAAATGGAATGCGATCGCACATCCACCCCTGCACAAAATAATGGTATGGATGACATATAGAAACCAAATTAAATACGACACTAAATATAATAAATTTATATACAATACTATACCTCTAGCAACATCATATAACCACCAATTTGAGTGAATTCGACACGAATAGTAATGCCAAGTTGACGATACATGTATGCAAGTGTTGCGGCTCTCCATGCGTAAGAACCAATCTTTTCTAAGTGTTCCAAAAGCTAGAGGAGGGAAAGGGAGACACTTGTACCAGAATTGTTTGCAAAAAGTGTTGCTCTAAGGAGGTACAAGAGGTAGGCTCGAACCAAAACCTCGGGACTAGGATATGTATCACAACCTTTTTCGTCATCATGTTATTCTCCTTTCTTCGATTAAGATAAACGATCTTTCAACCATGACAAACCAACGGTCAGCCCAGGCTTGGTCTTAATCTCCTCGTTAGTATCATTCATTAACATCCCCAACTACCTACTAAATTTGACATCGCCATTTTACATGCCTTGTAAGGCACAAACACGGTATTACCGGTGACTAAAATACTAAGAAGGACTCACAAGTCTTCAAGTGTGACCGTCATCTCTCCAAAGGTTAAGTGGAACGTGTTGGTTTTGGGATGCCATTTCTCCACAATGCCTAAAACATAGACTTTATTACCTCCGTCATATGAGATAAAGCTAAGTGGTGCTAAACCTGAATCGTTAATAAGCTTTTTCAAACTTTTCCTTCTTGGGGTGCTGAGTGATTATCTTCCAAAAAATATTTGATAACCATGATTTATGCACCTCAATAACCCCGAGCCTACAAAATATATAGTACATTTTTAAAATACTACATAACCAATAAGATGATCAAATCAATCTTTCCAAATGTAACTTACCTTGTTCCTCCAAATATCCAAGAGCACGTGGTGCCTAAATGATGGTAAGATACTTAAATCCGAGAGGCCACCAAGAAATGAAGTGGCATATAAGTCGCCCAGATCGGTCGACGTATCAAAACAATCATTTCCCTCCCCACTTTATCAGAATCACTACCTTATGTTCTACGACTCGCTTCGGTGCTCCTCATGGACCTACTCCATCGGTTCCTATAACTAGGGTATCCTTCACACTTATAGAGGTTATAACAATGGCCTTAACATCACCTACTCTAAATCCAGCTGACCCATCTTGGATTTCTTAACTGGACGCTTTATGGCATCTAGGTTCTTTTGCTTCTTATAAGAGGAAGTCGGACGCTTCCTCTCAGGTACCCTACGATACTAGTACCGACCTTATGGGGAGGTCCCCGCGCTTTTGTTTTCCGTCTCGCCATATCTTAAGACAAAGTAAAATGTTGGTATGGTCGGTATGCACTTCAAATAATGAGAATAACAATTCAATTATAAAAGTGTCGATTTAACTTGACCAAAACCAATAGAAGTGCTATCGGTCTAAAATATCTGAAACCTCTTCAATGATATCGGTGTGTAATGACCAAAACAACATAAGGCATTACGGCTTGATTAATCCGACACCATCTGAAAGCTACCGATTCAACATAACCGACACCTATCACATGGTATCGGTTTTGAGCGATCGTCCATTACGGGATACCCAAAATCGTAGTCCAAAAACCCTAACCTCACTACACTTAATCAATGGCCACAAAACTAGATCCAAACGACGCGTAAGATCACGAGGAACAAAACCCACAAACTTAGAGTGTCGAAAACTTACCAAATCAGCGCGATAAGCCAAAAAGTGCACTGGTGGTCCTTCGTTCTTCTTGCTCAGTGAACGACAAATCCTTTGCGATTCGAGTAGAATACAACCTCTCACGACCTCACTGACCGGTGCAGAGATGAATATGTCGTTATTTCTAGATTTTGGGAATGTTTAATTTGGGGTATGCAAGTGAGAAACGAATTGGGGAGATGGTTTTTTCTGGGTTGAAGACAGAGGTATTTTTGGGATTTCGAAAAAAAAAAAGTGTTTGTTTACTAAAAAAAATCAAAAACGGGGTATGATGAAGTAACGGGGTCTTCTAAGCAATATATGCGGTCCTTTTAGCCGCTCCAAAAAAAAAAAAAAACTCAACTTTTTATTGGGTTTTTTTATTGGTTAAAACCCAATTAACGATATAGAATATTCTTTTTAAGGAAAATGTTAAAAAGAAAAAAAAAGGGTTGATACATTAGACTGAACTAAAACTTGGTGCCAAAATAAAAGTTAATTCATATTAACAACTGTAAAAAAGAATAAATTATAAATAATTAGTGGGTTCGAATGTAAGGGACTTGGTTTCTCAAGAGCTCAAGTTTGAGTCTCCAAATTTGCTATTAGAGACCACAAATTTGTTTTTTAAAAACAGAAAAAAAAAAAAAACTTTGAACTAAATTGTTACAGGATTATTTCCCATTTTATTGGATGTCATTTGGGGCTTACCATTCCGTAGAATGTGCATCATGTAATCTCGGTTCTTCCACCCCCAAGTAGTTGACAAAAACGGAAACAATAGCAAATAGTAATAGACAAAATGCTAACACATTTAAGAGTATGCCCAAAACTAGAAATTTCTAGCACATTCAAAAGTCTGCCCAAGCCCCCAAGTTGCCGGAGCAACACCATCGCACTGCACCATCTTCCCACCTTGAACACTCACTTGGAACGACAAGCTTTGTCCCTGCAACCGCACAAACGTCTGCCAGTTCTGCCCCCAATTCCTCCTCATTTGCGCCCACTCATCACCACTGGAGGACCCCTTAATCTTAACCTCCCCAACATCGCCATTACCACCAACATTGTAAACAAGCACCATCATCCAATACGGGTTCCCCTTGATTTCAAACTTAATCCCACCTTGCTTCACGCACCCTATTCTTCGGTAGAGTACCGGCACAATCCCAGCTTTGTACTTGGCAATCTTCAGGAACATGGGTAGCGAGAGATCAAAGTGCTTGCGAGGAGGGTTGCACCAACCGCCTTGGTCGCCCGGCAGTGCGTAATTTGGTGGACATAAGTTTGTTGCGGTGACTTTGATGGAGCCGGGGATGCACCACTGCGGGTCGTTGAAGCATTGGATCTCGTAGCATGCTCCGCAAGCGAGGCCGTCATTGAAGAGAGCTGTGCTTAGTGCTGTTGTCTCCAGGCCGTAACCTTGTTGGAAGAGATCGCCATAGCCACAAGCCCCCTCTGTGAATTCATGACAATATATAAGTATATTATAAAACCGAATTATAATCTCAATAATTTTTTTTAAGATCTACATTAAAACAACTCTAATTAACTGATATACAATCCACCTGGTATAGTTTGCATTGCCTTGACAAAAGTAGCATTGTTGATTAGCAATTTTTCCAATTTCAAAAAAGATATAATTAATTTACTAAATATTAATATTATTAATATTAATATTATTATTATTATTTTTATATCTATGGATATATCCATGGATGTACGGGAAACCTTATTATTCCAACGAGACCCTGAGCAATTGGCCTTGGCTTACCCTAGTGGTCCGAATAATCTTTCCACACCGGGTAATCGAAACAGATTGTGCGCTTAACTCACACAACTCCGCATTCGCCCTTACCTAGCAACCCGACCAGGCTCAATTAACTGCTAGAATAATGTACACTATCAACACATAATAAAAGTCAAAGCATGCACCCATGTTCCTTGACATAAAGAAGAACACCCATCTAACATGGAAAACCATGCATGTGATCCAGTTCAAATGTCGTATGATTGAAATATTTCAATTCAGTCCAATCCAAATAATTCAACAATTCACTCCATTCGAATTCACTTAATGAGGTTTGGGCTGGATCAAAGTTGTGTGGATTGACATATTTGGAATGTTAATGTATATACATGTAGACGCAATTAAGTGTAATCAAAGTCTCGTCTTTGACGTGCATGTTTCTTCTTCGTCTTACCTTTGTTGTAAGTTTATGTTTTCTTGGATTGATCTCGTCGTGCCAATTACGCATTCAATCATGGCCGATCAACAAAGAGAGTAGGATGTTCATGGTCAATATGCGAAAATGAGTCTAGAGGAAGGATCGAATGAAGGCCTACTCGTTTTAGATGGTCAACCAGAGGAGGGAGGTGTCGATTATTCGAAAATACTGGAATTGAAGTGTTTAAACCTCTTTATATTCACTTTTATATTCTTCTTCCATGACCAAGACGTGTTGCAAGTAATGGATGATAGTCCATGGACTTTCAACCAACAAGCATTAGTATGGAAAAGATTGGAGCCCTCAGATCAATTGGCAGAGTAAAGTTATATGAACTCGAGATGTGGGTGCTGGTTCATTTACTACCCTTGGGATTTCAAAACGAAACGATTGCTCAGGCAATTGGAAGTCACTTGGGGACATATGTAAAGATTGATCTCCGCAGCATCATCCTATGGTTTGATTATCTTCTGGTCAAGGTGAGAATGGATGTCGATCTGTTAAACATTACAAATCACAATGAAGTTGAAGTGTAGCAGTAGAACATAGGTGTGGGGTAAGTTTGTGTATGAAATGTTGGGGTATCTGCCCAAGGTCAATCTATAAATATTATTTATCTTATAATTTTAGTTAATAAGATTAAGGTTTTCATTTGCTATTTTATTATAAATGATTGCACGTTTACCTTATAATAAGATATATTGGTATTTATTGAAATATCTTAAATGTCATTAGTCGGTCATTATATTGAGAATTATAATAAATTAAGACTAGTGTCAATTTTTAATGGTGGTCATGTGATTATCATGGGCATAGGGATACGACTCGAGATTTTGAGTACTCGTTAAGGAATAAGGTACTGGACTTACTCGTTATGAGAACACCGCATGGATTAAGTCATAGGTGTTACTCATGATATCTATATCATTTACTCATTCGACTTGAGATTATTATAGACTTCAATATTATGAGCATGGTAATTTGACAAAATCAAATTAAACGTTGTTTTTAACGCGATGATTATAAAGATTGTGATTGGTTACCATGTGAATAATATGTAAAGGTGTGTAGTTAAGATAAAAATTTCACTTTCCTATGGAGAGATATCAGTGGATTTCTCGATATGATAGGCTGATAATTGTCAAGTTCATGTGAATTGATATGATCAATGTTACTTAAATGTTGTTAGTTTACTTAGATATCAAGACTAGCTAGTATGATTGAACATTAAGGGTGACTTTCCATGCCTCATATTTAATCAAATGACATCGCACGACAAAAGGATATGATATTTGTTATTCATTAGGTTGTATCAATTTTAATATTCATGCTACTTGGGTAGTCATAATGCCTTGTTAGAGATGGCTTATAACTTGTGTACCAAAATAATTTTGGTTCACCACTAAGGTCACATGAACCTATCGGGTCGCACATAAAGAATGACTTTGTGCAATTTCAATTGGTCGAGAGTAATGAATCTTATATGATTAAATTCATGACATAAAAGCCCTTATGATTTGTTATATGATAACTTATTATTAAGAACGTATGTGTAATTTGCTTAAACTGTCTAAATACAATAGTTGTATTACGAATAAGATTTTAATCAGGGTTTATCTACACATATAAATATAGGTTGAAACCCTAAAACGAAATAAAATTTTCATTTTTGCTATTTTCGAGTTCTTTGGATTTTGAGAGAAAGAAAAACATTTCTCTTAGAGCTAGCATTCCAAATTTTGATCATCGTTCGTGTATGGATTCTTGAAAGAGGACATACACTTGAATGTTTTGAAAATTGAACAATCAGAGAAAGAAACCATGGATTAAGATGTAGTTTACTTTTGTTGATCTAATTTAATGAAGCTTATTTTCGATTTTGTTAGAGTTTTTCAAAAATTATTTAAAATTTTCATTGCTACGTATGAACCCCAAAACCTAACACGAAAGGCTCCCAACCTTTTGTTATTTTTGTGGTCGTATTAGCCATGCGAAGAAGTTTCGTGAGGTGTTGTTTGATTGCCCAAACTCCACCAAGGAGAGAGAGTTTAGTAACTTCCTTAGAGCACCGACGAGAAAGTCTATAAACTCTTTTTCAATCCAATAGCTGTGGACCCATGATGTACATCATTTTTCGGGGATTGGGAGCGCTAGTGAAGACAATGACGTGGCAATAGAATGTCACTCCCACAATCATAGCCAATATCATTGGGATTTAGCAAATTATGGGGGTGGATTTGAAGGTTCGTCTAATGGCAACATTGCAGCGGGAATTTCAAACTTTCAAAAAGTAGGACAGTTAGGAGTTAATCCAAAATATCCACGTGTAGAGATGGAGATTGATACTACGGTATCTAAAACTCTAATGGCCCGTTCGCTTCAAATATTAGCAAGACCCAAGACCATAATATTAATTTATAATGAGACTAATACATGAGTTTATGTATTAATACCTTTTATGGGACTTGTTCGGTTGGGAGGTTTAAGTTTGAGAATAAATGTGGTTCTAATATGTACACTTACTAAAGTACCCCTCTATTTATCTTACACCTCCAATAAAATCATCAAAGTTGATTTCGGTCTTCATCACTTCCGCTACTCGACCGAGTCCGCAATCTCGCAATTCTCATTCCCGCATCTTTATCATTGTCCTCGGTCTTCATTCCCGCATTTTCGTCCTCGTCATCGTCCTCGGCCGAGTCTGCATCTTCATCATCGTCCTCGATCGTCGTCATCGTCTTCGCTCCTTGGTCGAGTTTGCATCTTCGTCATCGTCTTCATCATCATCCTCGGTCTTCATCGCAATCTTCATTCGATGGGAATTTGATTGAGTCGGAGAGAAGAGTGTGTAAAGATGAGGGGTAATTTTGTAATCTGTAATGGCCAAGCATTGAGACTAGTTAGTCCCAAAAATTGGTGGTTTACTTTACAGGGGTGTATTCAATTGAGATTTTAATAGACTTTTGGTTACTTTTATTGACTAAAAAAGTTTAGGGGTATTCAATTAAAACTTTTAGAGAGTCTCTAAAAGTAAGGTGTATTCAATGTGAACTTTTATAGACTTTTAAAAAGTCTCTAAAAGTTTTGGGGTATTCAATTTAAACTTTTAGAGAGTTCATAAAAGTAAGGTGTATTTAATTTTTTGGTACTTTTGTAGATTGGTTACAAATCTCGACTTTTGTAGACTTTTTGTATAAAAATACACATAAAGAAGTCTTCAACTTCTCCTCACCTCAACCCAGAAACTTTTAGAGACTTCTAATTTTTGTTGGTTACATTTTCAATAAGGACTTCATTGTTCACAATATGGTCTTTTTCTTACTAATTATTTTTATCAACTTCTCCAATCACTCACAACTCTTGAATTTCATTACTCACCCATTATACTCTAATATTTATGTTGATGAAAATGGATTGATGTCATTATTAACAAAATTTTATTCTCGCATCACTATACATTTTTTATATTATTTTTTTTGACAAAGAAGTTTTGTTTATTTAGTGTATTATTATAATCTCAAAAAGTGTAGTATTATTATTTTTGAAGAAAATAATTGTATAATTTTTTAAACTGCAGAAGTGCATTTTTTAGAATTTAAACTCTCATTATTAAGGAAAAATATTTTTTTTTGCTTAAGTCAAACAAAAAAATAAAGTGTATAATTCTTACACTAATATTTCCAATGATCTTTTCTTAAAAAAAAAAAAATTCCTTGGAGTTCTAATTATTGCTAGAGTTGTTATAATAAAATTAATTTTGGTTCTTGTTGATGATGATGATGATGATGTGGTCATTAATTGTTCTTGCTCTTTATTTTTAGGATTGTATTGGAGCTATCGATGGTACCCATATTCCAGCAATGATTGTTGGAAATGATAGTAGCAACTATCGCAATCGTCATAGCTTCACTTCCCAAAATGTCTTGGTTGCATGTAACTTTGATTTGGAGTTCATATATGTTCTTAGCGGATGGGAAGGATCGGCGCATGACTCAAGAATATTGACTGATGCTTTATCTAGGAGAAATAGACTTAAAGTACCACAAGGTATGATCTAATTAATGTCAAAATTACTTGTTTTTATATTCTGTTATTTAAGTACCACAAGGTATGATCTAATTAATGTCAAATTACTTGTTTTTATATTCTTGTATTTAATTTATTTATTTTTAGTATGTTTTTAGGTAAATATTTTTTGGTGGACTGTGGTTTTCCGAATCGGCGTCAGTTTTTAACTCCTTTTCGAGGTGTTTGTTATCATCTTTCCGATTTTACCGGGTAAGGGCGACATCCTGAAAATGCTAATGAATTATTCAATCTTCGACATGCATCTTTGAGGAATGTGGTTGAAAGGTTGTTTGGCATATTCAAATCACGGTTCACAATTTTTAAAACAACTCCTCCATTTCCATTTAAAATTCAAGCAGAGCTGGTGTTGGCTTGTGCGAGATTACATAACTATCTTCGCAAGGAGTGTCGTTCTGATGAATTTCCAATTGAATTAGATACTGAAGATGCATTATCCTCAGATAGTGAAGAAGATGATGATTTTGAAATACTTTCTGAAACTCAAGAACAACAAAGGGAGAATGCCAACCAATGGAGGAATTTTATAGCTACTGAAATGTGGAGTGATGTTGATGTAGTAAATAATAATATGCATTAGATCTATGTTCTTTTGTTCGTACTTTGTTTGTTATTTTTACAATAAAGATTTTTAATAATCTTAGTAGTTTATTTTCTCAATTAAAAAGTAACCGAAGCTTTAAAAAATATGCAAGAAGTCCATCAAAGTCAATGTTCATGGATGTTTATCAAAAGTCATCAAAATAAAAGTTTATCAAAGTCTATCAAAGTCTTTACAAAAGTCCATCAAAGTTAATAAAAGTCATTAAAATAAAGTCTATCAAAGTCTACCAAAGTTTTAAAAATCTCCAAAAATCTACAAGTCTCTAAAAGTCATCCACTTATAAAAGTAACTAAAAGTCTATTAAAATCTCAATTGAATACACCCCCCTTAGTCACCTCTACTTGAGTATTAGTTAATCCCGTGGCCTAGTTAATCCACAAAGTGAACATCGACTTAACTAATCCAGTTAATCCACTCTAAAATCATGAAGCGAACAGGCCATAAGTGTCAGGATGGAATGTGTCTCAAAAAACTAATGTATGGCGGGCTCTGCTGGAACCCAGGCCCGGTTACAAGGATGATAACCTTTATTTTGGAACAATCAGGTTGGGCTCATAACGGACAGTTCAAGTTCTAATGGACCCTGTCCAATCTTACAGGCTCACAATTGTATTTTTATGGAAACTATCACGATCAAATAGAGTCGGTTAAGAGGAGTATGCGTTTTGAGGTGTTGCCTACAGTGAAAGACGAAAGCAAAGGGGGAGGCGTAGCATTGATGTGGAAGCAAGAGTAATAAGTTTATACCAAATCCTCTTCTCCAAATTACATTGATGCTACAATAACGTTATAGGCGGAGCACTAGCGTCACAGTCGTGAAAGAATATGCTCTATCAAGTTCATGTGCGAAACTCGATTGCCTCGTGCTCAGATTACAAAGCCTTTTTCCTTGAGTTAGTGTGAAATCCGGAGAATTTTATAAACTTGATTAGATGATTAATTAATTATTTTCATGTTTTAATCGGAGTTTAGGTATCAGAGGTGGGACTCACGCATTACAGGAGATCATAAGGTAAAACGTTATTTTTTCGATGATGAATGCTTAGTGTATGTATTATATGGTATTTTGTCACAAAGTCACATTATGTTAACGTATATCTTCAGTTTGTCATAATTGGGATTGTAAGTGTATGTTTGAAAGGCATAAGTACAATAAAAATTATTTGTCACTCGAAAACTACTAAACAAGTGCTAAGTATCACATCGAGATTTTGCTTCGATTTGCGTGCAAGTTGGGATTAGTGACAGTGTAAAATGAGAACAAAGTTAGTGCAAGAACTTGCTTCAAGTTTTATATCGGTTAGAATTGGTCGAGGTTGAGATTGGGTCCAAATCAGTGCATGTTTGGCTAAGTATGACAAGAAAACTGTTCGTAAGACTTTGGTATGACATAGACAAAGTTAAGGTTTTTGGGGTTTTGGCATGACCAAAATTATTATTATGGACGTTTTATGAAGTTAGATAATTTTTCAAGAGTTTGGCGCAATTTGGTGAAAAACCTGATAGAAAATGAATGCCTAAGTAAAAACATGTCAAAATAAGGATTTCAGAAATTAATAAATAAAAGAAATTAAGGGTTTATATAAAAATAAAAAATATCAAAAATCAAACGTGTTGATTTCAACCGAACGAAATGTTTTCGTTCGTTCTTAACTCTCTCCACCCATTCTTTCGCTTTATGATCTCCCGACGTCTAATTTTGGCCCGATTTCTTTCCATCAATTAAACTGTAGAGTGTCACGAGACGGTTGGTTTGAGCTAAGTTTCCATAACGGAGACGAGGTATTCGGCTCGAAATTTGATAAATTCTCAATTCATGGCATTTTCTTCAATTCTATTTATATTCTCATGATTTTTCGATTTCTTTCTCGGGATTTTAATAGAAATTGATAGGAATTGTTGAGAATTGGTACATTGGATTGATTTGCGTCAATTTCGAATAAATTCCACGGGCATAAGTTAATATTTTGGTTAAATGAATTGATACATTTCATTTGATAACTATTTTAGAATTTTTTCTATAGTTGATATTAATTTACATTGGGTTTTTGGATGAATCGATTATTGGTTTCAATCCAATTTGACTCAACGAGCTATGTAAATACTTTGATGTTGGTATCGAGTGGTTTTGTGGTGTTTGTTGTCGAGTTTCGATGATTTAATTCCAATTAAAAATATTGATTTGGAGAATTTTTTTCATTTCAAAATAAATAAATTTTGCTTAGTTGGCAAGCCATATGGGAAAACTCATAACTTCTCGAGGTGATCCGATTTGAGTGTTCTTAAAGTTTATGGAAAGTAGGATATGAGTACTACAAGTCCCTTTCAGCTCATCGAGACAAAAATATTGAGGTTTTCAAGGTTAAAAAGTTACCTCAAGTTGGCTAATTGAAAGCAAGTTGAAATAGTTATAGAAATTAATATTTTTAGAAAATGTTCCCGAGAGTATTTTGGCAATCTTCATTGGTTTCGTGCTTTGATTTCACTTGAAGCTTGACTGATCATAATGTAATTGAGTATGCAGGGAAGCTATTGGAACCATTTTCAAGTCGATCTGATTTTTCGAGAACCTCGAGAATTTAGCTCAAAGTTGGTTAGTTGTTAGTAAACCCTACAATAGTCTTTACTATTTATGGAATGTATCTTTGTACCTACATTTGTGTTTAGTATGTATTGCATTTCGCATCATTCTCGGTCATGCATACATGACATTGGGATAGAGTTGCCATTGCTTCGGTCTTAAAAGTGTGAGGTGCTCCACTCCGACTAGACATATGTAAGTGTCTAAGGCGGGTAATGTCGACTCCGGGGCAGCATGCATTGAATTTATAGGACCGTTTTAGGTTTATTGCGAGTGGGCCCTCTTGTTATGAGCTTTGAATAGGAAATGAGGGATCTATGTTGTTATATAAATTTATTGTTATTTGGAAATACCATTACATGTCTTCATGTGTTCAGACTAACATTTACAAGAGTATGGAGCAGTGTAGGAGTTTACTTACTAGGCTTCTTCGAGTTGTTTTTGATGATTTCAGGTTCTTTGTGAAGGTAGAAAAGAACAAATAAGACTCGAAGAACCTTGATGAATATTTTTATGTTTTAAAGTTTAATTATTATTGTAATTATGTTATATATAATATTGTTTTGGATTCCGAGGTGAGCATAGGTTATAAAATACTCTCAAATAGTTTATTTGAGTCTCTTAAATTAGTTTGAAGTAAGTTAAGAGATTTTTTATTCATTTCAGATTATTTCGAGTTTGTTAAGTTGTAAATAAGGTATCAGAGACTTTTAGTACAAATGATTTAAATTGATATATATATATATATATATATATATATATATATTATAAGCTACGGGAGTTGTGAGTTCTTCAAGATATCTCTACATTCTCACTGTCTATTAGGTGGTTTTTTCTGCAGAACACTTTTTAGGGAGGTGCTGCCGAAATTTTTACAAAATATGGATATGAATTCATAATTTGCTTCAATAAAATAGATTAAAAATCAAGGTCAGTTAAGATCTAAATTATGATTTGGAATGTTACTAAGGATTGAATTGAAAAGTATTTTGAGGTGCAAAAATGTTTTGCCTAATTAGAGTAATTAAGTTAAGTCGGGACATAGTGAGATAAGGTCTAACAAACTTAAGAGCTATGGTTAAACTCAATCTAAGAAATGTAAGAAATGATAATAATGTTGAGTTTTAGGATTGAGTCGATTAGGAAGTTTGGGTTAAGGCTCTTGGATTACATTAAGTTCCATGAACTTAAGTGATGGTCTTGAGGAACAAGGTGTAGTAGTGAGGTCACGATTAGTTCAGAAGTGATTGTGAGTTGGGGATAATTTGTTATTGTGTTATACTTGTTGTATATTATGTAGTATCGCTAGATATATGATAATAATCTTATTCTTATTCTCTATTCGATACTTAACTTTAAGATATGATGATTGAGATTAGGAATAGACAAATAAAAAATATAGACTTATGAAATCAAACTGAACGTGATTAGAAGGGAAATAAACCCTATTTAGCGAAGTATTATGGCATCAAAGGAGAAATTGCTCGAGCAGTGCCATTGGAGAATTTGAAAAGGTACCTTAGTGAAGATATTTAGAGATCCTTGGCTCTCGGATAAAGAAAACCAACGTGTTCAAACACAAGTCCCAAACGCATTGATGGATGCCTCGGTGGATTCATTATTTCAAATGGGAAAGAAATGTTAGGATAAGGAAGTTGTGCAAAATATGTTTAATGCAAGGGACCAGTCAGTCATTCTATCATTGTTTCTTAGTTCGCGGCATAGGGATGATGAGTGGATGTGGGGGTGATCCGATAGGATATTACACAGTGAAAATGGCTACAAGGCTATGGTGGGCACTATTATTAATAGGAGTGTAGCACTAGGAGTGTAGCACTGTTGAGATGTGTGGATCAAAATAATAGTCCCACATTGAATAATTGAAACTTTATAGTAAAGTATATAAGTGGTGATCTCCTCTTAACTAATACCGAGACTTTTTGAGATAAAACTCTACACCTATAAAAATTGAAAAGTAGTCAAATTGGGGACAATATCGGTATTGACGAAGATCATAGGCTCGTGGACCTGCACAATAGCGGGTCCAATTGTGGTCTAGCATATGGAACTTGAGTGTCCCACCAAAAGGAAAAGTCTTTGTGGTGAGCGGTCCTTGAGTATTTTCTAACTGAGCATAAATTGATCTCGAGGTGACTACCAATTGATCCCGCGTGCTATGTTTGTAAATGGTTTATAGAGGACACTTTCCTTTCTCTTATAGGTTCTGAGATGGAGGCAACGTGCATGTTGGAATGAAATGAGAATTACATACCCACAATCCCTACTTCACCAATTCTCATTTGTTCATTGGTTGGAGTACTCTCTCGAGGGACATGATAAAGACATTATGGAGTTTTTAGCAATGGTATCGTGGAGCCTTTGAAGTCATCGTAACTCAGTAGTTTGGAGAAGTAATAGCCAAACACGCTCCCAAATCATTGAATTCACGAAGTCGCATTTGGAGGCTTGAAGAAAGGCACGCATAACCAATTAATGAAGGGCAGTCTAACTGTGACACTTAAGCTTACAACTAAGATGGCATAAACCGTGCAAAGGCAAAAATGTCTCAGGGAGGCAGCTATATGTTCTGGGAGGACTTGTCACTTATAGTTACCCAAACGTTAAGAGTGGTGTTGATGTAATAGACATGAAGTCCTCATTTCTATTATCTATTTTAGCCAACAATTTGGAATAATATGGCTTGGTTCTAAAAACAAGTGTAATCAAATCAAATCTTTTATATATAAACTTATGTATAAAATGTATATCTTTGTATAATGTAAGATCCTATCATATAGGATTTACAACTAGCTAGTTTGGGCATTTTGTTTTTGTTTTTGTGATGACAAACTGATTCAGCGGTAGTTTTCAAATTGATCAATTAAAATCTACGAAAAATCAATTTAGGACACTAAGTAAAATTGACTAATTGAAATGCATGAAAAATCAATTCAAGGAATTGAGAATTAAGACTCTAATTTTATAAAAAGAAATCAAATTCTTTATAAATCAAATCAAATCAACCTCCTTCTATTATACATAGTCTTTATATATAGGCCTAAAACAAAAATCAAAAGAAATATAAGAAAAAATTTGTAAGATACTTGTACGGCTTATATTGTACTACCTGTTGTCAAATTAAAACATACTAAATTAAACTAGAATCCCAATATAAACAAATGCTAATCTCCTAGTTAAACAACTACACTACTTTAATTAAGTTTTGTATATGTAAACCTATTCTAACATATAAACCTATTCTAACATATTGTTATGTCCCCACTTTCTAATATCTTATAATTAAAACTTTCCTAATTAACTAAGTTTCCTAATTAAATTAAGCTTCTATTATTTAACTTAACTAATAGACTATAGAATGCTACTAAATATGGTAATTAAATATAATAAGAAATTAAACTATACATAACTTGCAATTCATGGACTCCACCACAAGACTTTGCTTTTTTCCATCTTCATTACAAACCTTTGTCTACCAATCGATGTGAGTGAGATGACGTACAAAAAAATCCTTATTATTATTGTTATAGATTAATTTAAAATATCCCAATATTTGTGTATATATTTCTATCTACTATACTTCATTAATAAACACGGATAAGCAATCTTTCAACTGTCAATTAAATTTACTATCCTAGCCTTAATTAGGAGCAAAACCAATCTTTTAAACGTCACTTGAATTTATTATTTTACCCTTAATTAAAATTTTCAACTTTCACTTAAATTTACTATTCTACCATTAATTAAGGGTCTCCATCTCGTTATTAAATTCAAATAGGTATAATTGTATTAGTTGTCAAAATTGTTAGAATAAAAATGTAGTATACTTTTTGGAATATAAAAATAAATTATTAGATTAATTAAATTTTTGGGAGCTAGCAAGTGGGTTCAAGCATGTGTAGCACGCTCAAGAACTAGTATATATATAAGTTAACATACCTTAATTAATAATATATATTTAGTTATTGCTTTCAAGAGATGTGGTGTAGGGACAAATGTGAGCATATATATTATAATTTTGATTAAGGAAAAGGTAGTGATTTCTAATATATGGTGCTAGCTACAAATATTATATCCCCTTAATTGGTTTCTAATAGGTCACAAGCATCTGACCAACTCTTGAGAGAGATTAGTAAAATTAAAGAAAAGAGGAGTTGAATATAAAAATAAAATAAAGTAAAAATAACATATTTAATTATTTTCAAATGAAATAGTGCAGGCATTCTACAGTCGTCAAGAAATTAATTGAACCTCATATGTTTGATGTTGACAAAAAGGCTATATATATATATATATTATTATAAATATTGTTAGAGTAATAAACATATATACATACGCATGGTTTCGCTGCCAGTCTCGTCACCATAGAAGGTCGCGTGTGCTTTAATCCATCCATAGTTTCCTTCCACTACTCTAAAGTTAACTGCAGAAAACACGACCATTATGAGCATTAGTGCCCCGCCACCCCAACACTCTGAAAATCCCATCTTCTTTGTTCAAAAAATTACTCACCAAAATACACCAAAAACGAAGATTAGGACGCATAAATAATTAACAGAGCCAGACTGGAGATTTCGATTGATCTGTTAAAATCTTTAATAATTTCTTTCAAATTAATTAAAGATTTTCCAATTAACACGAACCTCAATTTTCTTTTATCGAGTTTCTAATTATTGCTGGAATGTAATTACACAATATATGGTATATAACTAATGAATCTAAAGATTGATACTGTACAACTGCTTGTTCAAAACCAAACGCGTCTAAATATAAATAGTTTTATTTGTTTCCTTAATAGGAAAATGGTTTTGTTTATTCATTAATGATTATAAAAAACCCACATAGTAAATTAACCCAGATGTTTGCCAGTCATCCATCTTGACACATACGCTTCTCGAGGCACATCGCATGATGCGCAAACATGTGTGTAGCTTTGTCACACTAGCATTGTACATATACTCCTTTTGATAAAAAATTCAATTGATAAAAGTCTTGAATTGATGAATTGTCCTCAAGAAGGAAGAAGACTCTGATTGTTAGAGTTGTTGACGAAGAGGGACAAGTTGAGGGAGAAGGCTTAGATGAAATCAATGAAAGTAAGGGTAGAATATACACTTACTCACGGTTGAAATATCGAATCAAAACAGTTATTGGTCGATTTATTAGCCTATGGTTGAAAAAGATGGAAAGCGCGAGAGAGACAATTTATGATTGATAACTAAAATTTCTTCGAGTTTATTTGGAATGTCATTTTCTCTTACCATGGATATTGTAAATAAAGTCACCATGTTTGATATGCAATAACAAATACCATTCAAGAGCTTTACCGGTTGTATAATTTCTTCAACTTAGTCTTGGTTTCACTTAGGTTAAACAAAAACTTTTACGCAATACCTGATCCCTCCATTTCTTTGAGGATGGATTAAATACTTTGACTTTATTTAGTTCCTTGATGGTACGTTCTCTATTTGAATATATAGACTGATTGGGTCGGGCAACCATGAGTCATTCTAAATTGGTATTGAAATAACCAAATATTGTTACAATCGAATATGGGTGTTGTTGTAACAGAAAATAAATAACAACACGAATAATTAAACAAAACAAACTTAACGAAGCAAATGCACAAATGAAGTTGGTGTCTTATTTTCCTACGCATAGTTTAATGTTTCTATAAGATGGACCTATCATGTAAGTTGAGTTGTAAAACATGTATAACATGTTTTATAAGGGATGGTTAGGTCCCGGACGACCTTAAGCGCTAATGTAAAG
The DNA here is from genome assembly GCA_039657365.1 of Stephania yunnanensis. NCBI lineage: Eukaryota > Viridiplantae > Streptophyta > Magnoliopsida > Ranunculales > Menispermaceae > Stephania > Stephania yunnanensis. The sequence goes on along the minus strand of CM077588.1, from coordinate 4,306,529 downwards.
GGATAAATTAATTAGTTTGAGGTCCTGCAGCTTAGATGTTAAATTCTTTTTGACTTTTGGAAATCAAGCTTTAAATTTGAATTTTTGATTTCCTGGATTCCTAGATAACCGCATATTGAATTCCTATCACTATAAAACCACCAATAACTTGGTTTTAACATAAGGAAGAAGAAACACATTCCAAAATTCAAGATCTACAAAAAGAAGAAATTTGATTTTTTAGAAGGAGCTCACTATAAAACCACCAAAAACTTGGTTTTAACTATAATATACTAGTGTTTGAAACAAAGTAAACCACCAACAATATGTAAATCAAGTAACTTAAAAAGTCTACACGACAAACTATTGAAAGGAAGTGATTCCTAATTAAAATAGAATAGCCAAGAGAAGATTCACCTCGATAAGCACCTAAGCCACCGCCCCCAAAGCCTCCATAACCCCCACCAAGCTTGCATCTTCCTATAAGGACCAAAATCACCACCACCAAAAAAAGAATGAGTTTAACATGCAAATGAAACAAATCGTCTACAACATGCTCATCGTCAAAAGCAATGAACCCATTCCCTCGGAACGATAGGAAAAACTTTTCCGAAACACTTCATCATCGTAACCTTCTACTACATCGCTTCAACAAACCACCATCGTCATTGTCCATTTATCCTCTCATATCTTAGTTGGCTTCCATGGATTTTATTTTTAATACATTATCCTCCCCAAAATAAATTTTTTAACCTCAGTGAAAATATACTATAAGTGGCTCCACTCACAAGAATACAACATCTTCATGCCATAGCAAATGAATTTGGGAAATGAGTGAAAGGTCGTTTTATGTCATACGTGTTGAGAACATGTAGGCTATTCTTCTTCTACGACATGCCATAATAGAAGAAGAAGAGCCTACATGTGCAATTACGTATGACCGAAAAACGACCCTTTATCGACTTCCCAAATTCATTTGCTATTGCATGAAGATGTCGCCCTCGTCGATTCTACCACTTTCTTCATCATAGCACTCGAGAGAACCTCGCAACGGCATAAGATTTGCACACAAATGTACCAAAGATGTTTTCTTCTCCCATGGATTAATTCCGCAAAACATTCTATATTATAGTATATTTTACTTAAAAACAAAAAAAAAGAATTGGGGGAGCAAAAGGGAAAAAAATAAAATCCACGATAAAATATGGAACATCGACCTAAAAATGCACAAAAAGAAGTGTGAATCATAAAGTAATTCGATGAATTTCTAAAGTTGTCTACACTATAAAACGTTTAATCTAAGCATTTGAAACAAACAACAAGTGAAGTACCTATGTATCACCAACCTCGCTCATCTCTCGAGAGCCACGCTTACGTCTCACGCCCAACATTGTCCCCTTGTTGGGGTGGATCGACCTGATCTATTTGCGCGGGTTGCCGGTCATGAGGTGGCGGTGGTGGTGGCGGTGGTGGTGGTTGGTGCCGAGCTAGGTCTATTTCGTCCATGTCCATCCCAAGACGCTTTGTTGCATGAAGTTCATAACCTTTCGTAGTTGCTCCGCAACGACATCGAACTCTGCCCGCGCACCACATCCGGCGCTCGCGACGTGCTAGCACCAGGAGTTCCGTATCTCCTCTTCTTTCTCCCTACGGACCCGAGTCCGTAGACACGTCCTTCGGAAGACTCACCCGCCACATTGAGGTACACCGCCTCATCATCCACCGATTGCTCCGGTGTAGCTCGGGTCGCCTCCCCGACGTCCGCTCCGGAGCCTATCCCGCATATATGCACAACAAACAAAGTACATGATACGGGGTAAGTGAAAGACTTACTAATATTTTACATTTCATTTCTATACTTACATAGAACCGCTTCGATCTAGTATCGATGAATGTCGTCCCGTCGTGATTAACTGCGTGTGGAGATGCAAGTACAAATCATTCACCGACGGTGGCGTCTCTGATGAATCACCAAGCGTGCAGGACCAAGCATAGTGAACAAGAGTATAAATGTACAAAATATCCTAGATGTTAAAAAAAACTAACCAATCTTTCTTGGGTAGTCGCAAATGACACGGAACCACCACCGTGCTTCGAGGGTCCACCCCAGTGGCCTTCGACCTCGCTGTTCCTATTCTCCGTCGCTTGCCTAGACCTAGCCTCGAAGTCCTCGCTCTCCCAAGACCGCAAGTATCTCCTCCATGCCTCATCTCGTAACATAAACCGTCGCACCCGATTCTTCTTCAACTTGTGCATCAACGCGGTGTACCTCGTGCCCGCTCGCAAGCCCGTCGTACGCCGCTCGCACGAGATCCTCGGGAAGCGCATCATCCCATCTAAAATATATCTACAAATTGGCGATTGCTATTGTTAGCACTTATTTGAGAAAATAGTATAAATCATAAGGCACATGGTAGTCTTGTTTACCTTCCATTGTCGCGCATTTGGTCTTTATGATGAGGCGGTGACGGACTTCCAACAATACCCTTCAGAATCATCCATCGTTTAAAAACTTTTGTCATCCTCCGTGCACAAAAGTGCGAAGGATGCAACTCCCCGTGTTTCATGAACATGCATATCACCTTAACTACTTCTTCAATATTTGACATCCATATTGAAATTGACATATAAAAGTCAAACGCAAACTTACGTATCATTGGCAATCGTAGTGATAGGGATCCCCGCACGCGAGGGGCCTCCATCCCCGGCCTCGAGGTGGCCGCGGAGGGCTCGTCACCTCCAACCCCGCTCTACGTCTTCCTCTCGGATGCCGCCGGCGATGCCGTGGCCGGGGGTGCAGCCTCGTGGGTAAAGGAGTCATTGATGTGGAGAAGGTGCTGGGAAGTGTGTAGTAGGCATAGTCCTTGATGACGACGAAGATGGTACATACGACCCCGACGGTATGGAAGGGGAAGGTGACGCTGCGCCGTATCTTGCTCGAGAGACCGAGCAATCGGAATCGATCATCACGCAGTATCGAACCACGACCTCGACCGCCACGACCTAGATGGACCCTCGTGTGGCCCGACCACGAGGCCGTGTGGTATGTCGCCGCCGATGCTCGCATGCCGCATCTATGCCTCCCGGACGACGCCCTCCTAATGGCAAACCTCGACATCCCCTACGATCACGTCCGGCCATGATACCTAACAATATTCACGAGTAAAACATCATAAAAGAAGGGCATACAATAAGTAGAAATTCAGTCTATATTATTGGACTAAATAAGAACAAAATCCATGCAAATAAAAGTAACTACATTATTGGTCGTTGACATATCATATACAAACTTTATTCGCTATCATCCGTTTCAAATTCACTCTCATGAGTAGAAGGTGATGATTCTTCTTCTCGATTCATCTCCACTATAAACTTCATCGCTTGGACCCGCTTCAACAATGAATCGAGTCCCACGAACATCCAGATTGTTGATATCGGCGTCCTCGCATTATCGACTACGCACGTGGTGGGCATCCCATCTTGAAAGCACCGCCGAGCCCTGGTCATTATCGTCTTTGCTAGTTTCTTCGTCGCCGAATTTTGGTCGACAAAGAACAAACCGCTAGCCATTCTTGTCGATCGTTCCGCATAGAAGTGGTACGAAAGGTAGTAGACTTGAGTGGCTTGCATTGCCAAAGACAAATGGCTCGTAGTTGTTATATCGTCGACTTCGTTGAACCTCTACCAATTGAAGTGTTGGGTGAGTCCTCACACCATGATTCGGTGTAGGGTCATACCATTCGCACTTAAACAAGACCACACGTTTGAGGCCTAGGGGTATACTCAATCTCCACAACCTCTTGCGTACTCCATAATAGTTATGGGAAACATCAACGTAGTTTGAACCCTTCACCAAAACACCGCCGCTCCGCGCTGATCTATTAACGTCATATGTTGCGGAGTGGAACTTATACCCATTAACAAGGTAACCAGTGGTAGACGAGACATGATCGACTAGGACCAACAGAAAGATCAACGAGCGTCTCGTCAACTATAGAATTCCGAGCCTATTCGTCAAAATTAGAGATGCAATATGACACATTAGTTATGGGAGAAACATTTGAATCTATAACGTACAAAAGTAATGCCCTTACATATTGTTGAAACCAAATGGGGAAGTTGTGCTCTAGACTACTATCAACTTGCGACTCCCCATTGCTTGAGTGATTTCATCGACGAATATCCTAGAAGAAACGAACGTGTAAGTCGGATGTATTTATAATGTATGAACAATGAATGTACCGCATTAATGAAAGAAAGTGATGGACATATCGAACGTAAGGAGCGATCTCTGGACAATTGAGCAAGATATGAATAATAATGAGCGGCATTATACTCCCGCTTCGTTAAGTACCGCCGCTCCTTCGACTTGCCCATGGGTCGACCAGATAAGTGAAAATTGAGAAATTGCCAACGAAGTTCGGTGTGGGCCCGAGATCGCCATCGTCGTTACGTGGCACTTTGTCATGCAACGTAAAGACGTGATCTTCGAAGTAGTAAGAACAAAAGGATGTGACCTCTTCGACCAAATAAGCATTACACATGGAGCCCTCAACCTTCGCTTTGTTTCGCACATTGTTCTTCAAATGTTTAAGGTACCTATATGAATGTTATAGGAAATGTTGATATAAAACCTATTGAATGGGAAAATAATATCAAGGGCTCAAGATAGTACCTCTCAAATGGATACATCCATCGAAATTGAACGGACCGCCGGACGGCCTCGTATGCCAAGTGGATTGGTAGGTGTTCCATAGAGTCAAATAAGCTTGGAGGGAAAATTTTTTCCAACTTGCAAATGATTTTTGGAATTTCGACTCTAAGACCTCCATATCTTGGATACTCGACACATTTCGCAGTAGGGACCGGAAAAATAGGCTTAATTCGCTAATTGCAACCCAAACCGGGTTTGGGAGAAGTTCTCAATGCAATTGGTATCAACCGTTGCATGAATATATGACAATCATGGCTCTTCATGCCGAACATTCGCAGCTTTCTTTGGATCTACACATCGACCAAGATTCGATGCGTAACCATCAGAAAACGCAACTTTTCAACCCACTCGCACAATTTTTGTCTTCTTGATGTATCAAGAGCATAGCACCCAAGGACGTAAGTATTTGTCGCCGAATCAATGTGTAGAGAAGGTCGGTGACAATATTCACGAATATCTTGCTCGATTTTGCATTGTCCTTACTCTTGCCCGCAAGACACACATAATAGTGTTGAAAATGTTGTCAAACACATTTTTTTCGATGTGCATGACATCTAAGTTGTGGCGGATCAAGTTTGTCTTCCAATACGGCAAGTCCCGAATATGCTTTTCTTCCTCCATCCCGAATTCTTAGCTATCCGCCCATTCTCGGATTCACGCGATTTCTGTCACCTTCATCAAGCCAAACGATTCAATTTCTCACAAAATTTCTTCACCAGATCAAGCAAAGCGGCGGATCATCGCTTATGACCATTTTGCCTCTAATGAAATTTTTTTGTCTTTCCTTAATGGTGATGACTTATCCAAGAAACGACGATGACAATCAAACCACGATGTCTTACCTCCATTTCGCAATTGAAATGCATTTGTATCCTCCATACAATATGGACAAGCGTATTTACCGTGTGTGCTCCTCCAACCGACAACATGCTATATGCGGGGAAATCACTAATGTACCCATAAAAGGGCAACTCGCATGACAAAATTTGTCTTGGTGGAAACGTCGTATGTAACCACCCCATTGTTCCATAAATCTTGCAACTCTTTCACAAGCGGCCGAAAGAACACGTCGATTTTCTCGCTTTGGGCTGGTCGGTCCAGGAACGATAACCGTTAAGAACATAAACTCGATTTCATGCACATCGACGGTGGAAGGTTGTAAGGAGTCAAAATCACGGGCCACGAAGAGTACGATTTCCGGAAATCCCAAATACTTGAAAACCATCGGTGCACAATCCTAAACGAACATTCCGAACCTCGAGGCAAAGTCTTTATTGACGTCATTAAAATGTCTCCAAGCAATCGAATCGTAATGTTGTTGCATAACATCTTCAAAGCGATGAATGATCTCCATGCCATCGCATATGTTTTGCGGTTGACTCGTACGCATACAATCGTTGCAACCGAGGGCCCAAAGTGGAAGTAGTACATTCTTTTGCAAGGGCGGTTTTTGTGTTCCGACCACGACCTCGTCGATGTGCAACGTATCGTGATTTCCCACAAAATTTACATGACGTCAACTCGTAGTCCACTCCCCAATAAATCATACATTGGTCCTCACAACAATCTATTTTCTCAACCTAGAGACCTAGACCTAGCCTAGACAAATCCATACCTACATAGGTGGTGCTCAACCGCTTTCGACGTCAGTGTACCGAACAAGTCGACATTTCTTAAAATTGCACGGACATCTAATCTTCCGTTCACTTTGGTATGTAGGACAATGTTGTTTTGCAAATGATATGAATTCTTTAACCTTCGCCATGAATTCAATTCGAACATAACCGTTGTCGAGCTTCGCTTGTACATCCAAATCTTGTTTGACGACATTCCTAGTCGAACGTAACCCTTGTCGAGTTTATTGTCTATTCAAGTAATGAAATAATAATGATTAAGATGATAAGAAGCCTCCAAAATGGAGAATATTGTAAATCGGAAATGCGATCTACACCATCTAAAGAGAAGAAATTGATAGCTAAGTGAAAGAACGAGATTCGCACATTAAACTCATGAATAGAGAATAAATTGACAAAGTTAGGAAGTCATTAATGAGTCATCACAATCTAAAGAGAAGGAATTGATTGAGTTATGTTGTTTATGTAAGAAGCTTGGGCATTATCAAAAGGATTGTTGTAAATGACTCATAATAAACATGTATAACATGTATTATAAGGGTTGGTTAGGTCCTGGACGAGTTTAAGGTCGCTAGTAAGTAAATCAAACTACGATACAAAACATTAACTTAATAGATCAAGTGAAGAACACCAACTAAATTTGTTCAGGCAGTTTAGTCCACAACTTACGTTTACGGGGCCATGCCAAGATGTTAAATTCACTAAGTAAAGAGCAATGAATATATGACTCTTCACGTGGCTTCCTCACTGAGCGTCTCCTTGCATCTTCTTTACTCCTTCTATGGACTTTACACAAGTCTCCCAATACTTCCATGGTGAGGCTCCACTCACAAGAATACCTGAGTCCCATAGTTGCTTACAACTCAAAGATAGAAGTGAACTTACAACATTAACACAATACAAAGTAGATGAGTTACACACTCATCCAACTTTGAAATATGTATAGACCGATACAAGACATTCAATCTCAACTAGAACAATTAATTTTTGATGCATTTTTATCTTCGAAACAACCACGTCTCATCACATTGATTACGTGGTAAATGTGTCTCATATCATCTACTATGTTAACTACATATCTTTTGTTGAATTGGATGAGTTTGAATTTGCAATCGATTGATTCTGAGATCTTGTTGCAACTGACTTATCCTTGTCCATGACAAACTAATTTAAGGATAAGTACAAAAATTAATTCAAAGATCAAATATCAAACTGAGTTACGTTTAATTTCATGAGTATGTGAAACACAACATTGTAGAGTCATTTACCAAAACAACTAATGACAACAAATAAGATAATAACAATAATAATCTCCCATTTTGTCATTATGTTGTCACAACTATATGGTAAATGATCAAATGGAGCATATAAGGTGAAAAGTAAATCACCAAATGAAAATAACAGTCACTATAAAAAATAGTAAATTAGAAATAGAATTAGCAATGGAATAAGTGTCTGTTGCTAATTAGCAATGGAATAGCAACGGAATATGGAAGGGGAATGTTTTACCAATTAGAAATGGATTACCGACGGATTAGCAATGAAATTTAGCAACGGAAGTAAATTTCGTTGGTAAAAAACCCGCAAAAATTTCTCGCCTAAAATTCCCTTGCTACTCTGTTGCAATTTAGTGTTAGCAACGGATTCTAAATTACTAACTGGAAGCAACATAATTTGCCTAATCCATTTCTAATCCATTGCGAAACCGTTGCAAAATATAACTCGCAATGGATTACCAACGGATTTGCAACGGATTCCGTTGCTAATCCATTACTAAATGCTATCCGTTGGTATTTCGTTGCTAAATTTAAAAATGAGATAAAAAACATGTATTGCAAATTAATTAATACACACAAACACAAAACACATATACTTAGCTTGTACTAACTGCTCCCATCTTCATCTCTTTCTCTGCATGGACCGCCTCCCCTCCTCTGCCGGTTTCAACTCCCTCTTCGCCGCCAATGCCGACTTGGAGATTTTCTCCATCCTCATCTCTCTGCACCGACTGCCTCCCCTCCTCTCTCTGCTCCCATCCTCCTCTCTCGCTCTCCTATGCTCCGAATGCCTCCCCTCCACTACCGGTTTCAACTCCCTCCTCCCCGCCCTAGCCTCCAATGCTGACTTGGAGATCTTTATCATCCGATTTCATTGTCAGGTGCACTATCTTCTCCGTCCTCCTCTCTCTGCACCGACCACCTCGCCTCCTCCGTTATCCACCCCGCCGCCGATGCCTTCCCCCGCCTTCTCCACCGGATCCGCCGATGCTCCCTCTAGATCACCCAGATCTCAGCCTGCGATGAGATCACTGCCGTCTGCACTCACCTCGCCACCATTCGCACTCACCTCGATGAGATCACTGTCGTCCGTCGCGTCCATCCTGACATCGCCGCCATCTAAGTCTCAGTTTTTTTTTTCCATTGACTTGATTGGTGAAGAGACGATAAGGTGAGTTTCCTTATTTGATTTTGTTAGAATGTCAAGTTCTTGTGATTTGGATGTATTCATTAGAACCCATTTGATTGTTGATATGAGTTTTGTCGATCTTGTGAGAATGAATGATTGAATGTATTGATTTTGTTATAATTGTTTGAATATCTGAGTTTGTGTTGTTGTTGTTATGTTGGTCATTTGGTGTTCTTCTCTATAACCTCTCAACCTCTTAATTCTTGGTATTCTTTAAGAGAATTCCATTATATTGATTCCAATTAAATCCCCAGTTTGATGGCTCCCTAAGTTAGTCTGCCCCTAAGATTACATACGTATATATGTTTGTGATATATTTATAGTGCCCCTGCTGAGTCCCATTTGCAATCCTCTGATTTAATTGGTGATAATTAATAATAAATGTATGATGGTGCAATCTATGGTTGTCAACTTGGTACAACAATAAAGAAAGAATAATATATACGTAAGATGAATTATTTAATTAGTATTTGAAATGTTAAATAAAGTTACCTATTATACAACTGCATGTGTATTTGAGAGATGTGTTCACAAATAACTAATTAAGTGTATCCAAATGACTAGTCTAATTATACAACTGCATGTGTATGCTTCTGAATCACTATAATGATGTTAAATAAAGATACCTATTTGATAAAAAGAATGTTAAAGCCACCTAGTCACCACCAAAATTGATTGTGTGATCATTGTGATACCATTGCCATCCCTAAATAGTGCAAATTGTGGTTTGGCAATGACAACCCTCAAATAATCGCCATCAAACTGGGGGTTCAAATTGATTTTAGAGGCTTAATTAGCCTTCACGGGCTAAGAGCACCAATGAAATCCTTCTAGTTAGGAGGCTCATCTCTATACTGATTAACAAACCAATGTCCTATGAAAAACAAAAACAAAAAAACAAAGCAACGAGAGTGAACACATACATTAACATATCGAAAGGGATTGATCATAGAGCTTAGTTCACAAAATGTCTACCGTGCATGAGACTTAAATGCAGCTCCAATTTTATTGAGCTGATCGATGTAGCGATGTGTTAGACTATAACGTTCAACCTTTTTTTTTTTTTATAAGAAATAAACAACTTGCCCCTATTGTGGTTGGAACTCGTGAGTCTTTTTTTTTTTTTGTAAATAGAACTCATGACGTTTTACTTCTAAATCTAGCACCAAATTATTTGGTCGCTCAATTGGTTGATAATCCCACCTTCAAACATAACAAATAGTATAATTTTTTTTACAAAATTATAAATTCAATAACTTTAGGTCTATTGTTGTTTTATAAATTCATATACTAATGATTTGATGGTTGGTTAGGTTATGTTTTCAACTTTTCAAATTGTTCTTGCTCCTAGAACTTTTGTTTTTGGAACTTTTGAGTTTTTATTGATTCAATGAATTCTCTATTGAGTTCAAGGAAGTTTAGAGATTTTTCATCCCAAGTTGCTAACCATATACAAGCTAGCTAGCACCACTATCTTACAATCATCCGTAGAATTCTTTTTCATTTGCATGTTTCTATGGTTTGTTTTCATCTGATTCTTAAACTTGGTTTTGCTATTTTCTAGGTATTGAAAGTGATCATCCTGACTTTTTGAAATCTTTTGTAATTAGGAGTGCCCTATTCAACATCTTAGTTGGACTCAAACCCCGCTCCATCTCTCCAAGATTCCCTATAGTAGGAGAAATTCAAGTAAGTTTTGTAATTGTTCAATACATTCATTTCGATTAGACATTGTCATTTCAATCATTTTATGAATTTCTTGAAATGTTAATGTATTGGATTTAGCCTTTCAATTCATGTTTACATGATATTGTAAAATTTTGGGGAGATGTGAGACTTTTTAGGCATTCTCCCGCTACTATTTATTAGGTTTTGAAATTTTTTTGTAGTCTATGTTATAGGGGAAACTCTATCAAAATTTTTATAGAACATGCAAAACTAGTGGTATGACGGTATTGGGACAAAGAAGCAGCTGAAGTAGCAAACAAGAACATAAATGGGATGAGAAAGTTTTATAGGTACATAACACATTATGTGTCCAAGTCACCAAAATCAAGTTTGATCCTAACAACTTTTATAGGAATGAACAAAGTATTCTAATAGTGTCAACTTAATTAGATTAATAACATAGAAACTTTAAGAGATATATACATAAATTTAATTAGTTGGGCTATATATGTGTTCCTATCAAAAAACTTAGTTGGGCTATGTGGTTATTTGTTCTTATTTTTTATGTCTTCACTAATATTACTATGATGTTCATGTTTCCTAACAAGTATGATTTAATCAATAAAAGTATGAATCAATTCAGTTATTGTAAGGATCAATGTTTAGCTAAATATGTGTTTTTGTTTTCTAGGATTAGAGCGAAGTGAAGCAAACTTTAACAAAATTATCAACATTAAGTGGGGATCAAGAAAATCTCATTCATAGCTAAATATGTGCTTTTGATTGTATTCTTTTGTCGCATATGATTAAAACAACGGATTTGTAAACATTAGATTATCGTAAACAAACGGATTTGTCGCATAAGACACTCAATCTTCCCTTCAATCTCATTCCATTTCATTCTCACTATCCACTCGAGTAAGAGAAAAATAACCCTTGTAAGACCTTTTTGCCATTCTCTGTTTCAATTATCTTAGTGTGCACATGATTGAAGGGAAGATATCCAGTAATTACTTACTTCTAAATTATCTATTAATTACTTGCTTCTTTTCTTACATTAACTTTTGCTATTTTTAAGCACTATAAATGACTTTGGGTATTTAATTTTTTTTTCATTTTCTCAATGATTTATTTTCATTTTTTTCTTTGACGACTTTTTTTTTGTGCAGGCGGAGATCGTGAGGAGGCGTGAGGAGCACATTTAGGCTACACCGGACTAGCCGATTGATGAGAAGCAACTCTACTACGATGCAGCGGGGGAGTGCTCAAAGGGGCGTGTTTATGGGCTCGGGTCACTTGCTAAGATGAAGAGGATATATGAAGATCTCGGTGCCAGCACGTCCCGAGAGCCGATGGTGCGATGTTCAGAGCTTGATGCAGTTGTTCCGAGACTTGCGCAGTTCGAGGCTTCGTGCAAAGCCAGTTGGGAATGCGCATGGACCTCGGAGCAAGCACCTTTCAGGCACCATTGCCGCCACCACCGCTGCCACCACCTCAGGAGCATCATCGCAGGTGGGGATGGATCTGGCTCATTCAAGACAACAGCAGCACGACGATGATGATGAGGACATCCATGATTGGCTAGATGAGGAGCACCTTGATGACGAAAGTTAGGTATTTTAGTTGGTAAATACAGTTTTCGGTTTGTAAATAAAATTCAAACAACTTTTTGTGCATATTGAGATAGACTTCTCTATTAGTATATAATATTTGATATTTTGTATGAATGAAATGGTATGAAATTTAGTTTTGGAGGATGTTATAGCACCCCAAGAAGTCGTTGAAGGGGTGCGGGGGCATTAGAGAAGGCCATCTGCAGGTTTTGTTGTTTAGAAGAATTGTGCTGGAACAAAATGTAAAGAAAAAAGTTTTTGAGCATACAAATGAAATAGCAATGGACTTTAAGAATATTTTTTTGAGTTTATGACATGTGTTCCGTTGCTATTTCATTTAATTAGCAATGAAATAGCAATGGAATTCATTTCGTTCCGTTGCAATTCCGTTGCTAATTAGCAACATAATAGCAACAAAACGCATGTCATAAACAATTTTTTGAGTATTATTTTCATCTTTAATCCATTTCTATTATGTTTCTATTTAGAGACAAAATTAATTTTCGTTGCTAAATATTTAGCTTTGCTAATTCATCTCTAACGACATTTCGTTGCTATTCCATTGCTAATATGTGTCTTTTCGGTTGCTATTCCTTTCTAATATGTTGCTAAGTCACTATTTTTTGTAGTGAGTGAAGGACCAACCCAGAGCCATCCTTCACACCATAGACTAAAGACATCCATAATAATCAGTATTATTAGTTACAATAATCCAGATAATCAAAATGGAACATAAGAAAGTGAAAGTGTTTAACACTGCTGATCATTTTATCATCTTCAACAACTCAGCAATCTCCAACTTTTGTTGTAACAAATATTTGTTGCAATAGACTTCCTCGAAAGTCAAAAGCAGAGTTAGGCAGCAAAAATATACAACCAGAACAAATGGTCCTCAAAACAAATTGTCTTTAAACTTCAAAGCAACCAGAAATAACCAAAATAACATATTCAACCAACATACTACTCCTCGTTAGTCACGTATTCTCCCCCTTTGTGATGGCATAATGGAAAATTCTAATCATGGGAGAAATATACCAGTTTCTCAATGAGGAGGAGCAAATCCTTTTGTGCCAATCACATTCACATTTTGTGGTATTGTTAATAAGTACCATACACTCAAATTTCAAATTGATGAAGTTCTTCATGTGTTGCAACTATCAAATATTCATCATATAAGACATCTGAAACATTCTTAAATGCTTGAAACATAACAAACATACCCGACCAACTTCTTGTAGTATACTTTTGGTGTTTCTCTAGTGACAACTCCTTGTTCTATTGGTCCAATAATGTTTAAAAGAGGATGATCCTTTTGTACTCTGGTTGATGGTTCTTGGCTCACCGAAGGCAACATTCTATCAGTAAGTAGCATATTCAGATCATCATTTTTATAAGTTTAGATATAGTTGCACTACAAAAAATCACATTTTTGCGACAAATTAAATGTCACAATAAGATCCAAAACTGTTGCAAAATAGTATTTTCGACACTTATGCTGCACTTTTTCAACTCTTGTAATAAATTGTGATGTAAATACTTTACGACACAATTTAATTGTCACAAAAATATCTTTTTCACAGTTTTAACATTGTCACAAATATCTTGTGGTATTTGAAAAACATTAATTACATAGTTTAACCACATATCTTAACGTCAAAAAACAAAATTTGCGACTTTTTTTTGTAATGTTGTGAAAACATATTATGACGAATATTTATGACAAGTGTTAATGTCACAAAATAAAATATTTGTGACTAATTTTTAATGTTGTAAAAACATTTAACACTTTTATTTCAAAAAAACATATTTTATTTAGAAAGAATTTTTGCAATAATGACACTAATTGCAAACCTAAAAAAAACTTTAGCAAATATACATCTTAACAAATATTTTTAAAATTTCTCAGCACACACTAAAATACTTTTAAACAAAAATCATATGAAAGAACATGAAAAAAACTTCAAATAATTATTAACTAATCAAACTTTTGTTCTTTACAACCAAGTTGTAATTCATATGTAATCAATAATGTGATACTAATTAAGATAAATAAGTACACCAAACCTAATATTTAGTCAACAAAAATTCTAATAAAATGTCATCATATTCAACATGGATGATCTATATTTTGAGTTAAATAAAACTAAAAAAAGCTGGTGGCGAAACAAATTGCCATCCATTTTTTTGCTTAGACACCAGTTGCACTTTTCCCATGAAAAAATTGAAAAGAAATAAAAAAACATATTAGTCCATACGATTCAAAGAATAACAAAACAATATATGTCAAACTTATATATTATCATTACTATACTAACTTCATTATAAGCATAATAAATAATTAAATGGATAACTTATACCATATACATCATTATTCATATAAACAATGACTATTCGGACCCTACGTTTCGCTCCCCTTACCCCATTACTTCATTGTACCATATTTTTAATTTTTTTTAACTGCTTTATCCCATTTTTTGTATATTATTCAGAAACTAGCTCTCACCTTCAATGAATGTTTACCCCATCTCCAATGCTCATCCCAACACCTCTTAACTATTTTCATTTCTCGATTTTAGTCATTCTAAAGCACTTGTATTAGGTCACTAAGTGTCGTAGTAGTGTTTTTGTTGAACAAGGTCAGATGTGGTCGCTTCGTGCCCTATAAGTGAAGAAGTGTCGCAAGTGGGGTTTGACTGCATAGGGCTGAAACCTCTAAAGAGGTATCAGCCGCCTCCGACTGATACCTCTAAAAAGGTAGCGTCTGAATCCGATCGAGACCTCTTTAGAAGTATCGACCGACTCCAACCGAGAATGGGAAGGGAACTTGGACTCAATGGGTGACGGAAGGATCTAGTCATGACCTCTTTAGAGGTGTCGGTCCTGTGTGTCGAGACCTCTTTAGATGTATCAGCTCTATGTGTCCAACACCTGTTTAGAGCTGTTGGCCTTGTGTGGCCAACACCCGCAGGCAACAAGAATGAATAAAAAAACCTCAAAACTCCTAAAAAATACATAATAAGGACAAAAAATAGTGGGTTTTACTCGAAATCGCTTGATATTTTCGATTCTAACAAGACTTTATACCCTAAATGTATGATTTAAACCCCAAATCGAAGCTCTAAACCCAATAACAAAACCACAAACATTTAACAAATTGCATTGAGTCGATGTGATTTTGCTCTGGTTTCATTGTATTTGGGTTGGTAGTGAGGTGGGTAAAAACTTTTTTAAATGTAGGGGTATTTAAGTCATTTCACTAGAGGCTAAAAAAATTCAAAAACAGGGTAAAGGAAGCAAGACATGCGTTTCAAATAGTCGCATCCATTAAAAAATCAATCATTAAATTGTTTGATTTCAATCTCACATACTATCACTGAAACTTACATATATAGAGAAAGAAAATAAAGCTAAATGTCCCATTCGAATTTTTGAAGATGCAATTTAAACTAATCATCAAGAATTTCAAAAGCACAACAATTAAGATCGTCTTAATAGAGTTATTTCATGTTACCATAAAAAGTTCACAAGAAATATACCTCTAACTTATCTAAGATTTGTGTTATGCATACACAACTATAACAAAAGAAGACATCTTGTCAAAAAACACAGAAGATATATAGTATATATTCTTAACATAGGCTAAAAGATTTTGAGAAAGTATCCCCATAAAATTAACCTCCTCTAAATTTTAGGTGGGTGAAACTAGCATTGTAAAATAAAATAAAAGATCTTTTCTAGCATAATATAACCACAAATAGAAATATGCGTACATAGGATATCACAAAAAACTATAAAAATTCAAATAAAACCTTGACAAGTACAACATAACTACAAATAATAATCTAAGAGCAAAACATATATCACAGTAAAGATAGGCATTAATAGAAAACACAATTTATAACACTTATATTTTACATAATAAATTCAAACCTTCATAGAAAACCTTGCAATGACCAATGAGAAGTAGAACCTCCATGCACCAATAAAATTGAAAACCGTTGATCAAATGAATTTATTTGTAAATGTATGACAGCTTAATAAGAAAAATAATCAAACAATTTTGTAATCACATACCCTATCAAGAGAAGAGATATGCATTAAATTATCCATATTAAATCTCTTGGCACCTGAAAGTTTAACAATTAACACATGTTTTAGTTTGAAAAATAAAAGTCGTGATAAGACATTCATATGTAAATGCATATACCTAATCAGTTTCATTCGAGTGAGTGTTATTACTAGAGCTTGATAAATGATTATTTAAACTTATATATAAGTTTAGTTTAGTAGTATATTTAGTATAAATATCTCTAAATGAGCTCTAATTAATGTTATTTATGCATTTTCATGTAATTAAGGCGTAAAGGAAGGAAATGAGTAAATACAAGAAGAAACAAAGCTAAAACTCACCTAAGAGTGATTGGCATTGTGGCATGAATATGTGTCACTATGAGAGCATGAGGGATATATAGTTTGGAGGACCTAGGCACTCGTGGGAGAGAAGACATGTGAATAAGATCAAAGTAGGAGGCTAGATGTTGTGGCATGCAGTGGTGGCTTTGTGGAGCCATAAAGGACGACACTAGGGACTTAAAGCAGGGCGTCGAGGGCACTAGGGCAAAGAAAGACAAACAGAGGAGGCGACACAATGGCGGTGCCGTGGCACAACACATACGTCGCCGAGGTTTAAGTGACAGCGTCCGAAATGAAGAAATTAGAAAGTTAGAGTCTTATTTTGAGTTAAATTGTAAAGTATGATTTCTAATTGTTATTAGAAAGTATAAATAGATGTTAGGACATGGTAAACATAACACATATCAACCCCCTCATCATTAAGATGACTGATCGACCCAGATTATCTTAATCCTCTTATAATCGAGTTAGCCTAATCCATTCTTTTAACTTTGACCTTAAAATACTTTGCATTTCAATCATTTAATAAAGCTCCAAAATTAAATTTACATCCTTAATGAGACTCCATCCATAATTTGTTCAATTAGAGCAAATTAAGAAATCATATTCGTATAATAAGAATTTCACAGTACCTCCTCTAAAAGTGGCATGTCGAAAATCGTCCACCTAATAGACAATAGAATGGGGATATGCCTAATAGGACTCACAACTTTTCACAGTTCATAATATGTATCAATATCAAATTGATGAACTAACTTAGAGTCTCCGATAGCTTAAGTACAACTTTACAATCCCGAAGTAGACCAAAATTCAAACACAAACCTTCTCAACTTATTTAAATTTCTATCTTATAAGACTCTCATAACCATTCCACGTAACTTTATTTCTTAAACTCACCTCAAGTTTCCCAAAACAATATATATAAACTATTTATAAAGAGAATTAGACTTTTAAAACTTAAAACATATCACAAAAAGTCTCGGAGTCTTGCTCGTTCTTCCTTGTCTTCACATAGAACCTAACATCGTAAAAAACAAATCGAAGATGTTAGGTAAGTAAATTCCTACATTGATTTGCACTCCTGTAATTGTTAGTCTGATACATGGAGACATGTGATTACATTTCCAAATAAATAATAAGATATTTGTGTCAACATGATATGTAGCCCATTTTGCCGTTGTCTCCTTACTATAATCCAACGATGATTTCCAAAAATACTATAGAGACAGTATTAAAAGCTCATGAAATACAGAAATAACTTGTCGGCTTTAGAATCCTTTATTCTCACTAGACGGCATAGAAGTAGGATTGAAACCGAGTTTCAAGCAAACCAGACTCCGAAACAAGCTTATTGTCATGCCTAAATTTCTAATCTCATTTATTATCCGTACTCAGGATTACAGACCTGTGATGTGAGACACGCACTTACCTAGGCGAGATGGTCGAGGTATATACTAGATTTTTAATGGTGTACGCCTAGTGTATTATATTTATCTAGACTACTAAGTCACTCCTACTTGTGTATGAGTATCGAGACGTTAGTAGGAACGAGCCTCGATATGCATGCTGACATGGAACTGAGGTAGAGAGTGATGTGGTAAATTAGCTTAAACTTAGCGTAGCTTAAATGGTAGAATTAATGTGGCTATAGTTGATTTTATATTAAATGTAACCTAAGTTAGCAAGATAAAATAATAGCCATATGATATTTCTTGATATACGTAAGGACATGTCAAGAGACCAATAGAGTATGGATTGGTGTTAGTTAGGTAGAGTTAATGGATAATTAGTGGAATTGTGTTAAGATATAAGCCATTAGATTAGTCTAGAGATACGTGTGAATGTAAAGATCAATGGTTATTAATCAGCCTTATCTTTATATATAAGATTGGATAGATCAAGCCTTGCAATTCATTTCATTTTCGTAACTTAGAAGCTAAGAAAGTTAGAGAAGAAGAAATTAGAGGAATTAAGGAGGGTTTTGGCTGAAAGATTTAAGGAGATCAAGGAGAGTTAGAGCTCAAATCAAAGTGTCATCAACCCTAGGTACACATCTCTCTATTTCAAGTTGAAACCAGATCTGGTTTTTTGCCATTTTCATATGGTAGATAATTAAGTCTTTGTAATAGGTTTATATATTTTGATTCTTCATTTCAAGCTGATAATCTAACTATTAGGAAGTTCTTAATTTGGTTTTGACAAAATATGAATTTTTGAAGTCGTAAGACCAAAATTGATATTCTACACGTTATATTATGAACCACCCTATGCAATTGGTCATAACTTGCTCATTTTAAATCAAAATGAACCAAATCTAGTGACACTTGAGAGTTAACTCAAAGGGGAACGACTATGTCCTACTGAGAATTTTGTAATTCGAATGTTTTCATATCTAAAAATACTCTACAAATAGGTCATTGAATGCATTACAAGATTTTTGAAACTAAAGTTTTAAACGACATAACTCCCTAATCACTTATCAAAATGAGTTGTTCTTTTAGTATGTCACTATTTGGTATGTTAGCTGCCTTATGACCAAAAGTCACGAATTTTGAAACTATAGATTGGGAGAAATATATTTTATGAGTCTGCTGGTCATGTTAGGTTTCAATTTGAGCTATTTTTGGTAGAATTGCGATCTCTCTTTTGTTTTAAATCAGGATTTTGCAAACTAAACCATTTCAGAAAGTTAAGATAGTGACCAAAAAACTTTTTACTAGGGGAAGAATTTGAGATTTGGAACACTTCATGCCTAAAATTGTGCTATAATAAAGGAATATGATTTTAATGTTGTTTAGTCTTAAGGGATTCTTTTACGTTAAGGTTCTTAAACCCATTTGACCTTACCTAAACCCAATTTATTTGGATTAACTTGATATCAAGAATCTAAAAAAGATTCTCAATAGTTCAGATACAAGATTTGGGGTGTCAGGAGGCCGGTGAAGCTATGACATTACATTGCTTGATGTGAGTAAACCCATTGATTATTTTATTTGTATTTCATATCCAGTTTGTGCTTATTTTTTGTAGTCTATATTAATTATGTCCAGTGTTGTACTCTCATATCATGAACTTATTTGACACTCCTCAATTGTCGAACTTGACTTTTATGATATTATGATGAATTGAAATCCTTTGAATCCATTTATGAGCTTTATGTTATTTCTTGTTGTTTTACAGTGAATATAGCGTAAATAGCATGCTATTAGGAATTGTGAGTTTGTGAATGACTTTATGGACTTGTATTGTTTGGGAATTGTGCTTTGTAGCATAACCAAGCCTTAAAATCCTTAACGAGTCAATTTCTTGGAATTATAAAGTAGTTATAAAATCTAGATTTTAGTGCACTTTCTTAGAGTTGATTGGCACACATGATTATAGTTCCTGGGGATGTTGGCGTTCGCCACTATGACACAACACATGGGGCTAGAGTCCCTGGGGTTATCGAGTTCACGAAGGTTAGAGTCCCTGGTGACACTAAGGTTAGATTCCTTAGTGATATTAGACTGTGCGATGTCACACATGTTCTTTAGTGGTTTTAAAGGCTTCACCGACATAGGTCATGGTTGATTGGATTTAGATCATAACTATTTAGGCTCGTGTCAGTTTCACTTGCTTAACTGTAGTGTTTCTTATCATATTTCTGGTACTAGTTTTTCTTTATTGAACTTATGCTTTTAAATACCATTTAGTCTTTTGGAAATGTGAATGAATATGTTAACAGGGATTATTGTTACTTTTTGTACTCACTGTCCTTTTTATGAAGGTGGGTGTAGAGTAGGGCTGGCAATTCGTGTCAGCGAGTCGTAAACGTGTCGTGTCATAAACGTGTCGTGTCGTAAACGTGTCGTGTCATAATTATCCTAAACCCGCACACGACACGTTTATTAAACGAGTCACTATTTGTAAACACGACACACGACACGTTTAATAAACAGGTAACCTGTTTATGACACGTTTAACACGTTTATTAAACAGATCATGTTTAACCTGTTTAACTCGACTCGTTTGTGTACCTGTTTAACACATTTATTAAACAAATCATGTTTAACCTGTTTAATTCGACTCGTTTGTGTACCTGTTTATCAACCTGTTAAACATGTTACTAGATTAATGATATCTCACTACAAAATCAATACAAACAACATAAAATATAAAATTATAAACGCATCTAATACAAGGAAAAATTAAAAATACAAGTTCTCAAATAGTCAAATTCAAGTTTAATAACCCAACTACAAGGTTATATGAAGTTAACATAGAAGTAAGAGATAAATTCAAGGTTAATGAACAAAAAATGCTTCGAGTTCTCTAGTTTCCAACAGAGTTTGAGCAAGTAGTTGACCGTGGATCATCACTCACACTCAAGTTAAGTACATCTTCTGTAATACTCTCCAAATCCAAATTTTGACATCTTGCCCTACAACAAATAAAAATGGAGTTTATTAATAATTATAAAGCTTAAGATACTAAAGATAAATAACAAGAAAAAATGTCAAAAATAATATAACCTTCTAATCCCGCACATATCCAATCTCGCAAGCAAATAATTGCTTCGCATTCTCCGCTTAAGAGAAGATCGATATTGGTCAAGTACACGTCCCCAACATTGAAAGAAGCTTCAAGCGACAAGAGACATCGGGATGCTCAATATATCTCGAGCCATTGAAAAAGAACACAATAATTTATTTTATTTGCTACAATATTTCCATGTAGGATAACAAAGTCAATAAAAGTTTTGCATTTAAAATAAATGTGTGATGTAAACAGAGACAAACTGTTGCCTCATGGTAGAAAATTCATGGTGGCTAGCAAAGAATAAACAACCTTGAACATGCGAGGCGGTATGCCTTCTTGTTTCTATAAAGGAGGAAAGAGGAAAATACGTCATACTCGACCATTGCAAAAGGAACAAGCGTAGAAAGAAATAGGAGGTCAATACATGACTTACTAATTAAATGAACGACACACAACTACATATAAGAAATTAAGAATACCAATACAATTCATCAAGAAAAGTGAAATGTGTGAATCAAATAATCACCAGACAAGTAACATGGATGTATGGCAATAAGGTATACATATATACACAAAAGTTAAGGCATCTACTTGTGCACCGAGATAATAATGAATAAACAAGTGAACTAGCTTGAACCAGATTAACCGACAGAGCTGGGTAAAAGTTAAATAAGAAATAGTCTGCGTCCAAAACGGTAACAATAGCAATCGGCCTCCTAACAAAAGAATACAACTTCGAAGACATTTTCAACAAACCAGGATTGACAACTTCATCTAATATTGCAACAAATGTTCACATAAGGTGCAATTGCAATCTCACCCGTAAAACAAAAGTAGAGAGAGAACTTACCGTATTACATGCAAAGGGGTTAGTAGGATTTCCAATTTCATGCTTCGGATGGAATGCAAAATATGAATAAATAAAATAATAAATAAATAAAATCCGCCAAAGACATAAGATTTACAAGAAAGTTATTTAAAAGAAACATGTAGGTTTGGCGGTTTATATACCTCCCGTGCGAGAACCGAATATTTACCAGACAAAGAAACCATGCCCAAGTTTTGTCCTATCAAAGAACACATATGCACCGATAAAATCTATCTAAAGCGAAAATTCCAAGAAAAAAAATTGAGGGTGTAAATAGTAGATATGCCTCGTATTCAAAAAAAAAAAAATATATAGATAGAAATTAATAGAACCAAAATCTTCATAAATATCATTCAATTTTTCCATGAACAGAAGCTTTGTGAACTTTCATGTCTTGACCTTGAGTAGCGGATGGTGGGGGGGACGAGGAGGCGAGGGGGACACCCAGCAGCTTGCTCGTTTACGGGTGGGGGGGGGGGGACGAGGAGGCGGAAATGGGTGGAGGCGGAGATGGGTGGAGGTGGAGATAGGTCACTTGTCGAGACATAGAGAGGGAGAGAGAGGGAGGGGGGGTGAGAGAGATTTTGTTACCTGAGGTTGAAGGTGAGGCAATCTCCTTCTTCCTTGTTGGCTCTTCCGCGTCGTCATCGTCGCCGTCGACCCAAGGTGGAAGAAGAGCTGCCAAAGTGGTGAAGGCGTGAAGCTGTGAAGAGTGAAGACTCTTCACTGGTTTTGATCTTTTTAGTTTTTAGGGTTGGAACTTGGAAATGAAAATTTTGTATTTATATGTAAATAATTATGCGAGTCATAAACGAGTCACACGGGTTAACACGTTAGCGACTCATTTATTAACCATGTATAAACAGGTTAACCTGTTTATGACCCACATGCATTTTTACCAAACCCGCGACATGTTTATCACGTGTCTTGTCGTGTCGTGTTAAACGTTTCATGACCCAAATTGCCAGCCCTAGTGTAGAGCCATCGACGTACATGCCTAAGAAGGAGAAAATTGACGACTACCTCTAAGCCAGTAGCGTATTTCTACATCGACATTTTGTTGGGCTTGATATTTTGTGTATTATACAGTTATGTATTTTAATGCATTTTGGGGTTGTATATTGGGTTGAGCATTTAGTTCCCTGACTTATGATGACTATCACACTGTTTATATTTGCTACTCTATTATATATATGCATTTGATTGTTGTTACCTGGTTTATTCACTTAGGATTTTTTTAAATAACTGATTCCATATATTTATTAAGTCTTCCGCTAAGTTTTATAACTCTTAATAAGTTTTAATAAACTTGGAAATTCAATTGTAAAATGACATGTGTATACTTATCCTAAATACGTTTAATGAGGAGAATAGAACAAAAGGCTGACTATTACTTGGTAACGTTCTATGTGGCTGAGATTAGAGCTTAATTACAGGCTAGATTAGGGAAGGGCCCGTCACAATTTGTATCAGAGTCATTTCTCGATAAGTATATCAGATACATGAATAAAATATAAATCTTATATGTGGAAACCAGACGGTCATTGCATAGAAACCATTATTTGGGAAGTGAGGTAGAGTGAGCAAAAGGTATTTTATTTACATGTTAAATTCTATATGTACATAAATATGAGTTACGCTATATAGTTGCTGGTGTCGTGAATGTCGCCAACTTGTAGGACGCAATGGCAAATTGACGTATGATCAGAGATTGCAACAGCTGCACCAGTGGTACAAACTTTTCCAGTAGTGACAATATCAGGAGAGACAGCTAAGGCTGCACCGTACCCTCACGCTTACATCTTCGAGCTTATAAGTTAAGATTCAGCTGGTAAAGGACTTCATCAGATTGAAACCATAATACTTTGACGACATGAGACATTTTGAGAATATTGAGAAGTAGGTGTTATCCCAAGAGAAGAGTCCCAGAATTTTAAAGTTTAAGGATAAACTTCGGGTCGATATTTAATCGTTCACACTGGAGAGGTGATGACGCCACAAGAGTTCTCATCGGGAGTATAATTTCCATTTGCGGTAGAGATTCATATATGTTATTTGATTCTGGATCCACTGTATCTTTTATTGCTGGTCGTAATGTAAGCATCCTAGGGTTCACACCTATTAGGCTTAGAGTACACTTAATATTAAGAACCAAAGCTAGGGATAGGGTGTACACTAATAGTTTATCGAGGGATGTCCTGCCGAGATACATGGGGTACAGTTACCTGCTGACTTTAAAGTCCTTGGGTTCTTAGAGTTAGACGTGATTTTAGGGATAGACTGGCTATCAGCATACCATACTCGTATCCACTATTTCAGTAAGATATTAATATTTATGACCCCCGGTCATCCAATATTCACCTATAGTGGTCGTTTAGCGAGGACGGTAGGCACGTGAGGTCGACCTACAACTAGAGAGGAGAAGGAGGCATTGATTGCACTATACACAATGGCAAAGAGTTGGCGACCTAGACTTGAGGATATACTGGTTGTTCGATAATCCCCAATTGTATTTTTAGAGGATTTACCTAGTTTACCATCGTCGCAAGATGCTGATTTTATTATTGAGTTGGTACTGGGCACCAACCCGATTTCCATACCGCTGTATCGCATGACCCCGTAAGAGTTAGAAGAGTTCAAGACTCAGCTTCAAGACTTTGGACATAATGGATTCATCACACCTCTACGTCGCCATGGAGAACACCCATCCTTTTATGAAGAATAAGGATGGCAAATTGGGATTGTGCATTGGTTACAGGCAGTTGAATAAGGTCACAGTTATGAACAAATATCCATTGTCAAGAATTGATGATTTATTTGATCAGTTGAAAGGAGCGTGATTTTTCTCCAAGATAGACCTAAGAACAGGGTATCATCATCTTAAGATTAAGAAGCAGGACAAGCCAAAGATAGCATTCTACACGACATATGGACAATATCAATTCACAGTCATGCCATTTAGGCTGACTGACACCCTTAAGTATTTATGGACTTGATGCACACAATCTTCAGACCAGTTCTGGATCGTTTTGTGATTGTCTTCATGAAGATATTCTGATATATTCGAGGATACGAGAGGATCACAAACAACACCTCAGAGAGATGCTGTAGACTTTAAGGAAACACCGACTATACACAAAATTCAATAAGTGTGAATTTTAGATTTCATAGGCTTAGTTTTTTAGGCACGTTGTGGGAGCAGCCAACATAGCAGTGGATCCGACCAAGATTCAGGCAATCATGAATTGGCTAGCACCAACGTCAATGACAGAGATCAGGAGTTTTCTGGGTTTGGCAGGGTACTACCATCGATTTATGAAGGATTTCTCAAAAATCACTTCACTTATTACCAGATTAACAAAGAAAGACGTCGCTTTTCAGTGGGTATAGGGTTGTGAGTAGACATTTGATGATTTGAAGAGATTGTTGACTGCTACACAATATTTATATTACCAGAGGTTCGATATGGATTTTTGGTATATACATATGCTTTTCATATGGGTCTGGGTTGTGTATTGATTCAGGGTAAATGAGTTATTGCGCTTGCTCTAGACAGCTGAAGATATATAAGAAGAAATATCCCATACACGATTTAGAGTGACAACGATCATCTTTGAGCTGAAGGTTTAAAGACATCACCTGTATGGAGAAAAATTCACACTCTTTACTAATCACAAGAATCTGAATTATCGTTTTACACAGAAGGAGTTGAATGTGAGAGATCATAGATGATTAGAGTTCCTAAAAACTACAAACTTTCTCTGGAATATCATCTAGGAAAAGCCAACATAGTTGCTAATGTGTTGAGTTGGAAATCGATTAGTGATACCAAGGTTGTCAAATGTCATATGACGCATGAGTATCAATTACTCGAGGCAGTGGTGACAACACATTAGTTATAGATTCCTACAAATACTTGGGTTAAGCTTTATGTATAGATGAGACTTTAGATCATTGTCTAAGATAAAGGGGCAGATTGTGGATACCTAAAGTGCTAGAGTTAAGGGATGAGATTCTTTAGAGTCACATCGTTCTTGATTCACCATTCATCCAGGCATGACTAAGATGTACCGTAATATGATGAGACATTCTTGGTGGTCTAGGATGATGGCAGATGTGTCCGAGTTCATTAGAAACTTTTGGATCTATCAGTAGGTGAAGGCTAAGCATCATAGACCTAGAGGATTACTACAACCTCTTCCCATTCCATGATGGAAGTGGGAAGACATCTCTATGGATTTTGTGAGGGAGATTGTCGAGAACCACCAGAAGACATGATTCGATATGGGTGATAACTGAGAGACTGACGAAGTCAGCTCATTTCCTGCTAGTGGCAGTACACTACACGTTCGATTAGCTAAGTGTACTATTTGAGAAAGAAATTATTAGGTTGCATGGGGTACTATTGACAATCATTTCAGACAAAAATGCTATGTATATGTTCAGGATGTGGCGAAGTATGCGGGAGTAGTATGGTATATGCCTACAATTCAATACTTCTTCTTTAGACCGATGAGCAGATTAATAGATTGATTCAAGTCATCGATGATATGTTATGGGCTTGTATGTTGGAGTTAGGAAGATCTTAGTAGGAGTACCTACCATTGTGTGAGTCTACTTACAATAATAGTTATCAGGCCAGTATTGATATGGTGCATTTTGAGGCTTTATATGGTAGACCATGTTTCTTGTCATTGTGTTGGGCTGAGCTAAAGGACTAAGAGATTATGGGGCCTGAGATTATTGTTGACCATACTAAGAAGGTTAAACTGATCCATATGTGACTCAAGGGTGCACAAGAGAGGCAAAAGAACTACGCAAACAAGTATCATAATGATCTCACGTATACCGAGGGAACATATGTTTATTTAAAGGTTCCATTCGCAAGGGTGTTTAAAGATTTGGGGTGAAAAAGAAAGCTTGCACTAAGATATATCGAGCCTTTCATGATTAAGAGACAGGTCGGGAAAGTCGCATATGAGCTTAAGCTGCCTTCACAGATGTCAGGGATTCATTCAGCCTTTCATATTTTAATGCTTCGATTAGCCAGGTCAAGAGCAGGTGTTCGACCGATTGTGGACTTGAGTCAGATAGACCTGTGTGATTATATTATTTATGAGGAACAATCTGTTTAGATCCTGGATCGAAAGGAACAATAGTTGAGGAACAAGTCTATTCCTAAGATTCTTGTCAAGTGGTAGTTCCATTATGATACATGACTCACTAAGGAGCAGAAAGACTATATGATGGATAAGTTTTTGTACCTCTTCGAGTCAGGTATTAATCATAACCTAAATCTTAATTTTAAGGATGAAATCTTCATTAGTCAAAGATTTTTCACGGCCCAAATTCTTAATCTCGTTTATTATCCGTAATCAGCATTATCGACCCATGACGTAGGACCAACACTATAATATATGCACTGACCAAGGCTAGGTGGTCGAGGTATATGTTAGATTTGTTGTGGTGTATGCCTAGTGTATTATATATATGTAGACTAATAAGTCACTCTTACTTATATATAGGTCGAGACGTGACTTGAGACGCACCTCGAGATGCATGCTGATGTGGGATCGGGTATAATGTGATATGATAAGTTGATTTAAGCTTAATGTAGCTTAAGTAATATAATTAATGTGACTATAGTTGATTTTATATTAAATGTAACCTAAATTAGCAAGATAAAATAATAACCATATGATTTTCCTCCAGATACATAAAGACACATCGAGAGATCAATATAGTATGGATTGGTGTTAGTTAGGTAAAGTTAGTGAAACTGTGTCAAGCTGTAGGCCATTAGATTATTTTTGAGATATGTTAGTACATAAAGATCAATGGCTATCACACTGTTTATAATCACTACTCTACTATATATATGCATTTGATCATTGTTTCCTAGTTTCCACACTAAGGATTTTTTTAATAATTGTTTCTGCATATCTATTAAGTCTTCCGCTAAATTTTATAACTCTTAATAAGTTTATCTAACTCTAAAACTCAATTGTAAAGTGACATGTGTATTACTTATCCTGAATACGTTTAATGAGGAGAATAGGAAAAAAGGCTGACTAATACGTAGTTAAGTCCTACGTGACTAAGATAAGGGTATAATTATAGGATTAGGCCTGGCGGTGCCCAAGATTAGCAATATGGTCGAAACACTTTTCCCCTCACTCACTATCTCTATGTATGAATGACCAAAAATGATAAAATGCAATGCGGACTAGGATACGATTGCAGGTACAAAGAAATTCAATCAATAGTGAAACCAAATCCCGAAACCCAATGAAAACTGCAACTCAAATATGCTTGAGAACAATTTTCAAAACAATAATTTATATACTTGTTTCAACTAGCCAATTTGGGGTAGTATTTTAACATTAAAAAGCTCAATATTCGTAATGATGACTTAAAAAGAACTTGTAATACTTATGTCCTACTTTCCATAGACTCTAAAAACACTCAAATCGGATCACCGACGGAGAAGTTACGAATTTCTCAATATGGCATTTCAGCTAAGCAATCTTTATTTATTTTAAACTGAAAAACTTCTCAAAATCAATATTTTCGCGATTAAATCTTCAGAACATGACAACAAAACCATAAAAACACTCGATACCAATATTAAAATACTTTCACAGCCATGGAGTCGAATTGGATAAAAATCAATAATCAATTCATCTAGAAACCCAATGTATCAACTATAAAGAACATCTCCAAAATAGTTATCAACCAAATCACATTAGTTCAATTCATCAAAACCCTAACCTACAACGACGGGACTTATTTCAAATCGACGCAAACCAACCCAATTCATCAATTCATAACTATCCCTAACTATTTCTATCAAAAACCTGCAAAACAAATCACATGAATCCAAATAAAATTGACGAAAAATGCCTCGAATTGACAATTTATTGAATTTTGAGCCAAAAACCTCGTCTTGCACCATGGAAACTTGGCTCGAATTGATTATCTCATGATGCTCTACTATTTTGTGGAAAGAAACTGGGCAAAAATCTAACATTTGGAGATTGCAAAGCCAAAAAATAAGCAGAAAGGGTTTAGAGATCGAAGGAACAAAATGTTCTATTGAACGTTTGTTATGAAATTGACTTCATTTGACTTTTTTAATATATGTTTGTATAGACACTTAGCTGCTTGTCAGCAGCTCAATTTTTTTTTTATTAATTTCAAAAATTCATATTTTGAAGTGTTTTAACTTCCAGCTCACATTTTCAATCCGATTTTTCACCTAAACTACGAGAAAATAGTCCATCTTCATAAAATGTTCATAACACATGCTTTGATCACTCCAAAAATCTTAGCTTTGTCCACAACATATTGAATGTTTATCTTATAGTAAGATCCATGGGTATTTGTTGAAATATCATAAATGTCCCTAGTCAGTCATTATACTGGGAACTATAATGAATTAAGACTAGTGTGAATCTTGAATGATGGTCATGTGATGATCATGCATATAGGGATACGAATCAAGATCATGAGTACTTGTTAGGGAATAAGGTACTGGACCGACCTGCTATGAGAACACCACATGGATTAAGTCATAGGTGTTACTCATGATAGGTATATCATTTAGTCATTCGACTTGAGATTATCATAGACTTCAATATTAAGAGCATGATAATTTGACACAATCAAATGTTGTCTTTAACCGGAAAATTATAAAGATTGTGATTGATTACCATGTGAATAATATGTGAAGATGTGTAATGAAAATAGAATTTCTCACTCTCGTATAAATAAAGATATCAGTGGATCCCTCGATAAGATAGACTGATAATGACCAAAGTCCATGTGAATTGATATGATCAATGTCACTTGGATATTTTTTAATTCACCTAAAGATCGAGACTAGTACGATTGAACATTAAGGGTGACTTTCCACGCCTTATGTTTAATCAAAGGATATCGCATGACAAAAGGATATAATATACATTATTAATTAGGTTGTATCGATGTTGATATTCATGCTACTTGGAAAGTCATAATGTCTTGCTAGAGACCGCATATGACTTGTGTACCAAAATGGTTTTTAGTTCACTGCCAACGCCACATGAACCTATTGGGTCACACATAAAGAATGACTTTACACAATTTCAATTGGTCCAGAGTAATTAATTTTATATGATAAAATTCATGACATAAAGGTCTTACGATTTGTTATATAATAACTTATTAATAGGGGCGTATGTGTAATTTGCTTAAACTGCTTAATACAATAGTTGTATTACGAATATGATTTTAAGTGAGGGCTTATCTACATATATAAATAAATGGTAAAACCCTAAAAATGATATAAGATTTTCGTTTTACAATTTTCGATTTCTCTGGATTTAGGGAGAAAATGAAAAATCATTTTCAATCTCTCTTTGGGCTAGCACTCCAAATTGTGGTCACCGTTCGTGTATGAATTTTTGATAGTGGACGCGCACTTGAACGTTTTAAAAATCGAAAAATTAAAAGAGAAATCACGGAATAAGGTATGATTTACTTTTGTAGATTTGGTTTAATGGAACTTATTTTCAATCCTATTGAGGTTTTTTCAAAATTTCTTTTGAATTGTCCGCTACGTATGAACCCCAAAAACCCAACATTTTCATCCCTAATCAACCAAGTACATTCGTTCTATATCATGATACATCTTAGTGCTCCCTGGATGAATAGTATAGCACGATCGATGCAACTTTTGAAGTAAATCCTCTCGCAACTACGCATGCGATGGAATCCATAGCATGTCCTTAAACCTTAATGCTCCATCTGTCGAAAGATTCCAATATGGAATTTCCTCACTATCAACCTGTGATTTATACTTGCCATACTCTGAATCAATCCTTTGACAATCATAATTCAGAAAATAGCCTCTGGTTCTGCTCTTATTTGAACTCGTGCTAAGGAAACATCTGACTCATTTTCATCATCATGCCAACATCTCTTGTTTCTTTCCTTGCACGACTCAGAGCATCAGCCGCAACATTTGCCTTCCCCAATGATACTGAAGAGTGAAGTCAAAATCTTTCAAGAATTAGAGTCATCGCCTTTGCCACATATTCAGCTCACTTTGACTAAACAAGTCCTTCAAACTCTTGTGATCCCGTAACACTGTGAACTTTTCGCCATATAACTAATGCCTCTGTAACTGCCCAAAATTCTAATAGCAAATTTGTTTGTTATTAAGGGTCACCGACCTGTGGCGTGGCCTAACGGCGAGTACATTGTCCTAGCACTCAACTCGAATATCGATATGCAAGATATTTTTATGTGATGGATGCCTAGTGTGATATATGTGTGTATCGTAAATCGGATATTTATTAAGTCAATTTATTTATCATTCAACGCACGAGCGGGGACACGCCTCGTGATGCTTGCCGACTTAGAACTGGAGTATTGATGATAAGGTTAGTCATAATTTCTTAATTGTGATAAACAAACTAATTTTATGTGCCTATAGTTGAATATACATATGTACATTTAGTTGTAGCTTAAATTTTGGTTAAGAATTATCCACCATCAGACATGCCTCGAGATACGTGCTAAGGTCCATGTGTGTAATATTTATGTGTCACTTAAAGTGGGTTGGTGGAGCTAGATCTAATTAGGACCTTTGGATGGAAAGGTAGAAGTGGATTATGGCCATGTGATCATCATAGTGATGAAGTTGGAAGTATAAAACCAACATTAGTTGGTATTCTTTTCATTTTGCATGTTTTTCAAACAAAAATCATAGCTATGCTTGCTTTTGGGGCTGGAATTTTCGATAGTGGTACGTATGAGAGGAATTCTTTAACAAATTAAAGGACCAAAAGTAACAAGTCTAGCTACAAACCTAAGTATACTTCTACTACTTCTATGCATACAATCTTTGATGAATTTGGTTGTAGATCATAGGACTTTTACCTCTAATCAATTTCAATGTGTTTTTAAGGTTGTCTATAAGTAAATTGAAGCATTGGTTTGGATTACAAGTCCCAATTTTCGGATTTACAAGTTTTGGCAAAGTTTGAGCTTTTCATATGAAACTGATTTTAAAAAATCAGAGTTAGAAACTAATTTCTTTTATGAAATCAAAGTTCATATTTGGATTCTTTACGAGATTCTACTAATCTAGCTTCTAAGAAGTTTTAAATTTGATTTTCAAATTATCAAGTTATGATTTTTTATGGTGTAAGTGTGTTTTTGAGCATTTCTCTGGTATGCATGTTTAAATCTAAATTTTGATAAATATATTGAAGTGTCTGGTGTTTTTGTTGTTTTTAAGGTGGTTGTAAGTCATTAAGGGAGTTTTTCATGATGAAGATGACTTGGGTTGTATTTGGAGTTAAAAACTCCAAATCCCGACTATAGAAATGCAGTCTGCAGTGCACATAGCGCGTTATCCATAATAGATAGCACATTATGTATTCTGCAGATGGGACAACTTTTTAGGTTTTCCTAAAACGACCATAAATTTATCGTTTCAACTCGGATTTTGACACTCTGCATACCGTTGGAAATCTAAGAGAGATGAACAACATAGAACCAACAATTTTTGAAAATATAGTCATATTCTTTAGCAAAATGGAGTTGAAAATGAGAACTTATGCATATGGTAGTTATTGATAAGTGTTTGGAGTCTTTTTAGTTTTGGTTGGTTCAAACACTTAACTAATAACTAAAACACACCTAAATCAATTTAATAATATCCAAGAACATTAGGATTCGATGTTGGGTATGAGACACATGAACTTCAAGCGGGTAGCGATCAATATTGCTTGGATTGTTGGTGTATGTGTAAGTAAAGCTGTGAGAATTCTTTATTTCATTTCATTGCCTCTTATCGATTTATAGTCTATTTGTAGACATTGCTACATGTAATCTCACATCATGGTATCCTTGTTTCTATTTATTATTGAATATTGTCAACATGATGCCTTGTAAAGTATTTCATTTATTCTTTTTCCTAAGCTTGATAATATTCTTGATATATAGTTGATCTAAATCATGCTATTAGGATATGTTATAATGGATTATACTTGTATTGTACTTCATTAGGCTTTGTAGCTTAACTAGTCTTGAAATCCTAGAGACTTAAAATTATTGATCCTCGAAAATTAAAGTAGGGATTATCTAGTGTCCCTTGCACAAAAGATGTGCGGTTCATGGGGACTTAGATCTATAGAGGTTCCGACACTCACCACTACAACACACTAGGTATGAGACTCTAGGTTGTCGGCAAGAATGAGATAGATGATTTATATGCGTAAAGAACAACTCCGCCATTTGAGGATTGATAAAATTTATGAAATATTTAGAGCACAACTCCATATAGTAGTGGAAAATGCTAGGTGATAGTTATCACCGCCGACCGAACGTAGATCATCTCGACTTAGCTTATGCCAGTCTATACATTTTTAACGGTGGTATTTACTTGCATTACTTGATTCAGCAACTTTTTTGCTACTTTATCCTGTTAAATACCTTTCTTACGTTTTGGAAATGTAGTATAAAATTCTCCAGTTATTACTTAAATATCACTATACTTACGGTCTAGTTTTTGAGATGGGTGTAGGTCCGTCGAGCAGCAGCAAGTCGGGGAAGGAGAATATCGACGACTTTTCTTGAGCATTTCGGCGACTCTCATATGTCATTTTGTATATGACTCGACTTTTGTTGTATTACTGATGCTTATGTCTTTCCAGTACATTTTGGGTTGTATATTGGGTTGAGCGTATAGTTTCCCGACTTGAGACTTGGTTATCACATTGTATTATTATCCTTATGATATTTATATGCATGTGATGATGTTTCTTGGTTTCCACACTTAGAACTTTTAAATAATAATTGCTTCCGCATAACCTTTAAAATTTCCGTGATAATATTAAGATAATAAAAAGTTTTAATTAACTATGAAATCTAATGATATCATAAACGATGTATTACTTATCCTGAACGCATGTATCGAGGAGTATAGGAAAGAATGGCTAACTAATATGTAGTTAAGTCTTATGTGGCTAGAATTAAAGCTTAATTACTGGATAAGGCCGACGGTGCCCTGTTTAGAAGAAGGGGCCATCATAGTTGGTATCAAAGCCCAAAAGTACCAGAACCTTAAGGATAGACTATAGATATTGTCTGAAATTGTAAATACCAACATCATAGTCGATAACAAATTCTAGGTTATAGAGCCTAGACAGTAGATTATAGTTTATTCTATAATGTGATTATAATATCAAGGTTGATGTTAGAATCCATGTACTCGATAAGTACAAAACGAAACTTGAATAAAACACAAATCTTATAAGTGGAAACCAGATGATCCTTGCTTAGAAACCATTATTTGGGAAGTGAGCAAAAGTGAGTTAGGGAATTGTACGTGTACATTTTATGTTTTTTTATTTATGTATATATACGATATACCTGTAAAAGCTGATTCTTGATTGCGATCGATACGTGGAGTACGTTGTGATATCAGCTAGAGGTCAAAGATGCTTATATAAGCAGCAATCAGCACATCGTTGTTGCTGCCATATGCGACGTGGGACAGACATAGTAATTTCTGGGACAACAGTTGATCGAATTCCTCGTGCTGATGAGAGCACACTTAGCTGCACTAGCTTCAACAGAAAACATGAGGATAAAGAAGATGATCATGAACTTACAATAGTTTACTGGAGATAATTGCCGAAAATGATCCTAATGACGCTTTCTACTTTAGAGATAAATTGAGGTTAGACATCGCATTCCACGTACACGATATCATTCATGGATTTTCAAAAGCAATCTGATAGAGTTGCGGCACAGGTTCAACACCTGACTGACATTGTGTCTCTTATGACGGCACACATTTTTACATTTTCATAGGCCACCATCACCACCACTACTCCGACTGCGTTACTTTCGACAGTTGAGGCTACTACAATTACTACTGACGACATGCGAAATTGGACGACATAGTCACTACTCAATGATAGCAGTTGAACCAGCTTACTAGAATGTTGATGACTCAGTTTCCTACATACGCCTTCATCAGCCACCCCAGTACGACTACTACAATAGTGTTTCCATTATTTGAGACTCCGATTGTGCCGGATAATACCGCCACCATACTGCGAGCGCCCGAGCCACCTATATAGCCGGTAGTACCTATTTCACCGAATATGTTTTTCGTGATTGTACTAGTAGTAATTCTGGTTAACGACATGCCCGTTTTGACCAAGAACAATAAGAAGTCGAGGAGCTAAGAGGCTAAATATAATGAACAAGGGATCTAATGGATCTAGACAGGCAGTACCAACCACCACATCAGTGCATCACTTACACTACTGCCCTTAGTCTGCGAGTAGATTTCCTTGACACCTTTAACAAGACTGACATTATCACTTTCTCAGATTAAGTAAACATCAGGCGACCAAAGCCGAAATGCGCCAAGACAGGGGCATACTCAGACCAAAATTTACGGAGCAGGTGAGACTATTGACATGTTACTATTTTCATCAGGTTAGACACATGTCACGCGAGTGTCCACAATCCGTTAATTTTCTTTAGGAAAGTAAGTATTGAGAGCATAGTCAGGAGTACCACCATCTTGTTGGAAATGAAACACTCACACAAAACAACTTTTATTCAAACTCAAACAAATATTACAAGAGCACACTCACTCAAAAAACAAGATACTACAACTCACTCTTATTAGAGTTTGCTTCTTCACTCACTTAGAAGCTCTTGATTTTTCTTATATCTAAACTAAAATGGGGAGGGGTATTTATACTACCCCATTTCTTCTACAACCTTCCATTCTACAACCTTCCATTCTTCTACAACCTTCTCTACACCTCATTCTTCTACAACCTTCCATTCTTCTACAAAATTCCATTTTCTACAACCTTCTCCTTCCTTCTCATACACCCTAGAAGTTTCTAGATTTGGACCTTGATGGACTTGGACTCCAATTTGATTTGATTTGGGTTTGGGCTCCTATAATGGATCAAGTTTATGATCCAACACCCCCCCTTAAACTTGATCTTGTGACCCCTAGTAAGTTCCTTAATCTTATGAAGTCTTCGCTTGTCAATGGCTTGGTAAATATATCGGCAACTTGATCTTGTGATTTCACGTATTCAATCTCCACATCCTTTCTTGCAACACACTCCCTTATATAGTGGTAGCGAATATCGATGTGCTTGCTTCGATCATGGAATACTGGATTCTTTGCTAAGGCAATAGCCGACTTGTTGTCGACACAAACCTTGGTAGGCTCTTCTTGTATCAAGCCTATCTCCTTCAATAGATTTCTAAGCCAAATTGCATGACAAACGCATGAGTTAGCAAGCAACATATTCCGCTTCACAAGTGGACAATGTGACAATCGGTTGTTTCTTTGACATCCATGTGAAAGCAGTATCTCCCATGAAAAATACGAATCCAGTAGTGCTCCTTCGATTATCTATGTCTCCACCCCAATCACTATCGCTGTATCCAACAAGCTTGTAACCATTAGAAACTGAATAGAATAAGCCAAAGTCAATTGTACCTTTCAGATAGCGAAGAATTCTCTTTGCGGCTTTAAAATGGGTAGTTGTTGGAGATTCCATGTAGCGACTAACCAATCCAACTGCGTGAAGAATATCGGGCCTCGTGCAAGTTAGATAGCGTAGACTTCCAACCAAACTTTTGAAGAATGTTGGATCTACACTTTCGCCTTCTTCATGTTTGGACATTTTGATTCCGTATTCCGTCGGTGTGCTTATCGGCTTACAGTTCTCCATCTTGAACTTCTTCAGGATCTCCTTTGCATAGCTTTCCTGTGAAATGAAAATTCCATCCTTTTGTTGCTTAACTTCAATACCAAGGTAGTACGCCATAAGCCCCATGTCTGTCATCTCGAATTCTTTCGTCATCACTTCCTTGAATTCATTGAACATGCTTGGGTTGCTTCCGGTGAAGATCAAATCGTCCACGTAGAGGCACACGATCAAAATATCTCCATGTTTGATCTTGATATATAGAGCGTGCTCGTAGGGACATTTGTTGAAGCCATTCTCTTGGAAGTACTTGTCGATTCGGCTATTCCATGCCCTTGGTGCTTGTTTTAGCCCGTAAAGAGCCTTCTTCAATTTCAAGACCTTGTCTTCTTGGCCTTTGACTTCATAGCCTAATGGTTGCTGAATGTAGACTTCCTCTTCAAGAACTCCATTTAGGAAGGCAGACTTTACATCCATCTGCTGTATCTTCCACTTGTTTTGAGCTGCCAAAGAAATGATTAGTCTGATAGTCTCCAATCGAGCAACAGAGAGCAAATACCTCATCGTAGTCAATTCCACCTTTTGACTATAGCCTTTAGCAACTAGCCTCGCCTTGTGCCTTTCAATCTCTCCTTTGGCGTTTTGTTTTGTTTTGTACACCCATTTGACACCTATCGCCTTATGTTCCCCGGGAAGTGAGGTGAGTTCCCATGTGTCATTCTTCTCAATGGCCTTGATTTCTTCGTCCATCGCATCTCTCCACTTCTTTTCTTGTATCGCTTCTTGAAAGCTCACGGGTTCACAATCGACAAACAGACAAAATAATGTAAGATTATCTTGTCGTTCGCATTACCTCATAGAGATCTCTAAGGCTTCTTGTACGTTGCACAACTCTTTCACTTTGACTCCCACTTGATGATGACGAAGGTGATGAGTCTCCTTGAGTGGTTGATGTTGGTGAAGTGGGTGGAGTTGCGGCTCTCTTGTTGAGGTCCTACTTGCTCCCTCATTGTCCGCTCATCTTCTTCAAATTGAGGAAAGAAATTTAAGTCATCTGCATGAGATTCAAAATCCCATTCTCCTTCTTCGTCGAAGACCACATCTCGACTAATCACGATCTTCTTATTGTCTGGATTGTACAGCTTGTAGCCCTTCGAGTTAGCATCATAGCCGATGAAGATAAAACTCTCGCTTTTATCATCAAGCTTCGTTCTTCTCTCGTCCGGTACATGAACATGGGCTATACTTCCAAAGATTCTCAGGTGGGAAATGCCAGGCTTTCTTCCACTCCATGCCTCTTGCGGTGTCTTTCCCCATACACTTCTTGTTGGAGATCAGTTTGACAAGTAGACTGCGCACGCTACTGCCTCCGCCCAAAATTCCTTGGGTAGTTTCTTGCTTTTGAGCATGCTTCGTGCCATGTCGAGGATTGTTCTGTTCTTTCTTTCTGCCACGCCATTTTGCTGGGGGGATCTAGGAACCGTCATTGGTCGACGAATTCCATTTGCTTCACAGAACTCTTGAAACTCCCCGGAAGTAAATTCTCCACCTCGGTCGGATCTCATGGCTTTGATCTTTCTACCGCTTTCTCTCTCCACCGACTTTGAACTTCTTGAAGACTTCGAAAACTTCGACTTTTGTTTCAAGAAATATACCCAGGTTTTTCTTGAAAAATCATCAATGAAGAGAAGAAAATAATTACTGCACCGAGAGAGCTTGGTTTGATCGGACCACACACATCGGTATGGATGAGCTCGAGTGGCTTCTTGGCTCTTGACTCGACTCCTTTGGAAAGCTTTTCCGAATTGTTTCCCGACTAGACACCCTTCACAAAGCTGGTCGGGATGGCCGATGCGAGGTAGTCCCTTCACCATCTCCTTCTTAGATAGCGGCTCGAGACCTCCAAAATTGAGATGCCCAAATCGAAGATGCCAAAGCCATGATGCATCTTTGTAGCAAGCTTTCAGCACTTTGCAACATCGTTTTGTATGTTGATTGAGAACATTTTATTCTTTGACATTGGTACTTTAGCAATGAAGTTATTCTTATCATCTTTTATAGAAAGATTATAATCCTTCATATGAATATCATAACCTTTCTCTAACAATTGCCCTAAACTCAAGATGTTACTTTTCATATTGGGCACATAGTAGACATTGGAAATAAATTGATGTCTCCCATCTTTCAAACGGATAAGGATGTTACCTCTCCCTTTCACCGCTATTGTGGAATCATCTCCAAACGAAACATTTCCGCTATCGACTCGTCTAGCTCCACAAACATGTCTTTCCTTCCACACATGTGATTGCTTGCACCACTGTCAAAATACCAGGAATTTGCTTGGCCACTATCGGCTTCCTCTCGTGCTAGAAGAAGAGTTTCTTTGCCATCTGTCTTCTCCTCCACCTAGTTGGCCTTCTCCTCAATTTTGTTGTTGGGAGCTCTACATTCTGAAGCATAATGCCCAAATTTCTGAAAATTATAACATCGAACTTGAGATTTGTCATACCTTGAGTTCGGTTTGATTCTTCCACGGCCACGTGTTGAGCTTTCTTCTTTCATAGTTGTTGTTGGAATTGTTGTTGTTGTAATTCCACCTCGTCCACGACCGCGACTTCCACCTCGTCCATGGCCTCTACCTCTGCCTCGGCCACGTTGGTTTCTATCTTGGCTTTCATGCATATCCTTGAGTTGTAGCTTGAAGAGTTGCTCAGTGAACCCTTGCTTCTTCTTATGCTTCTCTTCGTATGCTTGCAATGATCCTTGAAGTTGCTCGATCGTCATTTCTTCCAAGTCTTTAGTTTCTTCAATCGTCACGACGATGTGCTCAAATTTGGGTTCCAATGAACGGAGTATCTTTTCTATTATCCTCACATCTTCTAACTTTTCACCATTTCTTTTTAATTGATTAGAAACAG
Source organism: Stephania yunnanensis (assembly GCA_039657365.1). NCBI lineage: Eukaryota > Viridiplantae > Streptophyta > Magnoliopsida > Ranunculales > Menispermaceae > Stephania > Stephania yunnanensis. Next base: position 4,266,991 of record CM077588.1, on the reverse strand, counting down.
CTACCACTCTTGAGAAATAATCTGAAATAGACTCGAGATACTTTCATGTGTAAGGATTCGAATTCACCTCTTAATGTTTGAAGACGGACCTTCTTCACTTGCTCGATCCTTTGTAAGAGGTTTGCAGCTTCTCTCCCACGTTTCCTTGCTAGAGCTTGCACTCGAAATCTTTTCAAAGCCATCATCATCTAATGCTTGATAGATGAGATAGAGAGCCTTCTTGTCTCTCTTTCTTGAATCCTTCAAAGTTGTCTTTTGATCTCGGTGTAAGAGAAAGAAAAGCATCATCATCCGAGCTCGTTATAGCCTTTCTCTATGATATCCCACACATCTTGTGATCCAAGGAGTGCCTTCATTTTGATACTCCAATTGTCGTAGTTGTTGTTGTTGAGTGTCGGAACTTGGAATGGTGCCATACCATTTGCCATATCTCTCAATATTATGAGAATTTGCAAAATCCGATTGCACGGATGAATCCGAAACGCCGAAAAGCCTTGGGAGGGACCTAGTCAACGGTCAATGACTTTGACGGCTCAGTCAACTCGCTTGGACGGCTCGGTCAATGGGCTCGGTCAACAAGCTTACGGCTCGATCAATGGCTCCAACTCGGCTGACTCGGCTCAACTCGGTGGTCAGATTTTCCTCTGAGTGGTGGCGCGTCGAACTCGGATTGGGAAGATTCTGGCGGCGTCGGATTCCTCTCGTCGAGACCTTCGATTTGATATGCAATAGTGTATACTTTCCAACTAGGCTCTGATACCACTTTGTTGGAAATGAAACACTCACACAAAACAACTTTTATTCAAACTCAAACAAATATTACAAGAGCACACTCACTCAAAAAACAAGATACTACAACTCACTCTTATTAGAGTTTGCTTCTTCACTCACTTAGAAGCTCTTGATTTTTCTTATATCTAAACTAAAATGGGGAGGGGTATTTATACTACCCCATTTCTTCTACAACCTTCCATTCTACAACCTTCCATTCTTCTACAACCTTCTCTACACCTCATTCTTCTACAACCTTCCATTCTTCTACAAAATTCCATTTTCTACAACCTTCTCCTTCCTTCTCATACACCCTAGAAGTTTCTAGATTTGGACCTTGATGGACTTGGACTCCAATTTGATTTGATTTGGGTTTGGGCTCCTATAATGGATCAAGTTTATGATCCAACACATCTGTCCACACGCGCCATTATAGAAACACTAGATGAAGCATAGTCAAGTGGCCTCGACATCATCAAGTAGCCTTAACATCATCAAGTGGATGATCGACATGTTACAAAGGTGGACGGATTTTATACATGGTCAGACCTCTGAGTGATGAGCTATATGAGGTGCAACCATACGCCAGAGAGTGAGCCCGCATAGTGGCAAAGCAAGACCCAAAGGCGGCGAGCGACCACATCGAGGGTAAGTTTCTATTTATTTTCGGTTGTGCACGAAGAGTCAAACTTAAACAAAACAGTGGCTTGCATGAGATGACTTGCAGGAGATATGGTCATTGCACGGTTGAGATCGACCTGACATACTCCGAGTTATTTGAGTTGAGAAAAATGATAATGAAATGTTGGAAATAGTGTAGCTTAAATAAGCACACGTGATCTTCCTAGAGAATTACGCTAAACAAAATTTCCCTTGAGTACTATGACCAAAGTACCGTATGGAGTTGTGATGATGTGTGTAACGACCCTAATTAATTAAATTAAGGTTGGCGTTAATCTCAGATATTAACAATCATAATTCGGGCATTACGTGGACAACTCAGTTGACTCAAACACGAGAATCGAGGAAATATGTTATTTATGGATGCTGGTTGTGTATATGTGGTGTTTAAAAATTATTATTATATTGCACTGCATGTGTGTATGTTGATATCAGGCGAGTTTGTGTGGCAGGTATTCGCCTCGAAATGCGTGTCAATGCGGGTAGTGGGTAGGCAAACTACGAGTACACTTGGAAACTAGACTAATCCATGTCAAGATGAATAGTAAATCAATTAAATGGGTAATGTGACCATAGGCCAAGTTAATTCAAATTAAAACAATAGGCTATAACGTGCCTCGAAATACATGTCGATACGCGGGGCATCGAGTACTGGGTAGTCGAAGGTTTTTAGGACCACAAGTTGGTTGCGTTTGATAAATAAAAAATTAACCATATGTATTAAAATTGGCCTAAGTTAATGCAATTAAATGAAAATAAATCAAGGCCTATAGTTTAGTTCAATTAAATGGAAACCATATGATTTGCTTGAAGATACACATTAGCATATCTAGAGACCAAGGGAGTAACTATTAGTGTCACTTGAAGAGAGTTATTGGGAGTGAGTGGGCTAAGTGGCTAGAGGTGAACCATTAGACAAACCCAGGATACGTGAACACATTGAGATGAAGGGATAGAAATAAATCTCACCTTAATATATAACATCAGTTGATCAATATATGCAACCAAAACCAATTCATTTGTAAATATGAAATTAGAGGAGTGATTCAAATATGGATTTCAAGGATTTGGAGGTGAAACTTGGAGTTCAAGGTTAAGGTAGTCTTCTTCTCCATCATCATCACTTTCAATTGAGCTCAGAATTGGGCATTTTAGTGTAATTCGGGTTTGAATAGCCGGTCTCTAGTTTTTGGGTGTTATTTTAATTAAATTCATGTGGAAAATGTGTTAGATAGGTTTAAGTAGTCAAAATTGAAAGGAAGAACATAATTCTCGACCAGAGAATTCTGTCTCAGAGGCTAGGTAACGCGCTACCTGAAATGATTACCGCGCTAATCGTTTTGGGTTTCCAACTGTTCTTCGTCCTGAAGAGCGGTAGCGCGCTACATAAATTACCTAGCGCGCACGCTACACTATTCCCATAGCGCTAATGACATACAAAAACTGAATTTAAAGGGCTATTTTGAAATTTTTAACTTAAAACATATCCCAAACACCTATAAATATATTAAATATGTAAAATTTGACATCAGGGACTTAGGGGACCGTAGTGCGGGTATCGGGGAGCTAGTCGGTCAGATACGGGAATCTGAGGAAGTCAGAGCGCCGATTGAGATGCATAAACCCATTGAGAATGGTTCATAAAATTCATGGTTTTGATTTATCGATATCGTATTTCATATGTGACTGCTGGTAGACACACATGGGGTTTCTCTCCTATTTCGATTTGTGTATATATTGGTTGTGGCTAAGTCGTTTGCATGGGTTACTTATATGTAGTGCTCATGTTAATGGCAGTAGAATATATCTACGACTGTCGGGATGGATTTAGGGTGTTCCCTTGACTTGAAATAGTATATGGAGGGGTTCATCTGGTAACTAAAGTTTGGGTTTAGTCATGTAAGCATGTAAGTATATATGTGGTTTCTATTCGATTTATCGATTACTGATTGGTGTAGGTCAGGGCTTTCTCGTGAGTATACGAATGTTTACTGATTTATGCTTTATTTTTGAACTAGTTGAGATGGTATATGTTGTTTATTCATTTAACGTTATTGTTCTTGCTTGTCGTGTGATGCCTACATTCATGGGTATATGACGTACTATTGTCGGGTGTTATATTTGCATGTCCCGTAGTTTATCGATTTTATTTCATGAATATTATATGGATTTCTCTTAGGATATTACTCACTGGACTTGTCACTGTATTTGTTAGGGTGACTGAGTGCATACCCTTCGACGAGCAAGGGCAAGGGCAAGGACAAGGAGGTACTGGATGACTACCTCGGAGATTGTGGAGCCAGCTCGTGTATGATATCAGTATGTATTTATTTTACTTTTGTTTGATTTTGGGGACCATAGAACACTGATTACATGTACATGGAACTTTTGTTATACTTATCTCGCCTTGATATATACATAATATCTTTTGTCGGGTTTTCAACTACTTAGGATTGCTAAATATTGCATAAGTTACTCATTAATACTTATGTAAAGGTTAGTTAGCGTAACTAAGGCTAGCTGGAAAATGTAAGCAACTCGTTATGTCACAAGGCGTCAAGGAAAAGCGGGTCATGACGTGGCAAGGCTATTTGACGTGGGATGTGATGTGGCAAGTAGCAAGGCGATCTGAAATTTGGGGCCATCACAATGTGGTTGATGAGTGGAACTCGCCCACCGTGGTATGATGGAACCCAAGTAGAAGTGGTCGTTGGATCCACCTATGGTATTTTAGAAATACGGATTTATTGTTAGTATCAATTGAAGTTTTGGCTAGGGTGATTATCATGAGAATGAAATTGAAATAAACTATCTCACGTTCCTTGAATGAGAAGGAACTAAGAGTCGGCAGTGAGTGACTCCACGTTTATGGATAGGACTATTATAAGAATAAGTCAAGTTAAATTTTAAGGACGATATTTTTATTAGTTGGGAAGATTATAACGGCCCAAAATTCTAATAGCAAATTTGTTTATTATTAAGGGTTACCGACCTGTGACGTGGGCCAACGATAGGTACATTGTCCTAGCACTCAGCTTGAATACCGAGATGCATGATATTTTTGAGCGATGGATGCCTAGTGTGATGTATGTGCGTATCATATACCGGATATTTACTTAGTCTATTTATTTATCATTCGACGCACGAGCTGGGACACGCCTAGAGATGTGTGTCCACTTGGGACCGGGGTATGGAGTGATATGGTAAGTCATAATTTCTTAATTGTGATAAATAAACTAATTTAATGTGCCTATAGTTGAATAAACATATGTACATTTAGTTGTATCTTAAAGTTTGGTTACAAATCAACCACCATTAGACATGCCTCGAGATACGTGCTAAGGTCCATGTGTGCAATCTTTATGTGTCACTTAAAGTGGGGTTGGTGAAGCTAGATCTAATTAGGACCTTTGGATGGAAATGTAGGATTAGATTATGGCCATGTGATCATCATAGTGATAAGGGTGTGTGTAAGTGATTAAGTTGGAAGTATAAAAGCAACACTAGTTGGTACTTCTCTACATTTTGCATGTTTTTCAAAAAAAAGTCATAGTTGTGCTTGCTTTTGGGGCTGGAATTTTCAATGGTGTTATGAGAAGAATTCTTCAACAAATTAAAAGATCGAGAGCAATAAGTCTAGCTACAACCTTAGGTATACTTCTACTACTTCTATGCATACAATTTTTGATGAATTTGGTTATAGATCATATGGCTTTTACCTCTAATCAGTTTCAATGTGTTTTTAATGTTGTCTATAAGCAAATTGAAGTATTGGTTTGGATTACAAGTCCTGATTTTCATATTTTCAAGTTTTGGCAAAGCTTGGGCTTTACATATGAAACTGATTTTTCAAAATCAGAGTTTGAAAATGATTTCTTTTATGAAATCTAAGTTCATATTTAGATTCTTCACAAATTATACGAATCCAGCTACTAAGAAGTTTTAAATTTGATTTCCAAATTATCAAGTTACAATTTTTCAAGGTGTAAGAATGTTTTAAGCATTTCTCTTGCATGCATGTTTAAATCTAAATTTCGATCAATATATTGAAGTGCCTGGTGTTTTTGTTATTGTTTTTAAGGTTGTTGTACCCCATTAAAGGAGTTTTCGTGATGAAGATGACATGGGTGGGATTTGGGTTCAAAAACTCCAAATCCCAACTTTAGAAATGCAATTTGCAGCGCACATAGCACGCTATCCATAATAGATAGCACGCTGTGTATTCTGCAGACGGGACAACTTTTCAGGTTTTCTTAAAACAACCATAACTTTCTCGTTTCAACTCGGATTTTGACGCTCCACATACCCTTGGAAAGCTAAGAGAGAGGAACAACATAGAACCAATAGTTTTTGAAAATATGGTCATATTATTTGGAAAAATGGAGTTGCATAGGGGTAGTTATTGATAAGTGTTTGTAGTCTTTTTAGTTTTGGTTAGTTCAAACACTTAACTAAGAACTAAAACACACCAAAATCAGTTAATAAAATCCAGGAACATTAGGAATCGATGTTGGGTGTGGGACATGCGAACTTCAAGGTGGGTAGTGATCAATATTGCTAGGATTGCAGGTGTACGTGTAAGTAAAGCTGTGAGAATTTTCTATTTCATTTCATTGCCTCTTATCGATTTAGAGTCTTTTTGTAGACATTGTTACTTGTAATCTCACATTATGTTATCCTTGTTTCTATTCATTATTGAATATTGTCAACATGATGCCTTATGTAGTATTTGATTGATTTTTTTCCTAAGCTTGATAATATTCTTGATATATAGTTGATCTAAAGCATGTTATTAGGATATGTTGTGATGAATTAGACTTGTATTCTATTTCCTTGGACTTTGTAGCTTTACTAGCCTTGAGATCCTAGAGACTTAGAAATATTGATCCTTGAAAACTAAACTAAGGATTATTTAATGTCCAATTCACATGGATTTAGATCTACCGGGGTTCTAGCATTTGCCACTACACTTACGCGGCACATGGGGTATGGGACTCGAGGTTGTCGGTAAAAACGAGATAAATGATTTATACGCGTAGAGCATAGCTCTGCCATTTGAGGATTGGTAGAATTTATGAAATATGTAGAACACAACTCCATATAGTAGTGGAAAAGGCTAGGTGACAATTCTCACCGCCGACCAGACGTAGATCATCTCGACTTAGCCTATGTCAGTCTATACTTTTTTAACTGTGGTATTTACTTGCATTACTTGATTCAATAACTTTTTTGCTACTTTATATTTTTAAATACCTTTCTTACGTTTTGGAAATGTAGTATAGAATTCTTTAATTATGACTTAAATATCACTATACTCACCATCTAGTTTGTGACGGTGGGTGTAAGTCCATCAAGCAGCAGTAGGCCGGGGAAGGAGAATATCAATGACTTTCCTTAAGCATTTCAACGACTCTCATATCTCATTTTGTGTATGACTCGACTTCTATTATATTACTGATGCTTATGTCTTTCCAATACATTTTGGGTTGTATATTGGGTTGAGCGTATAGTTCCCCAACTTGAGACTTAGTTATCACACTATATTATTATCCTTATAATATTTATTTGCATGTGATGATAGTTTTCACACTAAGGATTTTTAAATAATAATTGCTTCCGCATAACTTTTAAAATTTCCATGATGATATTAAAATAATAAAAAGTTTTAATTAACTATGAAATCTAATGATATCATGAACGATGTATTACTTATCCTGAACATATGTATTGAGGAGTATTGGAAAGAAAAGCCGACTAACACGTAGTTAAGTCTTACGTGGCTGAGATTAAGGCTTAATTACGAGATTAAGTTGGGCGATGCCCTGTTTAGAAGAAGGGGCCATCATAGCCTCCATAATTTCAGAGCAAACATAACCGCTTCTAACTCCAAATCATGAGTTGGATAGTTCTTTTCATGTATCCTCAGTTGCCTAAAAGCATAAGCTATAACTTTCCCTTCTTACATCAATACACATCCTAACCCTATCTTTCAAGCATCAGTATAAAGAACCAACTCCTTCCCTACATTTGGAAGTACCAATATAGGTGTCAATGTCAACCTATCTCGTAGTTCTTCGAAAGCATTCTGGCATTTTTCAATTCGTTCAAACTGCACATTCTTTTGAGTTAGCCATGTCATTGGTACTGCAATCTTTGAGAAATCTTTCACGAACCTTCGATAGTAACCCGCTAATCTCAGAAAATTCTAATCTCCATCACCATGTAGCCTTAAAACTTCACCTCCGAAACCCAAAACTCGCACTTGCTAAATTTAGCATACAACCGGTGATCCTTCAAAGTCTGCAAATTTACCTTGAGATGTCTCTCATGCTCTTCATGATATTATCGATGAATACAATGACGAACTTGTAAAGGTAAGGCTTAAGACTCCATGCATAAGGTCTATAAACACTACTGATGCATTCGTAAGTATGAATGGCATCACCGTAAACTCATAGTGCCCAAACCTCATGTGAAAACTATTTTCTTTATGTATTCATCCCGTATTCTCAACTGATGGTACATTGATCTCAAATCAGTCTTTGAAAGGAACTTCGTTCCCCACAATTGATCAAATAGGTCATCGATCATAGGGAATGGATATTTGTTCCTAATGGTCACCCGATTCAACTGATGATAGTCGATACACATTCACAAACTACCATCCTTCCTCTTCACAAACAATATTGGGGCTCCTTAAGGCGACATGCTTGGGTGGATAAAACCTTTCTTTAACGATTTATCTAACTGATTCCTAAACTGTGCTAACTCTTTGGGTACCATTCTATAAAGTGGTATGGATATTAGTTTTGTACCAGGAATAATATCAATGATAAAATCAATGTCCCGGGATGGAGGGATTCCAGCAAATCTGAGGGAAAAACTTTCGAGAATTCTCTAACCACTGGAATCTGTTCAAGTTGAAGTTCATGACCATCTTCCTCCATAATTGTGAAACCCATAATATTTCTTAACTCATTGTTAGTTGCTACCTTGCCACGTGTGGCAACTCATTTTGGTGCACTACCTTTGTATCTAAATGGTGGTATACAAGGAATTCAAAAAGTAATTGTCTTACGAAAGTAATCAATATTGGCATGGTAAGCTCCCAAACAATCCATCCCTAACAAGGCATCATACTCTAAATACTCTAACACTCGCAGATCATAGGATAGTACATGATTTCCAATTTTAATAATACATCATTCGCACACCATATTAGGATAAACCTGCTCACTAGTAGTGGTACTCAAAAATAAATTGGTATTAGCTATAACTGGCTTTAGTCCAATCTCATAAATCATTTTACCAGACATAAATGAAACAAAAGACCCAGAATCAAATAAGGCATGCATGCCTCTATCACAAATGTAAGTCGTACTTACCACCAAATGACAAGTGGCTGCAGCATTGACTCTACAACTGAATTCACTCCTCCCTTGGCAGGTTGGGCTACACTAGCTTTTGACACTTCTAGCATCCTAGGATAGTCTGCCTTGTAATGTCCCAGCTGTTTACAGAAAAAACACAATCCCCTAGGCCTCTAAAATGATGCAGATGATGGCCTTTCTGAATTTCTTGCATTCGACCATGTCGGTTATTTACTCTTACTCTGAGTGTTCTCCGACTGTAAAGGTGGAAGTGGTGGCTTATGCACCGAACCATGAGAAGCTGAGGGGTAGGAGTGTGAGAAATCCCTATCGAGGTATGCGGTGCCCTCGAATCCACTCTGGATGTTGCATTCCCACCCGAAGATCATGTTCCCCTAAACTTCATGTTGAACCTATCATTGTGGTACCTTTCTGACTTACTCTTAGCAAACCTTGCTGAGAATATGCTGACAAAGTCTTATACGATGCGGCTGGTATCTTCTTCGTCCTTATCATAGCTGCCTCATACTCTACGGCTGCGTTCACTGCATCATTTAAGTCTCAGCCTAACAATGGCTATAGTGTACTGAACGTCATCCTTTAATCCCTCAATGAATCTAGTAGTCCTTTCTGACTCAGTGGAAACATACTCGGTAGCAAACTCAAACAACTCTAGGAACTTCAGATCATAGTCTCTGACCCTCATGTTTCCATGTTTCAAATAAAAAAACTCTCGTCTCTTAGCATTTGTAATGTCTTTCGAAAATACTTCAAATAGAACAATACCCTGAATTATGACCAAGTCTCCACTGGTTCCTCAGTCCTTTGTGTAGATTTCCACCATTTCTCAACACTTTCCTCCAGCAAGAAAGAAGCTAATAGTACCATAGTAGCATCATCAATCTTCATAAGTTTCATCCTCTTTTCAAGATTTATGATCCATGCCACAGCAACTCCAGTCTTGAAGACCCAAAATATTTTGGTGCATTGTATTTCATAAAATATTTTTGGATCTTGAGCATCCTCAATGTCTCATCATCATGCCTTACCACTAGTACTGGAACTGCGGCAACTGTCGAGTCAGCGGCTTTATCCACTTGAACATTCTCTCCAATAAGTACTCGCGGTGGTAGTGGTGGTTGTAATGGTACCAGTGGTGCCTACTACACCTACTGTCCTTTGATAACATCCATTAGTTCAGCAACCATACATTCATGCGCTGCATTCATGTCCTCAAACTGCTTATGATGATTCTCAGTCATCTCAGCCATACGTTGCTCCATCTGAGCACGCCACTGCCCATCATCAGTCTCCCTGGTATTCCTAGTATCTTGGGGAGCATAGGAACCTCCTCCTCTAGTACTCATTATGCATTGTGAGTATTTTAAGAGAGTTAGTTCCAATCATATTAAATAGGACACAAGATGAAATGAACATTATATTTAAATGATATAAATAATATCGTATAAGCAAATAACATCATAACATATAATGGTTCACTTTCAAACCCTTCCTACCTTAAGTTTGGTCACTTATGCATATTAAATCAATGCAAATCAAATGCCTATACAAATGGTTTCATCACTTAATCTTGACTAACCTATCATAGGTTTAACACTTAGATTTTAAGATGACTTATGTAGAACCACTTTGGTTCTGATTATGATTTCAACTGTAAATCCTATTCCCAATTTTAGGATAGAATTACACATTTCCCTCTAGGCGCCATTACCTAAGGATATTATACCATCTGTGATTTTTCCTAAGTTCAAATGCATATACTAGATACCAACTGTGGTGTTACTTACAAACTTGGATAACCTTAACCTACTTTGTTTCTAGGTTCGTCTAACCTACGGTCTGATACTAACTGAGACGACCCAAACCATGGTGGGCTTGAACCACCTGGCCTAAACCATCGCCAAACCCTCGAGATAACCCAGTGATGGCGGGCGATGATCTAGTCAGCATTAACCTGCGAAAACAAACCATGACATTCTACAAAATAAACTAAGCTAGGCTAATAGGTGCAGAATATAACAAAGCCTTTATTGTCTAATAAAATGCGGAACTAAATTTAGAAGTCTTTCACACCAAATTAAACATAAACTTAATAAGTTATTATAGGTTTAAACATCTACCCAAATAAATCCCTTGTTTATTACATAAAGTTTGAAAGCAAATAGATAATTATTATTAAACCTTGCAAATAAGAAAATAGCTTATATATTAAGCCCTTGCTCTTTCCTTTCTCTTGAGCAGCAGCTAAGGTACTGGGAGGGGGAGGAAAAATAGTGGGTGAGCAAAATATATCAACAGCTCAATAAAGCAGAAGCCTGCTCTATTATCAATCATCCAAGTAATACCTAGTAATGAAATCAAACTAGATTTCAACAGTTCTGATCATAAGATCTATTATCATCTTTCGGGCATTAAAAACATACATAATCAAGCATAATAATATAGCAAGATAAAAGTATAATTCCCAACCGATACTTCAACAAGGATAGCGATGATACAGAATGCCTTTAAAGTAAGAAGAAATGGCAACTGATATATCCAACTGGACAATGGGCAATATCTTATCCTTCCTCCAATGTTGTGGTTGAGGCAACAAGAGGTTCACAAACCTGAATGTCAATAGTCCTATCATGCAGTAAGTCTTCGCTTATCCTTCCCCAACACTGCGGATCAGACAGCCTAGGGTTCATAAGTCTAGCAAAACTCCATAGAGTCATGTCGAAGGAGGGACCGGATGCCTCCGACCTTCCAACTACGGTACCAAGTATATTCATTCAATGTATATCAGTTCCACAGACATCCAAGATATAAAGTAACAAAAAGGGACATGATAAGCAACATATCAAAGAAAGATTTCAAGCAGATTCCAAGTAATTCATAGACCAATTACTGAAATAAAATCCGAATATATCTACTAGCATGAAATGATTGATAATAGAGCAAACCCCACTTACCTCGTAGTGTTGCTATCCTATCCAATCCTAGTTCAAGAAGTTCCTAAACAGGTTCTCTTTGCTCTATATTGGTATATGTTTACATTTCATTATTAGTGTACTTATTTGAAGTAAGTTATATTAATATGCATCAATATCTTGAAAATCCCTTTTCGAATTAATGTCACGCCTTCGCCGCGACGACAAAGGTTTTTGGGGTTAGTTACCACGGCCCCGATCTTTGTCCCGGCAATATATGTTGATAAAACAGTGAATTAAAGTTATTTTCAAAAAATGTAAAATCACTTTTAAATTCTAAAAATCCATCCAGCGTCGTCCCAGTTCGTAGGTGTTACGCATAGGGTGTTTGGCGAGATCGTTAGGTTTGATTCGATAAACCAAAATTATGAGCCAATTATTTGCCAGCGTCGTACGTTGTACATCACTGCACTGGGAGATCGTTGGACTCATCTTGCGTTTTCGTTCCTAAACAGCGTCGTGGCCAGCGTCGTACACCTTGTAAGCAAATCGATGGCACAACGTCGAACCAGAAATCAGAATTCTAAACACGAGAACTGAAAATCCAACTTCCCCAGTGACACGCACCGACCCCCAAGAGTATAAACTCGGTCATAGCAGTTTCAAAACACTCGTTTGAAATCAAAAAACATTTCACCATCACTTTAAATATTCAAATCCAAATCTTCCATTAAAAGCATAACTTAAACTAACATTTTTGAATCAAAACAAGTGTACAAGATTTGAATCCAAAATCAATATATTAAAATCAACGAGGAAATGGCAGAGATAAACAAAATCCAAAACCTAAATATCATGATTCATCTCCTACTTTTAACTTTATGAAAAAAACAAATCAGAAAGTGGAAGATTAGAAAAGAAAGATGAATGATTTACCTAAGCTTGATGTGAGTTCTCTCTCTCCACTAAATCCACCAACAAAGCTTCCTAGGTCTCTTCTCAAGTTCTCCCTTACCTTATTCAAATAAAAGTGGCTAGAAGCCCTAAAAATGGTTTGTATAGCTTGTTAGAGAAGATAGGGTATGGTGGACTAAGTCCAACCTTTCATCTCATCAAGATAAGCTTTAGTGCTAAGATGATTCTAGAGCTCACATTAAGTCCATCTTTTTATGTCTTTTACATATATCCTCTCAATGTATATTTACAATCCTTGCCATTATTCTTTATTTACATTATTTAGTAATTTTCTTTTCCTTTCACTTAGACTAATTCCACCTCTAAGTAACTAGGTATCATATAATACACGCATTAGTCACATCAATACACAAATACTATGCATATCTATTAATTTATTTTTATGTCGGGACTATATTATAGATTTAGAAAATTAGAGGTGTTACACATTTTGTGAAAGTAAAATATTTTTGCACTTGCTCTATAGTATGCTTGGTATTTTATAGCAAACCAGTGACATCGTTTTCCCCTTAGCAAATTATTCTATAGACATAGTGATTCACATTACCAAAATAGCACTGTCACTACTAACAATGAGCTATACCTATTCTAAGATGTTGTCCCATCCCAATGACACACACTTAGATACAAGCAACGACAACCATTGCAACTACTCCATAAAGAACGAACCATTTCCTTTCCCTTCAAACATCACCCATTTACATTACCCAAGTGAAATAGTAAGTACTCACAATGACCTATACTTATCTTAGCCTCCTCTCCAATGGCAATAAGAAAAAATTCCCGAGCAAAGGAAAAAAACCCTACATATGCACAAATAGAAAATGAAAAACTAGCTTCATGCTCCCTTTCAAACACCATCCCTTTACATTACCAATCAATGGATACATCTAATACTTTTCTCATCAAAAAACTGCATCCCTATTACTACATCTACTATACACCTCACCTCATTTCTTTTACTTCAACTACTATACTATCTTCAACAATGTCTATATCGCCAAAACCATCAACATATACCAATAACTTTGTCCTGCCACACCTAATCTTCTACTGTAGCTAAACAATCAACAATTTATCCATTATAATTACATGTGTACCATCTATATATGTAGACATTTCCTATCATTGAACTACATCTACTTTCAGACAAGCATATACCATAGTTTCTCGACACCTCAAATACTGCATTCCTTCAAATACATGCATAAAAATATTCATACATTCACCATTTCTTCTTCATTACATACAACTTCTTCAAAATATCAATATGACATTCACCATGCCTAAGACAAAGAAGTTCTTAAACGACATCAAAGAAACATCAAGGGACTGGATAGCACATGTTCTGGTTCAAAAAGAATTTGAACCTAAGCTTTCTATAAGTGGAATAACACGTATGCAAAATCTAATATTCGTTGATGAACAGGTAACCTATAACTACTAATACATGCATTATCATTCACACAAATACAAACTAATTTTCTCGATAGTCATTATCATAGTCCCATATATTAACACCACGTAACATCCACTTACCTTTCATCATATTAATTTTTATATGTTGCTCAAACTTTTAAACATATACATCTTCTTAAAGTATTTACAAGTTCATAAGTAATGCTCGACAAACAATTTTCATTTCAGTAATGTGACTTTCCTTTTTAGAATTATATTTTCCTTCTACCGATACACAAATACTAAGATTTACTTGAAAAAAGTAAAGAATTCCAAATAACAAAGTCGTGCATTCTTACACAACTAACTGAATTGCAAAGAAATTACTCCCAATCACTAATAATTACAAAACATATACTTACTTGTACAAGTAACAAATTTAATTATCTTACTATTGTTATTAGTTCGCGCCGCGTTAATTAAGAATTTCGCTTAGTCGCGTTGTGCAGCGCGTGTAGTGACGAGAGTGTGCGACGTCGCAGATGCGCGTAACGCGCGTGTGTACGGGCGATGGGATTTAACTCGTCACATCACATCACACATCACATCAAGAGTCACATCAACTATTCATCATCATTGCTTTTTGGTCCTTTCTCACCAAATAACAAAAAGAATAAAAAAAAAATAGTTTTGAGGACTTTTGGGGCATCGGCACCCCGGCACAATTCCAAAATGTGCCGAAATTAAACTTTTTGGAAATAAAAGCTCAGATTTTTAGTCACACATTATAAATTCTTTTAATGTGACTTTAAAATAACAAAAGTGGTATAATTGGATACCAAGAATTTAAGAGACTGTAGTCGGGTATCAGGCGCGTATCTCGAGGCGTGCGCGGGAGGTTCGAAAGCGTTCGAGGTAAGTAAACCCACGAGAAAGTTAGTTTAGAATTTACTTATTTTCCTTGTAAATTATTTATTTCGCATTACTTTTCGCCAGTTCAGTTTGCATTGTTACTCTATTCCCGCGTGTGTTTGTGTATGGTCGACGGGACGGTGATCTCAAGAGATGTGTTGGACGGGGTCTACCGTTCAACAGATTCCTCTCATTTGAGGCGTTGGGCGGAAGTCTAACTTCCGATCAACATGTTTCCTCTTTCGACCGTGAAGAGGGGGTGTTGATTTCTTCACCTTCAGGGCCTTCTCGGTTTAGTTTTTGTCCCATGTTCGACAGCTATACACCACACTTGCATTCCGTATTGTTGATTATCTCACGACTTATATTCATGCTTTATATTTCAGTTCATTTACTTTATATGCATGAATTGTAGCCGTTTTCTTGGAATTCTTGTGAATACTAACTGAATTTCTCTGGGATTTACTTATCTCTGGATTTGTCATTGTTTTTGGTGACAAATCGCAGATCCTGCGACAAGCCGCGGCAAATGAGTTTTAGGCGACTACGTCTAAGTAGGGAGAGGCCGCCACTTTTTGCATAGGTAGTTGTATGTATCTATTAACTACTTTATGACATTTTGGGATGACTTGTATACCCGATACATGTATATGCTCACCGTTGTACTTTTGTCGCTTTTGATATACATGGTATCTATTACCGGATTCCACACTATAGGGTTAATTATACAAATGCAAACTTTTCCTTCATACGGCGTTTGCATGTTTTTTTTAAAGGCTTCCGCTTGATATTTAATAACTTAATAAGTTGTGAATAACTTAACTTAGTCAATTTGATGAGAATATCCATAAAAAATCTTCATAAATATTAAGTTAAGGCAAATAAGGTATGTATAAAGGTGTAGGTCGCAGCGAAACAAAGTTAAGTGTGCGGTGACGTGGCATGCTTGGTGACGTGTTCCGCGACGTGGCGGTGCCCGGTTTGCCTTGGAATTTGGGGCCGTCACAGTTGGTATCAGAGCTTAGGTTCAGGCGAACCTAGGGGAAAGTTTAATACAACCGAATAAAACTTAACAACAAACATTAGATGTGGAAACCCGAAGATCCTGACTTAGAACTTTAGTTGGGAAGAGAACATGGGACGGGAAGTGCCAAGGCTTATATGTATATATTTTGATGTGTAATAGTATATACGCGTATACGAGGTTGATACAGGACTTCGCTATTGCATAGATACGACATGGACGGACAACCGACTCCACCTTCGGAGGATGGTGGACAGACGAGTAATACTACGCCTATCGCGACTGATCAGAGTGTACTCGATCGGATTGCGGCACACGATCAACAGGTTCGAGCAGATAATGGCCTTGCTCCGTGCTCAAACAGCGGCTATCGCGACGCTTACAGCCGCTATCACACCAAGCGCCACCGAGCCGGCAGCCGCGCCGATTATTCTTCGGGTATGTCGGCTTCACCGCTTATGGCGGAGACTCGTACGGAGATTACCACCCCGCTCTACACATGCAAAGGACACTAACACAGACCCCCACAGAGATCACATTTGAGGCTTCCCCGTCACTGAGGCTAAGCTTCGACGAAGGAGTTTGTGAGATTTCAAATGGATATTTCACTGGAGGCGGAGACCGAGGCACATGAGATGGCTTCTTGCACACGAGAAATTACATAATCTTCGAAGATCCACGACGTATTCGCGCTAGATATCTGGATATATGCTCCGAGGAGAGGCCGGGGTTGGTGGACCGCTCGTACTCGAGACTCATGGAGAGCCGACTACTGGGGCTCTGCCAGTGTGCCTTTTATGACCAAGACATACCGAGGAGATACAATTACGTCCGAGACATGAGTTTTTGTGTCTTAGGCATGGTAATCGTACAAAGGTCCAAGACATGGAGAGGTTTCGCTACCTATTACGTTCGGCGGCGATTTAGCTTCTACGTATCGTGACCAGGTTCACTACTTCGGAGTCGGACTTAGAGATAAGATTGCGAGCGCAGTAGTATCAGGTGGAGCTCGTACACTGCAGGAGATCTACGAGAGGGCCTTAGCCCATGAGACATATCTTATCTTTCGTGCCGCGATGCCCATGCCACAGTTGGCATCGGGGTCGTCCCAGCAAGGCACCAGGTCTGACATGAAAGGGAAGAGGATCATCGATCACGGAGATAGGGAGGACAGAGGCCCAAGCATGAGGACCACCAGGCGATCAATTCTCATGCGATAGTACCTGCACAGTCAGCACAACTGTCAAGTGGTGGTTATGCACCGCGGCCTTGGTAGAGAACCACCCAGGATCAGGGAGGCAGGGACGGAGGACAGTATGGTCAGAGTCATGATTATAGGGCTAGCGACAAGGGGGGTCGGGGCTCTGGACATAGGCGTAATGTCACATGTTTCGATGTAGGCGTAAGGGGCACTACAAGAGTGAATGTACTAGGGAGCCAACCACCACTAGCAAATTTCACCAAAGCCAGGTGCGGGCGAGGAGGAGGTGCACGCAGCTGTCGCACCGTATCGCGACGCGTCTCAGCGATTCGTCGAGGGTATTTGATTATTTTTGTCGCCCTTTGCATACATTGATAGATTTTGGTTGTACGTTATCATTTATTTCGAGACGAATGGTAGGAGAGTTGGGTTGATACCTGAGAGCGTTAGCACCCACCTTATCCTCGCACGACGACCCGAAGATAAGATATGTCCTAATCGGATTTGTAGAGATTGTCCAACCGAGGATGGTGGTCATTAGTTACCCATAGATCCGAGTATTAGAGTACCTAGAGTTCGATATACTCTTGGGAATGGATTGGTTGGCGCCAAACCACGCGCGTGGGGAGTGTGGATGGAGTGGGTGGTCTTGACCCACTCTACTTGGGGTCCCAGCGACCTGCGAGGTCGGAATGAGACCTGCGAGGTGGGATTAGACCCACGAGGTAGGAGACCGGCGAGGTAGGACTAGGCCTTCACAAAATTAATTTACTTGAGATTTCCAAATGCGACTGCGAGGCTCGAATGAGACCTGCGAGGTGGGATTAGACCCACGAGGTAGGAGACCGACGAGGTAGGACTGGGCCTTCACAAAATTTCTCTACTTGGGGTTCCAGCGACCTGCGAGGTCGGAATGAGACCTGCGAGGTGGGATCAGACCCACGAGGTAGGCGACCGGCGAGGTGGGACTGGGCCTTTACAAAATTTAATTATTAGTTCAAATAATAAATGTTTGGAGAGGGTGACGTTGTATCATTTTATACCTAGCCACCTGATAGGTGAGTTAGGGCTCGACCATATTTTGAGCCAACACATGTCATTATTGGCATGACAGACGAAAGTGAGATGTTACCATAACCAAATTGGCATAGGATGCATTTTTTTGGTTGACAAACGAAAAATTGCCGAGAATATTTACGTAAGCCATGACTTTCTAGGTCAATGCGCCACCAGTTTGAATGTTGCAACAAGTAAGGAAGGGCAGAGCCCGAGGATGTAGCTGTCGTTAGGTATGAGATCGTTATAGATCACACGAAGATTTGGAAGACTAATCAGAGGTTACAAGCTGCGAAGGACAGACAAAAGGAGTACTCGAACAAAGACCGTGACGGGCTGAGTTATTAAGTGGATGATTTGTTCGACTTGAAGGTTTATCCCTTGAAAGGTCCCATTGGGGAGAGAGTCTCTACCATGCGAAGGCGATACTCCACTTGTTCCAAGGTAAATACCGAATTAAATCTGAATTTCGGGACGAAATTCCCCTTAGTTGGGAAGATTGTAACGACCCGCTTTAATTAATCCCGATTAAGCGGCTAATTACAAATTAATATCATAAGCTCAGACCTACGTGGACGTCATGGGAAAAGTCTATGACAAGCCTAATAGGGAAATACGTTACTTTTGTGTGGCGAATATTTAATTATCTTACTATTGTTATTAGTTCGCGCCGCGTTAATTAAGAATTTCGCTTAGTCGCGTTGTGCGCGTGTAGTGACGAGAGTGTGCGACGTCGCAGTATGCGCGTAACGCGGGTGTACGGGGCAGTATGGGATTTAACTGTCACATCACATCACACATCACATCAAAAGTCACATCAACTATTCATCATCATTGCTTTTTGGTCCTTTTTCACCAAATAACAAAAAGAATAAAAAAAAAATAGTTTTGAGGACTTTTGGGGCATCGGCACCCCGGCACAACTCCAAAATGTGCCGAAATTAAACTTTTTGGAAATAAAAGCTCAGATTTTTAGTCACACATTATAAATTCTTTTAATGTGACTTTAAAATAACGAAAGTGGTATAATTGGATACCAGGAATTTAAAAGACTGTAGTCGGGTATCAGGCGCGTATCTCGAGGCGTGTGCGGGAGGTTCGAAAGCGTTCGAGGTAAGTAAACCCACGAGAAAGTTAGTTTAGAATTTACTTATTTTCCTTGTAAATTATTTATTTCGCATTACTTTTCGCCACTTCAGTTTGCATTGTTACTCTATTCCCGCGTGTGTTTGTGTATGGTCGACGGGACGGTGATCTCAAGAGATGTGTTAAACAAATTCCAAGATAGCCAATATAACTATACCAAAACTTAATTCTTCATTTGACAAACAAACTACAAGTTAGCAATCAATATTTCAAGCCTATGAATATACCTGCACATATATGATTACAAGTTATACTCTGATGACCTGCATCATAAATTTATTTCCTATATTTCTTCCATCTATTGTCTTTAATAAATTATTATTACCCTTTTTCATGGATAGACACATAGTCTTTCTTCGAAACATTTATTACAAAATATCATTATTTTAACCCTTAATTCTATATTTCCTATATCTTTGACTCATTATCTTTCTTTTCATATATAAAATTGAAAAAACAAGATATCAAGATCACTCACTTACAAATAAACAAGTACTAATAACATAAGGTATGATATATATCTTAAAAAAACATTCAATATTGTTTACTATACATATATGTCCTAAAATATTGTAAGCATTCCACCATTCTAAAATAGAAATCTATGTTCTATATTTCTTTCTTTTATTATTATTCTGAAAATATTATTTTTGCTTCTCATTTTCAATTACGAAACAAAAAAAAGTAGCACATGACGTTTATTTTTTCTGCAGGATTCGAAGATGCAAGCAACTATATTCGATGAAAATATTGAACATTTTGAGCATACCCTCGAACAGAACAAAGCTTACGCCATCTCTCATACTCGCGTGCAACTTATAAACATTAAGTTTCAAAGCGTGTCGAACAAATATCAATGGACCTTAAATAGAAATACTTTAGTTCAAGAACTTCCTCCTGCAAAAGCCTTTGTACAAGAAGTGAAATTCACACCATTGAATGAATTACAACACTTGATCAATTCTAACGATTCAGTTAGTAAGTATTTCATTTCAACACATTATATCATATTATACTCTATTTATTAAATTGCAACATGATAATGATATATATATATATGTATATTCATTCTATAGATATAATGGCAATTGCACTAATGATCGACCAACCACGTCGCATACACGCAAGGAATGGAGAAGCAACAATACAAGAAATCATTGTCATCGATGAAAGGTAAGCACATATTTCTAATCACAGTTATATTTTACCTGCTACTTCTCTTTGTTAATGTATACAACTGCAACATGCTACCTATGATCTTCACAATGTGAGAAAACTTCTCACTTAAATATAGACAAAGCATTTCCAATGTCATTTCTTCAAAGCCACTTATTGTTGCTATCCATTTGAAAGTTGGCATCCATAACGATAAATAAGCTGTATTATCAATTTCCATATAATAACGTCTACAATACAGACATAACTGCTCAATATACTATCACTGAATTATGCATACACATATAACTAACAGGAATATCCTTGTCAACAAGGTCAACAAAAGTTTTGCACATGACATATGATGACAATCGAACACGTCACCTTAAACAATATTATATGTACTTATATCCATTTATTACAAGTTATATATACATAAACTCTTCTACTAACACAACTACTCCATTACTGGTCAGAGTAGCATAAAACAGCTTTGGATTGCTTCATTGATGATGACACAATTTCACTCATTCCTAACATTTCATCAGCTGCCATGACAATGAACACAATCTCTCGCATTATGGATCTACTTGATACAGTCTCCCAAGTAAATAAACTCAAAATCATCTACATAATATCACAACAACAACAACATATAGACCAAAAAGAACAACCAAATTCATAGTAAAAAAATTTTTCCTTTCCATAGGTTACTTCGTTCACTCTTAAAGCAACAAGCTCAACTAAGTACCAAAATTGACCCTACTAGTATATGAGCTTTAGTAAATGCAAATGATTCATATCTGCTGAATACGAAGAATAATTCAATTGCTTACAATGCAAAAATAAAACTGGTCACAGACTTCCAAAGTTAAAAAAAAAAACACCTTTCTCCTTACATAAAAAACACAATGCACTTAACTTTTTATTTGTTCCTAATTATCCTCACAGGTCACAAAATTCAAGTCCAACTAAAAGATGACTTTAGTTCAGCGGACACTTTGCTTTCAACATTCCTGCATAACAACTACAACAAAAAAGCGTTTATCAAATAATGCAACTTTAGCAAAAAGTATACTCCATGACTCCTCTAACAATACAAATTTTACAACTACATAGCATTCCATCTATAACATTTACATTATCACCTTTCTTCAATCCTATAACAACCTCTCCAATTATAAACAAAGATATGACATGCATAATATCAATTACAATCGATAACATGGAGACAACAACGCAGCAATGAAGAATGTCATCTGCTCAATTCATCTCTATACAGAAGAATCATACTTCTCCCACGCATCACAGTCACACGGAAGTAGCACAAGTTCAACATCTCAACTAAGTTGTGAATCATCTATAGAGAAATCCACTTCATACAATAGTGACAAAGACAAAGCACCTGAAACATACGAGGACAGTAAGGAGATAATCTTATTTACTCCCAAGAGCTCTTCAATCACAACAAAAGAGAAGCAGCAATCATTTTCGATTCTTCGAACAAAATGCACAAGCATGATAGTGCAATGTAAATCTCTACAAAAGTAACAACTTTTTCTGTCAATATGTATGTATAAATATGGTTCTCTATATGTCTATATCTGTCTTACAATCTTCATTTCCATATGCACCTTTACTACATATTTTATATATATATTTATATATATATATATATAATTGTTCTTCCCTTTCCGTGCAATAACTATTAATAATTTACTAAGCTAATTTATTGTAGACATAGAATAACCTAATTCAATGAAGTACTACAACACAAACAATACATAACATCACTCCCATTAAGATACACTATATCTACACTAACATTAAACACAATAATATATATTATACTATCCACGTATTACCACAGAAATTTTGCGACCTCAAGCGCAACGAGAGGTCTATACTTACAAGTACCCCAACTAGTAGATAAAGATATATAGATAAAGTCGTAACTATGTTCCGACCCATGTTTCTTGAAAAAAAAAAAGTTCCTATCCATATATCGCGGTGTCCACAATTCCTGACTTTGTCATATTGATCCTCAATTTTCTTATTCTGATGGGCCCGTAAAAAATCAGAGGGTGTTATAGAGAGGGTGTTTTGGGGAACTCACTTCATCTTTAATTAAATGCGCACTGTCTCAACAGCCCTACTTCTGTTGTAGCAAAATAGTAAATGCATGTCACGGTCACATGAAACAACAAAATTACTCTATAGAAAAAAAAAATCTATCCAGCTGTAAATCTAGTGAAAGTGAAACCCGTCCCCATGCACGTACAATACTGACAAATGAAAATTAATTTCGATTGACATACTTGCACAATTAAATGCGCACTGTCTCAACAGCCTCAATTTTCTTATTCTCATGGGCCCGTAAAAAATCAGAGTGTGTTATAGTGAGGGTGTTTTGGGGAACTCACTTCATCTTTAATTAAATGCGCACTGTCTCAACAGCATCAACTTTTTTTTTTTTCAAAAAATTTATTTGGACTCTCTTGAATCAGGACTCAAAAATTTTGTTGTTAACAATTTAAGATATCTACTTAAGTAAAAGACTTAATTACTTTCTACCCCTAAACACCAATAATAAATTTAAATTAAGAGTTTTTATGTCTTTTTGATTATTTGAGTCCGGACTTTTTGAGTCATCTAAGATTTTTTTTTTTTCTTAAATAACATTCACCAACTTAATTAATACATTTATATGATCTTATATGTTACTAGTTGGTGAATGTTATTTAAGAACTAATAAGTATTTTTTTTTATACCAGGCGACTTTCTTGCTTACTTTCGACGCTGATTGGATAATTTTTATTGGAATATAATTTTTTAATTCACTTTTGACACCAATTGAATAGTTATTATAAAAATATGATTTTTAACCCCTTTTTTACAAATGCAAATGAGTAGGGTAAAATATTTTACTCGTTTTATTCTCCATTGGGGATTCCTACTACAATTTTCATAGAGATTTTTACAGGAATGAGGAATCTCCATAGAGAAATTTTTTTCTCATTCCATTCCCATTAAAGATCTCCGTGGGGGTTCTAAAAAAAAATTGTAACAAATATGGTGTCAAATATACATACATAACAACATAATTGTTGAAACTCCAACAAAATTAAAAAAAAAAATCAACATACCATGTAATAAAAATTCTAACTGCTAAGTGTTAACAATTATAATTAAGTTTCTACAAAATCATTGGCACATGCAAAACGAAAGTTCAAATTCAAAATATTCATTAAAGTCACTATCTCTTAAAACCACTAAGTCATCAACGTTTTTTGTACTTTTGATCATAAAATTCTAAAATATAAATATAATTGCAAACAATTCAAAACAAACACATATAGTTATTAGTTAACCAAATAAATTAAAATTATAAATCTCATTAAGAGGTTTCTGTTATATGTATTAGTGTTTCGGAGTGAAAACTATTTAATATTATGTAATATTTATATATAAATATCATATGGTATATATATAAATAATAAATATCATATAGTGTATAAATTGACATATATATGGGGATCCCCATGGGTAGATATGTATCCTAGTGAAAATTATCCATGGGTATCCCCATAAGGATTATAGGTAGGTCTCCATGTGAGGATTACACGTGGGTATCCCCTTGGGGATTATCTGTAAGATTATCTATGAGGATCCTTGTGGGAATATTTTAATACATGTACCCGTACCTATACCTGTGTGGGTTTGAGATTTTGTACCCATTCCCACGCCCATCCCCATTTAAAATCTTCATACCCGTATCTATTAGGGTAAATTTCCATCACCCAAGGGTATTTTCCTACCCATTTGCATCCCTAGTACGTGTCATGCGATGCAACAATTGCTCGACGCTTACTCAGTCGATCTCAATTTGGCGGTGCAAGATTCTTTTTTATATTAATTATTTTTAATTGATCTTCATTTGAGCTACGTAAGTACCTATAATTGCAATACAATGTTGTAGATTGAATTGAGATATGAGCGCGTACATATTCTTCGCTAAAGCGTGTCAATAAATCATTGTGTAGCAAATGTATGTCTCAAAAATACGTAAAATGCACACCTTAAAAGTATGTCAAATATAGTTGGGACATTAGACTTTGATGCAAATAAGAGTTTGTGTTAGATTAAGATTTCTTATTTATTAGATAAGATTATTGGAGTTTGTGTTAGATTAAAATTTCTTATTTATTGGAGATAAATTATATAGAGTTTTAGTTAAGTTTAAATTCATTATTATAATAGGAATTCTACTTAGAGTGAAATAATGTGTTAACTTAATTAGACATAATATATATATATATATATATATAAAGGCTTGATTAGTTATTAAATGGGGGTGGATTATTATGGATAAATAAAATATGGGGATTTGAGAGAGAATATTTCTTTGTTTGTTTTGGTTTCTTGAACTTTGTGTTTTCGATCACAAGTTAGAAACGTGTTTCTTCAATTCGGTATTCATAGAATTAACGAATTGATAGAAAAATTTATCTATTTCTTTGAGGCGAGCAATTGGTCAATTCATCGCTGCATTAGTTGGTATCAGAGCGTCAAGGTCCTATGGTCCTCCGCAATGCAGCCGAAAAGACAAGTCCGATATGAAAACTATGTAGATGAGGTTTCTCCAAGAGATACGACACATGTCGATCAAAAGATGGATCAACTAATGAATTTAGTTGAGAATCTAGCACTTTAAGTACAACAGTTGTATCAGTATCAAGTGCAACAATTGCAGCAACAGAAGCAACCACAACAACCTCGTCAACAACGTCAATAATGGTTTGAAGACGAAGTGCCTACCGATGAAGTAGAGTGTGATGAGAAGCCAAAAGAGGATTATTCCGACGAGGTGGAATTTGTATCCAAGAAAGAATATGGAGTTATTTTTCTTTACAATGACGGCAAAGTAGATCCGATCTTCTTCGAGGAGGCTCCAATAACTTTGACGAGACGCCAAAATTTGACGGTGATGGGCATGACTTCGTGAAAGAAAAACTAGTCTTTGGAGACGATGGGTTTTTTCATCGAGGTGATTTTCCATTCTAAAAGCCCTCGGGTGCTTGAAGAAGTAGTTGGCGACGAGGTCGTCAAACATTGAATAGACAACTACCCGATTTAAGGAGTTGTGGAGACAAAAGTGAAGTTCGCGATGATGAAACACTTTTGTTCATTGACTAACATTACGAACAACAAGTTAGTTGAGGAAGTTCTACAAAACCCTCTCAATGATGTGTTCGTTGACAAATTTAATTTGTTAATTGAAGTTTCAAGCAATGTTCCAAATATACATGTTCCGTCAAGTAACGATAAATTTGTCGAAATTGTGTTTGAGGAAGAGTTGGCTATCTTTGAAGATTTTGTTATTGAAGCTCACAAGACAAGGGAGAAGACTAAAAGTCGAGGTCAAATTTTTTAACTGAGGGAGCATGATGAAGATGAAGATGAAGACCATAAAAGTCATGTGCAGGAGAATAATTCTTGCATTAAATTCGGGGACGAATTTTTCTCAACCGGGAGAAAATGATGCAAATAAGAGTTTGTGTTAGATTAAGATTTCTTATTTATTAGATAAGATTATTAGAGTTTGTGCTAGATTAGGATTTCTTATTTATTAGAGATAAATTACATAGAGTTTTAGTTAAGTTTGAATTCATTATTATAATAAGAATTCTACTTAGAGTGAAATAATGTGTTAACTTAATTAGGCGTAATATATATAAAGGCTTGATCAGTTGTTAAATGAGGGTGGATTATTATTGATAAATAAAATATGGGTTTTTGAGAGAGAGAGAGAGAGAGAGAGAGAGAGAGAGAGAGAGAGAGTATCACTTTGTTTGTTTTGGTTTATTGAATTTTGTGTGTTCAATCACAAGTTAGAAACACGTTTCTTCAATTCGGTATTCACGAAATTAACAAATTAATATAAAAACCTATCTATTTCTTTGTAGCGAGCAATTGGTCAATTCTTCGCTGCATCAGACTTTCTTATACTTGGGTGATTAGTCGAGATAGTAGGCTTTTGTTGACTTCTTATGCTGGTTTTTTTTTTTTGGCTAAGTGGGCTAATTATATATTCAAATTTAATTATTACTAAAAAAGATTTCTTGGAAGCTGCTCTATTGGCTGCTCCGTACTGGTCCCATAATAGTTGACGCATTTTGGCTTAGCTTGTCACACGAATTAAGAAAATAATTGATTTACCATAAAAGATCATAAAAGACTAAATTATCCTCTCTATAAATGGTTTTATTTATGATTGGTGATGAGTGTCGCGAAAAAAAAAATGTTGCCAATGACTGATTTGATTGGAGTTAAAATTGGAAATGAAACCAATGCTTCTTGATTTCATAATATGACATGTTTATTGAGACGAAAAATATCTCAAAATGCGACAACTATTATGAGACGAATGAGTAATTAATAAATTTTATATAACCCAAAATCACCGTAGACCGTAGAGTATAGCTACGAGCCTACGATCGTCAAGCACTACAAAAATTATGCAAGAATAGCAACAAAAATTAGCGACAGAATATAGTCCGTCGCTAATTAGCAACGAATATAAATTTTGACTGGTTTGACCAAATATAGATGGATCAGCTACGAATTACAAACAAATAACAACAACAATATAGCCTGAGTCCCAAATTAACTAGGGTCGGCTACATGGATCAAACTTTTCCATTATGCTCGATTAAGTGCAATTGATGGTGAGCTTTGCAAACCATTCAAATCCCTCCTAATTAATGCATCCCATGTTAACTTTGGTCTTCCTCTACCTCGTCGAATTTCTACAGTTTCTATTGATTCAAGTTTTCTAGTTGGAACATTTGTAGGCTGTCTTTGCAGGTGACCAAACCATCGCAACCGTCCTTCCCTAATCTTTGTATCAATTGATGCTACTCCTACTTGTCTTTGAATTTTTATATTTCTTATTCTATCTTTACGAGTTTTACCACACATCCACCTAAGCATCCTCATTTCTGCTACGTTCATTTTATGTAATTGTTGTTGCTTTACCGCCCAACATTCACTTCCATAGAGCATAGCTGGCCTAATTACGGTCCTATAAAATTTTTCTTTTAACTTAGTAGGAACATTTCGATCACAATTCACCCATATTGCACTCCGCCATTTCTTCCATCCAGCTTGAATTCTATGTGTGACATCATTTTTCAATGTTACCATCATTTTGTATGATTGATTATAGGCATCTAAAGTGGTTTACTTTAGGAACTTCTATTTCTCCTAATTTTACCACTTCGTCATCTCGATGTCTAGTGTTTTTAAACTCGCAGTGTATGTATTCGGTTTTCGTCATACTCAACTTAAAGCCTTTAGATTATAATGTATTCCTCCATAATTCTAATTTCCTATTCACTCCATCTTTAATTTCATCCATGTTGAGTCGTTAATTATGCAATATTATATATAAATTATTTATATATTTCTAGTGTAAAGTCTCCAAAATACTAGCCTAATTGCATTTATTTATTATTTTCAGGGTTATTGGAGTGCGCGGTTAAATTCGGGGCGAAAAACTACGCAAAATCGAGTATTCATATGTCTGGATATGTTTTACCCTAAAAATCGCGCTAGTGCGCATCTCGAGGCAAATTTGGTGGGGTTTACACGTGAGACACGAAAGAGATGATGTGGCCAATGGTGCTTCCGTGATTTAAGGATATAAGTTAGGAATGTTTTGCTTTTAATAGGAATATAATATATATATATATATATATATAATATATATATATATATATATGGGAATGAAATAAAGAAGGGAGGGAGAAATAGAAACTGATGATTGCTATTGGAGATATGCATCGAAAAAAAAAAG
Organism: Stephania yunnanensis; assembly: GCA_039657365.1. Lineage (NCBI taxonomy): Eukaryota > Viridiplantae > Streptophyta > Magnoliopsida > Ranunculales > Menispermaceae > Stephania > Stephania yunnanensis. Next base: position 4,238,511 of record CM077588.1, on the reverse strand, counting down.
AAAGAAAATCGGAAAGAAAAGAAAGTGGAAAAACAGGGGCGGTTTATATTTTTTCTTCTGGACGGCTCTCTCTGGCTTTTCTCTCTTCTTGGCCGAACGCCTTCTCTCCCATTTTTTTTTTTTTTTTTTTTTTTCCTTTGTGTTCTTTGATGCGAGGCTAAAACTTCTAGCCTAGGCAAGACTGCGAGGATGTTCGACTGCGCATATCAATAGATTTGTGAGATTTATATATTTTAATTTCAATCTTTTCATTATATTTTATTTTCTTTGGTATTGTTTCAATAATTGAAGTTAAACACTTGTTTAAACTTTGATTTATTTGTCAGTGAGTCGTAAGCATCCGTATTTGTGCAATAAGACCACACTAGTGGCGATTGACCATACCAATTGATTAGTCTCTTTTGGGACCGGTTGAATACCATAGGGATCTAGGCTAAATCGGACACACTAGTGATCCGATTGTCTAGGTGTAGTGCCTTCACGAAGCTCAATGCGGTCAACACAGTAAACATAATTCACTTGAATATATAGTTATGTGTTTGACTAGGGAAGTAGTCATCGTCGTACCTTGGCTATCGAGATTTGGAAGTGCGAGGAACCGCGTGCGTCACCGGGTCTATAGCTACACTAGGATATTTTGATTTGCATACTTTACATAAATCGACGACCAAATCCAATCTTTTACCGAACCAAACTTGTATGTCTTGACCTAGGTATTTTTATTAATTATTTTATTTTCAATTTTATCTCCTTTGCTTTAATTACTTCTTTATTAGTTTAATTAATTCAATTCTCTATCAAACCCCGATTTCCCTTTTTGTTCTTTTTAAACCTTAGAAAGATTACCAATCCTTGTGGGTTCGACCATTTGCCACTATTCTACAAAAATAGTTGGTTCAGGTATTTTTAATTTTATCCTGCAAAATAACATATATCATGGTATATCCTCTTGAATATGTCTAGTTAGTTCATCATCCATAACTAAAGTAAATAGAAATGGGCTTAAAGCCGATCCTTGATGTAGTCCCATCGTAATGAGAAATTCTTTTGTAGCTCCTCCAAATGTCTTTATACTCGTTACTACTTCATCATACATATCCTTAATAGTGTCTATGTATATAGCATGCATTTTTTTCTTTCTAGAACCCACCAAAGAACATCTCTAAAAATCCTATCATATGTTTTTTCTAAATCTACGAATACCATATGAAGATCTTTTTTCTTTTCTCTATATTTTTCTAACAATCGTCTTACAAGGAAAATCGCCTCCATAGTTGACTTCCCGGGCATGAAACCAAATTGGTTCTCTGATATTATTATTTCTCTCCTTAGCCTATTGTCACTTATCATCTCCCAAAGTTTCATAGTGTGACTCATAAGTTTAATTCCATGGTAGTTTGAGCAACTTTGAATATCTCCTTTGTTTTTGAAGATTAGCACAAGTGTGTTTCTTCTCCAATCCATTGGCATCCGTTTTGATTTTAAAATTTTATTGAAAAGTTTTGTTAACCAAGTCAATACAATTTCTCCTAAGCATTTTCAAACCTCTATGTGTATTTCTTTCGGGGCCACATGCTTTCCCTATTTTCATTCTTTTCAACGCCTCTTTAACTTCTACAATTTTAATATTGCATGTATAGTTTATATTTCTTTCTTGGTGTGGTTTTCATCTATTATAGTATCAACTTGGTCATCATTAAATAAACTATCGAAGTAACTTCTCAATCTCTCCTTAATATCATCCTCGCACGTTAAAACATTTTGATTTTCGTCCTTAATACATCTTACGTGACTTAGGTCTTGTTTCTTTTTATTTCTTAATTTGGCTAGCCTATATATATATATATATATATATATATATATATATATATATATATATATATATATATATATATATTTTTTTTTTTTTTTTTTTTTTTTTTCGACATCTCTATTACCTAACCTTGTATATAGATCTTCCATGAAATTTGTTTTAGCTTGACTAACTACTTTTTTAGCTTGTTTTCTAGCTTCTCTATATTGATTGTATACATCTTCATCTTGACACTTAGGTATTTTCCTATACATCTCTCTTTTAGTCTTAATTGCTCGTTGGACATTCTCGTTCCACCACCATGTTTCCTTTTTGGAGGTCTCAAGCCCTTAGATATACCTAATACATTTGATTCCACTATCCTTATGCAATTACTCATTTCTAGCCACATTGTATTAGCATCTAAGTCAAGATTCCAAACATTTTCCTTTAGTAATTTTTCTCTAAACTCCACTTGTTTACTATGTTTTAGGTTCCACCACTTTATTATAGGGTTGCTAACTCTTTTATTCATATTATGTCGTCGTGTTAGCTTAATATCAAGTACTATTAACTTATGCTGGGTAGTAAGGGCTTCACCAAGTATTACTTTGCAGTCTCTAAATATTTTTCTATCTATTTTTCTTGTTAAAATAAAATCTATTTGACTCTTGTTATGATCACTACTAAAAGTAATTGTATGCGACTCCCTCTTCCTAAAACTAATATTTGCTAAGACAAGATCGTATGTTGAAGCAAATTCTAAGATTGATTCTTCTTCTTCATTTCTATTACCGTGACCAAAACCTCCATGAACTCTCTCAAACCCATCGTTACTTGCCCCGACATGCCCATTTAAATCTCCTCCAATCAAAACCTTTTCATATAATGATATACTTTGCATAAATCCATCCATATCGTCCCAAAACTTGCGTTTGATGCTCTCGCTTAATCCTACTTGTGGTGCATAGACGCTAAGTATATTAATTTTTTTATCTACAATAATTAATTTAACTAGAATCAATTTATCTCCCATTCTTTTAACCTCTACGACTTTATCCTTATAATCATTACCCACCACAATTCCTATTCCATTGCATTTTGTATCTATACCAATGTACCACAATTTAAACCTTGTGCTTCCTATTTCTTTACCCTTTTTTTCCTACCCATTTTATCTCTTGAAGGCAAGCAATATGGACTCTCCTTCTAATCATGGTATCTAGTAGTTCTATTGACTTTCCCGTAAGTGTTCATATGATCCATGTTTCTAAACGAATTTTTTCTCCCATTTGTATTTGTTTTCCTTTTTTATTTCTATTTTGTCTAAAAGATTTAGTGTCCGTATCTAAAAGATCAATGACGAATTAGCGACGGATAAATTAACGACGGAAACCCATTGCTAATGCGTTGCTAATTAGCGATGCGTACTAATTAGCGACAAAAACTCGTCCGTCACTAATTCTAACTAGCGACAACTTTTTTGCGACAGATCCACTGCTCCGTTGCTAATCCATTTAGCAACATGAAATAAGCTGATCTCTTTGGACGGATTCGTGTCCTTTGTTTATTTCTTCCAATGTAATTTTGGATTTGCCAAATTAATGAAATGGTCGACTTTGTCCTCAAAAAAAAAAAAAAGAAATAGAACATGGACCACTTTTATTTACCAAAAACATCACTTCTTAAAAATGGCATAAAAAAATCGATCACATTTTTTTTTTTTTTTTTTTTTTTTTTTGGAGATAAGGCCTCTACGTGAATCACGTGTTAAACTACTATAAATAGAGATGATATATGGGATGCAACCAAAGGCATCAGTTGACAAACTTCCTTGAATCAAGTCTGCTAATCCACTTACACCATTCTTGTAATTATCCTGAACATGGCTTGTGATGGAAGTTCATCCTGCGACTTGCTGTGCACAATAATAAAGCAGAGCTACCAAGCTCCATCCTACGAGTTGCTTTACGCAGTAGTAAAGCAGAGCTACCAAGCGTATATCACGAATGGCACGCTAGTTGCGCTTGACGATGTCTTCGCCTTTGACATTCAGAAGCCCATGGGAGGGTTCGTGGAGTGGCACATGCTCACATTCAATCACATCCGCATTCTCGAAGAATTGGATATTATCAAGAAGAGCTTGCACATACCACCATCACAAAGTCCCTACGAGTTACTTTACCGAGCTATAAAGCCAAGCTATCAAGCTTACTACAGTAATGGCTCGCTAGTGGCCCTTGATAAGATTTCAGCCTTTTACATTCAAAAGCCCATGGGAGATTTCAAGGAGTGGCACATCGTCACATTCAATCAAATTCGCATCCTTGAGGAAGTAAACGAAATCAAGAAAGCCCTCCACGTGAAATGTCCACCACAAAGTCCTTACGAGGTACTTTACCCTATAGTAAAACAAAACCACCAAATTTACCTCAACAATGGCACTCTAGCTGCGCTTGATGACATCTTTGCCTTTGATATTCAAAAGCCTATGGGAGACTTTAAGGAGTGGCGAATGGTGACGTTCAATCAAATCCGCATCCTTGAAGAACTTAATAGATGCATAACTAGTTGTACTTGTAGGGAAACTCCGTACAAGTTATATTACCCTATAGTGAAACGGGATCACCAAACTTACATAACTAATGGCACACTAGTAGCTCTTGACGAGGACTTTGCGTTCGACATTCAAAAGCCCATGGGAGGCTTTACCGAGTGGCACATGATCACGTTCAATCAAATCCGAATCATCGAACAAATGAATGAAGTTAAGGAGAAATATTGTGTCCATCTGTGAGACAGTTCTTGCAGGCACCTTTTGCTAGTTTATGTGTGTAATAAGAGGAGCGCTCGGGATGTTTGATGAGTTTATCAGCATCAGACGGGCTAGCTAGCTCCGATTGTATTTCCTATTGTTTTAGTTGTACTTGGAGGTCACTGTATAATTGTGTGTAACAAGACATGTTGTTCCCTTGTAAGTTCCCTTACGAGGACGTCATGTCAGTCCTCTTTGTCGAAGGCTTTTAATCAAGTTACGTGTCTGTTTTCTTTATTATAATAATAATAATAATAATATATCTTTAGAATAATAATATATGAGTATTTTGTTTGTTAATTTTTTTTTGTGAGAAATATTAGAATTAAAATAACAATGTCACATTACAAAATACATTAAGAAGTTTTTCATGCTACTTTTAACTCACGTGTTAGGCTTTGAGATTTTTTATAAATCAAATGAATAGCTCCTAGGAGCCTAGTGTCTTTAGCTGTAATTAGGCACTCAAAATAATATATGAGTATTTTGTTTGTTAGATTTCACTTCCGTTGAAGATTCGGCACTCAAATCGCTTTGTTGTTGACGATGAATATGATTTGTGGAGTTAATTTAGCTGTAATTAGGTCTAAAGGTGCCTGCTTTGACGAATTGGAACTGCTTTTAGAGATGTTAATGCCAATGTTTGTTGTGTGATGTTGAATTTGATAAAATCAAACTGTTGCATACTCGATCGATTGCTATTCGAATCCAATTGAATCTTGTTTTAATCAATTGAGTTCCGTTTCGTTTGGTTCAAAGCTTCATCTCATGAAGTTGGAGTGTACTTACAGCAACAATGTTCATGTTGCTTTAACATATTTTCTAGAGAGTTCTCTTCTTAGCTGTTAATGTTAGCTATCGATCATGCGTTTTTTTGCTAGCATGTTACTTACTGAAATCCTTTCCGATTCGTAGGCTGGGAAGATTAATTCAATGGATTTTCATCGGACAGAGGATCTACTGGTAACTGCTAGTGATGATGATTCCGTGCGGATTTATGATATTGCAAATGCCTCGTGAGTTTGCTACATGCTATTAGAATAATATAAATTGAATAACTTTAGGTGTTCTTCTACTATGTGGTCAATGTAAGGTCGTAGGGAAAATGCTGGATATTGACAATGGTCTGCGCTCCAAGTTTTTTTTTTTTTTTTTTTTTTGTAATCTATAGTTGCTTTTGATTTCTGTAGTTGAAGTATATATTGGGGTACATCCGTACATGCCTTGCATTATTGCTTGGAATGGTGCTAAAAGGTTCCTTGTTATTATATATTCTGTCGCCTTATTATTTTTTACTTTAATAAGTTGGTGTGATTTTATTTGTTAAGCAATTATGCGTCCTTCAAATTTATGTGATAGTCTTTGTTATTCCTGAGTTTTATAAGCTGCTCAAGATGAATAGGTCCTAGGATAGTATCTTATTTGATGCGTACAAATTTGATGACGACGAAACTAAAGCGACGTTGTTTATCTTGGTTGCTAATAAGGAACTTTGTTTGTCACAACCAGTACTTATGTTATATCACGCAAGAAGATGCTGTTCTTTTTTTGGTTATGTGCACAAATGAATCATGAATGCTTGATTGGGATAGTAGCAAATTCATTTATTTTTTATATGTTTTTTTTCTATATATAACAATTATGCTTTATAATTAGTGACAATTATTCAGGAAAATGTAGAAAAGTTTGAAATAACACTGAAGATGCTGAAGTTTAGTTTGGCTCGAGGATTGCAAGGTGCTAAGACGATCCTAAGGCGATTCTATAGCTTAGGCGAGGCGGTACCTAGACAGCGCCTAGACGATGCCTAAGCAAAAATAAATAAATTATATAGAGGCCCCTAAATAATTAATTATTTATTTATTTATAGGTCCTTAAGTTGCACTAATCTTTTACTAGTCATTCATATTTAATTTATACTTCAAGTACACTAATATGCCTTTAGGTCCTTTTGTAACATTGTGTTAAGATTTTGTTGTTGGGTAGTGATTTATATTATTAAACTTAATTCTAATTAGTCCCTTCATTTTTCTAAAATTATTTGTTAGGACATCAACTGCCTAGACGGTTTACCTCAAAATGCCTAGGCAAGGACTAGGCAATGCCTTGCAATCACTAGTTTGGTTGTGGTAACTGAATGCAAATAATTGGCATGCTACATCTAAGAATCTAAGATTTATTTTCTCATTACTTTTCATTTTCGCCTGTGTCCTTTTTGATCAGTATGCTTTCACTTGCTTATGGCTATTATATTCAAGTATTATTTATTGATCCAAGCTCATATATTAGTGCTGGGGTCTTATAGCTATTATATTCAAGTATGTTTTTTCTTCACACGCTAATACGCTACCAAGAATCAACAAGTTCCTCACTCAGTTCATTGAAAAGAAAACCAAGAAGTAGGTCAACTAATTTATTTTTATTTATTTTTTTGGTGAAAGTAGTCCACTAATTTGATTAGTAACTGAAGAATAGTGAAAAACTCCTCGGTAATTGAAAACATATATTGGATGGAAACTTACGGTTTTGCATCATTATTAAGCATTAGTGTTATAGTCTGGACAACAAGTGGAACCATAGCAGGATAAGAAGCTAGTGTTGAGAGCATTTCCAAAAATTTTAGCTGCAACAAACATTTAATGATATTAGCTAATTTAAAAGAGTAAAAAAAAAAATGCAACATTTAAAAAAACACACACTAGACACGAAAATGTGATTCAACAATTGTGTTACAATGGCCACCTACCAATATTGCAGGATAGCTTTCCTTGTTGCAGAAAATTCTGCAGTAAAAAAGAATGGTCAGCAGAAGTACAGGCCTACTTCAGGATCCATAATGCTCACAGCAGCTAAAGTATCTACAGCATAACTCCCAAAAGAATGATGCACAACCAGAATAGCAACTACTGAGCTGAGCAACAATGATAGTTCTGCAGCAACCAAAAGATGAGAGAAGATGATTTTAACAGATAAATGAAATTTAGAGCAAATCCAAATCCTAATAATTTCATTGGAGAAAGGACAAATCAGATTTAAACGTTAACACCAAATTTGCTAATGAATAAAGCAAAATGATAATGAATCTCTTTTTTTTGGCACTAGCACATAATATTCAGTAAATTTAAATAAAGAGCAAACCTGTCCGATGATTGTCGTTGGACTGAGTAATCAGCTCAGTTTTTTGCCTTTTACCCATCATGAGGCAATATTCTCTAATTTGAGATAACCATGACTTAATTTTGATATCTTCTTCGGTAGTCTTATTGTCACCCTTGGGAGCAAAACTAAGAAAGGATAAACAAGATGCTAACGGAAGGTCCTGAAAAACAAAACAGAGAGAAAATAGAGAACAGGAGAAAATCAATAACTAACGTTGGATTCCCTCCAATATTAGATAAACAATGGAGGAAGCACTAGCCACTAAATAGATTTATTGGCCAACCCAATGTAGTTCCCAAGATGCTCAGTTAATTTAAGTTGAAACCAAGGATTATTGTTGAAAAAGCAAACTCAGATGTTATTGGATTGATACCACTATCAGCACTCAAATGATTCGAACAATTGAAAGGAATTCAAATGAAAAATAAGGAAAGTAGATTTACAGGACGGTTAAGAGAATTAGAGGGAATACTTGAGAGTAAAAGAAAATAGCTTAACATAGGTTGAAATGGCAAATGAAGTAACAAAACAAGAAAATGTCACTAACCCAGATTAATGGTAATTACAAGTAGCATCTCACTACCTCCAAGGCATTTGGCCTTGTGGTACATAGAGACTTTAGTTTCTTTCAGCCTTAAGGTTTGAGGGATTAAATTTCTTCCCAACCTTGTATGGTTGGGAGTTGGTTTTGGCTCAAATTGTTGGTTTTTGTGTGGGCCCCACACACACAAAAAATAGAAAGTCCAACACATGCAACGAATTGGAGTTGGAATAGGAATCTTGGAGAGAGAAAATAGGAAAGAGAATTGGAGTTGGAATAGGATTTTGGTAGAGAGATATACAAGCATTGGAAAGTCGACTTTGAGAGTTAGACTTGGTGACCGATTGGTGTGCGCACTCGAGTTGAAGTGTGCAATCTCTCTAGTTTTCTTCTCTCTACATTGAAGGTACATCAAGATCTTGAATCTAAAGACTCGCGGTGAAGTCTTTGGTGGTTTCTTGGTGATCAAGAAAGGGTACATCAAGATCTTGAATCTAAAGACTCGCGGTGAAGTCTTTGGTGGTTTCTTGGTGATCAAGAAAGGGTACATCAAGATCTTGAATCCCATGACTCGCGGCGAAGTCTTTGGTGATTTCTTGGTGTTCAAGAAAAGAGGTGCAAAGAGGTTTGATACAATTGGGGTAGTTTTTCTTCGTTCTTAGTGTGATCATCTAAGTTTTTGGAAGAGATATTTTGTATTACTCCATTGTTAGTGAATCTCAAGCAATTGAGATATCTTGTACTCTTTATTCATATAGTGGATTTATTCGGAGTTTGGCCCGTGGTTTTTTCCCTCTGATTTAGAGGGTTTTCTAACGTTAAATCTTGTGTTCTTTGTGGTGTGATTGATTTGGTGCATTGTTCGTGGCTTAGTTGATTTTATTCATCTCTGCTTCTCAAGTTGAAGGGGTTACTTTCTTGTTGATTAACCCAACAAGTGGTATCGAGCCGCGGTTAGTTCGTGTTCCGAGAATCTTTGTGGGAATCAAGATGGTGGATGATGATGATAAATCAAGCAATATGGTCAAGTTGACGCTACGAATTATTCAATTTGGCAACCGATGATGGAAGATCATCTTTATTGCAAGGATTTATTTGATCCAATTGAATTTGGACAAAACAAGCCGTGAGAAAATATCTCGATGTTAATTGAGGAAGTTGCACCGAAAAACTGCTGGGACTATTCGAAAGTGGATCGATCTCGGATTTATCACCATGTCAAGAAAGAGGTTGATGCACAGGAGTTGTGGAGAAAATTGCGAGAATATGTGTGAGAGGAAGGGGGCTCGTAATAAGGCTTCTCTAATTAGAAGGCTTGTTAATATGAAGTACAAAGATGGGCGGTCGATGATAGAGCACTTGAATGATTTCAAGCATTGATCAATCAATTAAGTGCTATGAAGATTGTGCTTGAGGATGAGTTACAAGCACTTTTACTCTTGAGCTCGTTGCCGAAAAGCGGGGAAACCTTGGTGGTGTCTCTAAGTAATTCTCGCTCCAGCGGTGTCTTGTCTTCATCCATAGTGCGGGATAGTCTCTTTGACGAGGAGACTATGAGAAAGGATAAAGACAATGAAACTTCACAAGCTCTTGTTACTATTGCAGAACATAGAGGCGTAACTCGCTTAGAGGTCCGAGGGGGCGGAGTAAATCTAGAGGCAAGTTTCAAGGAAAAGGAAAATTATCTTGTTATCATTGTGGCAAGGAAGGACACATAAAGAAGAATTGTAGAGTGTGGAAAAGAGAACAGAATGATGAGAAAAACCAAAATAAAGCGAATGATCAAAATACTACGGCTGCTATATCAGATGCAATTGAAGACTTGGTTGTGCTTTCTTCAGTTGAGGATCAAGGTCATGTCACTAATACAAATAGTGAATGGGTTGTTGATTCCGCAACATCCTTCCATACTACTCCGAGGAAGGATTTCTTCTCTGTTTATCGAGCAGGGAATTTTGGCAAGGCAAAGATGGGGAACAACAGTTTTGCAGATATAGTTGGCATTGGAGATGTCCTTGTGCGACAAATATGGGTTGCACGGCAATTCGAAAGATGTGCGACATGTTCCGGATCTCAAGGTCTCGAATTTGATTTCTACTCATGCTTTGGACCTAGATGGTTACTACAACATCTTTGGGGGCAAGGAGGGAAACTCACCAAAGGCTCAATTGTTGTTGCTAGAGGAAAATTGAGCTATACACTTTACAAGACTCAATTGAAGACCGTCGAGGTGACCTTAACGCAATTGAAGATGATTCTTCACCGATCTCGTGGCATAGGCGCTAGGTCACTTGAGTGAGAAAGAGTCAGTAGTGTTGGCAAAGAAGTCTCACATTCCCTTTGCCAAAGGTAAATATTTGAACCCTTGTGATGATTGCTTATTCGGTAAGCAACGTAGAGTTTCTTTTTCTTCATCATCTGAAAGAAAAAGAAATTTACTTGAGTTAGTATACTCTGATGTTTGTGGTCCCATTGATGTGGAAACTATGGGAGGTGGCAGATACTTTGTTACTTTTATTGATGATGCTTCACTGAAGGTTTGGGTGTTTGTGTTGAGAACAAAATGTCAGGTTCTTGAGTACTTCAAGAAGTTTCATATGTTGGTGGAACGAGAAAAAAACGTATCTTTGAAGTGCCTTCGTAGTGATAACGGGGGAGAATACACTTCAAAGGAGTTCGAGAATTATTGCTCAGAACATGGAATCATACATGAGAAGACTGTTCCGGTACTCCTCAACATAATGGTGTTGCTGAAAGAACAAATAGAACCATCCTTGATAAAGTCAGATGTATGTTAAAAATGGCTAAGTTGCCCAAGTCGTTTTGGGGTGAGGCTCTCGATCGCTTGCTACTTGATGAATCGCTCTCCTTCAAGACCATTGAGTTTGATGTTCCGAGAGAGTTTGGTCTGGGAAAGATGTTACTTACTCTCACTTGAAGGTGTTTGGATGCAAGGCATTTATGCATGTGCCTAAGGAGCGGAGACAGAAACTTGATGATAGAACTGTTCCGTTTATCCTCTTGGGATTTGGAGATGCAGAGTTTGGTTATAGGTTATGGGATCCAGAGAAGAAAAAGATTGTCAGGTCCAGGGATGTGGCCTTTCATGAATATAAGACCATAGCAGATTTGAAGACATCAAAGAAAATCATAGTTGATGATGATGATGTTTCCGGATTGGAGTCTTCCTCCATTACTGATGCCACACATGAGGGAGACTCATTTGAAGAACATGGGGTTGATGTGCTGAACCAGTTGATGATGCTTTGAAGCAGGGGGAGCAAACTCCTCCACCAACACTTTTAGTTGAACCTTCACTTAGAAGGTCTGAGAGAGGGTTGCTTCCTTCTACTAGGTACCCCAGTTCTAATTATGTTACAATTACAGAAGAGGGGGAGCCAGAGAGCTTCCAGGTAGTTCGGATTCACAAAGGAAAAGCTCAATGGATGAAAGCAATGCAGGAGGAGATGAGTCTGAAGAAGATTCACACTGATAAGAATCCAGCTTGATATGTTGACGAAGGTGGTGACTCGTGAGAAGCATCAGTCCTGCACCAAGTTGGTGGGGCTGAGTTGTTATTGAGCATCAAATATGATTGAGATCTTCCCATGTGTTGGAGGGGGAGATTGTTGGTTTTTGTGTGGGCCCCACACACACAAAAAATAGAAAGTCCAACACATGCAACGAATTGGAGTTGGAATAGGAATCTTGGAGAGAGAAAATAGGAAAGAGAATTGGAGTTGGAATAAGATTTTGGTAGAGAGATATACAAGCATTGGAAAGTCGACTTTGAGAGTTAGACTTGGTGACCGATTGGTGTGCGCACTCGAGTTGAAGTGTGCAATCTCTCTAGTTTTCTTCTCTCTACATTGAAGGTACATCAAGATCTTGAATCTAAAGACTCGCGGTGAAGTCTTTGGTGGTTTCTTGGTGATCAAGAAAGGGTACATCAAGATCTTGAATCTGAAGACTCGCGGCGAAGTCTTTGGTGATTTCTTGGTGTTCAAGAAAAGAGGTGCAAAGAGGTTTGATACAATTGGGGTAGTTTTTCTTCGTTCTTAGTGTGATCATCTAAGTTTTTGGAAGAGATATTTTGTATTACTCCATTGTTAGTGAATCTCAAGCGATTGAGATATCTTGTACTCTTTATTCATATAGTGATTTATTCGGAGTTTGGCCCGTGGTTTTTTCCCTCTGATTTAGAGGGTTTTCCACGTTAAATCTTGTGTTCTTTGTGGTGTGATTGATTTGGTGCATTGTTCGTGGCTTAGTTGATTTTATTCATCTGTTTCTCAAGTTGAAGGGGTTACTTTCTTGTTGATTAACCCCAACACAAATTAGCCCCATGTGTGATGCTGGGCCATGAATACTTATTACGGAAAAAATAAAGAAGGAAAGTAGTTCATAACTTATCACAGAAAAAATAGGTAGAAAACAACCTGGAACCACAGATGCTGCAAGAGCTTGCAAATGATATTTTCCAATTTTCCCAAAGATAAAGAGTCTTCTTGAATAATTTGAATTTCCTTATTTGCGACCAACAAATCCATTAGATGATTTTCTAATAGAGACAGCAAATCGCTTGCTACAGCTTTAACAGATTTTGAAGGAGAAGACAAGAGGTTGATGACAGGTAATATCAGTAGAAACTCTCCAAGAAATCCAATTGTAGATCTTCCAACAGAACGTTCTGCAAAAGTAAACAAACTATTCACCATAATATCGATAAAAAGCAATTATACAGTATATGATATAATGTTCTTATGGAGCATCACTCAAAACATTGAATTCTAATCATTCCAATAAGTTTGAAGAGCTCAGCACATACAACACCAGCAAATATAAAGTCAATTTAATACAACTTTCAGGCAGAACATTAAAAGAGGTTCTCCTGCTTCACATAATTTGATCCATGACCTTCAATGATGCGGGTTTCATATAATATTATGCTAGAAGCCTTTATCAACTCTAAGTGGTTTATCTTGAAATCAGTGGAGACTAATTTGTTGATCCTCGTAAAATTCTATAGCCATATTTGGTTCAGAATATGGATGCCAACGTTTTTTTTTTTGGGTGGGGGGGGGATAAGATTGATGCCAACACTGTCAACATGAAGAAAAGAAAATTAGCTAGAAAATGTGCTTTGCCCGTGAGTATTGGAAAGAGTCGAAATTAAAGCACAAGCAACTGGTATTGTTGCAAGAGGGTGAGGGTTCGAGGAGTCCATAGTGGCCAGGAAATGTTAGTTTCTTTCTTATATATATATAAAAAAAAAAACCCAAAAGCAACCGAAATTTTTTACAAAATGTAAGAAATGATAAATCTTCATTTTCCAAACTTTCAAAAATGGTTGATTGAATCGTGTGAAACAGTTTTTGTTGTTTAAAAATTGCAGAGCTTAAATATTTAGTTACCAAAGGGTTTTTCAAGTAAATGAACACAGGTAAAAAAAACATTTAGAATGAATCCATTCATGAGTAATTGGAGAGAAGCTCCAAAAAGTTGTATTAATCAAAAAGTTATATACATTGAAGGGGTTGTGTTAGATTTTGAACCCCCATAGGGAGCTATGTACAAAGAATGTTATATACACAAATGAATAGGCCCAAAACATTGCCCCATTGTTATATATTGCCATTGGCACCACAAATCCAAAAGCAAATACTCCCGCGATAGATCGAGGAAAATAGGCCGTAGCCAAAAACTAGAGCCATCGCTCACAACCGTCTAACTCTCCCCGCAAGCGTGTGACTGCTTGGAGTTAAAACTAAGCTAGGAGAAGCTAGGAAAAGATTGCGCTTGTAAAGCACTAAGATAAGAAAATAGCTTAGTTGGATTTAATGCAGTTGTTGATGTACTTTCACAATTCTTTAAATCTTTCCCAATTAATACACTCCAAGCTAACTTAAGCTACCACATACAGTCATACTTCTTTGAATTCTATTGTAACACCATAAAAACTTCAAGAGATAAAGATGTTAATAAATCATGATGTTGGTGGAAATTTTAAGTAAATAAATTAAGCTAAGTGTTTGAGAATAATTTGGTACAAGCGAAAGCTCAAAATAATTAGATTCACATGGCAATGGAGGAATTTTAGGAAAATTTGTGGACTAATTGCTATATGAAAATGAATTTAACCTAATTATAAAAAAATTGGACCTTTACGAGATCCTATTCGAATTAGAAATAGTTAATCGGACTTAATTTAAAAATGCGGTATTGGACTTTAGGTTTAAATAGGTCTAAGACTAAATGTTTAAGTCTATAAAAAAACCCTAAAGAGGATGCTCTGCTTTTTATGAAATTCTAAAAACGAAAATTAGAAACTAAATTCCTAAATTCTCATAAAAGTCAACATCTCTTACTTTTTAGTACGTTACTTTTTAGATAAAATCTTTTTGAGAGAACGTAAAAAGTATATTCCTATTTTATCTCACTTTCTACTCACCCTCTACAATCTTGAAAATCTCATCTTTTCCTCTCTTGTACGCTCTTATTCTCTTTATTTTTTTTATTTCTCTCGTGTTTCTACGCTCGGGCACTATCGGGCCCCATGCGGGGTGGCCCTCCCAACCCAACTTTTTCCATCTATGAGACTCGAACTCGAGACCTCACTTAAATGGAGCCGAGTCCATTACCACTCGAGCCAACTGGGTGTTGGTCTCACATTCCCTTTCCCTTTCTTGAAATCGTCCTACAACTCATTAAGTTCTGAAATTTTGAGAAGAAATTCAGCAAATATTTGAATAAGAGATGACCCTTAGTCATCCCATCATAATCTTGAAATTTCCCTTTGGTAAGTAACTTCAATCTCTTATTTAACTAATGACATACAGTATCTATCCAAAGACCCCCAACTAAAGAAACGACCGTGGAATAAATGATCATCAAAGTGCTATGAGATGTCAAGCAGTGGTTCCCTCATAAGAGCTATTATTGCATGCTTCACCTATTATCTTCAGCTTAAGCAAGAGGTAGTCAAGGCTTTGCCAAAAAGATCCTCATAACATGGCAAATACACAATTCTTCCAACATAGAGGACAAACATAAGGGGCACAAGAAAAGTTCCCTTTCACAAAAATTTGACAAAAACAAAACAAAGAACATACCACTTTCAGTTTTCCACTTCAGTAGGAAGTTTAAGAGCTTCAAGACAGAAAGCTGCTCATGTTCAAACTTCGCACGAATAAGAATAACGAACAAGGACATCAATAATGAGGAAAATTCACACTGATATGGCAGCCCGAGCTCTTTTTGAACAAGCAATAATCGTTTAGAAAGTTTAATAATTGACTCCTTACTACTAGCATGCCTTCCAAAATTAGTATGAAATGATAGAAGAGACTCCAGCAATTCCACGCCAAATAGTTGAGCTTGGGCTGTTGGCTGTTGACAGAAATGGGAGTATAAGAAAATAAAGCCTCACAAACAAAATAAAGTATAAGAAAAAAAATGGTCATTGTGAGATGTCATTTAGAATTAACCCAATAGTCTTTAGACGTAAATCATATAAATGTTCATGATTGAACCATTGTTACAGTACGAGATTCGTGGAGCACCGTTAACTTATCAATGCCCATTACCAAGGTAAACTATACTCGACACGTTTATGATATGAAGAATGAAGATTATGGAAATCTTCCTGACTTTTTTATGACAATTCGGACAAGCAAAAACACATGACTTTTTGCCAAGTTTAAAAATCAACTTTGGTGCAACTTTTCCTCCGAGATGGCCACGCTCTATCCTCAAGTAAACATTTTGATGCTTCAAAAATATCCCGAGCTCTCTTAACAACAATACCAAAGCCTCCATTCTAAAACTAGTTGGGGGACCTTAGGGTCGGCTACATGGATCTAACTTTTACATTCCACTTGGCCTAGCTCTCTCTTGACACAGGGAAATTGTTTATATATAATATATTTATATTATATTAGAAAAGCGGGTTTATTCAACATCTAAATTGCACACCTCAAGGGGAAAAATGAAAAATAAAAAATAAAAAATAAAAAAGACAATTTGGGCACTAGCCATTGATCATTTGTCTTAGAGTAAAACCTTCAAATTAATCAAGCAATTTAATTGTTGACACAAAAAAATGCGTTTAAAATGACGAAACCGATTAACACAATAAATAAAAAATAAAGATAAGGCCGTAAAATACACATAAAACACTCTTGTGAAGATGTGAATAAGATCGTAATTTTTTTTTTCAAAAAATAAAACGATTATATCACAATCATTCAAGTGTATATACATACATAATTGTATACATATGTGAAACTACATAAATATCTTCCTTTACTACTTTATCAGGGTTAATGACTGAAATCCGGCTATTCGTCTCAAGAAGCCAAGTAGTAATTACTATCTTGTTCAATGTTATTTTACGTCTTCCAACATAACTCTAGTTAAATAATGTTATTCACCTATTATCTAGTTAAATTGTTTTGATTCATTTAAGTTGTTTTAGTAGCGAAAGTCTTAACACCATGCAAATAAGTAATGTAAATGAATTACTCAAAAAAAAGTAATGTAAATGAATTTTGCATTGATTAACAAATCAATGGGGTGAAACTTGGCAAAAGGATATCATATATACTAATAACGGCGACGAAGAGGTATAGTATGTAACCCATGCAACCTATAAACTGAGTAGGAGTGACGTATAGATTGGGAGATCAGCCCTAAGTCTTGTACAACCTGGTCTTAGCCATGAGTTACACTTATGGATCACATTAGACACCATTTTCTATTCATTAGAAAACCATCACAGTGTACATAATCCCCTATTTCAATCCAACAACTACATGAGCTACATATACTAAATAACCAGACAATAGTGATAAATAAGTGAATCCATACTTACCTCGGGTTTAAGTCTCTATCTAAATTTCTTAACTTTCTGGTCATCTCACTCTTCCTCGGTGTTCCTCAACCTATCACCAATCATTTGGGATCAATAAAGTTTCATTATACTACATTTAGATCCCCTAGACCAGTCCCTAAGTATCTCGACAAACCAACTAGCTCCAAATCCATTCTGCACTGATCTGGGTGTGGGTAGCGCGCTACCTGACTTGGATAGCGTGCCACCTGCATGTCATCCTCCCATACGCATAGCGCACTATGACCAAAGACTGGCGTACTATGCGCAACAGACCTGTAACAGCAGCACCATTCCACCCATCCAAATCGATCCAAAACACTTTCAAATCATCCCAAATAGTCACAAATTTATCGATTACACTCCTAATCAATCCGGAAGGACCTCTAATGAGGTTGTAAACCTATTCAAATCAATAACAACCTCAAGTCAACAAATTTTGATCTTCACTATGAATTCAAACTTTAATAAACTCAAAAACCAAACTTACCAAAGTGATGATTAGTAGCTTCTAATCCGTTGAAGCTCCTCAACTTTATTGAATTCGGCTTCGGAAACGATCACCCTTCGATCCGAATTGAAACTGAACCTCTCGAACCTTCGATCGATCAAAATGAATTAAATAAAAATGGATTTTCCTCAAGATACGCATCGCGATATCTCAAGATCGATCTCGTGGTTGATGCGTTAAAGTGACACTCCTTAAAGTGACGGACTTCGACACATCAAGCGCTTAGCTTCGTTCGAGACGATCCAATAATCCATATACTTCTAATATTCTTTTATTTTTCAATATGTATATTTATATATTCAAAAACATATAAATGTATTTATATCGTGTATTATTCATCAATAAACTCACTGAACATGTCTATAAGTGTCCTTGAGCATGCACACTCGTGCCACGACTCCTTCATCACACTTGGTGTCTTAGTAAATCATAGTTTATTCGATATTTTTTCATTTTATAGGCTTCTGTATAATCTTCGTATTATACGACAACCTTTATATAAATTGATTTCACAATCCAAACAAACACAAAACATCATGCAGACGCACGCATATGGTAATCGAGGTACGCCGAACTTAATCACGAGCCTAACTTGGATTAATTAAGATTTGGATTAGTATTAATCACCAGCTTAAAGTAACGGGTCGTTACAGTCTCCCCAATTTAAAGCAATTTGATCCTCGAAATTAAATTAATCTAAAATTACCTATAGTTTCAAAGAGAAACGGGAACTGTTCTTTGTACTTCCGCTCCCAGGTTAGTTCATTATCTTTGTGAAATCTTTATTTCACTATAACCAAAAGAAATCTATTTGGTTCTCAGCTTTTTCATCTTACGATCAAGTATTACCCTCGATTGCTTTTCATAAGATAAGTCTTCCCGAAGATCACATTCATTCCAATCAATCCTTTGAATGAATTGAGTCTTCATTTTTACATAACATCAATATGCGGAAAATAATAAGAACTCCGACTTAGCTGAAGAGGTAACTTTAACCTTTAAGGAATATGACCAATTCTTTTCTATATCTTGTATAGCTCAATATACCTTAAAGCTAACTTACGTCACATTCCAAACCTATACCAGTATTTTCATAGGTGAGACTTCCAACATAACATATTTGTCCTTTGAAGACTCCAACCGCTTATGATATTTATTGGCATATCTCATATGTTTTAATTGGGTTGTAGTTAAACACTGGCTAATCTGCTACCTTTCCATTTGTGTAGTTCTAAATTAATTCCACCTCCAATAAACTTGCATCTCAACCCCTATCCAGACACTCCGGTGAATGACATGGTTGACCATACATAGTTTCAAAGGAGCATTCCATTCTAGCTTGACAGTTGTTTTTATAAATGAACTCACATAGAGAAATGTATCTCTTCTAGTTATTATTAAACTTCAAGACGCAAGCTTAAAGTATATCCTCTAGTATCAAACTATATTACTCCAGCTACCCATCGGTCTGCTAGTAATATGTCATACTAAGGTTAAGAACAGTTCCTCAGCTATCACAATAATTCACTCCATCCTTTGGATGTGAATCTTGGATATCTACCCGAAATAGTCGACACTGAAGCACCCTGAAATCTAACACCTCATGTATGTATATCTTGCATAATCGGTCAAGAGGATTTTAGATAGAAGTTGGTAAGAAATGCTCAGACTCCGTCATTCTATTAACTACAATTCATACAACATTGTGCTTACGCGAACTTAGAGATAAACTAGAAACAAAATCCACCGATCTATGTTCCCATTTCCATTCAAGAGTAGGCAGCGAATACGATAAACCTACGGGTTTATTATGCTTAGCACTCACTTGCTGACATATCTCATATCTCTTTATTATTTCCACAACATCATTTTTCATCGCAGATTAACAATAAATAATTCCTTACTACTATCTGGATGATGCAGTAAAGAGATATATGAGATTTTCGTAGCACTTCCTACATCACCTGTACCTGAATTAAAACCCAAAATCTATCCCTAAACCATAATGCAACATTATCAGATACTGACCAATCAAGATAATCTACACTAGCTGTTCACCTATAACACTCTTATATAATCCTGATCAGCTTTCTGATAACTAATCACTACTAAATCTTCTCCAATTCAATTTGAATCTGAACTCAAAAGATTATATTAGTAGCTCGATGACGTGTCAACTAAACTTACACAAATCATCATCACTGTCATTTCCTCACAAAGTTTAAACTGAGAAGCTATATTAATAGCTACATTTTCTCCAGATAACTGAGTTGTAATTGTACACTGGCGGTCTGATAACACTTTTTCGTGTAGTTTTAAATTACTCGGGCTCTAACAAATTTGTATCATTACTTCTTGTCCCACACCGTTTGATGACAAAGTAAAACATACAAATTCTTAAGTTAAATACCTCAACCTCATATTTAGCCTAATAACATCCATACTAGAGAACAGACATAATAAATATTTCTTTCAATAACTCATATTTTCCAAGTCACAAGCTCGAAAACTATATTCTCTGAAAGTCATGGTCAACTTCAAATATATTGTGTTAAGATTGAGAAAGGTCTCTTCTAGTTATTATACATCTCTTTTCCCCTGAGAAGCAGATTTTCGATTCCTTACCGAAATTATAACACTAGTTCTCCACAACTCTCAACTCGTCCGTACACGAACATCTCGCTTACTTCTCCACGAGGATTTAAATCACAGTATTGACAAGAGATTTCCAAACTTTGTCAGTTTTGCAACTATATCAATAACTTTCTGCTGTCACCACAACTTAGGTTAATTCATCATTAATTTCTGAGCTTGAGCCGTCATGTATATAGGGCAAGAATAATATAACCCTCCAGGTTATAATTATTCAGCTTTCTCCTATTAATATATCTCATATTTCTTTATAAAATTGACATCGTCAATTTTTTCATTTCAGGTCACCAACTATTCATTTTCATCACAATTAATTTTTTTGGACTTTACCTGAATAAATGTATTAAAGAAATCAATGCGATTCTCACAACATTCTTGTTTCACTCTTTCTTTCAAGTTCTAAGAACGTTCCTTAAATGCTCAATGTTTTGATCTGAGATCATCCTTTCCAACATCAATAATTAGTAGTCATCCTTGACCTACTTGATAATCTTAATTAATCTCCTTCAATAATACATCACTCGTTTCAATCGTCATTAGCTCAACTCTAATCTGGGCTCCAAAGAGCAGACTTATAGTTAATGATCCAGACAACTCATTGATGTGCCTGCGTAATACTTGCATTTGGTCATAAGTAAATATCTTACCTATGAGATATTACTGAACAACTTTTATTATAACTATAGCCTCTGTCCCTCTCTTTTCAAAGCATTGTCAATGCAATCACCTTGATGAGTGATGTTTCAGAGTGAATTCCTAATATTTAGGAAAATTTTAAGGTAACCATCTTACCTTCTATTTCTATTACTCTGACAATTTCCATTTTCAAACTTTCATAGTTTGAGATTCGTTACTTACTCTTACTCCAGTTCACTGGTGTCATATTCTCAGGTTTTATTTTAATGATTCATCGAAGATTCTTATTATTCTAAAAAATGATTAATAGATCATTAACAACCTTTTTTCTTAATTTAAAAGTGATTCCTTTCTATATTCGGTACAACTACCAATTAGTTATCCCGAGATTATCATTCTCTAATAGTTCTTCTCCCAAATTTGGAACGATTTACATATAGCTGGAAATATGAGTTACAATTTTACTTTATTGTGTCACCCACACATTCTTACCTAGATCAGAAGTCTTAGAATGAACATCTAACTTCTTCCACAATTTAAGTTTTATCAAGCAAACATTGCAATCAAACTATACTTTCACTTTCCTCTAAGACATTCTTGTATTCAATTTCAACTTATAACCATCACATACTTGAGTTAACTGAATAAATCACACACCGATATCACAGATCCTTGGATCAATTATTTGTAAATTATTTCAAGTTTGCCGTCACGACCCAAATAATTAATACACATTTAATTCATTAATCAGGACAAAATAACCCATGACGTGGGACCCGCAGCGCGATACATGTCACTACCAAGGCACGGTGGCTGAAGTAAATGTTATATTTGTGTATTGTATGCCTAGTGTACTATATTTGTGTAGACTACTAAGTTATTTATGGGTATGCAGATATCGAGATGAGTAGAGACGTGCCTCAAGTTGCGTGCTGACGTGGGCTAAAGGCAGCAACTTGTGGGGTAAGTGTAACTAATTGAATTTCATTTTATGAAAAAAACAAAAATGAAAAATGATATATGCTTAGTGGTCCATATGTAGCCACATCAATTTATATAATTAATGGACCTATAGTTTATCAAATAAAACAATATGTGTTGGATTTGCTTCGAGATACGCATTTCGTGAGACTCAAGAAATATGTGGTTAAACATGTAAGGCGATGGAAATAGTAGATAATGATTAGATTTGCCTCGAGATTCGTGTTGCACAAATCTCGAGGACAACAAACATCTTATCCTCTTTGATTGTCCAAAGTCGGTGGCAAAAAAAAGAGAGAAAAAATTACAGAAATAGAGAAGAAGAAAGAAGAAGAGCGGGAATAAGAAAGGAGGAGAGAGGCCAATAGAGAGAGAGAGAGAGAGAGAGAGAGAGAGAGAGAGAGAGAGAGAGAGAGAGAGCTCGAAGTGAAGAAAAGTGAGTTGATTTCGCATTGTTATTCTTTGTTGTGGTTTGTGTTGTCGCCGTGGTGGTTCGAGGTGTTGAACTCGAACAAACTGCCATGGCCGTTCGTCCGAGCTCGAGGAGGGCAGGGGAGTGGTCTCCTCTACAGGAAACCCAACCTGGGGTTGAGGATGGATGCCCAACCCTAGTGAAGTAGAAGAAAAAAAAAAAACCAGAACAACAGCTCTTATGCGAGGAGGAAGAAGATGAGAGTCGGGTCGGGTCGACTCGGGTCTAGCTGGACTAGGTTGGTTTAACCCGGGCCCACCCCAATAATATATATATATATATATATATATATATAATTATTTAATTAAATTAAACTAATTTTTAATAAAATAAATTCTAAAAAATAGATAAAAATATGGAGAATTCAGAATAATTCCATAAAAATAGGGAAAAATATATTTGTAACCCAAATCAATAAAACTTCGATATTTCTATAAAAAATAAAGAATCCAGGAGTCGGTCGAGGCATTATACAGGGTAGGGTTTTTACCTTGAAAAATGCGAAATTGGCAAATTAGTCTCGAATTCGATTTTAACCGATTTCGACCAATTTAGGAAGTTTAAATCATTAAGCTCGAATCTAAATTGATAAATTGTCAAATGTTGGGACCCTAAAGGAGCTAGTACGGGGTATTGGGTGCGTACATCGACGAGACAAGAAGCCAGATAACTTAGGACTTGTGTTGTACGTAAGTAAACTGATATGAGACATTTATTTACATTTTGGTTCATTTATTTATTTATTCTCAATTATTCGAATTGAATTGCCTTTGAAATCCATATGCTATGACTTGTTTATTTCTCATTCTATGACATTGTTTATAGCGTATTCTGTCATGTCTATCATTGATTCCAATACCTCTACTTTGTCATGTTGATTATTGTGTTTGGAAGTCAGTGATAAAGCTTGCTATTAGGTTGGAATGTTTAATTTGACTCTAACCCTTTATGCATTAGTATGTAGTTACATCTCTTGGATTCTGTTACCGAGTCATTATTGAAAGTGAAAGTGGTTCTCGTGGTTAGGGTCATTTGATGATAGAAATTCAACTTTCATACGGGGTCACTAGACTTCCCGAGATGTTAGGGAATTCCTCAACTACCTTGCATGACACACGGGGTAATGTGCCTCAAACGGGGTAACCAGACCTCGGGGTTTGTTGGCCCAAGAATAACTTGGATGAGCATGATGAGTTTTAAAACTTGGGTATGTTAGCAAGTATACATTCCGCTGATGAGTAATTCACTGGAATAAAAAGCGTAATCGTAAGTACGACCTTTTGAAATTATGATATAGAATTCAATTTGTAATGAAATGATATAGAATAGAGCTCAAATTGTAGTGAATAGGCTGATGTGATGAAGATCACGACCGACCGATCCTAGTCCATTGCTACTTAGCCTTGAGTCTATTTCATATTTGGTTAACTTAAGTATATCTTTGCATGGTGTTTCTTTTAGCATAGTTGCTATTTAAATTATGCTATTTGATACTTGTTGCCTTTTTGGGAATGTGGATCAATATCTCTCAGTATTACTTAAATAATTTTATGTACTAATTGTCTAGTTTGTGATAGTGAGTGCGGATCAGCCGAGTAGTAGACCAGGCAAAGAGAAGATTGGTGACTACTTCTGGGCCAGTGAAGGACTACTACGACGTATTTTTGTACATTTTTGCATTCTTTTGTATTATATTTTTCATGTACATGATATCGTTACTTTTGGGTTGAGTGATAGGAACATCTGACTAAACACATGTTATATGTATCACCACTTTTGTTTATATATGCATGTGATCACTATTTCCTGGTTTTTCCACAATAGGTTAGGCTTTATGTCCACTAGTAACGAAATAAGACTTCCGCTGAATAACTTGTCAGATTAAAAAAAATTAATTAGATCTGATTTTATAGGTGGTATCGTATGTGTAATAATGAATAATTGGTAGGTGTTTAAGCGTTTAAATAAGGATGACTAGTTGTTGGTTAGGTTCTATATGGGAGATTAGGGCTTAATTAGGGATTAGGTCGGGTGGTGCCCTTATTTGGAGAAGGGATCATCACATTTGCTTTCCTCTTTTTACCATTGTGTTAAATACAGGACAAACTCATATTGTCTCAATCATAATCAAATAACCTGATTTACTATTAATATTCAACACTCTTACCATTTTATTAACATTTGAAACTTAGCACTGACACTTTGCAAAATTCTGGTCCAAACCAACTTACCGTTACCAATTCCAATTTTGTACGGTAATTGCTCATGCATTCTCTAAGTCTTCAAAGATTATAAAAACTTCATTACAATAAGGTTTTCCTTTACTTGACACCCTTAATTTATGAAAAGAGCGTGAGTTCTGGTAAATTCTAGTGGTTTCCACTATCCACTTAAAATGATCCAGCACCCACTTGCAATCATCTTATAAAGATATATATCCTTAGCTTTGATCATTTCACTGTGAAAATCAAATCTTAACTACCTCTTGAGGACTACTGATTTTATTTATTTTCAAAAGGAGTTGTCAATTCTGAGTAATGAATACTCATTTCGGCAACTACACATTAATCCTCGGATTCCCCAAATCTTTAGATTCATTGACCACTCATTCTCCTCAATTTAGACTATACCGGTCTAATAGATTAGACTAGGATATCTTACCAACTCACTGCTATATTCTGGATTTAACTATCTTTTATTAATAAATCACTTATTATTTCAATATGGATTCACACCATGACTGGAATATCAACTTCATAACAACTTATGAAGTATAACTACATTAGTGGTTTCCTAACCTCCATTAGGCTTTTATCATTTACCACTAATTTGTTTACTGAATAACTTTCATTGCTTTTATACTAGTCTCAATACTAGTATTAAATCACCTCTCAAAGTGGTTTGTCATCTTTGAGTTTCATTGAAAATCATTCAATATTTCAATATTTTATAATTTTCATTCTCCTAATACACACCTTAAGATCTTGATCCAATCGATACTTCTTCACTAACTATTATTTATCTAATAATATCAATGAGAAAAAGACCACAGAAGATGTTACTTGGAGAAGAATTTTATTTCATCTTTATAAGTGTTTTTATGTCTTTCCGTTTTACCTCCCTAAGGTTAAGACTCTTTGGAGCTCTTACCTCAATGCTTTCTCATATCACGAGAAATAGATGGACTACAACCTTCTTATTACAGTTTAGAAAAGACATAATTCTTATATCTACCATGTAGATGTAGTATACATAACGAATAACATATCTCTGTCTTTTATCTTTTGGATACCCCCCAAAATCATGATAAAAACCATTTATCAAACCCTAAGCTTATTTATAACTTGAGACCACTCTTCGAGTTGATAAATTTAGGTTCCATTATTAGGTAATTAAAGTACTTTAAACTTTTAAAATAGGCTAACATTCACTTCAACACCATCCAAAAGTGAATGTATGGTCAGAGCCTTGTCCATGATATCCAATAGTATCACTGTTACCACTTTATCCCTAAAAGTGATAAACCATAAACTCTAGCACCACACTATATCAGAGGTATTCCTCGATTCTAATAACTCATTGCTAACCTAGCTCTGATACCAAATTATAGCATCCCCAACTTGATTAGCACAATACCCAGCCTTAAGCCCAGATTACCCTACCATACTTAACTAGAGCCTAGAGCCTTACCACGTTCACCTGATAAACAGTATTGTATATCGATTATCGAAATAAAACAATTAACATACACAACAAAAATTTAAAACCTTTTCTATAATCAAAATATGATATACAATATTAAAATAAAACTAAAATAAACTTCGGCTATATAAATCATCCATCCCACGTGATATTACAAAACTATAATTCAACACTAATATATAAGACCAGAAGAAGTCATTACATCGAAGAGAAGTTCAAGACTCCTATAAATTCTCCATTCTGTAGTCATAGTGGTCGTCGGAGCAACTCGTAATGTTAATTGGTGTGAGCGCTCCAACTAACTCAGTAAGTATCGATTCACGCTAATCATCGACATTCCATATAATATTCAAGATATCATGCAATAACGACATGCACCAATGATATCTAACAAGAATATGGAAAACATATAAACCCAATACATAAATAGATGCAAAACAAATGACTTTGGACTATTACACTGTGATCCCCATTTTATTTATAAAACTAGGGTCGTTTACGCATCGGTTCCATTAATACAAGTGCTAAACATAACATATCGCCCATATATGATGTTTAGCCAATCGATTAATGCCCAATGGTTATATCCTGAACCATCTAGTGAATATGTAACCCACGCAACCTATAAACTGAGTAGGAGTTACGTATAGACTAAGAGACCAGCCCCAAGTCCTATACAACCTGGTCTCAGCCCTAAGGAGTTACTCTCGTGGATCACATTAGACACCATTTTCTGTTCATTAGAAAAATCATTACAGTGTACATAATCCCTCATTTCAATCCAACAACTACACGAGCTATATATACTAAATAGCCTGGCAATATTGATAAATAAGCGAATCCATACTTACCTTGGATTTAAGTCTCCATATAAATTTCCTAATTTCTCGATCATCACACTTTTCCTCGGTGTTCCTCAACCTGTCACCAATCATTTGGGATCAATAAAGGTTCATTATACTTAATTTAAAACCCCTAGACCAGTTGCTAAGTATCTTGACAAACCAACTAACTCCAAATTAGTTCTGCACTAATTTGGGTGCGGGTAGTGCACTACCTAACTTGATACCGTGCTACCTACATGTCCCTTCATCCTCCCAGTACGCATAGCGCGCTATGGCCAAAGCCTAGCGCATTACGCGCATCAAACCTGCAACAACACCACCATTCTGCTCATCCAAATCGATCCAAAACACATCCAAATCATCCCTAACAATCACAAATTTATCAATTACACTCTCTAATCAATCCGGAGGACCTCTAATGATGTTATAAACCAATTCAAATCAACAACAACTTCAATTCAACAAATTTTGATCATCACTATGAATTCAAACTTTAAAAACTCAAAAATCAAACTTACTAAAGTGATGATCACTAGTTTCTAATCCATTTAAACTTCTCAACTTCGTTGAATTCGAGCTTTTGAAACTATCTTTGTTTGATCCGAATCGAAACTAAACCTCCCGAACCCTCGATTGATCAAAATGAATTGGATAAGAATGAGTTTTATTTTTTTTTATATATGGATTTTCCTTGAGATACATGTCGCGCTATCTTGAGACCGATCATATGGTTGATGCATTAAAGTGACACTCCTTAAAGTGACACAAATTTTGACACATCAAGCACTTACGTTTGGTTCGAGACAATCCAATAATCCATATATTTTTAATATTATTTTATTTTCTAATATATATTTATATATTCAAAAACATATAAATATATATATGTCGTATTATTCACTAATAAACTCACCGAACATGCCTACAAGTGTCCTTGAGTGTGCACACTCGTGCCACGACTCCCTCGTCACACTTAATGTCTTGGTAAAACATAGTTTATTGGGTATTTTTCATTTTATAGACTTGTGTATAATCTTCTTATTATACGACAACTTATACATAAATTGATTTCATAATCCAAACAAACACAAAGCATCATGCAAACGCACGCATACACTTATCGAGGTACACCGAACTTAATCACGAGTCTAACTTAGATTAATTAGAACTTGGATTAGTACTAATCACCAGCTTAAGGTAACGAGTCATTACATGTCATATAGTAGGTTTAGCTTATCCTTCCCCCAATGGTGCAATTTTAAAAATACAAGGTTTACAAGTCTAAGGACCTATTGACCTTGTGTAGCTTATCCTTCCCCCAACACAAATGATCAGACAGCCTGGGGTTTACAAGTCTAGTAAAACTTCATAGAGTCATATCGAATGAGGGACCAGATGCCTCTGACCCTCTAATCGTGGTGCCAAGTATATTCATTTGACTTTTATTAGTTCCACAAGCATCCAAGAGATAGAGTAACAAAAAAGGACATGATAAGGAACATATCAATGAAAGATACCAACCAGGTTCCAAGTAATTCATACACGATTTGCTAAAATAAAATCCTAGCATATCTACTAGCATGGCATGATTGATAATAGAGCTAACCTTACTTATCTCGTAGTGCTTCTATCCTATACAATCCTAGTTCGAGAAGTTCCTAAATCGGTTCTCCTTGCTTTAGATTGATATAGGTTTACATTTCATTATTAGTGTACTTGTTTGAGGTAAGTTTACTTAATTCACATTAATATCTTGAAAATCATATTAAACTTTTTGAATTAATGTCACGCCTTTGCCACGGCAACATGACAAAGGTTTCGAGGGTTGGTTACCACTGCCTCCGATCCTTGTCCCGACGATATATTTCGATAAAACAATGAATTAAAATTATTTCAAAAAACATTAAAATCACTTTTAAATTCTGGAAATCCATCCAGCGTCGTCCCAACCCCATAGGTGTTACCTACAAGGCACTGGGTGAGATTGTTGGGTTTCGATTCAATAAACTAAAATTATGAGCCAACGATTTGCAAACGTCGTATGTTTATGTCATGGAGTTGGGAGATCATTGGACTCATTTTGCATCTTCGTTCCTAGACAACGACGTGGCCAGCATTGTGCGGCTTGTAAGCAAATCACTTACATGGTGCTGGACTAGAAATCAGAATTTCGAACAAACGAACCGAAATCCAACTTCTCCAGCGACACTCACCGACCCCCAAGGGTCCAAACCCGATCAAAATAGTTATGAAACACTCGTTTGAAATCAAAACATTCCACCATCACTTTAAAGATTCAAATCCAAATCTTTCATAAAAAGCATAGCTTAGACTAATACTTTTAAATTAAAACAAATGTGCAAGATTTGAATCCGAAATCAATATATTAAAATCAATGAAGAAAATGTAGAGATGAATCAAATCCAAAACCCAAATATCATGATTTATTTCCTATCTTAAACCTTATTAAAAAAATAAATCAAAGAGTGGAAAATTAGAGAAAAAGATGAAGGATTTACCTAGTTTTGTTTACATTTGATGTGAGTTCTCTCTCCTCCACCAAATCCACCAACAAAGCTTCCTAGGGTTCTCTTCTCAAGTTCTCACGTAGCTTATTCAAATAAAAGTGGCTAGAAGCCCTAAAAGTGGTTTGTATAGCTTGTTAGAGAAGTTAGGGTTTGGTGGACTAAGTCTAACCCTTCATCTTATCAAGATGAGTTTAAGTGCTAGGATGATCCTAGAGTGCACATTAAGTCAATCTTTTTATGTCTTTTACATATATGCCCTCATGTATATTTACAATCCTTGCTATTATTATTTATTTACATCATTTAATAATTTCCTTTTCTTTTCACGTAGGCTAATTCCACCTCTAAGTAACTAGGTATCATATAATACACATATTAGTCACACCAATACACAAATATTATGCATAGTTATTAATTTATTTTTATGTCAGGACTATATTATAGATTTGAAAAATTAGGGGCGTTACAATATTCCAAATTTTAGGAAATTCCATCCTCGAAACTAAAAGGAAGTTATACCTTAAGATTCGAAGAGATCTGGGAAATGCTCCGCCATATAATCCTCTCATTCCCGAGTTAGTTCTTCATCTCCATGGAATTGCCACCGCGGTTTAACTAGTGGGATCTCCTTGTTATGAAGCTTTTAAACCTTCCTATCAAAGATCTGTATCGGTTGTTCTTCATATGACATATCCTCCCTTAAGTCAAATTGACTCCAATCAACTACTGAGGTATGCTTAGTCGACATTTTTCGCAACATAGAAATGTAGAACACATTATGAACTCCTGCTAAATGAGGTGCCAAAACCAATCTATATGCAACTGGATTCAGTGTGATCCTGCATAATCTCTGGTCCAATCAACATCGTGTCACCAACCTCTGCCCAATACAATGGAGACCTGCAAGACCTCCTATAAAGCGCCCCAAATGGTGTCATACCAATGCTCTCCTGAAAGCTATTATTGTATGCAAACTCACACAACAATAGATAATCCTCCCAACTCCCACAGAAATCTAACATACAAGCCCTGAGTATATCCTTAAGTATCTGAATAAGTCTCTTAGTTTATCCATCTGACTGAGGATGAAATGCGGTGCTAAGATTGAGCTTGGTTCTCATCCTAGTTTGTAAATCCTTCTAAAATTTGGAAGTAAACCGCTTGATCTCGATCCGACACAACAGACACAAGGACACCATGTAGCCTCAAGATCTTATCAAGATATTTTCTACGCAACTTGTCTATTGGATCCTCCATGGAAATTGGAATAAAGTGTGCAGACTTAGTTAAACGATCTACAATAGCCCAAATCGCATCATGTTTCTTCCAGGTCGTCGGTAATGAGGTTACAAAGTCCATGGCTATATGTTCCCACTTCCACTCAGGAATAGGTAAAGGTTGCGACATCCCTTCGGGTTTTGATGATTCACTTTCACATGCTTAAAGTCACACAATCCTGGATATACTTCGCGATATCCACTTTCTGTTAGGGCATGTGCCCTAGGTTAATATATAAACATTATTTATCTTATAATTTTAGTTAATAAAATAGAGGTTTTATTTGTTATTTTATTATAAGTGATTGTATGTTTACCTTATAGTAAGATTTAAAGGTATTTGTTGAAATATCCTAAATGTCCCTAGTCGGTCATTATACTGGGAACTATAATGAATTAAGACTAGTGCGATTCTTGATTGATGGTCATGTGATGATCATGCATATAGGGATAGAATCAAGATCATGAGTACTTGTTAGGGAATAAGGTACTGGACCGACCCGCTATGAGAACACTACATGGATTAAGTTATAGGTGTTACTCATAATAAGTATATCATTTAGTCCTTCAACTTGAGATTACCATAGACTTCAATATTAGGAGCATGATAATTTTACATAATCAAATGTTGTCTTTAACTGTACAATTATAAAGATTGTGATTGGTTACTGCGTGAATAATATGTGAAGGTGTGTAATCAAGAAAGAATTTTCCGCTCTGGTATAGAGAGAGATATCATGGATCCCTCTATAAGATAGACTGATAATGGCTAAAGTCCATGTGAATTGATATGATTAATGTCACTTAGATGTTCTTTAATTTACCTGAAGATCGAGACTAGTATGATTGAACATTAAGGGTGACTTTTCATGCCTTATGTTTAATCAAAGGATATCGCACAATAAAAGGATATGATATACGTTATTAATTAGGTTATATCGATGTTGATATTCATGCTACTTGGGAAGTCACAATGTCTTGCTAGAGACCGCTTATGACTTGTGTACCAAAATGATTTTTAGTTCACAGCCAACATCACATGAACCTATTATAAAGAATGGCTTTGCACAATTTCAATTGGTCTAGAGTAATTAATTTTATATAATAAAATTCATGACATAAAGCCCTTATGATTTTTATATGATAACTTATTTATAGGGGCGTATTTGTAACTTGCTTAAACTGCTTAAAACAATAGTTGTATTACAAATATAATTTTAAGCGAAGGCTTATCTACACAAATAAATAAAGGGTGAAACCCTAAAAATGATGTAAGATTTTTGTTTTACAATTTTTGAGTTCTCTAGATTTAGGGAGAGAAAGAAAACTCATTTTCAATCTCTCTTAGGGCTAGCATGTAACGACACTAAAAATCTAACTCGTGCCACGTACCATTTCAGGGTCGTATATCCAATTGTCGCAATCCGTATATCCAAACCTCGGGTGTAGACACCGAGGTATGCTATTTTATGTGATGCTTGTATTATTTATTATACAAAAGATTAAGAAATTTAAAATAATTAATTTCAAAAATGTGTAGGTAAGATCTTACCTCGAATTTCGTGTCAGTTAGCAGTAGTCGAGGTTGAGATTGGGTTTAATTTAGTGTAAGATTGGTTAAATATGGCAAGAGAATTGGTTTGTGAGAGTTGGACATGTCATGGACGAAGTTAAGATTTTCGTCATTTTGGCATGACCAAAATCAGTATTTTAGACATTTTATGAAGATGGACTATTTTTTCGAGAGTTTTGTTCAATTTGGTGGAAAACGGGATCGAAAACGACCATCGGAAGTCAAGATATGTCAAAATAGGACTTTCGGGAGTTAATAAATAAAAATATGAGGATTTATATATAAAACATGAAATGAAAAATCAAAAACTCATTTCATTGTTTCAACAGAACGTTTAGTTCGTTGGTTCCTAAACCCCTCGATTTGGGTTTTTGCTCGCGAAGCTCCCAACATCCGATTTTTGCTCGGTTTCTTTTCTCAAAATCATAGAGAATTGCAAGACGGTAAATTTGAGCTAAGTTTATGTGGTAGAAACGAGGTATTCAGCTAGCAATTTGGTAAATTCTTAATGCCAGACATATTTCCTCAATTCAGCTTGAATTTTTGCAATTTTTTTAATTTCTTTCGCGGGGTTTCGATAGAAATTGGTTTGAATTGTCGTTAATTGGTGTATTGGATTGATTCGCGTCAATTTAGGATGAATTTCACCGATATGAGTTAGGGTTTTGATTATTTGAATTAATGCAAACCAGTCGATGACTGCTTTATTGATGTTTTATGCTTTATATTTGACTCCACAAGCTGTGGAAATATTTGGTGTTGGTATCGAGTGATTTTGTGGCATTTATTAATGAGTTTTGAGGATTTTAACTGCGAAAATATTGATTTGGAGACATTTTCTAGTTGAAAATAAATAATGTTTGTCAAGTTGACATGACATATTAGAAAATTCGTAACTTCTTTGTTTGTGATCCGATTTGAGTATTCTAGGAGTCTATGGAAAGTACGTCATGAGTACTACAAGTTCCTTTTTGGTCATCATGACAAATTATGAGGTTTTTAAGGTTAAAATCGTAACTCCAGTGGGCTAGTTGATAAGACTTTGAAATAATTATAAAGTGTTATTTTAAGAAATAGCTTTCGAGCGTACTTTGGTCGCTGTGTTTGTATGGTTTAAGAGTTCTAAACCAAGGATATTGGACCCGAATTGATACTAAATGATATCAGGAAATCTAAAGAAGAGATACGAAGGTTCGAGAATGAGTTTAGGAATGTTGGGAGGCCAGATAGTTTAGGAATAAGCGTGTGGATCGAAGTAAGTAAACCAGCTAGAAAATTATATTATAATTTAATTTTAATCTATTGAATATTATTGTTCATTGCTTTGATATCTATCCTTAGAATTTCATTCTAATTGAGTTATCCGAGTGTAAGTGAGTCAACGGTGGTCCTTGAAAGGAGTGGCAGGCTGAGGTAACATACTAGCGTCATGACCTTGAGAGTACCGAGTCCTAGAATCTGAGTCTTGATGTGTTGCCAAGACTCAACAATCTATTGGTCGGCACTACTTACGCCTCTCTGGTGCATTCATGGATGCTCATATATCGATTGCTTTTGTTTGATTTACAGTCTTTATTTATTCATGCGTTCTTTATACCTTTCTTTCTATTTCCAAGAATGTAGAGTATTTTATTTATTTTCAAATGTTGTTTAGTGTCCTACTGACGTTACTTTCCTAGGCTCATCATTCTTGTGTTTGACTGAGTATATGGATTTTTGATAGAGTATTTTATTTTATTTTTTTGTACTTGATCGAGTAAGGGAAAGGGGCCAGCAAGTATATTGGTTTTTTTGACACAAGGGATATATGTGTTTTGTGAAATATTTACATTGATTATATACGAGGTTTCCACACTCTAGGTTGTCCTGACTGATTTGTGTAGAGTCGTTTAGATTTGTTTAAGTTGAAATCGTTTCCGCATAAACTTTGATAACTTACAAATTTGAATAACTCACTAAAAATGTAACGATAAATGGTTAGGAAGGCTGACTAGGCTTGTGTTGACGTCAAGAGGATTGACTCGGGGTCCACCTAATTCTAGGCCGGACGGGACCCATTTTAGGTTGTGGAAATGGGGCTGTCACATAGCACTCCAAATTGTGGCCATCGTTCGTATGTGGATTTTTGATAGAGGACGCATACTTGAACGTCATGAAAATCGAACAATTAAAAGGGAAATCACTGAATAAGGTATGATTTACTTTTGTAGATTTTGTTTAATGGAACTTATTTTCGATCCTGTTAGGGTTTTTTCAAAATTTGTTTTGAATTGTCTGCTACGTATGAACCCCAAAACCCCAACATTTTCATCCCTAACCACTAGTACATTCGTTCCATATCATGATGCGTCTTAGTGTTCTTCGAATGAATAGTATAGCGCGATCGATGCAACTATCGAAGTAAATCCTCTCGCAACTACGCATGCGATGGAACCTATCGCCTGTCCTTAAACCTTAATGCTATGTCTGTCGAAAGCTTCCAATCTGGAATTTCCTCACTGTCAGCATGTGATGGCCTCAACTACGAAACAGGGCACCGCTGAGGCGCGCCGAACAAGTCAATAAAGTAAAGTCTCCTAAACCAACTATTTTGTAGAATAGTGGCAAATGGTCGATCCCACAGAGACTGGTTGTCTTTCTCAGGTTAAAACAATAAAAAAGAAAAATCAGGGGCTTTAAAATTAATATTAATTTAACTAACTAATCCAACTAAATTAAATAAATAAATTAACTAAACTAATTTCTAAAACAATTAATTAATAATTAATTAACACCTAAATAACACCTAAATCTCTAGTTCCACAAATCAAAATCAAGATTCAATAGCAATCATGGTCTTCAATCTTTCCCAAAAAGTTATTAATTTAAATTCGCATAGATTAGCTATAGAAAATCGACATCCGCCAGAAATTCCTAGTTCCCCTAATCTCGATAGCCAGGACGTCCGCCACTAACTACTTCCCTAATTAATGTATAACCCTAGACATCCGCCAATCAGGTTTAACACACTAACCGCGGTAATATGGATCTATGGGAACGTTAATCCTAAATAACCGGATCGCATCCGCTACCGATTTAACCTAGATTCAATTGTTGCACATTCAAACACCGAAAGGGTTTTATAGCAAACGGGTGAATGTTTGTTACTTTATTGGTCTAAAAGCCCAATTACACGGATATTAATATTCCAAATAACTGTAGATTATCCATCTAAAAGCATGCATTGGCCATATACATACCATAGATCTAAATCATAATAATTAAATCAACAACAATAAAATAAGAGAAATTAAATTAATTAAATAATAAAATAAAAAGATCTCACATAATATGCTTTGAATCCATAATTCCGACTTGCTTCCCATTCGACTTAGGCAAGAAATTGATTACCCGGACATCATCGTAGAAAATCTATACTAAAAACTAATAATAGATCTCTAAAAATATACTAATTTATTTATTTTCTAATAATACCTAAGTTCCTAATATATAAAAATACTTCAAATTGTACTCGGATACTAATTTTATGAGTTAGGGACGTGACTCGTGCGTCGAGGAGCATCGTAGAGGTGTTTTTAGATAAAAAATCAGACTCTGCCATGTGTCGCAGCGAGATTCGCTGTATTTAACTGTCGCACTGACGTGTCAGCGCCTCATTGGACCGCCTCTGTCATCGCGCTGAGTTGTCGCTACGCCATTCCCCTCGAACTGTGCTATGTTTGTTGTGTCTGGCTGAGTCAGCGACACGTGTTCTCACGTGATTGGTGGAACCGCTTCAATGTGACGTGTCTTTCCAACGGGAACTCGCCACGTGGACGTGCGATGGCAGAAGAGAATCGCGCGATTATCACCAAAATTCTGGGAATTCGTGCCGGAATGCATCTCGAGGCAGATCGACGAAGGTTGAAACGTGGAGAAATTAAGGCGGTCTATAATGTGGCCCGTGGTGCTGATGTAGCAACTCGTGATAGGTGGCGTTGGCTTTGTGTTGCCGACGCGGCGACGCTGTGTACCAACAGACGCGTGACACATGTCATCCACTGTGGTCGAACCGCTGACGTGTCATCTTCTGATTGGTTGAAACATACTGTCTGCTATTCGACCCACCGCGCAACGCATATTTCGAGGCAAACTGTCTGGCATCCGATCACTGCAAGTAAATACTCCATTTTGAGTATTTTTTCGTCACAAATTCAACCGCGCATTCCGTTTCACCTAAAAATGACCAAAAAATATAATTAAATATATATTTTAAATACTTTCAATAATTAAATATACTAAAATAGACTAATAAATACCTATAAATACTTACTTATCAACCGCCCGCCGTAATCCCATAATCAAGCCCTAATCCACATCACCTAAGACTAGATTACGTATTAGTCAGCCTTTCGTCCCTAAATTCTCCAATTCATGTATTAATCTATATTATAATTTCCATGTAGGTTAAATATTATGCAGAAACCATGATAATTCAAAATTCATAAGCGTGGAAAACCAAAAGAATACAACATCACATGCACGTATATATCTGAAACTATTCACTCAACCCAATGTACAACCCAAAATGACATAAACAATAATATTACAACAAAATTCGAGACATACAAATGAGTGAGGAGAGTCGCCGAACTAATCAGAGGAAGTCGCCGATCTTCTCCTTCCCCGTTCTGCTGCTGTTCGACGGACCTACACCCATCGTCACAAACTAGACGGTGAGTATAGTGATATTTAAGTACTAATTGGAGAATTTCATGCCATATTTCCAAAATAAACAAATGGTATTTAAAAGCATAAAGTAGCGAGATAAAGTGCTGAAAAAAGAAATGCAAGTAAATACCATAGTTAAATATGTAGAAATAGACAAGAGCTAAGTCGAAATGATCTACGTCTGGTCGATGGTGAGACCTATCACCTAACCTTTCTCACTACTATATGGAGATGAGCTCAACATATCTCACACAATTAGCGGAGCTGTGCTCTACGCTTTACAACATCAATTTCAAGCTTGCCGACCACCCCGAGTCCTATACCTCGTGTGTCGCGCAAGTGTAGTGGTGAGTGCCGGAACCCCGGTAGACTCATGTTCCCGTGAACTGCGCATCTCTCGTACGATGGACACTAGATAATCCCTACTTTACGTTCAAAAATAAATAATTCCAAAATTCTAGGATGCCAAAATAAGTTAGGCTACAAAGCCCAAAGGAAATCGAATACAAGTCCAATTTCATCCAAAGTATTCCATTAGCATGTTTTTTATCACTTTTTTTCAAGAACGACATAAAGTATAAGAATCAGAGGCAACAAAACAAGTCACAAGACATCATGTCATAATATTCATTCATGAATATATATAAGAACAACATGATGTGCAAGTTCAAGTAGCAGTATCTACCAATAGATCCATAAAGCAATAAGAGAATGAAATGAAATATAAAATTTTCACAGTTGTACTTACAAGTCATACGCTTGTCCTAGTTTGTCCGATCCCTCGAAAATTGCGTAATGCGTGCCCAAACGCCTGAATTCGCCCCTTAGTTCCCTAACATTCAATAATGTCTCAATTTAGGCCAAATTGAAATCGAGACAAATTTCTAAAAACCCTTTATTTATTTATTTATTTTTGGTCATTCGACCCATTTTGCCTTTTTCAGGGTAAAACCGCCGAAAAATGCTCGTCCGAATTCTAAATATTTTATTTTTCCTAGAAATTCATTATTTTCTATTTATTTTGTCGAAAATTCTTTCTTCCTTAACTTTAGGCCCATGCATCTATTAATAGATGTGGCCACATTAACACCACACATTTCCAAAAATCTCGCTTTTTATTCAAATAATTAAATATTACCCTTAAAATGTTGCTACCTCAGTCCCACATCGACGCGTGACTCGAGGCGCATCCCCGCTCGTCTCGGTACCTGCATACCCGTAAATAACTTAGTAGTCTACACATATATAGTACATTAGGCATATATCACACAAATATAAAATGTACCTCGGCCCTTGCCTTGGTAAACGAACATATCATGGTGTGGGTCCTACAATACGGGTCGTTGAGCCTGTGTAAAAACAATAACATAGTTAAAAATTTTGGGCTGTGACATAGCCTGTGATCTATACTTACCATACTCTGAATCAATCCTTTGACAATCTAAAATTCTGAAAATAGCCTCTGGCTCTGCTCTTATCTGAACCCGTGCTGAGGAACCTAAAACGCCTAACTCGTTCTCATTGATTTCATGAATACACATTACTGAAGCTTCCTCGAGTAACTTATACTTCTTTTTTCATCATCATGCCAACATCTCTTGCTTCTTTCCTCGCACGAATCAGAGCATCAACCACAATATTTGCCTTCCCCGGATGATACTGAAGAGTGAAGTCAAAATCTTTCAAGAATTAAAGCCATCGCCTTTGCAGCATATTCGACTCGCTTTGACTAAACTAGTTCTTCAAACTCTTGTGATCTGGGAACACTGTGAAATTTTTGCTATACAACTAATGCCTCTGTAACTGCCAAAATTCTAATAGCAAATTTGTTTGTAAGGGGTCACCGACCTGTGACTTAGCCTAACGGTGGGTACACTGTTCTAGTAATCAGCTCGAATACCGAGATGCATGATATTTTGTGTAATGGATGCCTAGTGTAATGTGTGTATCGTAAATTAGACATTTACTAAATCAATTTATTTATCATTCAATGCACGAGGGGGCACGCCTCGAGATGCGTGCTGACTTATGATTGGAATATAGAGGTGATAGGGTAAGTCATAATTTCTTAATTTTGATAAATAAACTAATTTTATGTGCCTATAGTTGAATATAAATATATACATTTAGTCATAGCTTAAATTTTGGTTAAAAATTAACAACTATTAGACATGCCTCGAGATACGTGCTAAGGTCTATACGTGTTTGTGTGTCACTTAAAGTGGATTGGTGGAGCTAGATCTAATTAGGATCTTTAGATAGAAAGGTGGGAGTGGATTATGGCCATGCGATCATCATAGTGATGAAGTTGGAAGTATAAAAGCAACATTAGTTGGTATTCTCTTCATTTTGCATGTTTTTCAAACAAAAGTCATAGTTGTGCTTGCTTTTGGTGCTGGAGTTTTCAATGGCGGTATGAGAAGAATTCTTTAACAACTTAAAGGATCAAAAGTAACATGTCTAGCTACAATTTCTAAGTATACTTCTACTACTTATATGCGTACAATCTTTGATGAATTTGGTTGTAGATCATTGGACTTTTACCTCTAATCAATTTTAATATGTTTTTAAGGTTGTCTATAAGTAAATCGAAGCATTGGTTTGTATTACAAGTTCCAATTTTTGGATTTTCAAGTTTTGGCAAAGTTTGAGTTTTTCATATGAAATGATTTTTCAAAATCAGAGTTAGAAACTGATTTCTTTTATGAAATCAAATTTCGTATTTCGATTTTTTATGAAATTTTACTGATCTAGCTTCTAAGAAGTTTTAAATTTGATTTTCAAATTATCAAGTTATGATTTTTAAGTGTAAGTGTGTTTTAGAGCATTTCTCTGACATGCATGTTTAAATCTAAATTTTAATCAATATATTGAAGTGCTTGGTGTTTTTGTTGTTGTTTTTGAGGTGGTTGTACCTCATTAAGGGAGTTTTTCATGATGAAGATGACTTGGGTGGGATTTGGAGTCAAAAACTCTAAATCCCGACTTTAGAAATGTAGTCTGCAGTGCACATAGCGCGTTATACATAATAGATAGTGCACTATGTATTCTGCAGACGAGACAACTTTTGAGGTTTTCCTAAAACGACTATAACTTTCTCATTTCAACTCAGATTTTGATGCTTTACATACCGTTGGAAAGCTAAGAGAGAGAGGAACAATAT
The DNA here is from genome assembly GCA_039657365.1 of Stephania yunnanensis. NCBI lineage: Eukaryota > Viridiplantae > Streptophyta > Magnoliopsida > Ranunculales > Menispermaceae > Stephania > Stephania yunnanensis. The sequence goes on along the minus strand of CM077588.1, from coordinate 4,198,264 downwards.
AGAACCAACAATATTTGAAAATATAGTCATATTCTTTGGCAAAATGGAGTTGAAAATGAGAACTCATGCATTGGGGTAGTTATTGATAAGTGTTTGGAGTCTTTTTAGTTTTAGTAGGTTCAAACACTTAACTAAGAGCTAAAACACACCTGAATCAATTTAATAATATCCAAGAACATTAGGAGTCAATTTTGGGTGTGAGATACATGAACTTTAAGGCGGGTAGCGATCAATATTGCTTGGATATCGGGTATATGAGTAAGTAAAGCTGTGAGAATTCTTTATTTCATTTCATTGTCTCTTATTGATTTATAGTCTATTTGTAGACATTGGTACTTGTAATCTCACATCATGTTATCCTTGTTTCTATTCATTATTGAATATTGTCAACATTATGCCTTGTAAAGTATTTCGTTTATTCTTTTTCCTAAGCTTGATAATATTCTTAATATATAGTTGATCTAAAGCGTGCTATTAGGGTATGTTGTAATGGATTAGACTTGTATTGTACTTCCTTGGGCTTTGTAGCTTAACTAGTCTCGAAACCCTAGATACTTAAAATTATTGATTCTTGAAAATTAAAGTACGGATTATCTAGTATCCATTGCATAAAAGATGCGTGGTTTACGAGGACTTAGATCTATTGAGATTCCAGCACTCACCATTACACTTTTACAACACATGAGGTGTGAGACTTGGGGTTGTCTGCAAAAATGAGATAGACGATTTATATGCATAGAGCGCAGCTCCGGCATTTGAGGATTGATAGAATTTATGAAATATTTAGAGCACGGCTCCATATAGTGGTGGAAAAGGCTAGGTGATGTTCTCACCGCCAAGCGGACGTAGATCATCTCGACTTAGCCTATGTTAGTCCATACATTTTTAACGATGGTATTTACTTGCATTATTTGATTCAGCAACTTTTTTGCTACTTTATCCTTTTAAATACCTTTCTTACATTTTGGAAATGTAGTATAGAACTATCCAGTTATTACTTAAATATCACTATACTGACCGTCTAGTTTGTAATGATGGGTGTAGGTCCGTCGAGCAGTAACAGGTCAGGGAAGGAGAAGATCGACGACTTTTCTTGAGCATTTCAACGACTCTCATATCTCATTTTGTATATGACTCAACTTTTGTTGTATTACTGATGCTTATGTCTTTCCAGTACATTTTAGGTTGTATATCGGGTTGAGTGTATAGTTCCCCGACTTGAGACTTGGTTATCACACTGTATAATTATCCTTATGATATTTATATACATGTGATGATGTTTCCTGGTTTCCACATTTAGAATTTTTAAATATTAATTGCTTCCGCATAACCTTTTTAAATTTTCGTGATGATATTAAAATAATAAAAAAATTTAATTAACTATGAAAACTAATGATATCATAAATGATGTATTACTTATCCTGAACGCATGGCTATAGGAAACAAAGGCTGACTAATATGTATTTAAGTCTTACATGGCTAGAATTAAGGCTTAATTACAGGATTAGGCCGACGGTGCCCTGTTTAGAATAAGGGGCTGTCATAGTTGGTATCATCAGAGCCCAAAGGTACCAGAACCTTAAGGATAGAGTATAGAGATGTCTGAAATTGTAAAAACCAACGTCATAGTCGATAACAAATTCAAGGTTATAGAGAATAGTTTATTCTATAATGTGATTATAATATCATGGTTGATTTTAGAATCCATGTTCTCGATAAGTACAAAATGAAACTTGAATAAAACACAAATCTTAAAAATGGAAACTAGATGATCCTTGCTTAGAAACCATTATTTGGGAAGTGAGCAAAAGTGAGTTAGGGAATGGTATACATTTTATGTTTTTTATGTATGTAAATATATAATAGACCCGTAGAAGTTGATTCTCGATTGTGATCAATTTGTGGAGTACGTTGTAATATCAGCTAGAGGTCAGAGATGCTTATATAAGCAACAATCAGCACATTGTTTTTGCTGCCATATGCGACGTGGGATAGACATAATAATTTCTAGGACAACAGTTGATCGAATTCCTCGTGCTGATGAGAGCACACTTAGCTGCACTAGCTTCGACAAAAAACATGAGGATAAAGAAGAAGTTCGTGAACTTACGATAGTATACCGGAGATAATTGTCGAAAATGATGTTAATGACACTTTCTACTTTAGAGATAAATTGAGTTTAGACATCGCATTCCACATAGCCCGCACACGATATCGTTCATGGATTCTCAAAGGCTATCTGATAGAGTTTCGGCACAGGTTCAACACCCGACTGACATTATGTCTCTTAAGATGGCATACATTTTTGCATTTTCATAGGCCACCATCACCAACATTACTCCGACTGCGGTAACTTCGACAATCGAGGCTACTACAATTACTACTGACGACATGCGATATTGGACCGACATAGTCACTATTCAATGATAGCAGTTGAACCAGCTTACTAGATTGTTGACGACTTAGTTTCCTACGTACGCCTTCATCAGCAGCCCTAGTACGACTACTATGATAATGTTTCCATTATTCGAGACTCCAATTATGTCGGATACTACCACCACCGTACTGCGAGCACCCGAGCGACCTATATAGTCGGCAGTATCTATTTCATGGAATATGTTTTTTGTGATCATACTAGTAGTGATTCTGGTTAACGACATGCATGTTTTGACCAAGAACAATAAGAAGTCGAGGAGCTAAGAGGCAAAATAGAATGAACAAAGGATCTTATGGATCTGGACAGGTAGTACCAACCACCACGTCAGTGCATCACTTACACTACTGCCCTTAGTCTTCGAATAGATTTCCTTGACACCTTCGATAATACTGACATCGTCGCTTTCTCAGATTAAATAAACATCAGGCGACTAAGGTTGAGATGCATCGAGACAGGGGCATACTCAGACGAAAACTTACGGAGAAGATGAGACCATTGACATGTTACAATTTTCATCAGGTTAGACACATGTCACGTGAGTGTCCACGATCTGTGAATTTTCTACAGCAAAGTAAATATTGAGAGCACAGTCAAGAGTACCAGCATGTGTCTGCAGCGCCTTCACAGAAACAGTGGATGAAGCATAGTTAAGTGGCCTTAACATCATTAAGCGGCCTTGACATCATCGAGTGGATGACTGATAAGTCAGTAATTTATAGAAATTAGTAGTCCACTTTAGTATATTATTTATTGAAAATATTTAAATATTATATTAAATAATAAGTTTTTGTCATTTTTAGGTGAAACAGAGTGCGCGGTTGAATTTGTGGCGGAAAAATGCTCAAAATGGAGTATTTACTTGCAATAATCGGATATCAGACAGTTTGCCTTGAAATATGCGTTGCGTGGTGCGTCGAATATCAGACAGAATGTTTCAACCAATCGAAAAATGCCACGTCAGCGTGAAAAGCCACTCTGAACCAATCAGACGCTGCCAAGTGGCATCGTCACCGACAACCGCGTCACAGAGGTGATTTGGACCAATCGTTGCGCGCCACGTGGCGTATATACGTCGTTTCCACCAATCATAGGCCGTCGCGTCAGCATGCCACAGGCCACGTCACACCGCCTTATATTCTCTTCGTTAAGTGTCTGTCGATCTGCCTCGGGATGCGTACCCGCACAAACTCCCGGTATTTCGGTCGAGCTGCACGATTTCCTCCTAGCCACATGGATGCCACGTGGTGCTCTCCTATTCATCCAGACGCGACACTGCAGCAGGCGGTCCAGTCGCATTGCGACACATGGCAGTCCTCTATCACACTAGCACGTCACACCAGCAGCCCTCCTCCAATCATCTCGCGCCACGTCAGCGTCACAACAAAGCCACCCAATCACGCGCCGACACGTGGCATAAGCAATTTTAATAAGTAAGGGATCGATCAAGAGTATTAGGGAGTCAATTTTGTAGTGAATTTTGAAGTAGCAGTTTTGGGGGGTGGGCTCCTCTCGGCCTCTCTGGCCTAGCCCTCTGCCACTCCCCCCATTCTATTTTTTATTTTTGTGTTCTCTTTCGTGAGGCATTAACTCATGACTTAGGCAAGACAACGATGGAGGTTCGACTGCGCATATCAATGGATTTGTGAGATTTATATATTTTAATTGCAATCTTTTCATTAATATTTTATTTTCTTTGGTATTATTTCAATAATCAAGGTTAAATTCATGTTTAAATCTTGATTTACTCGTCAGTGTGTCGTAAGCATTCGTACTTGTGCAATAAGACCACACCAGTGGCAATTGATCCTACCAATTGATTAGTCTCTTATGGGACCGGTTGAATACAATAGAAATCTAGGCTAAATCGGACACACGAGTGATCCGGTTGTTAGGTGTAGTGCCTTCACGAAGCCCATTGCGATCAACACATTAAACCCAATTCACTTGAATATGTGGTTATGTGTTTGATTAGAGAAATAGTCACTGTCGTACCTTGGCTATAGAGATTAGGAAGTGCGAGGAACCGCGAGCGTCACCGGGTCTATAGCTACACTAAGATATTTTGATTTGCATACTTTACATAAATCGACGACCAAATCCAATCTTTTATCGAGCCAAACTTGTATGTCTTGACCTAGGTGTTTTTATTAATTGTTTTCAAATTATTTTCATTGCTTTAGTTACTTTGTTTATTTTTAGATTAGTTAATTAATTCATTCTCTCTAAAACCCCCGATTTCCATTTTTGCTATTTTTGACCTTAGAAAGATTACAAATCCCTGTGGGATCGACCTTTTGCCACTATTCTACAAAAATAGTTGGTTTAGGTAAATTTTAAATATTATTGACGGGTTCGACGCGCGATTGCCGGGGATTGGTTTTTATCTTTCTTTGGTTATTTATTTTATTTATTTCTTTTTTATTTTGTAAGTCTTCTACATGATCTTATCTCATTTCCTTTCCTCTATATCTACCATGTTCTTTCACCTTTTTGTATGTGTTTATATGTGTTCCCCACCTGTTTTGAACCTTGAGGACAAGGTTCGGAATAAGTTTGGGGGTACTATAGGGTTTGTGGACTGAGCTGGATGGGTTTTTGTGCGAAAGACAGCAGGTGAGATCATTTAAATTTTTTTCAATTATATGTGGTTGTCGGACGGTATCGGTTGTGTTTTGTATCCTTTATTCATTCATTTCTTCCATTTCTTTTTCCTCCATACTCATCTATCTCACTTCATTAGGAGTTGATACACTTTCATGCATGTGTTTAGCATAGTTTTCATTATTATATTGTCTAGAGTCACCCGAAACTTTGTTTCATGGCCTCGGTTGTGGATGAGTAATTATGGTTGCCTTTTTTACTTGAAACTTAGGAAAAAGTAGGAGAAATACTCAGTCGAGTTCGTAGCTCAGCATTTTTATGATTTCATGATTAGGGACTTAGTATGATGGTTAAGCCTTGTAGACGGTTGAAATTGTGTAAGTAATGAGACTTCACCACACATTAGGGAATTTGCTTAATCATAGTGAAAGTGATAACGGCTAACAGGAGTTTTTAAAATATAGAGAGTCCCACAAGTTTCCACAGGAAATGGAGTAGGGAAACTTGCGGTGGGAAAAATTGAGGAAATCGGTCCATAGGAAATGGAGCAGGAACCGTATCCCTTAAATATACATATAAAAAGAATAAAGGCGAATGGATCAGAGAGTACACATATAAAGGCGAAAGTATATGAAAACTCCTCAAATAAAAAATTTTAGCTCGAGTGCTTATAGCTAGACTAAGTAAATTTGTAAACTTGCATGCTTGAATGTGATAGCGCTTGTCTTAACCATAGCTTTGTCTTGAAAATGTGGTCTTAATTGTGTTTGGGTCGCGGTTCTTGACATATCATAACTCTGAAATTTCTTGAGTGATTGGTTAACTTGGTAACTATGTAAATCAAGGGAACTCCATGAATTTGGGTCGGGTATAGGATTAATTGAGTTGGTATTATTATAATAAGTCTAGTTGAGTTTGTGTTTTCATTTACACCTTTGTTCGGGATGCGCAAAGTTTTAAGTTTGGGGGTATTTGATAAGTCAGTATTTTATAAAAATTAGTAGTCCATTTTAGTATATTATTTATTGAAATTATTTAAATATTATATTAAATAATTTGATTTTGTAATTTTTAGATAGAAAAGGAGTGCGCGGTTGAATTCGTGGCGAAAAAATACTCAAAATTGAGTATTTACTTACAACAATCGGATGTCGAACAGTTTGCCTCGAAATACGCGTCGCACGGTGCGTCGAATAGCGGACAGAATGTTTCAACCAATCGAAAGATGCCACGTCATCGTGAAAAGCAACTCTGAACCAATCAGACGCTGCCACGTGGCATCGTCACCGACAACCGCGTCACTGAGGTGATTTGGACCAATCGTTGCGCGCCACATGGCGTATATACGTCGTCCCCACCAATCACAGGCCGCCGCGTCACCATGCCACAGGCCACGTCACATCGCCTTATCTTCTCTTCGTTCAGTGTCCGTCAATCTGCCTCGAGATGCGTACCCGCGCAAACTCTCAGTATTTCGGTGGAGCTGCATGATTTCCTCCTAGCCACGTGGATGCCATGTGGCGCTCTCCTATTCGTCTAGACGCGACACTGCAGCAGGCGGTCCTCTCTCACACCAGAACGTCACACCAGCAGCCCTCCTCCAATCATCTCGCGCCGCCACGTCAGCGTCACAACAAAGCCACCCAATCACGCGCTGACACATGGCATAAGCAATTTTAATAAGTAAGGGATCGATCGAGAGTATTAGGGAGTCAATTTTGTAGTGAATTTTGAAGTAGCAGTTTTGGGGGGTGGGCTCCTCTCGGCCTCTCTGGCCGAGCCCTCTGCCACTCCCCCCATTCTATTTTTTATTTTTGTCTTCTCTTCCATGAGGCATTAACTCATGACATAGGCAAGACAGCGATGGAGGTTTGACTGCGCATATCAATGGATTTGTGAGATTTATATATTTTAATTTCAATCTTTTCATTAATATTTTATTTTCTTTGGTATTGTTTCAATAATCAAGGTTAAATTCATGTTTAAATCTTGATTTACTCGTCAGTGTGTCGTAAGCATCCGTACTTGTGCAATAAGACCACACCAGTGGCAATTGACCCTACCAATTGATTAGTCTCTTTTGGGACCGGTTGAATACCTTAGAAATCTAGGCTAAATCTAACACACGAGTATTCGTTTGTCCAGGTGTAGTGCTTCACAAAGCCCATTGCAGTCAACACATTAAACCCAATTCACTTGAATATGTGGTTATGTGTTTGATTAGAGAAAAGTCACCGTCGTACCTTGGCTATCGAGATTAGGAAGTGCGAGGAACCGCGTGCGTCACTGGGTCTATAGCTACACTAAGATATTTTGATTTGCATACTTTACATAAATTGACGGCCAAATCCAATCTTTTATCGAACCAAACTTGTATGTCTTGACCTAGGTGCTTTTATTAATTGTTTTCAAATTATTTTCATTGCTTTAGTTACTTTGTTTATTTTTAGATTAGTTAATTAATTCATTCTCTCTAAAAGCCCCGATTTCCATTTTTGCTATTTTTGACCTTAGAAAGATTACTAATCCCTGTGGGATCGACCTTTTGCCACTATTCTACAAAAATAGTTGGTTTAGGTAAATTTTAAATATTATTGACGCGTTCGGTGCGCGTCAATGACCAACATGTTACAAAGGTGGACGGATTGGACACATGGTCAGACCTCCGAGTAATGAGCTATATGAGGTGCAACCATACCCCAGAGAGTGAGCCCACGTAGTGGCAAAGCAAGACCCAAAGGCGGCGATATTTATTTTCGGTTGTGCACGAACAATCAAACTTAAACACGATAATGACTTGCACGAGATGATTTGTGGGAGATATGGTCATTGCACGGTCGAGAGCGACCTGACGTACTCTTAGTTATTTGAGTTGAGAAAAATGATAATGAAATGCTGGAAGTAGTTTAGCCTAAATAAGCACATATAATGTTCCTAGAGAATTATGCTAAACTGAATTTCCTTTGAGTACTATGAACAAAGTATCGTATGGAGTTATGATTATGAGAATGTGTAATGGCCCAAATTAATTAAATTAGGATTAGCGTTAATCTCATATATTAATAGTCGTAATTCGGGCGTTAAGTGGACGACTCAGTTGACTCTGACACGAGAATCAAGGAAATATGCTATTTATGAATGGTGGTTGCATATATGTGGTGTTTAACAATTATTATTATATTGCACCGCATGTCTATATGTTGATATTAGAGTAGTTTGTGTGATGAGTGTTCACCTCGAAAGGCGTGTCAATGCGGGTATTGAGCAGGCAAACTATGGGTACACTAGGAAACTAGACTAATCCATGTCAAGATGAACAGTAAATCAATTAAATGGGTAATGTGACCATAGGCTAAGTTAATTCAAATTAAAACAATAGGCTATGATGTGCCTCGAAATGCATGTCGATATGCAGGGCATCGGGTACTGGGTAGTCGAAGGTTTGTGGGACCACAAGTTGGTTGATTTTGATAAATAAAAGACTAACCATATGTATTAAAATGGGCCTAAGTTAGTGCAATTAAATGAAAATAAATCAAGGCCTATAGTTAGTTCAATTAAATGGAAACCATATGATTTGCTTGTAGATACACATTAGTATATCTAGAGACCAAGGGAGTAACTATTAGTGTCACTTGAAGAGAGTTATTGGGAGTAAGTGGGCTAAGTGACTTGAGGTAAACCATCAGACAAACCTCGGGATACATGAACACAAGGGCTAGAACTAAATCTCACCTTAATATATAACATCAATTAATCAATACATGCAAGCAAAACCAATTCATTTGTAAATCTGAAATCAGAGGGGCGATTCAAATATGGATTTCAAGGATTTAAAGGTGAAACTTGGAGTTCAAGCTTAAGGTAATATTCTTCTCCATCATCATCATCACTTTCAATTGAGCTAAAAATCGGGCATTTTAGTGTAATTTGGGTTTGAAGAGTTGGTCTCTGGTTTTTAGGTGTTATTTTAATTAAATTCATGTGGAAAGTGTGTTAGATAGGTTTAAGTAGTCAAAATTGAAAAGAAGAACATAATTCTCGACTAGAGAGTTCTTTCCCAGAGGCTAGGTAGCGCACTACTTAAAATGATTAGCGCACTAATCGTTTTAGGTTTCCAACTATTCTTCGTCCTGAAGAACAGTAGCGCGCTACATAAATTACCTAGTGCGCTACCACTACATAACGCGCTACACTATTCACATAGTGCGCTAATGACATACATAAACTAAATTTAAAGGGTAGATTTTTGACTTAAAATGTATCCCAAACACCTATACATATATTAAATATGTAAAATTGGACTTCAGGGACCGTAGCTCAGGTATCGGGGAGCTAGTCAGGTAGGATATGGGAGTCTGGGGAAGTTCGAGCGCCAATTGAGGTGCGTAAACCCATTGAGAATGGTTCATAGAATTCATGGTTTTGATTTATCAGTAACACATTTCATGTGTGAGCGTTGGTAGGTACATATGAGGTTTCTCTCCTATTTCGGTTTGAGTATATATTGGTTATGGCTAAATCGTTTGCACGGGTTACTTGTATGTAGTGCTCATGTCAATGGCAGTAGAATATATATACGACTGTTGGGATGGATTTAGGGTGTTCCCTTGACTTGAAATAGTATATGAAGGGGTTCATCCGGTAACTAAAGTTGGGGTTTAGTCACTGTAAGCATGTAAGTATATATGTGGTTCCTATTCGATTTATCGATTCCTGGTTGGTGTATATCAGGGTTTTCTCATGATTATACGGGTGTTTACTAATTTATGCTTTATTTCTGAACTAGTTGAGTTGGTATATGTTGTTTGTGAGTTGTTTATTTATTTCACATTACTGTTTTTGCTAGTCGTGTGCTGCCTACATTCATGGGAATATGACGTACTATCGTCAGGTGTTATATTTGTATGTCCCGTAGTTTATCAGTTTTATTTCATGAATATTGAATGGATTTCTCTCGGGATTTTACTCACTGAACTCGTCACTATATTTGTTGGGTGACCGAGTGTAGACCCTTCAACTAGCAAGTGCAAGTCCAAAAAAGTACTGGATGACTACCTCTGAGATTGTGGAGCCAGCTCGTGTGTGATATTAGCATTATTTATTTTACTTTTGTTGGGTTTTGGGGACCATAGAAAATTGATTACATGTATATGAAACTTTTGTTATACTTATATCACCTCGATATATACATGGTGTCTTTTACCGGGTTTTCCAATACTTAAGATTGTTAAATATTGCATAAGTTACTCATTAAAAGACTTCCACTATAAAATTATAACATAACCTGATAAATTGAGTAACCGGCTAACTAAATTATTAATACTTATGTAAAGGTTAGTTAGCGTAACTAGGGCTAGCTGGAAAAGTGTAAGCAACTCGTTAGGTTGCAAGGCGTCGAGGAAAAGCGGGTCATGACGTGGCAATACTAGTTGACATGGGATGTGACGTGGCGGGTAGCAAGGCGATCTAGAATTTGGGGCTATCACAATATGGTTGTTGAGTGGAACTCGCCCACCGTGGTACAATGGAACCCAGGTAGAAGTGGTCGTTGGATCCACCAGTGGTATTTGAGAAATACGGGCTTTATGGTTAGTATCAATTGAAATTGTGGCTAGGGTAATTATCATGAGAGTGAAATTGAAATAAATTATCCCACCTTCCTTGAATGAGAAGGAACTAAGAGTCGACAACGAGTGACTCCACTTTTACTCCACTTTTATGGATAGGACTATTACGAGAATAAGTCAAGTTAAATTTTGAGGATGAAATTTTTATTAGTTGGGAAGATTGTAACGACCCAAAATTCAAATAGCAGATTTTTTTGTTATTAAGGGTCACCGACCTGTGACGTGGCCTAATGGCAGGTACATTGTCCTTGCACTCGGCTCGAATTCTGAGATGCATTATATTTTTGTGTGATAGATGCCTAGTGTAATGTATGTGTATACCGTATATCAGATATTTACTTAGTCTATTTATTTATCATTCAACGTATGAGCGGGTACACACCTCGAGATGTGTGCCAACTTGGGACCGGGTTATGGAGTGATATGGTAAGTCATAATTTCTTAATTGTGATAAATAAACTAATTTAATGTGCATATAGTTGAATATACATATGTACATTTAGTTGTAGCTTAAAGCTTGGTTAAAAATCAACCACCATTAGATATGTCTCGAGATACATGCTAAGGTCCATGCGTGCAATCTTTGTGTGTGACTTAAAGTGGGTTGGTGGAGGTCGATCTAATTAGGACCTTTGGATGGAATGTAGGATTGGATTATGGCCATGTGATCATCATAGTGATAAGGGTGTGTGTAAGTGATGAAGTTGGAAGTATAAAAGCAACACTAGTTGGTCTTCTCTTCATTTTGCATATTTTTCAAACAAAAATCATAGTTGTGCTTGCTTTTGGGGCTGGAATATTCAATGGTGGTATGAGAAGAATTCTTCAACAAATTAAAGGATCAAAAGCAACAAGTCTAGCTACAACCTTAGGTATACTTCGACTACTTCTATGCATACAATCTTTGATGAATTTGGTTGTATATCATAGAACTTTGCCTCTAATCAATTTCAATGTGTTTTTAAGGTTGTCTATAAGCAAATTGAAGTATTGGTTTGGATTACAAGTCCCAGTTTTTATATTTTCAAGTTTTGGCAAAGCTTGGGCTTTTCATATGAAACTGATTTTTCAAAATCATAGTTCGAAAATGATTTCTTTTATGAAATCCAAGTTCATACTTGGATTCTTCACAAAATTATATGAATCCAGCTACTAAGAAGTTTTAAATTTGATTTCCAAATTATCAAGTTACAATTTTTCAAGGTGAAAGTATGTTTTGAGCATTTCTCTTGCATGCATGTTTAAATCTAAATTTTGATCAATATATTGAAGTATATGGTGTATGACTCGACTTTTGTTGTATTACTGATGCTTATGTCTTTCCGGTACATTTTGGGTTGTATATTTGGCTGAGCGTATAGTTCCCTGACTTGAGTCTTGGTTATCACACTGTATTATTATCCTTATGATATTTATATGCATGCGATGATGTTTCCTGGTTTCACCACACTTACGATTTTTTAAATAATAATCGCTTCCGCATAACCTTTAAAATTTTCGTGATGATATTAAAATGATAAAATGTTTTAATTAACTATGAAATCTAATGACATCATGAATGATGTATTGCTTATCTTGAACACATATATCGTGGAGTATTGGAAAAAAAAAAGCTGACTAATACGTAGTTAAGTTTTACGTAGCTGGGATTAAGGCTTAATTATGAGATTAAGCCGGGTGATGCCCTGTTTAGAAAAAGGGGCCATCACAGCCTCCATAATTTCAGAGCAAACACAATCGCTGCTAAGTTCAAATCATGAGTTGGACAGTTCTTTTCATGTATCCTCAGTTGCTTAAAAGCGTATGCTATAATTTTCCCTTCTCACATCAATACACATCCTAACCCAATCTTCTAAGCATTACTATAAAGAACCAATTTCTTTCCTACCTCTGGAAGTACCAATATAGGTGTCGATGTCAACCTATCTCGTAGTTCTTCAAAAGCATTCTGGCATTTTTCAGTCTGTTCAAATTGCACATTCTTTTAAGCTAGCCATGTCATTGGTGTTGCAATCTTCAAGAAATCCTCCACGAACTTTCGATAGTAAATCGCTAATCCCAGAAAACTTCTAATCTCCGTCACCACATGACCTACGAACTTCACCTCCGAAACCCAAAACTTGCACTTGCTAAATTTAGCATACAACCGGTGATCCTTCAAAGTCTGAAAATTTACCTTGAGATGTCTCTCATGCTCTTCATGGGTCTAGGAATAAATCATGATATCATCAATGAATATAATGACAAATTTGTCAAGGTAAAGCTTGAAGACTCCATGCATATGCATTCATAAGTTCGAATGGCATAACCGTAAACTCATAGTGTCCATATCTCGTGCGAAAAGCTATTTTCTTTATATTTTCATCCTATATTCTCAACTGATGGTACCTCAATCTCAAATGAATCTTTGAAAGGAACTTCACTCCCCGCAATTTATCAAATAGGTCATCGATCCTAGGGAGTGGATATTTGTTCCTAATGGTCACCCAATTCAGTTGACGATAGTCAATACACATTCGCAAACTACCATCTTTCCTTTTCACAAACATTATTGGGGCTCCTTAAAGCAACATGCTTGGGTGGATAAAACATTTCTCAAGCGATTCATCCAACTGATTTCTAAGCTCTGCTAACTCCTTGGGTGTCATTCTATAAAATGGTATGGATATGGGTTTTGTACTTGGAACAAGGTCAATGATAAATCAATGTCCTAGGGTGGAGGGATTCCAGGCAAATCTTAGGGAAAAAATTTCGAGAATTCTCTAACCATTGGAATCTGTTCATGTTAAAGGCCATGACCATTTTCCTCCATAATTTTGAAACTCATAATATTTCCTAACTCACTGTTAATTGCTACCTTCCCACGTGTGGCAACTAATTTTGGTGCACTACCTTTGTATCTAAATGGTGGTATACTAGGGATTCAAAAAGTAATTGTCTTACGAAAACAATCAATATTAGTATGGTATGCTCCCAAACAACCCATCACTAACAAGGCATCATACTCTAAGTACTCCAACACTCGTAGATCATAGAATAGTACATGATTCCCAATTTTAATAATACATCCTTCGCACACCATATTAGGATAAACCTGCTCACTAGTAGCGGTACTCAAAAATAAATAAGTATTAGCTATAACTGGGTTTAGTCCAATCTCATCAATCATTTTACCAGACAGAAATGAAGCAAAAGACCCAGAATCAAATAAGGCATGCATGCCTCTATCACAAATGTAATCCATACCTACCACCAAATGACGAATGGCTGCAGCATCTGGCTCTACAACTGAATTCACTCCTCCCCCGGAAGGTTGGGCTACACTAGCTTCTGACACTTCAGGCATCCTTTGATAGTCTACCTTGTAATGTCTCAACTTTTTATAGAAAAAACACAATCACCTAGGCCTCTAAAATGATGTAGATGACGACCTTGCTGAATTTTTTGCCTTCGACCATGTCGGTCCCTTACTCTTACTCTAAGTGTTCTCCGACTGTCAAGGTGGAAGTGGTGGCTTATGCACCAAACCATGAGTAGCTGAGGGGTAGGAGTATGAGAAATTCCCACTGAGGTATGGGTGCCTTCGAGTCTTCTCTAGATGGTGCATTCCCACCTGAAGATCATGTTCTCCTGAACTTCTTGTTGAACCTGCCATTGTGGTACCTTTCTGACTTATTATTGCCAAACCATGCTGAGAATATGCTGACAAAGTCTTATGCGATGTGGTTGGTATCTTCTCTGTCCTTATCATAGCTGCCTCATACTCTACGGTTGCGTTCACTACATCATTATAAGTTTGAGGCCTAACGGTGGTTATAGTGTACTGAACATCATCCCTCAGTCCCTCAATGAATCTGGTAGTCCTTTCCGACTCAGTGGATATATATTCAGTAACAAACTCAGACAACTGTAGGAACTTTGGATCATAGTCTTTGACCCTCACGCTTGCCTGTTTCAAATAAAAAAACACTCGTCTCTTAGCATTTGTAATGTCTTTTGAAAAGTACTTCTATTAGAAAAATACCCTGAATTATGACCAAGTCTCCACTGGTTCCTCAGTCCTTTGTGTAGATTTCCATCATTTCTCAACACTTTCCTCCAGCAAGAAGGAAACTAATGGTACCATCGTAGCATCATCAATCTTCATAAGTTTCATCATGTTTTCAAGATTCATGATCCATGCCACAGCGACTCCAGTCTCTAGAGTCCCAAAATATTTTGGTGCATCATATTTCATAAACTCTTTTTAGATCTTGAGCATCCTCAACGTCTCATCATCATGCCTGTTACCACTAGTACTGGAACTGCAGCAACTGTCGAGTCAGCGGCTTCATCCACTTGAACGTTCTCTCCAATAGGTACTCGCGGTGGTAGTAGTGGTTGTAACGGTACATGTGGTGCCTACTGCACTTGTTGTCCTTTGATAACATCCATTAGTTCAACAACCATAGCCGCATTCACGTCCTTAAAATGCTTACGATGATTCTCAGTCATCTTAGCCATACGTTGCTCCATCTGAGCACACCACTGCCCGTCATCAATCTCCCTGGTATTCCTAATATCCTGAGGAGCATAGGAACTTCCTCCTCTAGTACTCATTATAAACTGTGTCTGTTTTAAGATAGTTAGTTCCATTCATATTAAATAGGAGACAATATGAAATGAACATTATATTTAAACGATATAAATAATATCATATAAGCAAATAACATCATAATATATAATGGTTTGCTTTCAAACCCTTCCTACCTTAAGTTTGGTCACTTGTGCATATTAAATCGATGCAAATCAAATACCTATAAAATGGTTTCATCGCTTAATTTTGACCAACCTATCCTAGGTTTAACACTTACTCAGATTTTAAGATGACTTATGTAGAATCACTTTGGTTCTGATTATGATTTCAATTGAAAATCATATTCCCAATTTTACGATAGAATTACACATTTCCCTTTAGGCGCCATTACCTAAGGATATTATACCATATATGATTTTCCCTAAGTTTAAATGCCTAGACTAGATACCAACTGTGGTGTTACTTACAAACTTGGATAACCTTAGCCCACTTAGTTTCTAAGTTCATTTAACCTATGATCTAATACCAACTGAGACGACCCAAACCCCTGTAGGCCTGGACCGCCTGGGCTAAACCATCGCCAAACCCCTCGAAATAACCTAGTGATATTGGGCGATGATCCAGCCAGCATTAACCTGCGAAAATAAACCATGAAATTCTACAAAATAAAATAAACTAAGCTAATAGGTGCGGAATATAACAAAGCCTTTATTGTCTAATAAAATGCGGAACTAAATTTAGAATTCTTTCAACCAAATTAAACATAAACTTAATCGGTACTATGGGTTTAAACATCTACCCAAATAAATCCCTTGTTTATTACATAAAGTTTGAAAGCAAATAGATTATTATTATTAAACCTTGCAAACAATAAAATAGCTCCTATTTTAAGCCCTTACCCTTTCCTTTCTCTTGAGCAGCAGTTAAGGTTAGTGGAATGGGAGGAGAAGTAATAGGTGGGCAAAATATATCAACAGGCTCAGTAAAGCAGAAGCCTGCTCGACTATCAATCATCCAAGTAATACCTAGTAATAAAATCAAACTGAATTTCAACAGTTCAGATCATAAGATCTATTATCATTTTTTGGGCATTAATGACATACATAATCAACCATAATAATATAGCGAGATAAAAGTATAACTCCCAACTAATACTTCAACAAGGATAATAATGATACAGAATGCCTTTAGAGTCAGAAGAAATGGCAACTAATATATCCAACTGGATAATGAGCAATAGTTTATCCTTCCCCCAATGTTGTGGTTTAGGCATCAAGAAGTTCACAAGTCTAAATGCCAATAGTCCTATCATGCAGTAAGTGTTCGCTTATTCTTCCCCTAATGGTGCGGTTTAAACAACACAAGATTCACAAGTCTAAAGACTTATTAACCTTGCATAGCTTATCCTTCCCCAACACAGCGGATCAGACAGCCTGGGGTTCACAAGTCTAGAAAAACACCGTAGAGTCATGTCAAAGGAGGGACCGGATGCCTCCGACTTTCCAACTGCGGTACCAAGTATATTCATTCAACATATATCATATCCACAGGTATCCAAGAGATAGCGTAATAAAAAGGGACATGATAAGTAACATATCAATGAAAGATATCAAACAGATTCCAAGTAATTCAAAGACCAATTACTGAAATAAAATCCTAGCATATCTACTAGCATGAAATGATTGACAATAAAGCAAGCCCCACTTACTTCGTAGCGCTGCTATCCTATCCAATCCTAGTTCGAGAAGTTCCTAAATAGGTTCTCTTTGCTCTATATTGGTGTAGGTTTACATTTCATTATTCGTGTACTTATTTGAGGTAAGTTATATTAATTTGCATTAATATCTTGAAAATCCTTTTTCGAATTAATGTTACGCCTTCGCCGCGGCGACAAAGGTTTTTGGGGTTAGTTACCACTACCTCGATCTTTATCCCAGCAATATATTTTGATAAAATAGTGGATTAAAATTATTTTCAAAAAAAGTAAAATCGCTTTTAAATTCTAAAAATCCATCCAGCGTCGTCTCAGTGCCTCGGGTGTTACCCACAGGGCATTGGGCGAGATCGTTAGGTTTGATTTGATAAACTAAGATTATAAGCCAATGATTTGCTAGCGTCGTACGACGTACATCGCAACACTGGGAGATCGTTGGACCCATCTTATGTTTTCGTTCCCAGACAGCATCGTGGCCAGCGTCGTATAGCCTATAAGCAAATCAATGGGACAACGACGAACCAGAAATTAGAATTTCGAACAAGAGAACTGAAAATCCAACTTCCCCAGCAACACGCGCCGACCCCCAAAAGTCCAAACCTGGTCAAAACAGTTACAAAACACTCGTTTGAAATCACAAAACATTTCACCATTAATTTAAATATTCAAATCTAAATCTTCCATTAAAAGCATAACTTAAACTAACAATTTTGAATCAAAACAAATGTACAAGATTTGAATCCAAAATCAATATATTAAAATCAGCGAGAAAATGGCAGAGATAAATCAAATCCAAAACCTAAATATTATAATTCATCTCCAACCTTAAACCTTATGAAAGAAAAAAAAATCAAAAAGTGGAAGATTAGAGAAGAAAGATGAATGATTTACCTAACTTGATGCGAGTTCTCTCTCCTCCACCAAATCCACCAACAAAGCTTCCTAGGGTTCTCTTCTCAAGTTCTCCCTTAGCTTATTCAAATAAAAGTGGCTAGAAGCCCTAAAAGTGGTTTGTATAGCTTGTTAGAGAAGCTAGGTTTTTGTGGACTAAGTCCAACCTTTCATCTCATCAAGATGAGCTTAAGTGCTAGGAAGATCCTAGAGCTCATATTAAGTCCATTTTTTATATCCCCTCAATGTATATTTACAATCCATGCCATTATTTTTTATTTACATTATTTAATAATTTACTTTTCCTTTCCTTTCACTTAGACTAATTCCACCTCTAAGTAACTAGGTATCATATAATACATGCATTAGTCACACCAATACAGAGATACTATGTATATTTATTAATTTATTTTTATGTCGGGACTATATTATAGATTTAGAAAATTAGAGGCGTCACACATTTTGTGAAAGTAAAATATTTTTGCACTTGCTCTATACTATGCTTGGTATTTTATAGCAAACCAGTGACATCATTTTCCCTTTAACAAATTATTTTATAGTCATAGTCATTCATATTACCAAAGTATAACTGTCACTACTAACAATGAGCTATACTTATTCTACAATGTTGTCCTATCCAAATGATACACACATAGATACAACCAATGACAACCATTGCAAACACTCCACAAAGAACAAACCATTTCCTTTCCCTTCAAACATCACCCATTTATATTACCCAAGTGAAATAGTAAGTACTCACAATGACCTATACCTATCTTAGCCTCCTCTCCCATGCAATAAGTGAAAATTCCCTAGCAAAGGAAAAAAAAAAACCCTACAATATGTACAAACACAAAATGACAAACCAGTTTCATGCTCCCCTTCAAACACCATCCCGTTACATTACCATTCAATGGATACATCTAACACTCTTCTCATCGAAGAACTGCATCCCTATTTCTACATTTACTATACACCTCACCTCATTTCTTTCACTTCAACTACTATAATATCTTCAAAAATGTCTATATCGCTAAAACCATCATCATATACCAATAACTTTGTCCTGCCACACCTAATTTTCTATTATAGCTAAACATCAAACAATTTATCCATTATAATTACATGTGTGCCATCTATATATGTAGACCTAATCTTCGACAATGTCTATATCGCTAAAACCATCATCATATACCAATAACTTTGTCCTATCATTAAACTACATCTACTCTCATACAAGCATATACTATAGTTTCTCGACACCTCACATACTACATTCCTTCAAATACATGCATAAAAATATTCATACATTCACCATTTCTTCTTCATCACATACAACTTGTTCGAAATATCAATCTAACACTCACCATGCCTAAGATAAAGAAGTTCTTAAACGACATCAAAGAAACATCAAGGGACTGGATAGCACATGTTATAGTTCAAAAAGAATTTGAACATAAGCTTTCTATAAGTGGAATAACAGTCTGCAAAATCTAATATTAGTTGATGAACAGGTAACCTGTAACTACTAATACATGCAGTATCATTCACGCAAATACAAATTAATTTTCTCAATAGTCATTATCATAGTCCCATATATTAACGCCACGTAACATCCACTTACCTTTCATCATATCAATTCTTATATGTTGCTCAAACTTTTAAACATATACATCTTATTCAAAGTATTTACAAGTTCATAAGTAATGCTCTACAAACAATTTTCATTTCAGTAATATGACTTTCCTTTTTAGAATTTTATATTCCTTCTATCGATACAGAAATGCTAAGATTTACTTGAACAAGTAAAGAATTCCAAATAACAAAGTCATGCATTCTTACACAACTAAGTGGATTGCAAAGAAATTACTCCCAATCACTAATAATTATGAAACATATACTTACTTGTACAAGTAACAAATTCCAAGATAACCAATATAACTATACCAAAACTTTATTTTTCCTTTGACGAACAAACTACAAGTTAGTAATCAATGTTTCAAGCCTATGAATATACTTGCACATATATGATTACAAGTTATACTCTGATGGCCTGCATCATAAATTTATTTCCTATATTTCTTCCATCTATTGTATTTGATCAATTATTATTACCCTTTTTCATGGATAGACGCATAGTCTTTCTTCAGAAACATTTATTACAAAATATCATTATTGTAACCCTTAATTCTATATTTCCTATATCTTTGACTCATTATCTTTATTCTCATATGTAAAATTGGAAAAATAAGATATCAAAATCACTCACTTACAAATAAACAAGTACTAATAATAGAAGGTATGATATCTATATTAAAAAACATCCAATATTGTTTACTACACGTATATGTCCTAAAATATTGTAAGCATTCCACCGTTCTAAAATAGAAATCAGTGTTCCATATTTCTTTTTTTTATTATGATTCTGAAAATATTATTTTTGCTTCTCATTGTCAATTACGAAACAGAAAAAGTAGCACATAACGTTTATTTTTTCTGCAGGATTTGAATATGCAAGCAACTATATTCGATGAAAATATTAAACATTTTGAGCATACCCTCGAATAGAACAAAGCTTACTCCATCTCTCATACTCTCGTGCAACCTATAAGCATTAAATTCCAAAGCGTGTCAAACGAATATCTATGTACCTTAAATAGAAATACTTTAGTTCAAGAACTTCCTCCTGCAAAAGCCGTTGTACAAGAAGTGAAATTCACACCACTGAATGAACTACAACACTTGATCAATTATAACTATTCAATAGTAAGTATTTCTTTTCAACACATTATATCACATTATACTCTATTTATTAGATTGCAACATGATAATGATATATATGTATATTCATTCTATAGATATAATGGCAATTGCACTAATGATCCATGTCGCATACACACAAGGAATGGAGAAGCAACAACACAAGAAATCACTATCATCAATGAAAGGTAAGGACATTTTTCTAATTGCACTTATATTTTACCTACTACTTCTCTTTGTTAATATATACAACTGCAGCATGCTACCTATGATCTTCACAATGTGAGAAAACTTCTCACTTAAATATGGACAAAGCATTTCCAATGTCATTTCTTCAAAGCCACTTATTGTTGCATTTGAAAGTTGGCATCCATAACTGTAAATAAACTGTATTATCAATTCCCATATAATAACGTCCACAATACAGACACAACTGCTCAATATACTATCACCGAATTATGCATAAACATATAACCAATAAAAATATCCTAGTCAAGAAGGTTAACAACAGTACATATGATGACAATCGAGCACGTCACCTTAAACAATGGTATATGTACTTATATCCATTTATTACAAGTTATATACACATAAACTCTTCTACTAACACAACTACTCCATTACAGGTCAGAGTAGCATAAAACAACTTCGGATTACTTCATCGATGATGACGCACCTTCATTCATTCCTAACATTTCAACTGCTGCCATGACAATGAACACAATCTCTCGCATCATTGATCTACCTGATACAGTCTCCCAAGTAAGTAAACTCAGAACCATCTACATAATATCACAACAACATATAGACCAAAAAGAACAACCAAATTCATAGTAAAAAAAGTCTTTCCTTTCCATAGGTTACTATCTTCACTCTTAAAGCAACAATCTCAACTAAGTACCAAAATCAACCCTACTAGTATATAAGCTATAGTAAATGCAAATGATTCATATTTTCTGAATACGAAGAACAATTCAATTGCTTACAATGCAAAAATAAAAATTGTCACGGATTTCCAAGGTTAAAAAAAAAAAAAAACAACCTTTCTCCTTACTTAAAAAACACAATGCACTTTGCTTCTTACTTACTTGTTCCTAATTATCCTCACAGGCACAAAATTCAAGTCCAACTAAAAGATGACTTCAATTCAATGGACACTATTGCTTTCAACATTCATGCACGACAACCACTGCAAAAAAATGTTTATCAAATAATGCAACTTCAACAAAAAGTATACTCCATGACTCCTCTAACAATACAAATTTTACAACTACATAGCATTCCATCTATAACATTTACATTATCACCTTTCTTCAATCCTATAACAACCTCTCCAATTCTAAACAAAGATATGGCATGCATAATATCCAGTACAATCGATAATATGGAGACAACAACGCAACAATGGAGAATGTCATCTACTCAATTCATTTCTATACAGAAGAATTCTACTTCTCCCACGCATCACAGTCACACGGAAATAGCACAATTTTAACATCTCAACTAAGTTGTGAATCATCTATAGAGAAATTCACTCCGTACAACAGCGACAAAGGCAAAGCACCTGAAACATACGAGGACAGCTAGGAGATCATCTTATTTACTCCTAAGAGCTCTTCAATCGCAACAAAAAGAGAAGCGGCAATCACTTTCGATTCTTTGAAACAAAATGCACAAGCATGATAGTGGAATGTAAATCTCTACAAAAGTAATAACTTTTTTTGTCAATATGTATGTATAAATATGGTTCTTTATATTTCTATATATGTCTTACTATCTTCACTTCCAAATGCACCTGTACTACATATTATATATATATAACTAGTTATTTCCTGCGCTTTGCGCTGGTGTTAGTGAAGACCTTCATGATTTATATGTATGAAAAATGGCAAAAAAATAGGAAAGTTACGAAATGATGGGTGTCGTAGTTGACCCCTATGTCAAGCAAAAACTATATATAAAAATAAAAAATAAAAATCGACGTGCTCGACCCTTTTATATAAAAAAAGAAGGTGTCTAAAGCTTTAATCCCAACTAATTCAATTATTTACATTCACAATTTCAAAGTTATATTTTCTATATATAGAGTTTGAGGTAAAGATTGAACTTTATGTACAATTCTACGGAATCTCCACAAGCAAGTGTTCACAACTTGATTTTCCTTGTTTCCTTTTTTTTTGAAGAAGTAATGTCCTAGCATGACTAGCTTGTTTTTTCATTCACATTAGAGAATATTGATAAGTTAAAAAATGTACTTATATTTTTTTAATTTTAAAATTTTAATTAAATTTTAAAATTTTCTTAATAAATTCTTAAAAATTAATTTCCGCGAGCGAAGCGAGCGGAAAAATCGTGCGTAGCACGTCTTGAAACTAGTATATATAGATTGTTATTCCTTTTCCTTACAATAACTACCAAAAATTTACTAAGCTAATTTATTGTACACATATAATAACCTAATTCAACGAACTACTACAACACCAACAATAGATAACATCACTCTTATTACGCTGCACTATATCTACACCAACATTAAACACAATAATTAATACATATTATACCATCCACGTATTAATTACCATAATAATTTTGCGACCTTGAGCTCAACGAGTGGTCTATACATGCAAAGCACGTACGCCCAACTACTAGATAAAAATAATCAGATAAAGTCTGTTCCTATCCATATTTCTTGAAAAAAAGAAAAAAAAATTGTTCCGATCCATATGTCGCGGTGTCGACCATTCCTGCCGTCATATTGACCCTCAATTTTCTTATTCTCAAGGCCCGTAAAAAATTAGTGTGTTGTAGTGAGGGTGTTTTGGGGACTCACTTCATCTTTAATTAAATGCGCACCGTTTCAACAGGCCCTATTTCGGTTGTCGCAAAATAGTAAATGCATGTTACAGTCACGTTAAACACAAAATTACTCTATAGAAAAATAAAAAATAAAAAATTCTCCAGCTATACTAAAATCTAGGGAAACCCGTCACATGAACGTACAATACCACAAATGAAAATTAATTTCGATTGACATACTTGCACAACGTGATTCTCGTGGCCTCAAATTTTTATTTTTTCTTAAATAACATTAAACAATAATTAATTATTAGAATATAAACTCACTTTTGACACCAATTGAATAGTTATTATAAAAATATGATTTTTTAACCCATTTTTTACAACAATGGAGTACGCGTTGTAGCGGCCCTTGCCTCCCCGGGATAATGTGTCTCCATGTACTCCTTACCTCCTCCTCCTCTCCGTTTCTTATTCTCTCTCGGCCTCCCAATTGCGTTGTGTGTGTGAGGTGAGAGAAAAGGTGGTGGTAGATAAGGATAAATGATGTTGACTTTATGTCCTTGACTCTAAAATGTGACACAGTAGGGACACTCGTCTGTATTTTTTGGCGTTTCGACGCCCAGTTTCGTGTCCAACCGCGATATATGCATACCGTCATGTCACTAGCCACCCAATATCTATTTCATATTAGTTACTTGGCCAATTTTTATTTAATTTGTATGTTTTCGTTTCCCCGACCTAATATTTGGTCACATCAACTACTCCGTACTCGCGTCGACACGCATATCGAGTCAAATATAATTCACACAATCTCGCACGTATTATTATGCAACATACACACATGCGATGTATTTCAATAAATTACACCGCAAATAAGCAACCAACACACCGTAAACTATCATACCTAAATCCTCGTGTGTCCTAGCCTACCGCAGGATCCACATAGACCCGAGCTGGAGTCCACGTCTGTAAATTTAAGTGACATTAATAAAATCGTTACAGTTCTTTCCAACTAAATAAAATTTCGTCTCGATTTCCAAAGAGAAACCTTTAGATACACCATATCGCCCTCGTCATAGCTCAAACCCTCGCGATATCTATACGCGTATTTCTTCTGTCTATCATGTGCAGCTCTTAGTTTCTGAATAATTTGTCGAATTTTCTCTGTGTGATCAACAACTATCTCAAACCCTACTATCACTATATCTTCCGGCTCTGTCCAACACACAGGTGATCTACATGGCCTCTCACACAGTGCTTCAAATGGTGGCATGCCAATGCTCACCTAATAGCTGTCATTGTATGCAAACTCACACAGAGGCAGATAATCCTCCCTCAAACCCCAAAACTGTAATATAGAAGCCCTGAGCATATCCTCTAAAATCTAGATTAGCCACTCTGACTGTCCGTCAGTCTGAGGATGATAAGCTGTACTAAACAGCAACCTGGTGTCAAACTGTTCCTACATTGTCTCCCATAGTTTTGAGGTCAAGTTGGGATCTCTATCTGATACAATGAAAACTGGCACCTCATGAAGTCTAATAATCTCCCGCTCAAACAATATGCTCAGATAGGGAAACTTGTATTTCATCGAGATTGGAATGAAGTGAGCCGACTTCGTCAGTCTATCAATCACTACCCAAACTGCATCGTGACGCCTCGATGTTTGCGGTAGCCCACTAACAAAATCCATAGTGATATGTTCCCATTTCCACTGTGGAATGGGCAACGGCTGTAATAATCCACCGGGTCGCTTGTGCTCAGCCTTCACTTGCTGGAAAATTTGACAACTCCTAACGTATGCACCTACGTCAGCCTTCATTCCTGACCACCAGAATAGTCGCCTCAAATCATGGTACATCTTGGTCCGACAAGGATGAACTGTGTAACAAAATCGGTGTGCATCCTCTAGAATCTCGTTTCATATCTCCTAATCAGTATGTATCCACAATCTCCCTCGGTATCTCAAACATCGATCTGTGGTTTCTGCCCAATCAGTGCATTCTGAATTCCGTGACAGACTATTAACCCGCTCATAGAGCCCATCAGCCTTCTGACACTTGGCAACTCGTTGAATCGATACAGTCGGCATCCTCAACTAATAACAGATGTGTTGTTCCGCTGTAGTCGACAACTCGGCCATGCAGATAACTGATGCTTCCTGTAATAAGTCATGCTCATGTGTCATCTGCTAGAGAACAGTCTGACTATCAAGTCCACTCCTGTTCAATGCGTCTGCTACGACGTTTGCTTTGCCAGGGTGATACTCAATAGCGAAGTCATAATTCTTCAGCAACTCCAGCCATCTCCACTGGCTCATATTCAGATCCCTTTGAGTGAAGATGTAATGTAAACTATGGTGATATGTATACAATACGAATCGCGTTCCATAGAGATAGTGCCTCCAAGCCTTCAGTGCAAAGACGACCGCTGTAAGCTCCAGGTCGTGCACTAGATAATTCCCCTCGTGGGGTCTCAACCGTCTGGAAAGATAGGCTACTGGTCTGCCATCCTGCATCAACACACGTCCAAGACCAATGCCCGACGCATCTGTATATACTGTCAAGGTCTTGCCCCACTCTGTCAATGTTAATATTGGTGCAGATGTCAACCTCCGCTTCAATTCACAAAAGGCCTGCTCACACTCCTCTGAACAGTCAAATCTGACATCTTTCTTAGTCGGTCTCGTCATCGGCGCTGCGATCGAGGAAAAATCATGCACAAATCGCTGGTACTATTCAGCCAGTCCAAGGAAACTCTGTATATCAACGATAAACTCATGTGTTTTTCAATCAATGATCATCCTAATCTTTTCTGAATCTACTGAGATACCCTGCTCACTGATGATATGGCCTAAGAATCCCACCGCACTTAGCCAAAAGTCGCACTTGCTAAACTTGGCGTACAGTCGGTGCTCTCTCAGTGTCGTCAAAACTATCCTGAGATGTCCCTCGTGATCTTAACGAGTTCTATTGTAAATCAAGATATCGTTGATGAACACGATGACGAATATGTCCAAATACGGCCTCATGACCCTGTGCATCAGGTCCATGAAAATTGCTGGAGTGTTCATCAGCCCAAACAACATGACTATGAACTCAAATAATCTGTATCTCGTGCTGAAAGTGGTTTTCTGAATATCCACTTCTCGAATCCTCAACTGGTGATAACCTGAGCGAAGGTCAATCTTCAAGAAGAATTTGGCACCTGTCAGCTGATCAAACAGATTGTCAATCCTAAGAAGTGGGTAACGGTTCCTCACAGTTACCTGATTCAGCTTCCTATAGTCAATGCACATCCTCGTTGTACCATTTATCTTCTTCACAAACAGTACTGAGCTCCCCTAGGTGACATACTAGGGCGAATGAAACCATTCTCCAACAGCTCATCCAGCTGTCGTCTCACCCCTCCTTCTCCACTGGTGCCATCCGATAAGGTCGACTGGCAATCGGCTGCCTCCTCGGTATTAGCTCGATTATTGATAAGTCAGTATTTATAGGTTTTAAGCAATTTATTTTAGTATATTTAATTATTGAAAGTATTTAAAATATATATTTAATTATATTTTTTGGTCATTTTTAGGTGAAACGAAGTGCGTGGTTGAGTTCGTGGCGGAAAATACTCAAAATGGAGTATTTATTTACAATGATCGGATGTTAGACAATTTGCCTCGAAATACGCGTTGCACGGTGGGTCGAATAACCAACAGTATGTTTCAACCAATCAGAAGATGTCACGTCAGCAAAAGCCACTTTAGATCAATCGGACGCTGCCACATGGACCTTAAAAGCAGAACTGCACGTCAATGTTATGATTTCCACCAATAGGGCGTTGCCATGTCATCACTCTCCAGATACCGCCACCAATCACAGTCCGCCACGCGTTGCCATGTCAGCCAGGAAGACACGTCACACACCGCCATTCCTTCATGGTGTTTCGACTTTTGTCGATTTGCCTCGAGATAAGTTCCCGCACAGACTCCCAGTAATTCGGTCGAAACTCACGCGATTCCTTCGAGCCAGTAGTGCGTCCACGTGGCATTCCCTCATTCGTCCAGTACATCATTAACATATGTTCCCGCCAATCACTCGTTGCCACGTGTTGCTGACTCAGCCAGACACAGAGCAAATGCCACAGTTCTCGACGAATCACGTGGCGCCAAATCAGCGGAGGTGACAGACGGTGACCAATTAGATGCTGACACGTCAGCACGACCTATAAAACAACGAATAGCGTGCAGACAAATGGCAGACTCATAATTTTGAGCTAAAAACACCCCTACGATGCTCCTCGACGCAAGAGTCACCCCCTAACCCTTAAAATTAGTATCCGAGACCAATTTGAAGTACTTTTATATATTAGGAACCTAGGTATTATTAAAAAACAATTAATTAGTGTTTTTTAGAGAACTATTAATTTTTAATATTGATTTTTGAAGAAGATGATGTCTGGCTAGTCAATTTCTTGCCTAAGTCGAAGGGGGAGCAAGTTGAGATCATGGATTCATAACATATTATGTGAGATCTTTTATTTTATTAATTAATTAATTTAATTTCTCCTATTTTATTGTTGTTGATTTTAATGATTATGATTTAGATCTAGGGTATGTATGAGGCCAGTGCATGCTTTTAGATGGACAATCTACAGTTATTTGGAATATTAGTATCCGTGTAATTGTATTTTTAGACCAGTAAAATAACAAACATTCACCCGTTTGCCCTAAAACACTTTCGGTTCTTGAGTGTACAACAATTGAATCGAGGTTAAATCGGTAGCGGTTACGAACCGACTATCTAGAATTAGTGTTGCCACAAATCCATATTACTGCGATTAGTGTGTTAGACCTGAATGGCGGATGTTTAGGGTTATACATTAATTAGGGAAGTAGTTAATGGCGGACGTCCTGACTATCGAGATTAGGGGAATTAGAGATTTCTGGCGGATGTCGATTTTTCATAGCTAATCTAGGAGAAATTAAATTAATAACTTTTTGGAAAAGATTGAAGACCATGATTGCTATTGAATATTGATTCTGATTTGTGGGACCGAAGATTTAGGTGTTAATTAGATATTAATTAATTGTTTTTAAAATTAGTTAGTTATTTTATTTAATTAGTTTAGTTAAATTAGTTAGTTTAATTAATATTTATTTTAAACCCCCCAATTTTCTTTTTTGTTGTTTTAACCTAAGAAAGATAACTATTCTCTGTGGGATCGACCCATTGCCACTATTCTGCAAAATAGTTGGTTTAGGAATTTTATTTTATTTGACGTGTTCGGCGCGCGTCAATTGTGAACTCAACAGCTTGTGGCGGTGGCAATCTGGGTAAATCATCTGGAAATACATCAGCAAAACCCCTAACCACTGGAACATCCTCAATACATACCCCCGTCTGAACCTTCGGCTCAATTGTGGCCACAAACACCTTTATCTCCTGCACCGTAGCTAGTCGGCCTCTCGTGATAGGTAAATCAGTTGTTTATCGAATTAATACGAACTCAGATATTCCTGGAATACGAAACTCTATCCTCTTACCGTAACAGTTTATCCGTGCATGATAGGATGATAACCAATCCATTTTGAGTAGTGTCAAACTCTAAGTACTCCAATACTCGAAGATCGGCTGGTAGCTAATGTCCTTCCACCTCTATCATCACGTTTCGACATATTTGGTTAGGGTATATTTTATCCCCAGCAGCCGTACTGAGGACAATATGTGGGTCTAGTGTCTGTGTAACTAACCCTAACAATCCAACAATACGTCCAGCGAGAAACGATAAAGTGCTACTAGAATCAAACATAGCATGCATAGGGTGACCAAATATAAGTAACGTACCTTCAATGAGCTACCTAGTTGCCCCGCTATCTGGCTATGCTAACGCATGCGCTACATCTTTGGCTTGGTCTGACTCTAGCCATGGCGATGGTGGTGTCCGACGGTCAGCCCTCACGTGTCCCTTCTGCCCACACCGGTGACATCTACGGCTCTTCAGTCTACCCGTTTGTCCGCCTCCGGATCTCGGACCCTGACCCTCTGTCATTTACCCCCTGATATAGACCCTGACGATATTCATGTGGTTGTGACCTCTACCGATCCACTGGTGCTGAGGTGATGGCATGAACTAGCTGTGGCTCCTCCTATTGGAACTGACTACCCTGAAAATTGTCCCAGCGGCCCCTCTTCTGTCTATCATCTCTCCGGCCTCTATTTGGACGCTTCATCGGTCTATTTTGCCTCTGAGTCGACCCAGAACTCTGCCCTAGCCGCACCTCCCTACCAGTCACACGTCTTCCAGCCATCTGCAGTATGTATGTCTCGTGAGCCAATGCATTGTCAAAGATCTCTTGTAGAGTCATGACTCCGGTCGAGACAACTACTGACGCAATCATATCATTAACCCCTCGGGTGAAATAATAGATCTATAAATGCTCTGTCCCGACGACATCTAGAGAGAACTGAAGCAAATGTCTGAACCTCTCCATATACTACATCAAGGTCCGATTACCCTATCTCAAGGTTAGGAACTCCTCCCTCAACCTCAACCTAACCTCCATAAGTATGTACTGATCATAGAATAGATCCCTAAACTCAGCCCATGTTGTCGGTTTCGGATGAGTATCCGTATATTTCGTCCACCATATTCTCGCATGCCCTCTCAAACAGGCTCTCGAAAGTCGTGTCTGTACTATCTCATTATTCCTCATCAGCTTATGAAAACGCTGATGGGACACTATCCATCTCCCTGCGGCCTCAGGATCACCACCGCCGTAAAAGAAACCAGGCTGGAACTTCAAAAACTCCCTCAATAACTTTGCCTCTGGTGCCAGGACGAATGTTGATGTAGTATGAGTATCAGCAGCTGGGGCGGTAGTCGCTTGGTCCGTCGTCGTAAGTGAAGGCGTAAGAGTCGACGTCTCCAAAAGAACAACAACCACGGTAGCTATCTCTGTGCGTGCCTCTATCGCTACCCCCTGAACTGGTGTTTGGGGTACCACCTAAACAACAACAGTCTCCACCATCTGATCACAAATCTTTGCTCTCTTGTTGAAGTGAATGCTGCCAGTACCGCGGTCTACTAGCAATAGTCGTAATACCTCGTCCATCTGTTTCTCCTGGGCCGAGATTATATCTTCCATACTCACCCTAACCAGGACATCCCCAGTCGCATCGTTAGTTTGTTCAGTCTCAACAGGCGCACCAGACTATCCGTCCATAATCTGCATCGAGAATGTGTTCTGGATCAGTCTCGAGGTATATACGTATATCATATAGTAAGATGAAAATATAACACGCATATAAGCTCTAACTTTATCCGCCTCACATCATTTCCTAACTTAAGTTATAAGGCAATTACTTCGGGTTTCCACATCTAAGTTCATTGATTAAGTTTTATTGTATTAGGAATTCTTCTTTCACTCTGATACCAACTGTGGTGGCCCTCGCCGCCCCGGGGTGACTTGTCTCCTTGTACTCCTTGTCAGCTGGTCTAATTACACGTGTACGGCACCTGCTCGTCCTTTCTCTGTCTCGAAATGAATCCACTTGTGTGTGTACAGTGTACAAATGACATATTCAGCACAAGACGTACGTAAATGCAAGAATTATTTAGAATCAATTAAACAAATCTTATTGTGGAAAAAACCCCGAAAACAAAATTCTTTATAACGGTAGACAACTATACCATATAAGGTAGATGTACAATGTCATGTTACTCCCCAGTTCCCAAAAGAATCAAAATATCAAAATAAGCACACGTACAAGTAACCCTCAACGGTGGTCAGTCAGAAGTAGTTGCCTAAGACCCCCTTGCCCTTACTTGTACTCGGATCTGCACTCAATCATCATAAAAGAAAATGGATGATGAGTCCAGTTAGTAAAATCCCAAGGAACTCCTCCGAGCATTCAAATAAACAAGTGGAAGTCAATAAATAATGTTAAATAAGCATGTGAAATGTAAACAGACAACTGTAAGTAGAGCATCGCATGCATAGATAACAATAAAGTGCAAATGTATATGTCTGTTTCAGTCAGACTAAACCATACTTCGGGATTTCCTACCAGGATCCCACTAGTTGGTGCACCAAACTAGCTATCACCTGGTCCATCTCAGTGGCCGGACTAAACCTACGACGCACCGACACATGTAGCAGTTTAATAGCTCAGGTCTTTATCCAGTGAGAACTCCTGACGCGCGCCGAACGCGTTAATAAAATTAAAATACCTAAACCAACTATTTTTATAGAATAGTGGCAAAGGGTCGATCCCACAGGGATTGATAATCTTCCTAAGGTCAAAAGTAACGAAAAGGGAAATCGAGGGTTTTAAAGAACGAATAAATTAACTAATGTTTAAAATAAATAAATAAAACAATGAAAATAATTGGAAAACAATCAATAAAAACACATAGGTCAAGACATACAAGTTCAGTTCAATAAAATATTGGATTTGGTCGTCAATTTATGTAAAATATGCAAATAAAAATATCTTAGTGTAGCTATAGAACCGGTAACGTACGCAGTTTCTCGCACTTCCTAATCTCGATAGCTAAGGTATGACGGTGACTATTTCTCTAGTCAAACGTATAGCCCTATACTCCAGCGTATTGGGTTTAACACGATGACCACAAAAAGTTTCGTGAAGGAATTACACCTAAACAACATAATCACTTGTGTGTCTGATTTAGCCTAGATTTCTAAGGTATTCAACTGGTCCCAAAAGAGATTAATCAATTGGTAAGATCAATTGCCACTAGTATGGTCTTATTGCATAAGTACGGATGCTTACGACACACCGACGAGTAAATCAAGATTTAAACATGAATTTAACCTCGATTATTGAAACAATACCAAAGAAAATAAAATATAATGAAAAGATTGAAATTAAAATATATAAATCTCACAAATCCATTGATATGCGCAGTCGAATATCCCTTGCAATCTTGCCTAGGCTATAAACTTAGCCTTCCATGAAATAAGAACACACAAGAAAAGAAAAGAGAAAATTCCCCCTCGAGGCCCCCGAAGAGAATAGCCCTCCTATCCCCGATTTAAGTCCAGAGACCAAAGAAAAATAGAAGTCCATTTTTTTTCGTCCGTTCTTCCTTTTTGCCTCTGTTTCTATTTCTTCCAATATGTCTCTGTGCATCCCTTTCTTTTTGGATTTCTTGTTATCTTCTCTCCACTTTTTATATATTGTATATTTATATAAGTTATTAATAAAATAACATAAAATCAAACAAACCAAGAAACACAACCCTTCAACTTTCTTTTCCTTGAATCATGCGATGCATCAACGCCATATAATGCTCCACTTGATCTTCATCAATCACCATAAGACATGTGGGCCAGCCAAATTTGCCTCGAGATACACGCTAACACGGTTTTCGATGTTGAATGGGTCTGAGTATATGAATACTTAACTTTACGCAATTTTCGCTCCGAATTCAACTACACACTCCAATAACCCTAAAAATAATAAATAAAGATAATTAGGCTTATATTTTAGGGACTCAACAATAAAAATACATAATAAACTATATATAATATGCATAAATAATGACCTATCAAATACCCCCAAACTTAGGACTTTGCACGTCTCGAGTAAAGGTGTAAATGACAAACACGCAGATAAACTTGACTCATAATATAGATATGTACAGACTCGATTAATCTTATACCCGATTCAGAATTCATGGAGTTCCTTTAGTTTACATAGTTGCCAAAATAACAAATCACTCAAGAAATTTTGGAGTTATGATATGTCAAGAACTGCAACCCAAACACAATTAAGATCACATTTTCAAGACAAAGATATGGTTAAGACAAATGTCATCAACTACTCTCGGGTTTTCTTGGTCTACACATTCAAACATGCAAGTTTATAATTTTACTTAATCTAGCTATAAGCACTCGAGCTAAATCTTTTTTTCAGGAGTTTTCATACACTTCCGCCTTTATTCATTTTATATGTATACTCTCTATTTTTTTTCTTCTCCAAATTTTTTTTCTTCAAATAACACGGTCCCTGCTCCATTTCCTATGGACCACTTTCCTCACTTTTTCCTACCACAAGTTTCCCTGCTCCATTTCTAATGAAAACTTTTGGGACTCTCTATATTTTGAAAACTCTTATTAGCCCTTCTCACTTTCACTATAGTTATGCAAATTCCTCAATGTGGGTTAAAGTCTCATAACTTGCACAATTTCAACCGTCTACCCATTTTGGTATCTAGCACAAAGTTTAACTATCATACTAAGTCCCTAATCATGAAATCATAAAAATGTTAAGCTACAGACTCGAGTGAGTATTTCTCCTATTTTTTCCTAAGTTTCAAGTCAAAAAGGCAACCATAATGTACTCATCCACAATCAAAAGCATGAAACAATGTTTCGGGTGACTCTAAATAATATAATAATAAAAACTATACTAAATACATGCATGAAAGTGTATCAAATCCTAATGAAGTGAGATCGATGAGTATGGAGGGAATAGAAATGGAAGAAATGAGTGACTAAGAGATATCAAACACCACCAATACCGTCCAACAACCACATATAGCCGCATATGATTGAAAAAAAAATTAAACAATTTCATCTGCTGTCTTTCGCAAAGCAATCCATCCTACTCAATCCACAAATCCTAAAGTATCCCTAAACTTATTCTAAACCTTGTCCTCAAGGTTCAAAACAAGTCAAGGAATCCATGCAACAAAAAGACGAAAATATTGGTGAAAAAGAATATGGATAAAATAAGATGATGATACAAGTGCACGTATAACAAAAGTCTCCAAAAACTAGGGAATGCTCAAATCTCGAATGACTGGGTGACTAAGGAAACTATGAAATAAAATTATCATAATAAGAGCAAGAACTAATAAGCATGGGAGTTAATTCAAATGATTCCTATCAAATCTTACGAGCCCGAGTCTTTCAACTACGGGTGAAGTCAACAAGATGATGGAATGAGGTTTAAGGTTTGGGTCTACTTAAAGACCCACCACTAATGTGGCGACTTAAGTTGGATATGTCCCAACCAAGTCTAAAAACACCTAAAACTCTAATAATATGTTAATTCCTAAAAAGAATATGCTCAAATTACTCCAAAAACAATGTAATCCATAGTCAAACCTAGCAAAACTCGAGGGGTGGTCTAGAGCCATCAATGCTCATCAAACATTCATTACACTTGTAAAAATCCAAGAGACCAAGTTAGGGCTTTATTAAACATAAAAAAACTAAAACTAAATTAAAATTGAAATAAATGCAATAAAAATAAAAACAAAGTTGGCCTACTTCCCAACGAGCGCCTTTCTTTTAAGTCTTTGGCTAGACTTATTGTGATTCATCACGTGATGCCCTCTCCTTTGGAGATGTCAACAACAAATGGTGCATCAACATAATTAGGCAATACGGCATGCACGCCCTCCTTTAAAATTGGGAGCTCATTCGGGACCTCTAACACAAACGAATCTGTCATATCATGGTCATCCAACACAAAGGTGTCGGCAGTGTAGAAAATCTGAGAACGCTCCTTTACTTCCACCTCTGTATAAGGTTTAACTAATATGCATGGGAGGGTGGGTGGTTTCACCAACACCAGAGGTTGGTCTTCCTTGCTATCTATCTGCGATTCCTCTAGCCTTTCTGAAATGACTCCAATTTCTATCGCAGCTTCATCATCGTCATTCTGTGCAATGGAAATGTCCGACTCAATTTGAAGGACTTCAAGTCCTTGCGCTGTTCCGCACCAATAGTTCTCCACAGGTGTAACCTCATTCACCTCAACATTCCTCAATGTATCAACATTCGCATTCTCCTCTGAGTAAGAAATTAGTTGTGTATTACACAACTCTTTCTCGTCAAGCATATTCTGGAATGTGGCATTCACTTGAATAAATTGAGTTTCCAAATTTTGCAAGGAAACTCAGTCGAAAATTATTGAAGCTCTTCATGAAACCGTTGTTGATCATCTAGTAATTTTTTCATCGTATCTTCTAAAGAGGTACTTTGTTGAAGAATCTGTGGACTTGACATGAGCCCAAAAAAATCGGGTTGTGGTGATACATAGCTAGGATAGTGATAATTCTCGTACTTTGGATAATACGGACAATCATATGTGGAATGAGAATAATCTTCGCAAATTTCGCAAACCTCGACCTGTTGCATAAAAGAATACATGTTAGAAAATTGATGTCCATTATATAACATACATACCCATTCACATTATAATAATGTGAGTCTTCAATCGACCATAATTGTGGGGGTAGGAGACCATCGCGGGGTTGCTTGCATACATGTTAAGAACAAGGTACTAGATACAAAAATAAAAATAAAAATAAAAATAATAAATAAATAAATAAATAAATAAATAAATAACCAAAGAAAGAAAAAGGCCAATCCCCGGCAATGGCGCCAAAAATTGACGCGCGCCGAACTCGTCAATAAAATTAAAATACCTAAACTAATAGAATAGTGGCAAAGGGTCGATCCCACAGGGATTGGTAATCTTTCTAAGGTTAAAAATAATGAAAAGGGAAATCGAGGGTTTTAAAGAACGAATAAATTAACTAATGTTTAAAATAAAAAACAAAACAATGAAATTAATTTGAAAACAATCAATAAAAATACCTAGGTCAAGACATACAAATTCAGTTCGATAAAAGATTCGATTTGGTCGTCGATTTATGTAAAATATGCAAATCAAAATATCTTACTGTAGATATAGAACTGATAACGTACGCAGTTCCTTGCACTTCCTAAGCTCGATAGCCAATGTACGATGGTGGCTATTTCTCTAGTCAAACGTATAACCCTGGTTTAACACGATGACCGCAATAGGTTTCGTGAAGGCACTACACCAAGACAACCGAATTACTCGTGTGTCCGATTTAGCCTAGATTTCTAAGGTATTCAACCGGTGCCAAAAGAGACTAATCAATTGGTAAGATCAATTGCCACTAGTGCGGTCTTATTGCACAAGTACAGATGCTTACGACACACTGACGAGTAAATCAAGATTTAAACATAAATTTAACCTTGATTATTGAAACAATACCAAAGAAAATAAAATATAATGAAAAAATTGAAATTAAAATATATAAATCTCACAAATCCATTAATATGCGAAGTCGAACATCCATCGCAATCTTGCCTAGGCTATAAACTTAGCCTTCCATGAAATAAGAACACGCAAGAAAAGAAAAGAGAAAATTCCCCCTCGAGGCCCTCGAAGAGAATAACCCTTCTCTCCCCGATTTAAGTCCAGAGACCAAAGAAAAATAGAAGTCAACTTTTTTTTCATCCGTTCTTCCTTTTTGCCTCTGTTTCTATTTCTTCCAATATGTCTCTGTGCGTCCCTTTCTTTTTGGATCTCTTGCTATCTTCTCTCCACTTTCTATATATTGTATATTTATATAAGTTATTAATAATATAACATAAAATCAAACAAATCAAGAAACACAGCCCTTCCACTTTCTTTTCCTTAAATCATGCAATGCAACAATGCCATATAATGTTCCACTTGATCTTCATCAAGCACCATAACACATGTGGGCCCGCCAAATTTGCCTCGAGATACTCGCTAACACAGTTTTTGATGTTGAACGGGTCCGGGTATATGAATACTTGACTTTACGCAGTTTTTCGCTCTGAAATCAACTACACACTCCAATAACCCTGAAAATAATAAATAAAGATAATTAGACTTATATTTCGGGGATTCAACAATAAAAATACATAAATAAACTATATATAATATGCATAAATAATGACCTATCAACTCCCGATAGACATGCTATGGTCTAAACTACATAGACACATAACGAAAAATCCGATGGGAGTAACTCAACCAACCGTCCAAAAGATTACAAGATATGGATGTAATAAAGATCGCAAAGAATACAGGAAATGAATGGAAATACAAAGCGAAATAAATACTCAGAGTTTTTCAATTAGGTTTTATAAACCTCACAACGCGCTCCAATACCCCGTAATCAATCCCCGAGTCCAAGTCCACTAGGTTCTTAGTCTCCAATTGATCACCCGTGTCCACCTATGTCCATTTATCAATAATTAGAATTTAGTATGACAATTTACGACCAATTTCTAAAAAATTTAGGCCAAATTGCCCATTTCACCTACCACCACCTTTTCTCTCACCTCACACACAGTGCAATTGGGAGGCCGAGGGAGAGAAGAAGAAATGGAGAGGATGAGGAAGAGGAGAAGCTAGCAAGGAGTACTGGAAGACACGTCACCCCGGGGCGAGAGCCGCCACACGCGTTAGGGATGCAAATGGGTAGGGTAAGGGATGAGGACCTCATTTCCATACTCATATCCACTAAAATATTTATCACCCATACACATACTCATCTGGGGATGAATTCTCATATCTATCCCCACACCCATCAAATCCTCATGGATATGAAGAATCCTCCTGAGTAAAATATTTTACCCATTTTATTACTCATTGGAGATCCTTACGACAATTTTCAAAGAGATTTTTGCAAGAATGAGGAATCTCCATTGAGAAGTTTTTTCTCATTCCATTCCCATTAAGGATCTCCGCGGGGACTCTAAAACAAATGTGAAAAATAAGGTGTCAAATATACATACATAACAGCATAATTGTTGAAATTCCAACAAAATAAAAAAATCAACATATTATGTAATAAAAATTCTAACTACTAAGTGCCACAACAACAACAACAACAACATAGCCTCAGTCCCGAATAACTACTAAATCATTGGTATGAAAAGTTCAAACTCAAAATATTCATTAAAGTCACTATCTCTTAAAACTACCAAGTCATCAACGTTTTTAGTACTTTTAATCCTAAAATTTTAAAATAAATATAATTGCAAACAATTCAAAACAAAACATATAGTTATTAGTTAACCAAATAAATTAAAATTATAAATCTCATTAAAAGGTTTTTGTTATATGTATAAGTGTTTCGGAGTGAAAACTATTTAATATTGTGTAATATTTATATATAAATATCATATGGTATATATATAAATAATTAATATCATATAGTGTATAAATTGAAATATGGAGATTCCCATGGGTAGATATGTATCCTCGTGAAAATTATCCATGGGTATCCCTGTAGGGATTATAGGTAGGCATCCATGTGGGGATTACACGTGGGTATCTCATTGGGGATTACCCGTGGAGATTACCTATGAGGATCCTCGTGGGGATATTTTAATACATGTACCCGTACTTATACCTATGTGGGTTTAAGATTTTGTACTCATCCCCACGCCCATCCCCATTTTAAATCTTCATACATGTACCCATTATGGTAAATCTCCATCACTCGTAGGTATTTTCCTACTCATTTGCATCCCTAGTACGCGTCGTGCGATGCAATAATTGCTTGACGCTTACCTAGTTGATCTCAATTTGGCGGTCCAAGATCCTTTTTTATATTAATGATTTTTAATTAATCTTCATTCGAGCAACGAATGTACTTATAATTGCTATACAATGTTGTAGATTGAATTGAGATATGAGTGCATACATATTCTTCTCTAAAGTGCGTCAAAAAGTCATTGTGTAGCAAATATATGTCTCAAAAATACGTAAAATGCACGCCTTAAAAGTATGTCAAATATAGTTGGGACATTTGACTTTGATGCAAATAAGAGTTTGTGTTAGATTAAGATTTCTTATTTATTAGATAAGATTATTGGAGTTTTTGTTAGATTAAGATTTCTTATTTATTAGAGATAAATTAGATAGAGTTTTAGTTAATTTAAATTCATTATTATAATAGGAATTCTACTTAAAATGAAATAATGTGTTAACTTAATTAGACCTAATATATGTAAAGGCTTGATCAGTTGTTAAATGGGGGTGGATTATTATGGATAAATAAAATATGGTGTTTTGAGAGAGAGTATTTCATTGTTTGTTTTGGTTTCTTGAACTTTGTGTTTTCAATCACAAGTTAAAAACGTGTTTCTTCAATTCGGTATTCATGGAATTAACAAATTGATAGAAAAATTTATCTATTTCTTTGAAGCCAGCAATTGGTCAATTCCTTGATGCATTAGTTGGTATCAGAGCATCAAGGTCCTATGGTCCTCCACAATGCCATCGAAAAGACAAGCCCGACATGAAAATCATGTAGATGAGGTTCCTCCAAGAGATACGCCACATGTCGATCAAAAGATGGATCAACTAATGAATTTAGTTGAAAATCTAGCACTTTAAGTACAACAGTTGTATCAGTATTAAGTGCAACAATTGCAGCAACATAAGCAACCACAACAAACTCGTCAACAACGTCAACAATGGTTTGAGGATGAAGTGCCTACCGATGAAGTTGAGTATGATGAGGAGCCAGAAGAGGATTACTCCAACGAGGAGGAATTTGTACCCAAGAAAGAATATGGAGTTCTTTTTCTTTACAATGACGGTGAAGTAGATCCGATCTTCTTATTGGAGCTTCGATAACTTTGACGAGACGCTAAAATTTGACGGTGATGGGCATGACTTCGTGAAAGAAAAACTAGTCTTTGGAGACGATGGTTTTGTCATCGAGGTTATTTCTTATTATAAAAGACCTCGGATGCTTGAAGTGGTAGTTGGCGACGAGGTCGTCAAACAGTGTAGAGACAACTACCAAATTTAAGGAGTTGTGGAGACAAAAGTGAATTTCGCGATGATGAAACATTTTTGTTCATTGACTAACATTACGGACAACGTGTCAGTTGAGGAAGTTCTACAATCTCAATGATGTGTTCGTTGACAACTTTAATTTGTCAATTGAAGCTTAAGCAATGTTCCAAATATACATGTTTCGTTAAGTAATTATAAATTCGTCGAAATTGTGTTTGAGGAAGAGTTGGCTATCTTTGAAGATTTTGTTATTGAAGCTCACAAGACAATGGAGAAGACTAAAACTCGAGGTCAAATTTTTTTAACAGAGGAAGCATGATGAAGATGAAAATGAAAATGAAGACCATAAAGGTTGTGTCTCTGAAAACGCAAATCAGAAACGGAATTTTCCGTTTCTGATTTGCGAAAATTCCGTCTCTGAATGAAATCAGAAACGGAACAGAGACGGAACGCGTTCCGTCTCTGAAACGTCGTCGCTGATACGATCAGAAACGGAAAATGGATTCCGTTTCTGATTAGAGACGGAATAGAGACGGAAATTATCCGTTTCTGATTAGAGACGGATTTAGAGACGGAAATTAGAAACGGAACAGAGACGGAACAGAAATGGATTTTATTTCGAAATGGTACATTTGTAATTGCATTCCGTCTCTGATTCCGTTGCTGATTAGCAACGGAATCAGAGACGGAATTAATAAATTTATGAATTCCGTCTCTGATTCCGTTTCTAATCAGCAACGAATCAGAGACGGAATCAGAGACGGAATGCAAAGAGTCCGTCTCTGATTCCGTCTCTAATTAGAAACGGAATCAGAGACGGATTATTCCGTTTCTGATTCCGTATCTGATTCCGTTGCTAATTAGAGACGGAATCAGAGACGGAATTAATATTTCCGTCTACGATCCGTTTGTGATTGATAGAAATATTTACGGAAAATTAGAGACGGATAGCAACGGAAAATTTGAATTCCGTTGCTAATCCGTCTCTAATTTTCTCTTTTGTTTAAATATGGCACGGATACATAAGCCAATCGATTCTCCAACCTAAAAAATCAAAATACAACCCGATATGACATACTCCATCGCTCGCACCCCTCCAACAACTCCTTGAGGGTGCTAACATCCCCCAAAGAAGCCAAATTGCGCATCCATACATCAAAAATATATATCAACAAAAATTCAAAAGAGAAAGAAAAAATGTGAAACTCAAAATTAGCCCAAAATTTATATATCCACTTTAAAGTTGTCATGTATTACAAAAGCTCCAAAATTTGGAAGTATACACAAAAACCAACCAATCCTATCGTTCAACAAGCAAA
Organism: Stephania yunnanensis; assembly: GCA_039657365.1. Classification (NCBI taxonomy): domain Eukaryota; kingdom Viridiplantae; phylum Streptophyta; class Magnoliopsida; order Ranunculales; family Menispermaceae; genus Stephania; species Stephania yunnanensis. The sequence continues at coordinate 4,156,903 of CM077588.1, read as the reverse complement.
AAAAAAAAAAAGAACACTCACAAAAGGTCCAAAATTTGGAAGTATACACAAAAAGGACTTCATCTAATAAGTAAAACGCAGCTTTGAAGCATTTCGAATCTCCATCCGAGGGCAACAACCAAATGAGTATGCACTGAAAGAAGTAGGCAAAGGAGAGATTAATTAGTTTGAGGTCCCCACTGCAGCTTAGCGCGCTAATTCCATATTAGCGCGCTAATTAGCCACCGCGAGATATTTTTGACTTTTGGAAATCAAGCTTTAAATTTGAATTTTTGATTTCTGGATTCCTAACACGGCTATAAACGGTCATATTGGAATTCCTATCATGATAAAACCACCACAAACTTGGTTTTAACATAAGGAAGACGAAACACATTCAAAAATGCAAGATCTACAAAGAGAAGAATGGCATAAGTGCAAGAATGCTAAAAGGGAAAAACTAAAAGTTAAACACAAACCTATCATGTAAGTATGATTCTAGAACTCATCCTCTCACCCAATCTAAACTCTTGTGTGCTCCAAAGGCGACAAGCCATGTGTTCCTACTCAAAAAATTAAAAAAAAACAACCAGCTGGGATTCAAGAAAAGCAGTGAAGAAGAAAAAAAAACCATACAATGTTGAATAAGAATGCTTCCAAAAAAAAACATGATCATCAAGCAAATGCAGTCACAGACTGAAGTTGGTGTCAATGTTGCTATTTTCCTACGCATAGGAGATGGCGAACAATGTTTCTATAAGATGGACCTATCATGTAAGTTGAGTTGTAAAACATGTATAACATGTTTTATAAGGGATGGTTAGGTCCTGGACGAGTTTAAGGGTCGCTAACACAAAGGGATAAATTAATTAGTTTGAGGTCCCTGCGGTTAGCGCGCTAATTCCAAATTAGCGCGCTAATTAGCCACTCCAGGGATTTTTGACTTTTGGAAATCAAGCTTTCAATTTGAATTTTTGATTTCCTGGATTCCTAGAACGGCTATAACCGGTCATATTGGAATTCCTATCACTATAAAACCACCAATAACTTGGTTTTAACATAAGGAAGAAGAAACACATTCCAAAATTCAAGATCTACAAAAAGAAGAAATTTGATTTTTTAGAAGGAGCAATAGGAGATCACTATAAAACCACCAAAAACTTGGTTTTAACTATAATATACTAGTGTTTGAAACAAAGTAAACCACCAACAATATGTAAATCAAGTAACTTAAAAAGTCTACACGACAAACTATTGAAAGGAAGTGATTCATCGCTAATTAAAATAGAATAGCCAAGAGAAGATTCACCTCGATAAGCACCTAAGCCACGCCCCCAAAGCCTCCATAACCCCCACCAAGCTCATTGCCTCCACTATACCCACCACGCCTACCTCCGAGACACGGAGTCCTATAAGGACCAAAATCACCACCACCAAAAAAAGAATGAGTTTAACATGCAAATGAAACAAATCATCTACAACATGCTCATCGTCAAAAGCAATGAACCCATTCCCTCGAGAACGATAGGAAAAACTAAAACCCGCCTTTAGAAAACAGAAAAATAAAAATAAAGGAACTTCATCATCGAACCTTCTACTACATCGAGCTTCAACAAACCACCATCGTCCGTGGTAAATTCATTGTCCATTTATCCTCGTATATCTTAGTTGGCTTGGACGCCTTGAGCTTGATGCATAAGTTATCATGGATTTTATTTTTAATACATTATCCTCCCCAAAATAAATTTTTTAACCTCAGTTTAAGTAAAATATACTATAAGTACCGAATGTTTGCGAGAATTAATCCATGGGAGAAGAAAACATGTTTGGGCATTGTGTGTGCAAATCTTATGCGTTACGAGGTTCTCTCGAGTGCTATGATGAAGAAAGTGGTAGAATCGACGGGGAGCAACATCTTCATGCCATAGCAAATGAATTTGGGAAATCGATAAAGGGTCGTTTTAGGTCATCGTGTTGAGAACATGTAGGCTATTCTTCTTCTACGGACATGCCATAATAGAAGAAGAAGAGCCTACATGTGCGTAATACGAGATGACCGAAAAACGACCCTTTATCGACTTCCCAAATTCATTTGCTATTGCATGAAGATGTCGCTCCCTGTCGATTCTACCACTTTCTTCATCATAGCACTCGAGAGAACCCGCAACGCATAAGATAAGATTTGCACACAACAACAAAGATGTTTTCTTCTCCCATGGATTAATTCTCGCAAACATTCGCACTTATAGTATATTTTACTTAAAAACAAAAAAAAGAATTGGGGGAGCAAAAGCGAAAAAAATAAAATCCACGATAAAATATGGAACATCGACCTAAAAATGCACAAAAAGAAGTGTGAATCATAAAGTAATTCGATGAATTTCTAAAGTTGTCTACACTATAAAACGTTTAATCTAAGCATTTGAAACAAACAACAAGTGAAGTACCTATGTATCACCAACCTCGCTCATCTCTCGAGAGCCACGCTTACGTCTCACGCCCAACATTGTCCCTTGTTGGGGTGGATCGACCGGATCTATTTGCGGCGGCATTCTTTGGTCATGAGGTGGCGGTGGTGGTGGCGGTGGTGGTGGTTGGTGCCGAGCTAGGTCTATTTCGTCCATGTCCATCCCAAGACGCCGTTGCATGAAGTTCATAACCTTTCGTAGTTGCTCCGCAACGACATCGAACTCTCGCCCGCGGCACCACATCCGGCGTCTGCGACGTTCTAGCACCAGGAGTTCCGTATCTCCTCTTCTTTCTCCCTACGGACCCGAGTCCGTAGACACGTCCTTTGGAAGACTCACCCGCCACATTGAGGTACACCGCCTCATCATCCACCGATTGCTCCGGTGCTCGGGGTCGCCTCGACGTCGCTCTGGAGCCTATCCCGCATATATGCACAACAAACAAAGTACATGATATGGGGTAAGTGATAGACTTAATAATATTTTACATTTCATTTCTATACTTACATAGAACCGCTCCGATCTAGTATCGATGAATGTCGTCTGTCGTGATTAACGGTGTGGAGATGCAAGTACAAATCATTCACCGACGGTGGCGTCTCGGATGAATCAGACTGCGTGCGGGACCAAGCATAGTGAACAAGAGTATAAATGTACAAAATATCGTAGATGTTAAAAAAAACTAACCAATCTTTCTTGGGTAGTCGCAATGACACGGAACCACCACCGTGCTTCGAGGGTCCACCCCCGGGGCCTTCGACCTCGGTGTTCCTATTCTCCGTCGCTTGCCTGAGACCTAGCACAAGTCCTCGCTCTCCCAAGATCGCAAGTATCTCCTCCATGCCTCATCTGTAACATAAACCGTCGCACCCGATTCTTCTTCAACTTGTGCATCAACGCGGTGTACCTTGTGCTGCAAGCTTCGTCGTACGCCGCCGCACGAGATCCTCGGGAAGCGCATCATCCCATCTAAAAAATATCTACAAATTGGCGATTGCTATTGTTAGCACTTATTTGAGAAAATAGTATAAATCATAAGGCACATGGTAGTCTTGTTTACCTTCCATTGTCGCCGATATTGGTCTTTATGATGAGGCGGCATCGACTTCCAACAATACCCTTCAGGAATCATCCATCGTTTAAAAACTTTTGTCATCCTCCGTGCACAAAAGTGCGAAGGATGCAACTCCCCGTGTTTCATGAACATGCATATCACCTTAACTACTTCTTCAATATTTGACATCCATATTGAAATTGACATATAAAATTCAAACGCAAACTTACGTATCATTGGCAATCGAGTGATAGGGATCCCCGCACGCGAGGGGCCTCCATCCCCGGCCTCTCGAGGTGGCCGCGGAGGGCTGTCACCTCCAACCCTGCTCTTACGTCTTCCTCTCGGGATCTTTGCCGCTGTGATGCCGTGGCCGGGGGTGCAGCCTCGTGGGTAAAGGAGTCATTGATGTCGGAGAAGGTGTGGGGAAGTGTGTAGTAGGCATAGTCCTTGATGACGACGAAGATGGTACGACGACCCCGACGGTATGGAAGGGGAAGGTGACGCTGCGGGCCGTATCGTGCTCGAGAGACCGAGAAGTCGGAATCGATAATGGAGGTATCGAACCACGACCTCGACCGCCACGACCTCTATGGACCCCTCTCCCGTGGCCCGACCACGAGGCCGGTTGGTATTTCGCCGCCGGATGTCGGTGCCGCACCTATTCCGCCCGGACGATGGCCTCCTAATGGCAAACCTCGACATCCCATACGACCACGTCCGCCATGATACCTAACAATATTCACGAGTAAAACATCATAAAAGAAGGGCATACAAAAAGTAGAAATTCAGTCTATATTATTGGACTTAATAAGAACAAAATCCATGCAAATAAAAGTAACTACATTATTGGTCGTTGACATATCATATACAAACTTTATTCGCTATCATCCGTTTCAAATTCACTCTCATGAGTAGAAGGTGATGATTCTTCTTCTGATTCATCTCCACTATAAACTTCATCGCTTGGACCCGCTTCAACAATGAATCAAGTCCCGATCGAACATCCAGATTGTTGATATCGGCGTCGCATCATCGACTACGCACGTGGTGGGCATCCCATCTTGGAAAGCAATCTCTGCCGAGCCCTGGTCATTATCGTCTTTGCTAGTTTCCTCGTCAATGCGAATTTTGGTGGCGACAAAGAACAAACTCGCTAGCCATTCTTGTCGATCGTTCAAGATAGAAGGGTACGAAAGGTAGTAGACTTGAGTGGCTTGCATTGCCGACAAATGGCTCGTAGTTGTTATATCGTCGACTTCGTTGAACCTCTACCAATTGAAGTGTTGGGTGAGTCCTCACACCATGATTCGGTGTAGGGTCATACCATTCGCACTTAAACAAGACCACACGTTTGAGGCCGGTATACTCAATCTCCACAACCTCTTGCGGTACTCCATAATAGTTATGGGAAACATCAAACGTAGTTTGAACCCTTCACCAAAACACCGCCGCTTCTACGTCGATCTATTAACGTCATATGTTGCGGAGTGGAACTTATACCCATTAACAAGGTAACCAGGGTAGACAAGTACATGATCGACTAGGACCAACAGAAAGATCAACGAGCGTCTCGTCAACTATAGAATTCCGAGCCTATTCGTCAAAATTAGAGATGCAATATGACACATTAGTTATGGGAGAAACATTTGAATCTATAACGTACAAAAGTAATGCCCTTACATATGTTTGAAACCAAATGGGGAAGTTGTGCTCTAGACTACTATCAACTTGCGACTCCCCCATTGCTTGAGTGATTTCATCGACGAATATCCTAGAAGAAACGAACGTGTAAGTCGGATGTATTTATAATGTATGAACAATAAATGTCTTGCATTAATGAAAGAAAGTGATGGACATATCGAACGTAAGGAGCGATCTCTCGGACAATTGAGCGAGATGTACGAATGAGCGGCATTATACTCCCTTTCTGTTAAGTACCGCTCCTTCGACTTGCCCATGGGTCGACCAGGATAAGTGAAAATTGAGAAATTGCCAACGAAGTTCGGTGTGGGCCCGAGATCGCCATCGTCGTTACGTGGCACTTTGTCATGCAACGTAAAGACGTGATCTTCGAAGTAGTAAGAACAAAAGGATGTGACCTCTTCGACCAAATAAGCATTACACATGGAGCCCTCAACCTTCGCTTTGTTTCGCACATTGTTCTTCAAATGTTTAAGGTACCTATATGAATGTTATAGGAAATGTTGATATAAAACCTATTGAATGGGAAAATAATATCAAGGGCTCAAGATAGTACCTCTCAAATGGATACATCCATCGAAATTGAACGGGACCGGCCAGACGGGCCTCGTAGGCCAAGTGGATTGGTAGGTGTTCCATAGAGTCAAATAAGCTTGGAGGAAAAATTTTTCCAACTTGCAAATCATTTTTGGAATTTCGGACTCTAAGACCTCCATATCTTGGATACTTACACATTTCGCATAAGGACCTAAAAATAGGCTTAATTCGCTAATTGCAACCCAAACCGGGTTTGGGAGAAGTTCTCTCGAATGCAATTGGTATCAACCGTTGCATGAATATATGACAATCATGGCTCTTCATGCCGAACATTCGCGCTTTCTTTGGATCTACACATCGACCAAGATTCGATGCGTAACCATCAGAAAACGCAACTTTTCAACCCACTCGCACAATTTTTGTCTTCTTGATGTATCAAGAGCATAGCACCCAAGGACGTAAGTATTTGTCGCCGAATCAATGTGTAGAGAAGGTCGGTGACAATATTCACGAATATCTTGCCTCGATTTTGCATTGTCCTTACTCTTGTCCCAGACACATATAATAGTGTTGAAAATGTTGTCAAAAACATTTTTTTCGATGTGCATGACATCTAAGTTGTGGCGGATCAAGTTTGTCTTCCAATACGGCAAGTCCCGTAATATGCTTTTCTTCCTCCATCCCGAATTCTTAGCTATCCGCCCATTCACGATTCGGCGCCGATTTCTGTCACCTTCATCAAGCCAAACGATTCAATTTCGCCAAAATTTCTTCACCAGGACCGCAAAGCGGGCGGATCATCGATTATGACCATTTTGCCTCTAATGAAATTTTTTTGTCTTTCCTTAATGGTGATGACTTCTCCAAGAAACGACGATGACAAATCCAAACCACGATGTCTTACCTCCATTTCGCAATTGAAATGCATTTGTATCCTCCATACAATATGGACAAGCGTACTTACCGTGTGTGCTCCAACCGGACAACATGCTATATGCGGGGAAATCACTAACAAGTCCATAAAAGGGCAACTCGCATGACAAAATTTGTCTTGGTGGAAACGTCGTATGTAACCACCCCATTGTTCCATAAATCTTGCAACTCTTTCACAAGCGGTGAAGGAACACGTCGATTTTCTCGCTTTGGGCTGGTCGGTCCAGAACGATAACCGTTAAGAACATAAACTCGTATTTCATGCACATCGACGGTGGAAGGTTGTAAGGAGTCAAAATCACGGGCCACGAAGAGTACGATTTCCCGGAAATCCCAAATACTTGAAAACCATCAGTGCACAATCCTAAACGAACATCAGCATCATCAATATGGCAATCCATTGCGTGAAAATTTTGCGGCCCTTCATATCCGTTCTCACCATGTTCGTACCAACTGTGATATCCCCGGACAAATCCATACCTACATAGGTGGTGCTCAACCGTTTCGACGTCCAGGTACGGAACAAGTCGACATTTCTTAAAATTGCACGGACATCTAATCTTCCGTTCACTTTGGTATGTAGGACAATGTTGTTTTGCAAATGATATGAATTCTTTAACCTTCGCCGCGAATTCAATTCGAACATAACCGTTGTCGAGCCTGTTGTACATCCGATCTCTGTTTGTAGACGACATTCCTAGTCGAACGTAACCCTTGTCGAGTCGGTTGTCTATTCAAGTAATGAAATAATAATGATTAAGATGATAAGAAGCCTCCAAAATGGAGAATATTGTAAATCGGAAATGCGATCTACACCATCTAAAGAGAAGAAATTGATAGCTAAGTGAAAGAACGAGGTTCGCACATTAAACTCATGAATAGAGAATAAATTGACAAAGTTAGGAAGTCATTAATGAGTCATCACAATCTAAAGAGAAGGAATTGATTGAGTTATGTTGTTTATGTAAGAAGCTTGGGCATTATCAAAAGGATTGTTGTAAATGACTCATAATAAACATGTATAACATGTATTATAAGGGTTGGTTAGGTCCTGGACGAGTTTAAGGGTCGCTAACACAAAGGGATAAAATATTTTTTTTGAGTTCCCTGCAGTTAGCGCGCTAATTCCAGTATTAGCGCGCTAATTAGCCACTGCCATATATTTTTGACTTTTGGAAATCAAGCTTTACATTTGAATTTTTGATTTTCGGGATTCCTAACACGGCTATAAACGGTCATATTGGAATTCCTATCATGATAAAACCACCACAAACTTGGTTGTAACATAAGGGAGAAGAAACACATTTCAAAATTCAAGATCTACAAAGAGAAGAAATTTGATTTTTTAGAAGGAGCAATAGGAGATCTTTGTGGTCGTTCTTAAGTCCTCAAATCCAAAGACCTTTGAGGCTTTCAAAGGAAATGCGATCTACACCATCTAAAGAGAAGAAATTGATAGCTAAGTGAAAGAACGAGGTTCGCACATTAAACTCATGAATAGAGAATAAATTGACAAAGTTAGGAAGTCATTAATGAGTCATCACAATCTAAAGAGAAGGAATTGATTGAGTTATGTTGTTTATGTAAGAAGCTTGGGCATTATCAAAAGGATTGTTGTAAATGACTCATAATAAACATGTATAACATGTATTATAAGGGTTGGTTAGGTCCTGGACGAGTTTAAGGGTCGCTAACACAAAGGGATAAAATATTTTTTTTTAGTTCCTCAGCGAGTTAGCGCGCTAATTCCAATTAGCGCGCTAATTAGCCACTTGCCATATATTTTTGACTTTTGGAAATCAAGCTTTACATTTGAATTTTTGATTTCCTGGATTCCTAACACGGCTATAAACGGTCATATTGGAATTCCTATCATGATAAAACCACCACAAACTTGGTTGTAACATAAGGGAGAAGAAACACATTTCAAAATTCAAGATCTACAAAGAGAAGAAATTTGATTTTTAGAAGGAGCAATAGGAGATCTTTGTGGCTGTTCTTAAGTCCTCAAATCCAAAGCACCTTTGAGGCTTTCAAAGGAATATAAGAGTCTCTCGCAAAGCTGATCTCTTTTGTCATCCTCTTGGTTGTAAGGAAATCCTTGATATAAACTCTTTCTTGTGCTTAATCGACATAGTTTTGTGTATTTGATTTGAAAATCAGTTTGATGTGTGTTTGAACAGTTTCATCCTCGCCTCTTGCACTTAAATTAAAATTTTTAAGACCCTAAGATTGCAAAAAGAGACCACCAAAGTAGCCCGACATTTAGTTGTGTGGGGAATCGAAGTTGAGGCCGTGCGCCTAACCTATATCGATATCGAGGCATACAAATACCACATAGTATCAACGCGTCTACTACTTGTTCACTCATACGTCCTTAAGGTTATAGGTTTATTCCATTCTCTAGAAATGTAATGTGAAACAACAACATTCACTAAAAGAGTAATCCTAGTGTTTCTAACCCTAACTAGTAGTAGAAATTAAGTAATTATAGGTATTATTCAATCGTAACCAACAACACCTAACTAATCAATCATCCATAGCAAGTGCATGAATATGAAATTACTAACAACTATAACATCAAACGACAAAGTAATTACCTCAAGACATGATTCTAATGTATTATAATGACTCTCATGACATGCTTTACCGATAAAATAAACATGGAATAACAACCAAATACGGATGACATGCTTTACCGATAAAATAAACATGGAATAACAACCAAATACTAATCAATATAAATCTTGAATTGCTCAATTAAAAGGTTGAAATGAAATAGTACATATTAATAAACCTAAAAATAGAACAAGCATAACCTCAAAAACTATGCATGTAAGAGAAGAAGCGAACAAAAACTTCTAAACCAAACAAAAGACACAACATTAACTTAATAGATCAAGTGAAGAACACCAACTAATGCACAATCAACCAAGGAACAAATCAAATCACTCAAGAACAGTTAAAATAAAACCTCATAAAGTAATAACAATTATAAGAACCGAACTCTTAAAATATGTCACCTGATCAAGAGTTTGTTCCTTCACAGTTCATAAACAATAAGGTAGTACTATAACACGGCCAATTGCCAAGACGAAATTTACAAAAATAAAATGGATTCCATGACCATAATAGCTAAGACCTTTCAAGAAAATAAATTTTTTATTTAAATCCATTTATTCGACTAGTATAGCTGAGCCGCTAAGAAAACCTAGTATACACAATGGTCAGCCACATTATGTTCATTTCCTATATTTGAACATCAAGGCATATATATGATTGCCTTCCCTAGCAGAGATATAGCTTCAGTTCAAGTGAAAATCTATAACATATTTCATTCATGAGCATAATATTTGCAATGCTAACAAGTATTACGACTTTAATATTCCTGGATGCCGCATATAATGTACGTAGGAACACCGGACACCCCAAATATTTATTGATAGATGGAAATTTATGAAGTCTGCATGCTTAATTTAAATTGGAAAATCTTTCTAGATAAAATAGCTTCTTGCCTTCAACTCCGATGTTTACTAGAAGATCGAACTATCAAATGAACCATAGCGGAAACTTAAATAATTCTCATGTCACCCGACGGATTATTCCATAAATTTTTTAAATTAGATAAACAAGGGGACTAGAACGCCAACCTCGACAGACAGACGCAAATTTTTAGCGAAAAAACCAAGCAGATTCAAGATTCCTCAAAACCGTCACAAGGTGAATGATCTCTATGAAAGTGAAGAGCTCTTGATCATGAGTGTTGCTCGCATTATAAAGAACAATAAAAAACAAATAAGAAATGAAGATTGTAGTAAGACTCCAAAACTACAAATTCCTTGCTAACCGGATCCGAATCGAGACCGAGAGAGCGAGAGATATCGGCGATGACGGAGACCAAATAGCGACGAGACGGAGAGACCGAGAGAGACGGCGAGACCAGAGGCAAAGCAGAGAGACCAGGTAGCACGACCGGACGGAGAAACGGAGACCACCGCGACCAGACGGCCAGAGCGAGCACCGAGAGAGACCAGCTCGCACGACGACGACGGAGAGACGAGACGATCGAACGGGATGGACGTCGTCAGGGGACGAGACGATCGACCGGCGCGACGAGACGGAGAGACGGATTTAGGTTTTTGGGGTTTTTTCGTGGGAATGATTTGGGGATTTGCTGTTTTGTTGCGGGGGGGTGGGGTGCGGGAAGGAGAAGAGGCTGCCAGGATCAGACAAAATACAAATCTCGAGGAATGATGAACGGCCATAAGAAATGAAGAATTTGGCGGGAATGGTGGCGCCAAATTTCAGAGACGGAATTTAATTCCGTCTCTAATTCCGTCTCTAATTCCGTCTCTGATCCGTCTCAAATCCGTCTCTGAATATTTCCCTGTCGGGTTCCTGTCGCTAATCGTTACATTTAGAAACGGAACTTATTCCGTTTCTAATTCCGTTTCTGATTTAGAAACGGAAATAAGTTCCGTTTCTAATTCCGTTGCTGATTTGCTGTTTTTTTGTAGTGGCTTGAAGTGGTAGTTGGCGACGAGGTCGTCAAACAGTGTAGAGACAACTACCAAATTTAAGGAGTTGTGGAGACAAAAGTGAATTTCGCGATGATGAAACATTTTTGTTCATTGACTAACATTACGGACAACGTGTCAGTTGAGGAAGTTCTACAATCTCAATGATGTGTTCGTTGACAACTTTAATTTGTCAATTGAAGCTTAAGCAATGTTCCAAATATACATGTTTCGTTAAGTAATTATAAATTCGTCGAAATTGTGTTTGAGGAAGAGTTGGCTATCTTTGAAGATTTTGTTATTGAAGCTCACAAGACAATGGAGAAGACTAAAACTCGAGGTCAAATTTTTTTAACAGAGGAAGCATGATGAAGATGAAAATGAAAATGAAGACCATAAAGGTTGTGTGCTGGAGAATAATTCATGCATTAAATTCGGGGACGAATTTTTCTCAACCAGGAGAGCATGATGCAAATAAGAGTTTGTGTTAGATTAAGATTTTTAATTTATTAGATAAGATTATTGGAGTTTGTGTTAGATTAGGATTCTTATTTATTAGAGATAAATTACAGAGAGTTTTAGTTAAGTTTGAATTCATTATTACAATAGGAATTCTACTTAGAGTGAAATAGTGTGTTAATTTAATTAGGCGTAATATATATAAAAGCTTGATCAGTTGTTAAATGGGGGTGAATTATTATTGATAAATAAAATATGGGTTTTAGAGAGAGAGAGAGATATTATCTCTTTGTTTGTTTTGGTTTCTTGAATTTTGTGTGTTCGATCACAAGTTAAAAACGTGTTTCTTCAATTCGGTATTCATGGAATTAACAAATTGATAGAAAAATCTATATATTTCTTTGTAGTGAGCAATTGGTCAATTCATCGCTGCAACATACTTTCTCATGCTTAGGTGATTAGTTGAGATAGTGGACTTTTGTTGACTTCTTATGCTGGTTTTTTTTTTTTTTTTTGGGCTAAGTGGGCTAATTATATATCCAAATTTAATTATTACTAAAAAAAAAATTCTTGGAAGCTGCCCTATCGGCTCTCCGCCACTTGTCCCATGCTAGTTGACGCATTTTGGCCTAGCTTGACACAAGAATTAAGAAAATGATTGATTCACCATAAAAGATCATAAAAAGACTAAATTATCCTCCTACGAATGATTTTATTATGAATGGTGAAGGGTGTTGCGAAAAAAAAAAAAATGTTGTTAGTGTCTGATTTGACTGGAGTTAAAATTGGAAATGAAGTGAATGCTTCTTTGATTTTATAATGTGACGTGTTTATTGAGACGAAAAATATCTCAAAATGCAACAACTATTATGGGACAAAGGAGTAATTAATAAATTTTATATAGCCCAAAATCACCGTAGATAGTAGAGTATAGCTACGAGCCTACGATCGTCAAGCACTACAAAAATTATGCAAGAATAGCGACAAAAATTAGCGATAGAATATACTCCGTTACTAATTAGTGACGAATCTAAATTTTGACTGGTTTGATGAAATAGCGATGGATCAACAACGAATTAGCGACGAATGAATTAACAAAACCCATTGCTAATGCGTTGCTAATTAGCGATGGGTACTAATTAGCGACGGAAACCCGGTCCGTCTCTAATTTTAACTAGCGACGAGCTTTTTTGCAACGGACCCACCACTCCGTCGCTAATCGATTTAGCAACATGAAATAATATTCTCTCTTTGGACGAATTCGTCTCCTTTGTTTATTTCTTCCAATGTAATTTTGGATTTGCCAAATTAATGAAATGATCGACTTTGTCCCCCCCAAAAAAAAAAAGAAATAGAACGTGGACCACTTTTATTTACCAAAAACATATCACTTCTTAAAAAATGGCATAAAATAATCGATCACTATTTTTTTTTGTTTTTTTTTGGAGATGAGGCCCCTACGTGAATCACGTATTAAACTACTATAAATAGAGATGATACAATGGATGCAACCAAAGGCATCAGTTGACAAACTTCCTTGAATCAAGTCTGCTAATCCACTTACACCAGGGTCGCTCTCTTTTCCTTCTTTTAATTATCCTGAACATGGCTTGTGATGGAAGTTCATCCTCCGACTTGCTGTGCACAATAATAAAGCAGAGCTACCAAGCTCCATCCTACGAGTTGCTTTACGCATTAGTAAAGCAGAGCTACCAAGCGTATATCACGAATGGCACGCTAGCTGCGCTTGACGATGTCTTTGCCTTTGACATTCAGAGGCCCATGGGAGGGTACGTGGAGTGGCACATGCTCACATTCAATCATATCCGAATTCTCGAAGAATTGGATATTATCAAGAAGAGCTTACACATACCACCATCACAAAGTCCCTACGAGTTACTTTACCGAGCTATAAAGCCAAGCTATCAAGCTTACTACAGTAATGGCTCGCTAGCGGCCCTTGATAAGATTTCAGCCTTTTACATTCAAAAGCCCATGGGAGATTTCAAGGAGTGGCACATCGTCACATTCAATCAAATTCGCATCCTTGAGGAAGTAAACGAAATCAAGAAAGCCCTCCACTTGAGATGTCCATCACAAAGTCCTTATGAGGTACTTTACCCGATAGTGAAACAAAACCACCAAATTTACCTCAACAATGGCTCTCTAGCTGCGCTTGATGACATCTTTGCCTTTGATATTCAAAAGCCTATGGGAGATTTTAAGGAGTGGCGAATGGTGACGTTCAATCAGATCCGCATCCTTGAAGAACTTAATGGATGCATAACTAGTTGTACTAGTAAGGGAAGTCCGTACAAGTTATATTACCCTATAGTGAAACGGGATCACCAAATTTACCTAACTAATGGCACACTAGCAGCTCTTGACGAGAACTTTGCATTTGACATTCAAAAGCCTATGGGAGGCTTTACCGAGTGGCACATGACCACGTTCAATCAAATTCGAATCGTCGAACAAATGAATGAAGTTAAGGAGAAATATTGTGTCCATCAGTGAGACAGTTCTTGCAGAATTGATTGAAAACAAGAGTAAGGCACCTTTTGCTAATTTATGTGTGTAATAAGAGGAGCGCTCGGGATGTTTGATGAGTTTATCAGCATCAGACATCAGACGGGCTAGCTAGCTCCGATTGTATTTCCTATAGTGTTAGTTGTACTTGGACATCATGTTAGTCCTCTTTGTCGAAGGCTTTTAATCAAGTTAAGTGTATGTTTTCTTTATTATAATAATAATAATAATAATAATAATAATAATAATAATAATAATAATATATCTTTACAGTAATGATATATGACTATTTTGTTTATTAATTTTTTTGTGAAAAATATTAAAATTAAAATAATAATGTCACATTACAAAATACATTAATTCATAAGAGTCTTTCGTGCGACTTTGACTCACATGTTACGCAGATTTGTTTAGAGCCTAGGTGTCTTTAATTAAGTGTTTGTTTTCTCACTCAGTAATCACATTCAGAACAATCGTGACAGCTTAGGCGAGGCGGTGCGCCTCGATGCCTAAGCAAAAATAAATAAATTATATCGCGCCTCGAACTGCGTACCTGACACTCGACTAGTCTCATAATTCCCTGATGTACAATTTATTATTTTAAAATTTTTAAATGTCACATTTAATGATTTTATAATGTAAAACCAAAATTAGAATTTTATTTTAAATTTTAGTTGTGGCAAGCTTTTCGAGTTACACCGGGGTGCCCAATGCCCGAAAAAGTCTCAAAACCTATTTTCTATCCTTTTCCAATATTTTGTATTTTCTCTGATTTTTCAGGATTTTTTTCATAATTTTCTACCTATTTTTCTTATTTTTCTATGATTTATTTTTATTTAGAATTGTATCTAATTTATTTTTAATTATATTTATATTTTGTTTTTTTAATTTAGGGGGTTGGGCCTCAACCGATCCCAGTTCGGCCCAACCGGCTGCCTGGGTTCGGGCCGGCTCAGTCCGGCCCGCCTAGGTTGCCCTCCTCCTTCCGAATTCGTCTCTCATTATAAACAAATTCGTCTCTAGAGCAAGTATGAATTAATATTTCTTTTCTTTTAAAACAACAACAACAACTATATCAACATCAATACCAGCAACATAACTACAACAACACCATTAAAACATCAATTTCTCCAAGAAAAATTAACAACACCAAGAAATGTGTGTGTGTGTGTGTGTATGAGGTTTTCCTTTTTGATTTAGATGAGAGAAGAGAAAGAAAGTGAGGCATGAGTGATGTGTAGGTGATGTGACAGGTGATGTGATATCTAAACCCCGACTACCCCATATACCCACATTACGCGCACCCCGCAACGTCCTAAGCTCTCGTCACAACGTACACACACAATGCAACCAATAGAAGTTCTAACTCTAGTGCGGCACGGATATTAAATAATAATAAAATAAATTAACACGCTTCACACAAAAATAATAAAATATACTTCGTCAGACGTGCTTTAGAATTCTCCGTGGTGTCCGCGCGGGTTTGAGCTTAGGGTCATAATCTGTAATTAACCAATTAACCAAGATTAATTAAAGTGGGTTGTTACAAGATTAATATGGACTTCATCACTCATTTACCTAGTTCTTTTGGCAAAACCACTATTATAGTGGTTGTGGATCGCCTGTCGAAGCATACTCATTTTGTTATCATTTTTTGGAGGATTATTTGAGTTGTTTTATAGCTGACTACCCCAAAACTTGGAATCGTTATCTCCCTTGCGCAAAGTGGGCATACAATACGGCTTGGCATTCGATGATTCAGATGATCCCTTTTGAAGCCGTTTATGGGCGAGCTCCTCTGTCCCTTCTGGATTACTTTTCGAGCACCACCTTTGTTGCTGCTTTGGATGACTTGTTATCTCAGCGTACCTCTATTTCGGAGACTTTGAAGGCGAACCTTTCTCGCGTTCAGCACCGCATGCTTCAACAAGCTAATTCTCAACGTTCTGAGGCTGAATTCACTATTGGTGATTGGTTTTTGTCAAACTAGGCCCCTATCAATAGACATTTGTAGCTCATCGTCAGAACCATAAGCTGAGCAAACGTTTCTTTGGCCCATTTCAGGTGTCGGCACGCATTGACAAGGTAGCATATAAGCTGGAATTGCCTTCCACCGCTAGGATTCACAATGTCTTTCACGTCTCACTATTGAAGAAATGTTATGGAGATACTCAGCCTCCTCCCAACACTTCGCCATTGATTTTATTGGCTCGCAACCTTTGCTAGTTGCTACAGCTCCTGGCAATTTTTAATCATCGTTCTGTCCTACTTTCGAGTTCTGCTACCACTCAACCCTTGGTTCACTAGCAATGCCAACCTACATCCGACACTACTTAGGAGAATCTAAACGACTTCATCCAGGATTTTCCCTCCTTTGACCTTGAGGACAAGGTCGTTTCTGAACACGGGCAATGTTACGAAGCATATAAGGAGGATCACTAAGCCTCGAGCCACTCCTAACAAATTGGGTGATTTTGTAGCGACAATTCGTTGAGTCACAGAATGTGGTTTGCGGATATATGATAGACAAATGTCATTAGATGATTTGCTAATTGTAAACATTCCCTGCGAATTCTGTAGAGCAATCGTGTAACCACCAATATATAATGTAATGAAGCTCATATGCATAGCAAGAATTGCTTATACAAATCTCTCTCTCTCTCTCTCTCTCTCTCTCTCTCTCTCTCTCTCTCTCTCTCTCTCTCTCTCTCTCATATGCATAGCAAGAATTGCTTATACAAATCTCTCTCTCTCTCTCTCTCTCTCTCTCTCTCTTCTCTCTCTCTCTTCCACCCCTCCTTTGTTTCTCTTCTCTTCCATATACTTCACATTCCTAACAGATTACATGGTGGAGTTCCAAGATCAAGAAGGAAGCTTTTTGCTTCGTTTTTTGGCAGTCTTGGCAAGAGCTTCACATATTTCTCTCTTTCGTTTTGAGTTGTCGTTCCCAACTTTCGTTGCAGACCCCTTGCCTTTATTAGCTTCGAGCGCCTCCTTCACAAAAAACTTCAACCTCCAAAGCGTCAGTTCACTCTGCACCAGAAACATTAGCATTAGAGTTGAACAAATTTCGGCGTACCAAAAAGATTACTGATAAAATGAAATACTGGGTATAGTAGTTCATGTTAGAAGATTCACAACCTGAGCATCAATGTCAATGTCCACCTCTTCCGCCGTCGGTTGGAAGTTTGAGTTTTTTTCAGCAATTATCTCGAGCGCCTTGGTGAGGTCTTCAGGTGATAGTTGGCTTAGGCCCGAACCAAGTTTCCTTTTCTCTTCTACAGTCATTTTCCTTCAAAAATAAAATGACGTAAATAATATGGTCACGCTATAGTTGAACCTGTAACAGTAACTGCTCTACCAATGTCTAATTGAAAAAAGTACTATGCACTTTAGCCCTTTATTGACAAATCATAATTGATCAAATTCAATAGCAGAAAGCCCAGAAATAAAACATATTTGCAAACAATCCTTGGAAAAAAAATTGATATAATTGAAAAAAATATATATATTGTATCTTTTTAGGATAACTAACCTGCACTTTTGAACTACCATGTCTCTGAGTTCTTCCAAATGCATCTGGACATCAAAAAGCTGAAAAGGAACAAATATCCACATATGGTCTCTTATTCCCACATAAAGTACTTAGTGTTGGGAATGTGCAAAAAAAAAAAAAATGCATATATGTCAAAGAAATTCTGAGAATGCCAAGAATACTCTTCACCAAGGGTTTTTCGAATTTCAAACAATGCCTAGAATTGCCAAATGTAAGGACTAAAGATCCATTTGAACATTATGAAGCTAGTTATTTTATTTATTTATTTTCAGGTATTGCAGCACCAAAAAGGATCCATTTGCAACATTATGAAGCTAGAAGTTCACAACTTACTTCATTATTTATATCTCTAGACTTTTTTGCATTAGCAGCCTCTTGCGCGAGCTGCATATCCAACTGTTCCTCAGCTTCCTCTTCCTTTCTTTTTGCTTCCTATAAGCAATAAGGTCCAAGTTTTATAATTCGTAAATCATAACATGGTAAAACTACAGCCATTTAATTAAATGAAACAAAGATGCAACAAAAAATGAGACTTTAAATTCACCATAACCATTGGGTTAACAAAAATTACCTCTTCAACAACTTTAGGCAAAAGTTGTAGCCACTTCTCTTCAAATTTTTCCAACAAGGTTTTAGCCATTACATAAGCGTCGCTCCTCTCTTCATTGTATGTCATCGCATTCTTGAAAACCAACCTCACATCTGAATATATGTCTCGGATGTTCTTATATCCCGTACCATCTTTTGCTTCCATTTGATTCTTAATCTTAGTGAGATCCATGGGTTTTGCAATCACCTAATACATAAAAATTGAAAGTTAATCAGTGATTAAGATTTACTATAATCATGTAAGTAGATCACAACAACAAAGAAAGTGTTCCGAGTTTTTTTTTTTTTTTTTGGAAGAGAAATTTCATTAATCATTCATGGCTCATTACAGGACCAGGACTAGACATAGAATCAAATACATTGATTCGCTAATCCTATTTGTTCAAACAAAATGTCATTAATTTGGCTGTAAATGCAAAATTGAAACAATTTGACAATTAGGGACTGCTCTCTTCAACGTTGAAACTCATGACAATACACAAACTACTAGAACCACACAAAGTACTAGAACCACACAACGAATAACAAGATTTTCCAACAAGAAGAAGACAAATCAAAGACTTTCAACTAGGGAAGAAAACTAACGATAAAACTATAAAATAAAACTAAAGACAAGATCAATCCAGAGTCACACAAATCCACGAAACACAGTTGATGAAAATGCACCACAACAAGGATGGACCAAACTCCACAAATCTAATTAGATCTGTTGGTTATTGTATGGACAAAATGCAAAAAGAATTTGATTGGAACCACCACCGATCAAAGAAGAGGATCGGCGGTGGTTCAAGAACAAAAATCACAAAAGTGAATCAAGAAGAAGAATTTTAGGGTTTTGGAGAAACAAAGAGAGACGGTTGTTTCATTCCAATGAGTTTTTTTTTTTAATTAATGTTATTTTATTTTATTTTATTTTTGTCAAAGGTTCCAAGGAGAATTAACCCAACATAAATTACTAAAGTAAGATACTTGCATTAAATCTACAACATTCATAACAACAAAATTGCCAAAGAAATAACCAAACATGTATAAGTTCGAAAGAAATTGCTCTTAAGGAGCAATGAGCACTCAAGGATCCAGGTTAAGGATGCAAATGGGTAGAGTAGGGGATGGAGACCTCATTCCCATAGGCATACCCACTAAAAAATTATCACCTATACCCATACCCATACCCATACCCATACCCATCCCATCAAATCCCTCGTGGGTATGAGGAATCCCTATGGGTAAAATGTTTTACCCATTTCATTCTACATTCGGGATCCTAGTGGAACTTTTTATGGGGATTTTGGCGGGGATGGGAAATCCCCGTAGGGAAATTTTTTTTCCTATTTCATTCCCTATTAGGGATCCCAGCAGGGATGCTCAAAAAAAAAAAAAAAAAAAAAAAAAAAATTACAACAAATAAGGTGTCAAATATACATAAATAACAACACAATTGTTGAAATTTCAACAAAAAAAAAAAAATCAACATATCACGCAATAAAAATTCTAACTACTAAGTGCTAACACTTATAGTTAAGTTTCTACAAAATCATTAACATACACAAAATGAAAAGTTCAAATTCAAAATATTCCTTAAAGTCACTATCTTTTTAAACCATCAAGTCGTCAACTTTTTTCAGTACTTTTAATCCAAAAATTCTAAAATATAAATATAGTTGCAAACAATTCAAAACAAAACATATAGTTATTAATTAACCAAATAAATTAAAATTATAAATCTCATTAGAGGTTTTTGTTATATGTATGAGTGTTTTGGAGTGGAAACTATGTAATATTTATATATAAATATCATATGGTATATATATATATATATATATATATATATAAACAATAAATATTATATGATGTATAAATTAATATATGGAGATCCCATTGGGTAGATAGGGATCCCCGTGGGGATTACCCATGAGGATCCCTGTGGATATATTTTGTTACTCATATCCGGGTATGAGATTTTGTATCCATCCCCACCCCCATCCCCATCCCCATCCCCATCCCCATCCCCAAAAATTCTTACACCCGTACTCGTTAAGGTAAATCCCCATCATCCATGGATATTCCCCTACCCATTTGCATCCTTAATCCAGATGCATATTTCAAACAATGCCAAAGGCATCAATGAAGTTATAGGAAAAAGAAGAAATATTAAAATATATGGTAACCAAAAAAACATTAATGCAAAGGAGAAAGTTCTAATTAGGAGATATTAAATGAAAAACAATATGGGATGGCAGGCATAATCCTAATCGTCATTCCACTTGATTTGCATTATTAAGGTGCGAAACTTCAACTTCTCCCAGTAGTTCATGCACTTAAATGTCGGAAATAATTTGGGAAAGTTTAACTTGACAAGGGGAAGTTGTGCAAACATTCACCGTTGTATGGAAGTCTATGGAATTCCATTTATAAATGCTAAAAATCTCGAATTTCTCTTTAAACTTTAAAGGTCCTAAAAATGCACTTATACTCATACACTTGCAATGCATAACTCTCACAATAGAATTATTTAAAATAGTTATTATCCAACACAATTTGGGACTGAGGCTATGTTGTTGTTGTTGTTGTTGTTGTAGTTATTATCCAACACATGCAAATTATAATCACAATCACATAGCATTATTTCGCAATATAACATGCAATTAACCGATTACTTCCCTTCTAAGGAGTTAAAATTGTACTTTAGATTAGTTTTGCTGGCTTATGCAAAATTCCCATGAAACTTCCGAATTTTTTAAAATTTTTCTGAGAGTTTTGACATTTTTTTTTCTATGCATATGAATTCTGATTCCCCACTTCAGAAATAGTCAATTTGCAAAAATCTCGGATAATTTTGTTGATTTTTGGTACATTGTGCATTACCAAAATATTATTCAGAAGTTGTAGGTGGTCAAGACTAGATATTACAAATGGGATAATCAGTTTTTATATGAGATCGAACATGATAGGAAACTGAGACATGTTTGAGTTTTATTTATTATTTAATTGTCTTAGAGATATGGGAATGATTAGTGTTTTTTTAGAGTACTGGAAAACACTTTTTTGCTTTTTCAAGTGTATGATGGAAAATCTTGCAACCAATATTGGGTATAGATGGACTTTGTTCAAATAAAAAAAAAAAAAAAAAAAAGGGCTGTAAAAAATGGTACAATGAAAGTGATCACTAGTTATTTGACAAAAAAAAAACGAAAGTGATCGCTAAGTTCAAAGTACACACATCAAGAGCGCGCTGAGCGATGACGAGTTGGAGAGGCGTTAATGAAAACCAAAAAAAATGTCATGGCGCATCAAAGTAAGCATTTTTAAGCTTAGCGACAAGCTGAGATACAATTATGGTAAAATTTCTAGTAGTGAAAATTAGAGACCTGCTCCAAATATGGTGTATAAGACCTGGTTCACATTTGTGAAGCAGGAAATTTTGAATGCACTTAATTTTGATGAAGCCATTGAGGAATACCGAAAACAAATGGTATTCGGTTGAAGAACTCACCAAAATGTATGGCCATGTTGATTGAAAGTTATGCTAAAAAAGGTAATTAATTATAAGTAGATTGATAAGGTATATCCTCATAAGCCTTTCAATTGTGCATTATGACTTATGAGTCATGATTGATAGGAGATCAAAGAACACATTCAAGGCAACTAGAAGATTTAGGTAGGGGCCCATGTTTTCCTTCCTTATTTACCCTAGTTGTGAATGTCATGAGTAGATTGATGAAGAGAGCTAAAGGTCAACATCATTAGGGTCAAAAATTTGAAATAAATAAAAATGAGGTATCTCACCTAGAATTTGGAAATGACTCTTTTTCCTTCTAAATGGAGATAAAAGCAATATATGGTATATAGTGGAGGTAATAAAATGTACATGCGATCCTGATGTGAATTTGAAAAACAGTGAAGCAATGGTATAACAAATGAGAACCAAAGATAGGGAATTTGCGCAACATTTAGGTACCCTCAAGAAAAATGGCATATGACGGAGATCCCTTTGGTGGTTAATCCGATGAAAAGGAGTTTTATGATCCAACGACACATGAATAGAGTGGCATGTTAGAAAGGAGTATGTTTGACTAGAAGAGGAAGACATTTTAATTCAGGCAGTTCTTAATAAATTCGGTCTTTAAACTATTGTGTGGAACCCATTGGAGAAAGACAAAAAAATTTGGTGAAGTACACGAAAAGGCCAATATATTCATTCAATCAATTGGGATTTCTAGATCAAATAAGACAAGAGAATTACTGATAGGAATGTATAGTAAAGATGCATCATTCAAGGATAAATGATATGGGAGATAAGAGATGCAGAACAAAAAGCATAAAGCTTAGACTCAAGTCAAGATTTACCAGATAAGATCTTATAGAATGTCACAGATCCACACACGAATTTGACAAGTTCTTCAATGTTCAATCCACCAAAAATGTTGACCAATCTCTCAAAGAGAATAGATCAAAACTCAAAATTCAACTCCAATGTTTCAATGGAAATCATGCCTTTTATAAGCTAAATAAAACTCTTAAACTCTACTCTATTAATAATAAAATTATCAATTTTTGGCATATAATAATTAAAGAAAAATTAAAATTCAAAAACTAACAAAATTCGAAAAAAAAATAGAGTGATTTTTGCTATATGCATTATCCGGATGTTAAAAAAAAATTTGGGAGACGTAGCACTTTAAGTACCCTACTTAAAATTACATATAAGCCCTTATTTAAAAATCCTACACAAAACTTTTTTTTTTTTTTTTTTTTTTTTTTTTTTTTCACTCTCTACACCCATCCCAAATTAAATCCTAAACTCATTTTTCCTTTTACTTTCCACTATCTACACCCATCCCTTCTCCTCCCACTCATTACACCCCACCCAAAACTAAACCCATTCCTTCTCTTCTACTTTTCACTCTCTATGCCCCACCTCAATTTCCTATCTTATTTTTTTTTAGTAAGAAAGCAACTTAATTACAATGCACATGACCCTAACATGAGTCAAACCCCCAAACTTGCCTTTGGCAAGTGATACCTCATCCATCACACTAGAGATGCTTTGGCTACCTCTTTCACCTTAATTAGTTATGCTTCTAGGAGTAGCTTCAAGGCGCATGCCTCTTGTGCCTAACACAATAAACCACTTTATTACCTTTTTTCTATTTTGGTTTTTTAATCTTAATTTAGCTTTGGAAACAATAGGTTTACCTTGGTAGTTAAAATAAAAAAATCTTTGCATTTAAAGGCCGGAGAAATATCTTATTTTTACATCGTATTTGATTTCTCATGTTAAGAGTTTTAGGGTTTACTAATTTTTGATGCACTAGAAGAAAGGAAAGAAAAGTTTTAGAGTTAACTAGTTTTTCACCGCATTGTAATTACTAATTACAATGATATGGTGTTGTTAATATCATTTTTTTGATCGTAGTGTTCTAATATTTTTTTACATAATATTTGATACAATTTTTCAAGTTCGCAGGTTTTCTTCTCACAAAATTTTTTAGTTCATTTGTTTTGATAAGATAAAATATTACATAAAATATATGCATCACTTGTTTCTATTATATATTAATAATTTAGTATAGATGGCTTCACTCCGGCGTGCGCCTCAAGCATTATACACAACCATCACCTCAAGTGCGCCTTTGGGTTTAGATAAAACGGCTATAGGTGTTGACTGCAATTTGCTTTGTATGATCCATGGATTAAAGTTTATAAGAGCTAAGTTACTATTTTGGATAAATTTTGATATTTAGTAGGTTTTTTTTATTAAGGAATATTTCTAAATTACTTTAAGAAAAAAATTAGGAAGTTTCCTAGCGTTTTATTTCTATTTATTTATAGGTTAGTAGGAATTAGAAAGTTTGCTTTTTGTTTAGTTTATATTTCTAAGTCTTGATCATGGTTTGAAAATTCTCCGTAGTTCTCCGAACTTCTCCGAATTGATTAGATTTTTTAAAGCACCGAATTGAGAATTAGGTGTAACGTGTAAACGAAGTTCTACAAAATTTCCATCGAAGTTAGAAAAATGATAACGTTTCAAGTGTTAATGCTCAGTTGTAAGAAAAGGAAAATGTGGTTAAAGTCAGCTTATGTTAGAATATAATCTAAAGAATGACAACATGTTATGAGATAACAAAACCACAATTTTACTTCACTGAAATGGATTCCAATATTTCGTCTAGTGAGGAAAAAGTAATGCAAAAAATTGCTCGATCCCGTCAAAATTGAAGTTTTAAAAACTTAAGATCAAGTATAGAATGAGAAAAAATATGAAATATTATATAGAAAAAAGACTTTTTAATGTCTTTTGAAAACTTGGATGTTCTCTAGCACTTTAATGAAATTATTTAGACTTCTCTACAATGTCGAAGTTTTACTAAAATTCCCCACATCAAATTATACTTCCTTGAATTAATTCCGAATTTTAAAAGAGCGAAGTCATATGCGAAGTAGAAGTTTAGAACCTTGATCTTGATGTAAACCTATATAAAGGCACTTATATTATTCATGGAGTTGCGTTTTGAGTATTGAGATCTCTATGAGAGAGTCTGCATCATTTGAGTGAGAACTTATCAATCCTTGTGTTGGGTTGTGGCGTTCATGGTCTTATCAAGCAATTTGCTGCTTGTGGCGATCTTTACATCGAGCTTATCGAACATCTTTGTTTGTAGCACTCCAATTTATCCTTCAATCTTTTTTTTTCTCTTTTTTTTTTTTTTTTTTGATTCTTGAACTTGGAGTCCTTGGTCAATTCGCATTCTGTTCCACATCAATTTTTGTAAAAGCCACGGTGTCCAAATGAGATTCCAACAGCGGGTTGTCTCATGACTTAAGATCAGTTTGAACAACTTAAGCATTGAATGTGCTATGAATTTCATGAGCTTGTTGCAAAGCTAGGGTTTTCCATAATTCCTTTCACATAATTTTGTTAACTTACAATGCATGTATTCAGTCTTAGTCTTGTCCTACTCTTCCACAATAATATATAAGGATTCATCACATTCTCAATTCTCTTCCACAATAATAAATAAGGAAAAAGAGCTTGCCGCCTTCAAAAACCATAAAAAATCTATACTTCTTATTCTTTGGCTCTTTTGTGATTTTAGTTTTTGAGGGCTCCAATGATATCACTTTCCTTTTTGTTCGTCAAATAAAACAGATTTGATTAGATATGAAATTGATGAATGGTTCCTTTCGTATTGCAATTATTAGATTCAACATTGGCACAAGTCGAATCTTCAACTCTACATTTTCATTTATGCTTGTGTGTGGATTTGCGCCTGCTGCTATTGGATATATATTTTTCGTTGATATTTTTATTAAATAAGTAGTTTTCTTCACTAATTGGAAGTTTTAAATTTTCTTCCCTAGTTGGAAGTTTGATTTTCTTCCCTTGTTGGAAGTTTTATGTTTTAGGAGTTTAGGGTTCGTAGGCAAACGAATGAAGCTGCTCATGTAATGACCCGACTTTCCCGTACATATGCTAGCCAAATAGCTAAATATATGAAATCAACCTCTTGATGAGGTAGCTATAGTTGTACTCAATGATCTAAGTGTTAAATGAAAGATGAATACAACTTTTTTATCAAAAAAAAATCTCCAAACATTGAATAATAAACTAGAAACAAATTCTCTCAAAAAAAGAAAAACAAAACTACGAACACTAGAGTTTGGCAACTATTGGCACTCGATTAACATTATTTGAGTTACTAACTAGCCTATAGATATTGAAACGTATCTAATAACAACTATATTGTCATCTTAGCCTTAAACCAATTTACAAGGTTTGGCCACAGGAATCTTTGTATACCATTTAACTCTATTAGATATCACTTACCACCTCTAGAGAATGTCAATACCACAATATCAGATAAAATATGGCGAATTAACACAGACTGTAAAAAAAAAATGAACTAACAATTGAATGAACAATTATGACCATCAAGTAGTCAATAATACAAGGTGCTCATCAACAACAAAGCCAAGTCCCAAATTAGTTAGGGTCATTTATGTGCTGAGCATATTTTCAATTGCTAAAAGAACAAAAAAAACAGAGGTACCTCAACAAGAATAACACAAATTTAGTTGCAGCATAAGGGACTTGGAGACTAGAGAATTTACCTGATGATAATCATGCAAACCAAGACCTTCAACATCAACAGGGTGCATGAAGGGCCAGGACCACTTGTGTGCTGTGATCTGCAATGAAATATGCACAAAATATAAATGACAAAAGGTATATAACCGATTCACAACAATCCGATGCCCTCCTTTCATCATATCATTTATTTCTCCTCTCCCCCCTCTCTCCACACACACACAAAGAGGAAAACAAACTCTCCCACAACCCCCTTCCCCCCTCCCAACTTCCAACTACATGCGGCTCAGCTTATGCTATCTAAATATTGACAAACTAAACATGTAGACTATCATGATATGACAAGGAAAATTATCTCAAGCGCGGATTCTAACAATAAGATGTGCAAGGGAATTCCACTCATAAGAAGTGCATAAGAGAAGCAACATATCCATAATATAATTCTAAAAGTTTGCAATTGCCTGACGGAATAATGTGGCGAATTGACGCATGAGCTCTTGTTGTCTTTTTGCACTAGCCGCTTCTCTCTTCGCTGCATCTTGCTGTTGTTTTTTTAAGCTAAAAACCTGTTTTTCTTTGTCTTTGTCCTTTCCAACCATACCGCCTTTGGTATTTCCTTGTTTTTTGCTAAGAGAAGAGTAGAATTGTGTGACTTCATTCACCTTTTGCTCCATCTGCAAATACAAATCTCAGCAGTTAACAGATCAATCGGAGCCTATAATCCAATTACACCTTCATGAAAGTAAACTCCATCCATTCCTTCGTAAATAAAAATCCCATCCACTTCCGAAGTATAGCTAGCCCTGCATTAAATATCTTCCACCTCTAGATACCACTAGATAATTAGATATACACCCAACTTGCTTGTGACTGTATAATCTGAAGAAAATTATCACACAAAATTGGTAGGGGAAGTGAACATATTTGCGTTGGACAATAAAAAAATATGAAGATGACAGTTACAGTATCAGAGTAAAACACAAGGCATAATTTAGGTAGTTTACCATGCATAAGCCATAATAGCTTTTAAGAAAAATATGAAAGGAAAACAAAGATTAAACACCTTCAAAAGCACGAACATAAACGGCAACTGAAGCAATAGTCTCAAATGTAACAAATTCATTTAGATAGTAATCACAAATATATTTGAAGAAAACTTAATTAAAATTTAATCTGAGAAATATACAAGTTTAAGCCTCATTGGCTTCAAATACTCAGAGCAAGGCCTTAAAGTTATGTCTATATGCCGTTAACAGCACCACCTTGAGGCTCATGCACATGCACATTTTAAAACAATTGCAAGGGTTAAGTTTAACTGACAGCATTAAGTCTCCTTTTGGTTTGTTATTCAGATATAGATTTAGCAATGTAGACAAAATACCAAAGATGTCAACGGTTTGTAAAATCTACCAATAGACTTTTTTTTTTTTTAAATAATAATCTGTAGTTTTTTGTTTCCAGAAATGGTACTGGCATGCCTATGATTCAAGTATGTGTATTAATTACTAAAAGAGGCGGAAGCAGATTGTTGGAACAAAGGGTGCAAAAGAGCGGATACTCTCAAAGAAAGAGACATGAGGCAGTATGGATTACTTTATTTTAGTTGTATTTGCAGTATTGCAACTTGTAAGTACTTAACAGTTAGTGACAGAGCTGTGTTGGTTCTTCTGTACGCATACATTATAAATAAATAATTATTCAGGGACCTCTAGAAGAGTATCTTTGAACAACCTAGCAATTGCCTAGGGACCACCTTGCGTAGTTCAAGAAAATCGCCTAGGCGCCTTGCAATCCTTTGCATGATAACCCAATTTGGTTAAGAGAGTGTAACCTTCTAGAGTAAGAACTCTCTCTTTCTTATTTTCTCACTGAATTTCTCTCTTCTTCAGCTCCTTAAGTTGGATCTTATCAAATACATAGTTCATTTTTGAATATTCTTATTTTGGAACTATCTTTAGTTTCCAAAAATTATGAACCTAACATAGCCATTGATATTTATAACAATCAAACAACTGAAAAAAGTAGATAAGCAATTACCAATATTTCTTACACTTGAAAAAGATACATTTGCAAAAGTCCATCCAAATCAATTGAAAGCTACAACCATCAATCACCATTTAGTTCCTTTAATTCTTAGAATTAGAATCTAATAACTTGGGCTCTTTTCAAATAGGATTTGTACTTGAGGAGCCTTATGGGAAGTATGGGTTTATTTACTCATGCACGACAAGCGTGTCTTATTCTAGTGTATAACAAGGAAAAATCAAGATTCATGAAGCGTAACTGACATGATTGCCACCGTGAGATGAGACATAATGCACAAGGCTCATTTATGTCAAAAAATGGTAGAAATGAGAAATAACATAAACTAGTCCAAAATATATACATTTCAAAATTAAGTGAAGAACCACCAAAAGAAAGCAAAAGTTAGAACATGTGCTTCTCTTGAAAACCTAATTGTACCAGCAGACTTCACTTACTATTGAACCTATCAAGAAATTTTACACGCAAATAGCACATCTCAAGGTGAGAGAAATTTCATATAATTAACTATCAAACCAAGTAAGCACATTTAGCCAAAAGATTATAAAAATAAATGTCTTTCATCTTTAGTACATTGCCACCATCTCTTTGAAGCTAATGAATTTTTTTAAAGTATAAACATTAATATTTAGGCTCGTTACTTATATAAATTTTACCTGTCCATTTACTTTTTTCAAATGAAAAGGAACTCAGCTTTGTAAACAAAATGGAACAATTTGCACTATTTAACAAGCATAATCATAAGTTTATTTTACAACGAAGGACTAAAATAAGTGATATTTTAATAAGGAGAAAATGGCGGTCGAGCGTCACTGCTCCAAAGTACTACTGAGCATAATGAGATGCAACCCTTGTAGAGGCATTTTTTTGACCGCCTCACACTTTGAGGTTCAAGAGGTATGCCTCGATTTACTATTTTCTCTCAACCGAAAAAAATAAATTACTATTTTCTTAAGAAGCCTGTGAATTTTAAAGCCATTAAAGCATTTGGATCTGATATTTGAAATATTAAATAAGAGTAGTCACAAACCACAAAAGTTCGCACCCAAATAAAGTCCGTGTTAGTAACACATTTTAGTATTAAATAATATCATAGAGATTTCACCTCATCAACTCTTGCAACAATTTCGTCTACACAATTTGTAAACCTCTCCGCTTCCAAGGCATCATCTTGATTATTGACGTGTCCCACGTGACCAATCTCCAACAAATTATCATTACCAGGCGCTGATCCATCTGCTGGTTCCATTTGCTAATTGCACAACATGAGAAACATAAGTGAATACAATCAATTAACTGTACTCTGAAATGATAACTCTAACGTAGCACAATATAATCCTTTTACATCAAATAAGGCTAACAGAAGACAAAAATAGCTATAATATAATCACGTTGTACGAGCACCATATTGCATAATTTATTTTCAAGAGAAACAGATTTCCTTCGGATTAAGAAAGAAAATAAAATAAATAGGCATAGAAACAAGCAATATGAAAGTTAAAAAAATAGATGATTTTGACAATTATAAGGAACCAATAATGACAACGAGATTTCTTTTCTTTTTTTTTTTTAAGTTCGGATATTCCTACCTATTGCACTAAATCAAGCGCGATGTCAGAGTTTGATCCAAGTAACCGACCCCAACTAATTTGAGATCGAGGCTATGTTGTTGTTCCTACCTACGATCAAATTAATCTAGAGAGCATCCTCATAATTCTAATTTTTAATGTTTTATGGATTAAGCATGTAGTCTAGTTCCTTTCGCATTTAAAACAATTTTGTTGAGGATTGTTAAGGAACATTTATCGAACACGAGGGTGATGTGAATGTGTATTCTTTGCACGTCTCCCTCAAATCTCTCGAGTTTTTCCACTCTAAGAAGAAAAAAAGGTTTGTCACTTTAATCTCACGAAAAGGAGAAAACTAAGGAACTAGACCACAAAGGTTTGCCTCAATACTCTCACCATCTAATACCCACAACAACAAAGCCCCGGTCCCAAATTAGTCAGAGTCTGCTACATGGATCCATCATTTCGATTCCGCTCAGTTCAATGCAATAGACCATGATGTGATTCGGATCATTTAAAAGTTTAATAATTAACTTGTCCCAAGTTATTTTAGGTCTCGACTTGAGCACACATAATAATCTATCAACCACTCGTACACCAATTCACAAAAATTGGCTCCCTATATGTACCAAACACAACACTACTTTGCCTCAATTTTGTAAGTCCCAAAAATTAAACCTAGCCATAATCAATCCATCACTTGACGCTCCAAACATCATTCAGCATATTCTACGTAAAACCCCAAGTTCAATTCTAATCCTAGGTTCACAAAGTTTCAACATTGTGACAATGAATCCAATTAATCGATCTAGGTTTTCCATGAATACCAATCGCTTAACACGATCAAACAAAAAGAGATTTGTGACGGCCCCAACCCCCACAAACTAGGCCCCGCCCAGCACAAGACCTACGTGGACCCCTTTTCAACCACGCGGAGTCAACGCAAGCTTAATCGGCCTCTTAAACCAATTAGTTATCATTTAGTCGCTTATTAGAGTTGTTATTAAGTTTTGCACTCTTAATAAATTACGCAGTGGAAATAAGTAATTAAAGCGACAACAAATTAAAATAACACAACGTCTGAACAACTCTGTGTGGAAACCCTACAAAGTAGATCTCATGCAAATATAAATGGGGTGAAAAAAGTGCAAGGTGTATCACAGAGTGTTCGCTCAACCCCAAATTACAAGTTTAACCAAAATCAAGTAAATATAAATAACTTACGAGTAGCAAAAGTAGAAGCCTGCTCTGAGGGAAGCTCAGAGGTAGTCACCAAGCATCGGTTCCTTTCCCTTGATAGACTTAGGACTTGCAATAGTTGCCAAGAAAGCAACAATCTCGGTGAGTAAACCTAGAAGAGTTTCAATAGTATTTCAAGAATCAAATCAAAGGTTAGTCGACAGATCATGCAAAGATATCACAAAGAATGCGACAAGCAACGGTAAACGCAAGATAGGTAATTCAGCTGAAATAGCAACGATAACAAAGTGTCGAGAACAAAAAAAAACATCTAATTGATCCAAGTCTGTCAAGTGCGATATAAAATACAACTTGACTTTCAAGACGGTCGTGGACCTAACTAAGTCACTTGAAACAACTTATATCGGTCCATCAACCAGAAAGCAGACCATAGCCACATCTACCGGCTTGACTTACCCAATCTTGGGGGGGTAAAGATTTGTCAGGATTTCAAGCATGGATTTTGATGGAATTAGATGGATTTTTATAACAAACTAATCATAAGTAATGTGTGAGTCGAGAAACATCTAGTGGTCATGACTTAATAGCCCAATTCATTATTCATCTTCTTCCTCAATGGGACCAAGCACCAACGATGAACCCAGTGCAGAGCTGTGGACACTGGAGTTGTGGAAATTGGGATTTGGGGCAACAAGGCGGGAGGGCGAGCTCGCGAAAAGAGAAAAGGAGAGAAGAGAGTAGAAACGAGAGTCGGCAGCATTGGAGAGAATGGAGGAGAGAAGAGTCAGATGAGGAGGCGGAGACGGTGTCGGATGGAGGCAGCTAGGGCTAGGGCTGAAGAAGCTCGAAATCCATCCAAATCGCACGTCCCCCCTTGTGAGAATTTGGAACTCAAATTGCTTATGGTTTTTGGAAACAATCCTTCCAACTCCAAGATTTGCCCAAATCCCCTCAAATCACCAAAAAGCTAAATAACTCTGGATTGTTTAAGACACCCCACAAATCCGTCCAAATAAAGATTAAATACCCTTTGACTTCCAAAAGCTTCATCGAAATACATCGAAAGCGAAATTAAATACCCCAGGATTTCTAAATCCTTCAAACTCTTTTGTAATCCATCAAAATCTCTAATTGAACCCTTTGGGTTTAGGTAAGTACAACAGTCTGTGTAGTCACGAAAGAAAAAAAAAAAGATCATGAAGCATTTCTACCGCACCCGTGATTACCATACTGACCCTTAGATCCTAGGATACTCAATGCTGAATATACATATCACAAGATAGCAAATTAAGACAGTGATATCATGAAATGAATTTTCAACACAATCATTGATTAATAAGACAAGTCATAAAGCTAACAGTTCACAAAGAACATAATTTCACTAAGACAGAATATAAGTCACAAAGCTAGCATTTCAAGAAGGAATTTAACCAATAAATGATAAGAGAAATCATATTAATACCCATAATGGTTTACTTACCTTAAAATCTGGTAAAAACCATGCTAAAGTGGCTCACACTCATTCCATAAAGTGCACCCTAAACCCAGAACTAGTTCCCAAAGCCTAAGTTAAACAATTCATCAATTATCTTTTTCTCAAGCTCTAGTAAAAACTTTGGGTGGGTTCCCAACACCAACATCATTAAGAAACAAGGTACAAGCTATTTCTTTTATTAGCTCTCCTCATTCCTCTTTAAATGTTGATTTCAATTAACTAAATGTATTAGATTTGAACAAATCAATATAATAAAGTTAAGAAATCTATTACCACTTAGAACATATAGAATTGGGTGGGTTCCTAACACCAACATCACTAAGAAACAAGGTACACACTATTTCTTTTATTAGCTCTCCTCGTTCCTCATTCCTCATTCCTCTTTAAATGTTGATTTCACTAACTAATGTAACCGAACTCATTGCTAAGTATTTGTACATGCTCGTCGTCAAGCTTCATTCCAAAAATCCCTTGTCCAATTTCCTTGACCTTGTATTTGATTTCAAGTTAGTTTGCAAAATTTACGCAAAAATCGATGTTGGAAAGCCCCGAAGGGAACTCGCAAAAACCATGACAAATCTTTATTTTTTTTTATCCGCTCCATCGCCACCGCCACCGCCACCGCCACGCAACGTGGGTGACGACAACAACTAGCTGCCCAAAATGGATAGCAGTGTCCCTTCTTTTGGGTTCCCAAGTAATCTGATCAACCATCTATGGCATTTTTTTCAGCCTTTACCATCAAATTCTAGTTAAAAAAAAAAAAAAAAAAAAAAAACTTGGTCACTAGGACCCTTAACATTCCATAATCTCCAACAACAAGTATACAACGATTTAAAAAAAAGAAGATAAATCATTATATCCCCAATTGCAAGTGTATTTTGAACAACACCAAATCATTAGAAATCGTAGTGAAAACGAAAAGAAACCCCAATTCAAACCCCCAATTTCGTTTTGAATGCAACATTTGGTGTTGTTGAGCTCACCTAGGGTTTCTCCTATTCGATCTTCACTCGTATCACTTGCTAGGGCTTGATCTTGATTCATAAACCCATAGATTAAAATCACAAAAGCCCTCTAAATTTCTCCACATGTACTCTAACAACATTGTTTAGAAATAAAAAAGTTAATATATATAAGTCAGACCTTTTTTATTTAAACCTTTAATCACTACTTAGAGATGAATCTCCATGTCAATCTAAAGGTTGTTATTGAGATTACCTATCCATACCTTTAGATTTCTACTAATCTATTTAAGAGAGATATTTGATGATAGAGATCGAAGAGATGATGGAGAGTTCAAATGAACCACAACACAGAAGCTTACACGGGAGTGGTGAGGCCGCGTGAGAGAGGTATGTCGAGGTCGCGCAAGAGATGCCGAGAGAGATCTAGTGAGGTCGAATCGAAGATCGAGAGAGAGGGCATGTGTGACTTAGGGTTCTCTATATGAATCCAAACGTTTGCTCATGTAAAATATAGCTAATGGATCAACCAGATGCTCTAAAGTTTCATGTTTATGATCAGGATATAGTAATAAACCAATCATTCTTTCCATTCTTAATATTAACACATAGCTAATGAGCTTTTATTTTTTATTTTATTTTTTATTTTATTTTTTATTTATTTATTTTCGAAAAAGAATCTATATCATATATATATATCATAATATAAAAGCACGAATCACAAAGTTTGGTAATGAAATTTAACTTTTTGCCCTTTTTTTTTTTTTTCATCTCCAAATCAACTTTTTCTTTTGTCTTCAAATCAAACTCTAACTCCTAATCAATCCACCACACGTTTTTTTTTTCTTTATCTCCAAATCAATCCCGAACTCCTTCTTATCAATTCAATACACGGTTTTCTCTTTCTCTCAGTCTTCAATCGATCACTCGCTCGTATTCCGGACGAACTTCTTCTCATCAATCCAATACACAAACTCCTTCTCATCAATCCAATACACGGAGACGGAGAGGTTGATAAATTGAGAGACTTCTAGATTGGAGTGTGCACTTGTTTCTGTGGCAAATCGGCTTATATGAACATTGTATATGTTGAAAGCTTGAATTGCATGCTACCATTTGATAAGTTTTAATGGGGTGCATACCACTGGTCATCAACTTCATCATTTTTTTTTTGAGGAAGTAATGTCCTAGCATGACTAGCTTATTTTTTCATTCACATCTTATCTCAATCACATTAGAGAATATTGATAAGCTAAAAAGATACTTGTATTTCTAATTTTTAAATTTTACTCATAATTTTGAATTTTATTAATAAATCATTAAAAATTAATTCTCCGCGAGCAAAGCGAGCGGGTCAATCGTGCGTAGTACGTCCTGAAACTAGTATATATAAAAGCACGAATCACAAATTTTGGAGTGGTAATGAAATTTACCTATTTGCCTATATTTCTTTTTTTTCATCTCCAAATTAACCTTTTCTTTTGTCTCCAAATCAAACTCTAACTCTCTATCAATCAACCACACGTTTTTTTTCATTATCTCCAAATCAATCCCGAACTCCTTCTCATCAATCCAATATACGGAGACGGAGTGTGCATACCAATTGAACATTCTATCTATTGAAAGCTTGAATTGCATGCTACCATTTGATACGTTTTAAGGGAGTGGATACCACTGGTCATCGTCTTCATCATTCTCACCCAAACCCTCATTGTTCTCTCTCTCTCTCTCTCTCTCTCTCTCTCTCTCTCTCTCTCTCTCTCTGTTCGATTGGAGATCAAATTCAAGGAGAGCCGCGAGTGTTGGTGGCGTTGTTGAAGAACAGTTGAAGGTGAGATAATATTTCAATTTTTGATTTCAGTGACTGTGGGGCTGGTTTTGTCTATGAATTCGAAATTGGAATTGGGAAGGATTGTTGTGGTTGGTTGTTGATTGTGTGATGAAGAGAGGAGAAGGTTCGATTTTATATATATATAAAATCTCAAGACAAATCTATGACATTAATTTTTCCATCAAATTATAGGCATTTGTAATCTCCCAGGATTCCATTTTGTACATATGTAGGTTATTTCGTGTCTTAAATTGGTGTCCTACTATCATGACCCAAATAAAAAATAAAATAAAAAATAAAAGCTCATTAGCTATGTGTTAATATTAAGAATGGAAAGAATGATTGGTTTATTACTATATCCTGATCATAAACATGAAACTTTAGAGCATCTGGTTGATCCATTAGCTATATTTTACATGAGCAAACGTTTGGATTCATATAGAGAACCCTAAGTCACACATGCCCTCTCTCTCGATCTTCGATTCGACCTCACTAGATCTCTCTCGACATCTCTCGCGCGACCTCGACAGACCTCTCTCACGCGGCCTCACCACTCCCGTGTAAGCTTGTGTGTTGTGGTTCAACATGTGGAGAAATTTAGAGGGCTTTTGTGATTTTAATCTAGGGGTTTATGAATCAAGATCAAGCCCTAGCAAGTGATACGAGTGAAGATCGAATAGGAGAAACCCTAGGTGAGCTCAACTACACCAAATGCTGCATTCAAAACGAAATTGGGGGTTTGAATTGGGGTTTCTTTTCGTTTTCACTACGATTTCTAATGATTTGGTGTTGTTCAAAATACACTTGCAATTGGGGATATAATGATTTATCTTCTTTTTTTTTAAATCGTTGTATACTTGTTGTTGGAGATTATGGAATGTTAAGGGTCCTAGAGACCAAGTTTTTTTTTTTTTAACTAGAATTTGATGGTAAAGGCTGAAAAAAATGTCATAGATGGTTGATCAGATTACTTGGGAACCCAAAAGTATGGATAAGTACGGATTCGTGAGGGAGCAAAGTATGATCACAAGATCAACATCACTTAAATCAGATGGCCAACATCAAACACCAAGTAATTCTAGAGGGCCCAACTTGGCAGCACAATTAAAAGCAACAGAAGAGCATTGTTCAATGAAGAGTACCTTGCAATTGGACGAACTTGGCGAATTCAACAGTAGAACCGGAGAAATTGAGATTCTAACATCGAAACCACAACATAGAAGCAGAAAATGAGATCCAGACCTTGCAAGTGGACGAACTTGGCGAATTCGGAGGCGTGAGAGAAGAGGAATGAAGGAGAAGAGGAAAAATAGAAACGTGAGAGACAGACGTGAGAGGTGGAATGAAGGAGGAGAAAAAAAAAAAAGGAAAGATAAGAACGCACGAGAAGTGTGCAAAAAAAAAAAAGGAAAGATAAGGGACGCACAAAAAAGTGTGGGTGAGGG
Source organism: Stephania yunnanensis (assembly GCA_039657365.1). Lineage (NCBI taxonomy): Eukaryota > Viridiplantae > Streptophyta > Magnoliopsida > Ranunculales > Menispermaceae > Stephania > Stephania yunnanensis. Next base: position 4,119,922 of record CM077588.1, on the reverse strand, counting down.
ACAAAAAGGTAAATTTGATTACGACTCGGAAGAAGAAGAAGGTGGTTTGAAGATGTTGGGGGAGGGAACAAACCCAAAACCCAGAAGAAATTTGAATGAAAAAATTCGATTAATCGTGTGAGAAAAAAGAGGGTGTGGAATCTCCACAAGCAAGTGTTCACAAATTGATGGGTCAAACCACTTGTGTTTTTTTTTTTTTTTTCCTTGTTTCATTTTTTTTGAAAGTAATTTCTACTAGTTTTTTCATATCTTATCTCAATCACATTATATAATAAGCTATCTATATAATTATAATTTTGAATTTTATTAATAAATTCTTAGAAATTAATTCCCGCGAGCTAAGCGGCGAAATCGTCGAAACTTAAACTATGCATTCTCCTTTAAAAGTTGGAGCCGAATATAATTTTCTAATTTTCTAATATTTTTTAAGGTATTTATTTATGTGTTATTAATTATTTCAAATAATATATTCATTCCCTCATTTATTGAATTTATTTATAGTTTGTATTTGATCGAAATAACAATTAAGTGCATTTAAATTCTTTTCTTGATTAACAAAGAGTTGTTTCAATATATTTAATATATGTTTCAAATCGTACACCATCTATTTGGTTACTGCAACATCATTTATACAAATCATTAATCTTCTCTTTTTTTTATTTTCATAAGCAAACTTCTAACTTGAAAAAGACAACTTCACAATTTTTTTTGTCACACAAATAAACTCTTCAGCTTAACGAACTTAACTTGAATGAGAAAAACTTTTTTTTTCAAATAATGAGAAAAACATTTTAAACCCTTTAACAAAACGACAACATCTATTAATGCTTTTCTAAATAAAGTCTCCCATTAACTGAAAAAATAAATACAACTAGCGTATTTATACAACAGCTTAAATAATCACTAATCACATACTTAGCTTACCAAACAAGTCTGCTATACAACACACACAGTGTTTGCTCTAAAACGTAAACATATGTAAGTACACAAACGACTCTTATTTCGCAAATCTTTATTTTATTATTGTACTTCAGGACGATACTTAAGTATTTAAAAAGGATCCTTCTACCACAATGATAATTCTTATTTAATTTACTACGATCAATTATTCTTTACACATTTTCTTTATAAATTACCTTAAGATTTTTCCCTAATTCGTTTAAATATCTCGATGTTGACACTTATTTAAAGACAAAAAATAATTTAATAAATCTTCAAATTTTATACTTTCAATAACACGTGCACGTAACTCATATGTAATGTTTTCATCGTTATAATCCTACGTAGTGAGCTCAATGAAATTGGTACTACTATTTCGTCAAAAAAAATAACACATGCACGTAGCGCAGAAAAACAACTAGTGAAAAGTAAAATAGAAGTTTGTTTAATTATTAATAGCTTGATACATGATCAAACATAAAATAAAAAAATATATATATTGATTCACTATTCTTACTTTCAAAAGAACTATCATTAATATGGTTGTTACTACGATTGTGAAATTGAAACATTAATACAATCAATGATTGCTCTGTGCAACGGTGAAGCACATTACAATATACAAATATCACTAGTACTACGTAATGAAAAATATATTGAGTTTTTGTTTTTTTTTAGTCAAAGACATTGAGTTAATAATAGAGCAACGGGAAAACACTTGGGAAACCCACCAAATATTAAACCAATTAAACCATGGTGAGTAACAAAGGAAAAAGAAACACAGCGAATGCAAAAAGTCTATACGCTAGTAGCACATAAAGTATACATTTTCCTTCAATATCGAACCCTTGGAGGGGTTGGAACCATGATGGTAGATTGTAGGGGTGGGCAAACCACGGTTTGGTGGTGAAAACCACCAAACCGCGACCAAACCGAGGGTCTACGGTTTGGTGATTTTTCAAACCACCACCAAACCGCGAATCACCAAAACCGGACCAAACGGAACCGCGGTTTGCGCGGTTTGGTTGGTTTGGTTTCGCGGTTTTCAACTTTTCATGTATTTTCAGAAAAAAAAACAGCAAAAAAAAAAAAAGCAAGAAAAAAAAACAGCAAGCATTAAAAAAACAGCAAGCAATGCAGAAAGCATGAAAACAAAAATAATAGTAATTTGGAACCAATGCAGGAAGCATGAAAACAAAAATAATAGTAATTTGGAACTCATTCAAGCTACAAAAACCACTATTTCGGCGCAACCGGAACTAAACCAGTCTACACTCTACAGAAGAACAATAACAGGACTGGATTATGACCAAACTCAATGTAGAGCGAGCAACAAAAACCTAACAATTCAAAATAAACAATCCGCCATTGCCAACAATCCCTCCCTTGACAAACTCAATAAAAACAAAACCTAGCATTAATCGAGACGGAATCTCAGTCGACTCGGCGCACAAATTGGAATTACAAACACGATCAAGAGTGAATAGTACCTGCCAACTGCCAAGCATCGATTGTTCTCTGGAAATCTCTGAGAGGAGCGGCGGTGAGGGAGGTGAGTGAATCAAAACTCTTTGACACAAATAATGAAACCGCTGGGAGTTGTTCCGGCTGTTACCTGACTGGTGACGGAGTTGGAGACGGGGAGGTGAAAAAGCTGGAGAGGGCGGAGCGAGGCGGTGAGAGGTGACGAGAGTGAGCGGCGGGAGGCGGGAGGCCGAGATCCAGAGAGGTGACGAGAGAGTGAGCGGCGGGAGGGAGGAGAGAGATCCAGAGAGGGGACTAGAGACGAAGAGAGTGAGCGGCGGGAGGGAGGAGAGGGAGGAGAGTGAGTGAGATTTTTGTTTTTTTTTTTATTTACCAAAATGGTTTTGTTTGAGCTTTTTAGCGTTTTCCAAACCGCCACTAAATCGCGAGTTTTAAAATCATACCAAACCGTGCGGTTTGATCCTTTTGGGCGGTTTTTCGAAAACCGCTGCCCACCCTTAATAGATTGTACTTGCAAGCTGTTAGTGACGACGAAGAGAATGATGGTGAGGCGGGTGAGAGTACTGAAGGATAAAAGCTTGTACTCTCCATTCCTTCCTCTACCATGTCTTGATCGTCTTCAACTATAGTCTCCATTGTTACTCTAACATGGCGTTGGTAGACATAATTAATGTGCTCGAAGTGCGACGGAATGAAAATGGTGATAAAAGAGGATATTAAATAGATTTAATAATGAAAATGGCGTTGGGTCTGGACAATGCCTTTTAAACCTAAACCCGGACCCGACCCGATTTTTAAATAGATTTAAGAATTTTTTGATAAAAGAGGATATTAAACACTTACCACTTATTTAATAGATTAAAAAATATTAATTTACTCTAATATATGTAAAATTTAACGTATTAAAGATATCTTTAATTGTAGAATGAATTAAATTTTATTTTTTATACTTGAATAATTATTTCTTGACATTAAATGTTTAATAACATGAATTTCACGTTGTTTTTTTAAATTAATCAACATATATAGAATTACAATATGTATATAATTAATATTTGAAGAAGCTTTTATTATATGAAGTTAGTTTTAAGATTGCGATAAATCCGGACAGTCGAACAATTCGAATTTCAAGTAAAATAAATATGGACAAACGAGTCTTGTCTAAATTTAAAATTGAGTCAAGTCAAGACAACATATATACTTTTTTATAATAGGGGTTGTTCACACCTGAAGCCGTCTAGACTTGAATTTTTGCTACCCTAGGCACATTAGTGTGCGTTCTAACAATCATGATATGCACCTCGGGATGCGTGTGTACCAACACTATATTAGATTGCCAAAGCAACAATATAGGGCCCCTAACATGGAGGACACAACACTATATTATATTAGATTGCCAAAGGACTAACAAGACAAAAACAACAATTCTTTCTTCTTCAAATTAATTTCTAAACTCACGTTTATGTACCACAGGTCCCTCTCCAACCTGAGTTGCAACCGCACTTGAATAGTGCATATCTTTAATTTGGTAGACTTATCTATTGCATGTTTAGGTCTAATTTAAAACTAAATTAATTTAGGGGAAATCGGAACTGGAAATCTTGATTCCGATTCTACTTCTAGAACATTGCGACCAAATTAAAGGGCTATATATATTAATTACACGACATTATATAATTAAACATGCATCTATTGTAGTTTTTTTTTTCTCTTAAAAAAAATTATATGGCTATATCATGAAGTTTCATTTAATGGTGGCTATGTGGGACTACCTTTGAGTCTACACATCTCCCAATGCTCTACCTTAGATAGAAATTCATCCAAGGGGAACAATTGGCTTTAATACTTGATAATGTCTCCACTTAATGATCATGTGGATCTCCATAGGTATAGAATCCCTAACTTAGCAACCTTCAAATCATAAGTGTGAGGTATTTTTACTCTGAAAAAGCCTTGGTAGGGAGATCCATGATCACTTATGTACATGATTATAAAGTCTTACTTTACCGACATGGGACTAATTTCGGTCTACGTATCTGCAACATTCTATTCTGATGTTTTGTTGAGTAATTATATATATATATATATATATACTAGTTTCATTATCGTGCTTCGCACGACTGAGCCCGCTCGCTATGCTCGCGGGACTTCAATTCCAAGAATTTATTATTTTTATCTAAAAAGGCATATATGATTCATATAATAGTCTCTATATATAGTAATTTGATTTTGAGATATTTATCGAATTTACTATTCTAAGTATCTATTATTTAAAAGTAAAAAAAATAAAACAAATACCCAACGTCTAATAGATACAACAATAAAGGACCATTCATCTCCGAACTTGACAAATTCATAGCCCATGGAGCGTCTAATGGTCTTATCAACAACATAGCTACAATGACTACCCCTAAATTTCTATTGCGACATGTAGTTTGCAACATCAGACGACATCTAATCTTAAAAAAGATTGTATAGTTTAGACATCAGCATCCTTTCCCCAAATCTAAAGAAACCCTGCAAAAATCCTTTAGCATAGCAGCGTGACTTACAAACTCAATAAAATTTCATAATTTCTTGATTGGCCAATCGTCTTGTTGCCAATAACATTTGATGAGAGAACCTATTGCATACATATGTGTATGTACACATACATGCCAAAGATTTGCATGAGCGAAGGATATTAAATAATGAAGGCAAAATAGTAAATTTGCTTACGTCGATTTGTCAAATATTTGTACAAATAGACACGACATAAATGCAAATTAGTCTATTATGATTTTTTAGAATAGAAATTATGCAGTGGATTAAGTTGCTCGATTTAACATTATAACAATTTAACATATATATCATTATAAATAAATGCAAACTTAATATATATCATTATAAATATTTCAAGTAGATTATGAAAGTATCAAATAATTGTGGGAATAAAAATTTTGTACATTCTTAATGTTGAAAAAATAATCTATACTAATTAAAATTGAGAAATAACTAAATCTACGCTAATGTAGATTCTTCTTCTTCATTGTCATTGTTGCAAAAGAAGATGAAGGAAAAAATAGTTAATTAGTATACCTTATAATAACATTTGATAAAAAAATATTTAGGATAAACCAATTCTTATTTAATCAAGTCTATATAACTTAGTTTTTTTTTTTTTTTGTATCATTGGCTTGCCCAAAAAGTTTCATCATTTTCTCCTACGTGTTACACTGCTCATTCTAAAACTGAAGTTCTAATAGAGGCAAAAAAAAGTAAAATCAAAAATTGAGAGCACTTACAAGTCGTCATGACATGTCAAGCAAAAAAGTTAAGCTTCTTCATCACTATAGCATAAGTTATTGGATGAACAACATCTGGTTTCTGAAGCCTCCACTTGGCTTTCTGTGACTGCATTATCAGCCAAAGATTCAATAAGTAAAGCACAAAGAAAATTACAAACTTTCGGGGGGTTAATTTAAAATGTTTAAAAGAAAGACATAATAATGTGCACTTTGAGATGATAAAAAGGCATAGAATGTGCTGGAAAATTAGCAAATGAAAAAACGATTATCAGTTTCATACCTTAATGCGCATTACAAAAGAAAAAAAAAAAAGAAGTTAAAGGTGCACTGGAAATTACTAAAGAGACAAAGGCCGCTCTATTGAAGCTCCTAACATAATGTCACACCAATTAAAGAGAACATATTGTTATAAATTGTCACTGACCCAACTATTTCCTTCTTTAGTTCAATGCACATGTTAATTAACTTGTATGACTTCTCCAGCTTCATCACAATAGTTAGACTGGCCCTCTATTTTGGTTTGGTCCATTGCCATGCAATCCAAGCATATTTGAATTCCCACCAGATTTATGGGATACATTTTCAAGCATTGATGCTGCTATCATATGCTTGTGGGAAAACCCAGACCATTCTAAGGAAATGGAAGAAAAGACAACATGCCCCAACTTAAGTTTCTTCAATGATTACATAACTGCAAACAAACAACATTTCAAGGATCCTCCAGCTAAACAAGTTGGAAGAGTCAATGTAAAGGAGTTCTTCATGAATTCACCTAGGGGAAATATGAAATATCATACAAACATCTAAAACAGCTTAACAACAATCAAGTAATAATTTAGCTTTACCTCAAGGAAAAGATGGAGTAACCAACTTTATACACCGACCCAGTCGATTGCCAATATAGACACACTAAAGTAATTAACACAATGAATTCATCACACTTGTTTGAGATCTCAAATATTGCTGAGGTCAAACTTTAGGTTAAAGGAAAAATTGGAAGCCAATTTCAATTCTTCAACCAACCACAACATCAGAAACTCAAAGCATGAAAACCCCAAAAATGAAAACCCCCTAATAATTGCCCCTGAAGAAAATAAATTGATGGACATATCAATCAAATTGAAGCTAGCACAGATAACACTAATTAAGTCAAATGTGAATAATCAAAAATTAATAAAGCAAATCAAGATTGTCGTACTTGTTAAGATCAACAGGGTTGTTTTAATATTTGAGTAAAATAGAGTTGGAGTTGGAGAGAAGTCAATTACCAGGATACGGAAAGAAATTTATAGGTGCACCAGATTAGCGAGCACCATCGAAGAACTAAGCGAGGGGTTGAGGAAGTGATGATCAATTGAATTGGTCGAGGCAAGCCAAAAATCCTTAAATCAATGAGGAGTTGAAAGACAAGCTACAAAATCGATTGTGGAGTTTAGAGATGCGCTAGATGCAGAAGTCGTAAAGATAGAGAAGATTAGTATCCAGAAAGAGAGAGAGAGTGGAGAGATCGAAATCGACGAGGAAGGGTTATTTCGTCATTTCAAGTCACGAAGGAAAAAAAAAACATTATTCCTGCTTCTAATATATGGGGAAAAAGTAAATATAGTAGATATATATGGGCAAAGAAGTAAATTTTGCTTCTAATATATGGGGAAATAAGTAAATATGATAGATATATATGGGCAAAGAAGTAAATTTCATTACCACTCAAAAATTTATTATTCGTGCTTTTATATATATGATATATATATATATATATATATATATATATATATATATATATATATATATATATATATATATTATTTGTGATTTTCATTTATAAAAAATCGCGGTTCACCAAACTGCAAAAACCACCTCTAAACTTGGAATGTATATATTGAAATAAAGTTGAAGCATTTTCTTATTGTTTTAACTTTCAAAATGATCTTAGACTCATAATTTTGATTGAGTTCATGTGTATTATTGTGTTTTTGGTGGATGGTCATGTATGAACATATATTTTGTTGATGGGATTGCATGGAATATGTGACTTTTTTTGCTGAAAATGTATCGCAAAAAAATCGCAAAACTAAATTGACCAAACCGCACAAACCGCGGTCAGTTTGATTGTGGTTATGAAGTTTCGCGTTTGGTGATGGTTTGCAAAACGACCAAACCGCGAACCCTCGATTTGGTGGCGGTTTGATGATTTTCACCATCAAACCGCGGTTTGCCCACCCCTAATATATATATATATATATTTGTATTCTCGTTGATCCAAAATGGAGATCGGAAAGACTACATAGCTACCGACGGCTCATTGGTTCCAAAACTGTCCAAAGAATTAAAAATGGCATTTTGTACGTACGACGTTTCAAAGAAAGGTTATCCCCATACATAAAATTATATAATCCCAGTCCTTGCCGTGTGATATCAGAAACCCGGATTGCATGTTGCTTTCAAATCTGATAAAGTCGGTGAATGCAACCATTCTTGATAAAGCACAAAGCCTAAACGGTTCATGACTAGTAATGACAAATTGAGCTTTTTTTTTGAGGTGTCATGATAAGAGGTCACTAGCTACTACGTCGACCTTTCAAAACAGAAAAAGAAAAGAAGTACTAATATAGCTTGACGGCTTAGAGTGATAAGAGCATCTCCAATCAGGTTGTGGAATGGGGATAAATGTGTGCAATGGGGTTGTGTATTGGGGGTGAATATGTACCAATTAAGATAGGATAGATATTAGATTAATAAAACGTCTCCAATTAAGATAGAATAGATATTCGATCAATAAAACATCTCCAATGAGAATGTGAATTTGCTCTTTGAGCATCATTTAGAAATAAAGGATGAGATAGACAATGTGCACCTCATAAAAAAAAACAAATACAAAAACCTAAAAAGAAGTGAAAAAAAGAGCCACGCATTTAATTTTTCGTTTGTAATCTTGATCGGTTATATGCTTTGGGTATTCTATTTTCTTTGATTTTTCTTTATATTTATCATATATACAAAAGAAAAGATAATAACAAATAAGTTTTAGGAAAAACAGATACATACAAATAATAGTGCTATTTTTGACTGCTGTTCTTATTTATATATAAATATATATAACTGAATATCAGTTTTTCATATTTAGTTTTTTTATAAATATAATATTTTTATGTATAATAATCCTTTAATAATAATTAATAATATGAAAATGTTTTCATAAAAGATGACACCTTTTACTCTTGAGCTCGTTGCCGTGCAGAAAGCGGAAACCTTGGTGGTGTCTCTAAGTACTCTGCTCGGGCGGTGTCTTGTCTTCATCCATAGTGCGGGATAGTCTCTTTGACGAGGAGACTAGGAGAAAGGATAAAGGCATTGAAACTTCACAAGCTCTTGTTACTACTGGCAGAACATAGAGGCATAAGTCAGTTTAGAGGTCCGAGGGGCGGAGTAAATCTAGAGGCAAGTCTCAAGGAAAAGGAAAATTCTCTTGTTATCATTGTGGCAAGGAAGGACACATAAAGAAAAATTGTAGAGTGTGGAAAAGAGAACAAAATGATGAGAAAAATCAAAATAAAACGAATGATCAGAATACTACGGCTGCTATATCAGATGCAATTGAAGACTTGGTTGTGCTTTCTTTAGTTGAGGATCAAGGTCATGTCACTAATACAGATAGTGAATGGGTTGTTGATTCCGCAACATCCTTCCATGCTACTCCGAGGAAGGATTTCTTCTCTGTTTATCGAGCAGGGAATTTTGGCAAGGCAAAGATGGGGAACAACAGTTTTGCAGATATAGTTGGCATTGGAGATGTCTTTGTGCAGACAAATATGGGTTGCACGGTAATTCTGAAAGATGTGCGACATGTTTCGGATCTGCGTCTGAATTTGTTTTCTACTCGTGTTTTGGACCTAGATGGTTACTACAACATCTTTGGGGGCAAGGAGTGGAAACTCACCAAAGGCTCAATTGTTGTTGCTAGAGGAAAATTGAGCTATACACTTTACAAGACTCAATTGAAGACCGTCAGAGGTGACCTGAACGCAATTGAAGATGATTCTTCACCGGATCCGTGGCATAGGCGGCTAGGTCACTTGAGTGAGAAAGGGTTGCGGTGTTGGCAAAGAAGTCTCACATTCCCTTTGCCAAAGGTAAATATTTGAACCCTTGTGATGATTGCTTATTCGGTAAGCAACATAGAGTTTCTTTTTCTTCATCATTTGAAAGAAAAAGAAATTTACTTGAGTTAGTATACTCTGATGTTTGTGGTCCCATTGATGTGGAAACTATGGGAGGTGGCATATACTTTGTTACTTTTATTGATGATGCTTCACTGAAGGTTTAGGTGTTTGTGTTAAGAACAAAATGTCAGGTTCTTGAGTACCTCAAGGAGTTTCATATGTTGGTGGAACGAGAAAAAGACGTATCTTTGAAGTGCCTTCATAGTGATAACGGGGGAGAATACACTTCAAAGGAGTTCGAGAATTATTGCTCAGAACATGGAATCAGACATGAGAAGACTGTTCCGGGTACTCCTCAACATAATGGTGTTGCTGAAAGAACAAACAAAACCATCCTTGATAAAGTCAAATGTATGTTAAAAATGGCTAAGTTGCCCAAGTCATTTTGGGGTAAGGCTCTCAGTACTGCTTGCTACTTGATGAATCGCTCTCCTTCAGCACCATTGGAGTTTGATGTTTCAGAGAGAGTTTGGTCTGGGAAAGATGTTACTTACTCTCACTTGAAGGTGTTTGGATGCAAGACATTTATGCATGTGCCTAAGGAGCAGAGACGAAACTTGATGATAGAACTGTTCGTGTATCCTCTTGGGATTTGGAGATGCGAGTTTGGTTATAGGTTATGGGATCCAGAGAAGAAAAAGATTGTCAGGTCCAGGGATGTGGCCTTTCGTGAATATGAGACCATAGCAGATTTGAAGACATCAAAGAAAATCATAGTTGATGATGATGATGTTTCTGGATTGAAGTCTTCTAACACATTTAGTTTGCAAGTTGAAGAAGAGCTTATATGGACTGAAACAAGCTCCAAGGCAGTGGTATAAAAAATTTGACTCTTTCATGATGAGTCAAGAATACACTAGAACAGATGCAGATCACTGTGTCTACTTCAAGAAATTTTCAGATGGGAAGCTTGTGATCTTGTTGCTCTATGTTGATGATATGTTGATAGTATGGCATGATGTTTCCTTGATTGGAAACTTGAAGAAAGAATTATCTAGTTCTTTTGATATGAAAGACCTGGGGTCGACAAAACATATTCTTGGCATGCAGATTATTCGTGACAGGAGATCCAAAAAGTTATGGGTATCACATGAAAAGTATGTTGAGCAGGTCTTGAGCAGATTCAATATGAAGAATGCTAAGCCAGTTAGCACACCTCTTGCTAATCACTTCACACTTAGCAAGAAATCATGTCCCTCTACTTCTATAGATATAGCGGAGATGTCAGATATTCCTTACTCCTATGCAGTTGGGAGTTTGATGTATGCGATGGTTTGCACCCGACCAGATATTGCTCACGCGGTTGGTGTGGTCAGCAGATTTCTCTCAAATCCTGGAAAAGTTCATTGGGAAGCAGTTAAATGGATTTTGAGATATTTGAGAGGTACTTCGAAGATGTCTTTATGTTTTGGGGGCTCGAAACCTACTTTGGAGGGATATACGATTCGATATGGTGGTGACCTTGATGGCGTAAAATCTACTTCGGGGTATGTGTTCACTTTTGCAGGGGGAGCTGTATCTTGGCAGTCAAAATTGCAAAAGTGTGTTGCTTTGTCCACGATAGAGGCAAAATATATTGCTATAACTGAAGCAAGCAAAGAAATGCTTTGGTTGAAGAGATTCCTTCAAGAGTTGGGGTTGAAGCAAGAAGATGGGTATTCAGTGAACTGTGATAGTCAGAGTGCTCTAGATTTGAGCAAGAATGCTACTTATCATTGCCGCACTAAGCGCATTGATATTCGATACCATTAGATTCTAGAAGTTGTGAATGATCATGAGATGAGTCTGAAGAAGATTCACACTGATAAGAATCCAGCTGATATGTTGACGAAGGTGGTGACTCGTGAGAAGCATCAGTCCTGCACCAAGTTGGTGGGGCTTAGTTGTTATTGAGCATCAAATATGGTTGAGATCTCCCCATGCGTTGGAGGGGGAGATTGTTGGTTTTTGTGTGGGCCCCAGAAAAAAAATAGAAAGTCCAACACATAAAGCAATTAATTGGTTGTGGAATAGGAATCTTGGAGAGAGAAAATAGGAAAGAAGATTGGAGTGAATTAACGAATTGGAATATACTTCTAATTAGCCAGCTTTTGCTTTTTTGGGCAATTTCTTCTTCTCTCTTCTACGTTGTGCGTTCAAGGCGGTGAATGCAACAACAATTTTCTCTACATTGAAGATACATCAAGATCTTGAATCTGAAGACTCGCGGCGAAGTCTTTGGTGGCTTCTTGGTGATCAAGAAAGGGTACAATTTGAGGGTGGAGTTCTTCAAGATCTTGGTGTGACCATTCAAGTTCTTTGAAGGAGTTATATTCTATTTTCCTCAATTGAGATTCTTGTACTCTTTATTCATATAGTGGATTTATTCGGAGTTTGGCCCGTGATTTTTTTTCCCTCTGATTTGAGAGGGTTTTCCACGTTAAATCTTGTGTTCTTTGTGGTGTGATTGATTTGGTGCATTGTTCGTGGCTTAGTGGATTTTGTTCATCTGTTTCTCAAGTTGAAGGGGTTACTTTCTTGTTGATTAACCCCAACAGACACCTCGTGGATAAAAGGTGCAATCCACATTATCCATTAAAAAGGCTTTTTAAGGTTGAATGTGTATTTATGCCACAAAGCGTAGACATCCCCTCCACATTGACAACGCGGCAGCATTCCATAGCTACAATCCACATTTACCATTCGAGATGCTCTAATGCTTAGCTACGTGGGGTCCAAAAATAGAGACTCAACCACCTCCAATTATCAAAAAATAAATAAATAATACGATATAGTATCGTTATTACACTGGTGGTTGTATGATATATATTTCTGTAACGGCCCATTTTCCAAAAAGACCGCCACGGGGTCGACCGATGCGGGCCCACAACCTGGCCTACCAACGCCAGCTGTGTCCTACATGCCATTTCATCCACCAGTTAGTCGTAAACCTCAATAAACAACACATTTACTGTTTAAATTGTTAATAACCTCAAATCATCTGTCTCTCATATCATATTATTCCCAAATAAAACACAACGAAAGTCTTTTATCATTTCAATTCATCTACTAAGTAATTAAGTCATGCATTTAACTCTGATACCTAGTATGGAAAATTCATATCATCATAGATAAAAAAATATACCTCAATGTATCAAAATATCAACAATATAAAGTCCTAGTGTCTCATACAATCCCGAATCCCAAAACAAAACAATTTATGTATATATAAATGTACAAGCCTTGCTAAACGTCTTTGTATTCTGGTAGCTTGCCCTTGCCCCAGCTCGTACTAGGATCTGCACTCAAGCCATTACAACGACGAATAAAAAGAGCAATCGAACACGAATAAATCCATTACAACTACTTTCTTCATCTCAACCATGCCCAAAATTCAATCATAGTAACATCACATAAATTTCGACAACAAAATACCCTAAAAACACATTCAATTGACTCCAATCGACTCAATCACACTTAACAACAGCCAATCCATCAATCATAGTAGAATTAGTTAAACCATTCAAAACCCTAACAAATCAGGAATCTAAGCATGTCCGACATTGTACCTGATTGCCTACTGCACAAGATCGAAGCTCCTGTCGATCAAGCTCTCTCCGTTCTTCGCTTGGTGTGATCGCGAGTGAGAGTGTTCTACCTATTCCTGTCGTGGTGCGTTCATGAGTGAGACCTTACCCCATGAAATCGAGGCCGATTGGCGACGCGAGTGAGAGAGAGCGAGGAAGAAGATGTGCGACTGGCAGGGAGAGCTCATGCGATTTTCATGAAATCGAGCCCTAAATGTGGGGTGAACTAAGAGAGGGTGGGTGAGTGTGTGTATTGATTGCCATGTCATCACTTAAAAACTTAAGTGACCTCCCATGAAATTCCACGTGGCGCCACGTCAGAAGAGCCGGCAGGTTTTTGACCAGAGAGTGGTCGGAGTTATTTTGTTGAAACGTTTTATAAAGTTGAGTGATATATTTTGTACTAAGTTTAGTGACCAAAGTGTTACAAACTGTAATCTTGAGTGACCATCTGTGAAATTACCCCCATATAACTAGTCGACACCCGCGCTTTACGCTTAGGAAAGATCGATTTTTAATATTTTAGATTAGGCTATGTTTGATTACAAAAAAAATGTTCCATTGAAAAATAACACTTTCTTAAGAAACTTTTCTCCAGTAAATGTTCAAAGAAAATTTTTCTATATATGTTTGATTGCACATATAAATTTTTTTTCTCTTAAAACTCGCCAACAACAAGTTTTGAAATAAATATGAAAACTTACTATATATATTAAATATATTATTTTTATCTTTAAAATATAAATTTAATGTGTCTTAATATAGAAATTAATATTTTCTCAATAGTTAACTCAATTTGCCCATCATAATAGGTGGAAAATATATGATTCTTAATATGGAAGATTGACAATTATGAGAAAAATATTCCGCGAGAAAATCTTGGCTATCGAATGCATGAAAATGTCATTTTTCCATGGATTTTGTCATTTTCCTTGGAATATTTTCTTTTAATCGTATAGCAGAAAATTGTATAAAAAGAAAAAATCACGCTCTACCACATGTCACTTTCTCCTTAACTTTTCCAAACGACCTTTCATTATATAGATATGAGATTTTTTTTTACCTCCTTTCGACATGTCAATTTGGCACACCTTGATTTATGCCCCTTACTCTTGTGTCAATGTGTGCATCAATATGCACATAAAACTTGATATGCATTTAAGAGATTCTTAATAAGTGCGCGCTAAATTGACATGCTTAAAGTTGGTAAAAATAGCATGAATCTACGGATATCTTTCTATACTATAGAAAGATGGAAAACATCACTATTCATTATACAGTGCCGTGATATTTGTGCCCTTGCTTTAAGGTGCTATGAAATTTCCGCCAAACGTTTATGTCCTTCAATTTCTTCCCACTTCATCTACTTAAAACTGCGTCTTTGCTTGCTTGTCGTTTCTGCTCTTCTTGTACCTTCTGCTTCATCATTTCACAACATACTACACTTCTTCTTCACAGTGACGATTTCACATGCTTTACTCTGTCACTCAATTCTTATTTGCTATGTACCTGAAGTAGCCGACTTCATATGCGTTGGTATGTCAATTGATCTTCCACCTATTTTTAAGTACCGGTTGCATAATTTCCTCTTTCTTCAATTTCGTCAAATGTTTGTAATTTGTTTCGCAATTTCTTAATGCAGGTAACAATTTTCACATTTCTATCAATTTTGCTATCTTCTTGGTGAAAAATGTGAATGTTGTTCTCGACAATGAGAAACCTTATAGTGATGAATGCATAGCAAAACATTCTGAAATTATAAACTCTACATTCATGAAACAGAAGGTGGCTTCTTAGACGATCCACCGAACCTATCTAACCTACTAAATGCTAGATAAGATAGTGGGAGATCGGCCCCTGGCCATTACAAACCCTATTCATGACTGCAGCCAAAACCAAATTTGAAATTAAGTTTGAAATAGTTTTGTAAGCATCACTATTAGAAAGCTTGAATTGAACTATAATTACAATTTTATGTAAATTAACACTATATTCTTCTCAACTGCCTTATATATATGCCTTCCTTAATTGCTTAATATGCATGACTTCTTCACTTCATTCCTTTCTACTGTCAATGTAAGTTGCATCATTTTTATGGTACTCAACTGCTTCTGTTGTTTAATTTATACTTTGTGGTTATGTGAAGTTTATTGAATTCAATAATTTTCGGTTTTTTTTTTTAAAACGAACATGTTGTATTGATATTTTACTTGATTCCTCAAACTTGAATGCAAGCGTCTTTGGTTTCTATTAGACATATTAAAGTTACTTACGAAATAATTTAATCAACATTAGGGTTGTGAGTGGGGTAGAGAATCCTCGTTCCCTGCAGTGCCCGCCCCGACGGGGCAAGGATTCCCCGCTTTTTGCTTCCCATAAGGGCGAGGTACGGGGCAAGGCAATGCAGAGACGGGGATTGTTCTTGCCCTATAGAGATTCCTCGCCCCGAATCCCTTGAATAAAATTCTCCATTTTTATGTTGTTACTATAAAATAATATAATCTTTTTTACTTAAAACATATGTAATATATGAAATGGAACTCAAAATCTCTAATAATAAAATTTATTTTTATCACTAAGATAATTCTATAATATATATCATAAAGATATTAAAAATTATATTTAGAACATCATTGAAATATATTTGCCATACTAGTTTTGAAAATCTTATATATTTAATTAAGTATGATAACTTAATCAACAAAATAAATCCACGTTAATTCTTTAATTTGAGAAAATTAGTTTTTTGAAAAAATTGAGAAATTAGTACTTAAGTGCCAAAATAACAAAATAATGAAGATTAAAATAGATATTTTTTTCAAAAGACACCGCGGGGATTCCTCTCCCCGCGAGGATCCTCGCGGGGTGTGGCGTGAGGCGTCAAAGTTTACCCTGCGAGAAATTTACGGGAATAAATCCCGCCCCATGGTAATTACGATCCCTGCCCCCGCCTTGCCCCACTTGCAACCCTAATCAACATTAAATGCATATTCTTAATTTATGTTACATATACATTTTCTTATTAAATCAGGTTCACTAATTTAGTGATTGCTTACGAAATCGTTGCTGATGCAGAGTTCGTAGGAAAAGTTGTAAAGAAGACAACATAAATGCACTAAAACTCAAATCATAAGTTTCTCAAGAATTGCTGAAGGAGATGAGTAAATGGGAGAGTACTATTGTTCATTAACTACTGTTTGTCCTCCTCCATATACATCACAGAATTATAGTAGGTATCATTTGTTTTTATGGTTTACATATTACTATAATACCTTTTTTTGTAGTTCCATGTCAATTTGTACCTTTTCTGACAGAAGCATTTACCTGCAACAATGATCCTTTTGGGAAAAAGGGCAGCTGAACTTACTCTCTTCTATTAATATTTCAACAACCATCTTTCTCGCATCTATTCCTTTTTATGTTTCTTTTTTTGATGGTTTTCATATTCTTTCTTTACATATGAACATAAATTGCACGACATTAACCTCATATTAAGTTTTATGTTTAATTTTCTCTTATGTTTCTGCAATGGATTACAATATTTGAACTTAACTTTGACTACTTTGTAATTCCAGTACTGATGCTTCCAAAGGTGCATGGTGAGGTACATTGAAGTACATGATGTTAAGGGATTGCATGCTTCAGTTTCTTATAATTTATTATGATAGTTTTTTTGTTGTTCATTTGACTTATCCAAATACTTATTTACAGTCGGAATAGGAGGGTTTTGAAAAGTTATGATAAAGTATGTAGAGGACATACAATTTCATAAAAATTAATTACAGAGGATATACAACAATATTGTCCTTAAACGATAGGAACTATACATTGATTAGAAGGGCTATATTCATGATAGAAATAAAAACGATCTTCCAATTTAAATGAAGTTTGCAATAGTTTTCATAAAGCTACAACTAAGAACCTAGCATTCAACTACAAGTACAATGTTTAGTGAATTAATTCTATATTGTTCTCAACTGCAATTATATATTCTATTTTGTTCATGCTTCACTCGTTTCATAAGTATATATAGTTCATACTTACTACAATAAAAAGCCTTATATTCATGATGGATAACATTAAAACTTATTTTCCAATTGAAACACCAGTAGGATGGTCGAATCCGAGGTAGAGGAGAAAATAGAGCTAGAGGCAGAGGCAAAGGCCTAAATGGGTCCAGATAGGGACATAGATATGTACATGGTCAGGCACATGGTAAGCGCATACTAATTACATGTTATGGATGTGGACAAGCAAGACACATTGTGAGAGATTGTCATCAGCCAGCAGCGGTGTACCTATAGTAGAGCCAAAAGGGAGCCCACATGATTGTGCGGCCAGACGCTAATGCCACACGAGTTCTCATGGAAGGTATGATTTCTATTTGTGGTAGAGATGCTCTTATTTTACTTGATTCCGAATCTACTGTATCATTCACCGTTGGTCGCATGATAGGCATCCTAGGGTTATCACCTATTAGGATTAGTGTCACCTAATATTGAGTACCGCAACTGGGGATAGGGTTTATCATAACAGCTTATATATGAGATGTCTAGTAGAGATTAGTGGGATAGTATTACCTATAAATTTTAGAGCCGTCTAGATGTTAGAGTTTTACACACTATTAAAGATGAATTAGTTGTCGGCATACCATGCTCATATCAACTATTTTGGCAAGACAATGATATTCGATATCCCAAGATGTCTGATATTCGCATATAGAGGTAGTACATCAAGAACCGAGAGCATGAGAGGCTGACTTGCAACTGGTGAGGAGATGGCGACATTAGTAACATTGTATACAGTGGGAGATAGTTAGGGACACAGACTTGAGGAGATTCCAATTGTTTATGGGTTTTGAGATATTCTTCCAGAAGATCTACCTAGATTAACACTGCCATGAGAGGTAGGCTACATCATTGAGTAGGTATCGGGTACTAGACCTACTTCTATACTGTCGTGTCGAATGCCTCCAAATGAGTAGAGTTAAAGGCTCGACTTCAAGACTTGGGATATAAAGGACTCATCACATCCTCTATGTCGCTATGGGGAGGACTCATTGTTTTTTGAAGAAGAAGGATGACACTGTCAGCCCCCTTGTCATTAAGATAATTGATCAGCCTGGATTACTTTAATTATCTAATAATCAAGTCAACCTAATCTGTTCTATCATATTTGATCTCAAATAATAATTATTTCAATCTTTTACAAGGCTAAAAAACTAAATTATATCCTCAATGAAACTCATTTCATGATTTGTTCAATTGGACCAAATTAAGGCCAAAATAAAGTCAGTACACGTTGCTGGAAGTTAACCAAATGCGCTAGGATTCTTTCCAAGTTTTCATTGAATTCAATTTTTAATTGAGTAAAATAATGTTTGAGTAGTTTAAGAAAGGGAGTGGCTAAAGGACCGTGATTTTTGCTAAACGTACCCCACCTAAGTGAAATAATCCAATTACCCCTCTATATAAAAGGGCTTTTACTAACCATACCCCACTCGCCCCACTTACCTGTACCCCACCAGCTCACTCCTCATCGCATCTCACCACCAACCCGAATCTCATAAAATTTGAGCAAAACCACATCGATTCAACACCGTCGGTGCATTCCTCATTTATTTTAGTGCCAATTTCAAAGTTTTTCTGTATTTTTTTTTTTTTACTTTTTTGAGTTGGTATTTTGGAAGATTGTTGTTGGATTTATAGCTTCAATTTGGGAGTTGAATCTTGCATTTTGAGTGCAAATTTTCAATGTAATCGAAGATATTAAATGATTCTGAGCAAAATCCATAATTTTTTGGTCATTTTCATGTGATATTTGGGAGTTTTTGGAATTTGGTGTTCGTTTTTGTTGTCTCGTAGGTGTTGGACATACAGAGCCAACACCTATTCAGAGGTGTTGGACACACAAAATCGATACCTCTTAACAGGTATCAGTCGACTTTAGTGAGATATATGATCGTGCACTGTCATACCAGACGTACTATTTGGGTAGAGTTATTGATGGGATAACATTAAGTTAAGCTTTTTCAACAAAACATACTACCGAGTATGAGAGGAGGAGACACAATGGCAAGGGACAGAGGAGATGAGACAAGAGTTCTCAAAAGATAAAGATGGCCACACCTCAAACACCGGTCGTACCATACACATCATGTCTTGTCCCAGTTAAAGGTTTAGGAGGTAGACTTCCCTTGCCACCTTCGATTAGGCCAGAATTACCTACTCCTGATAGATTAGCACTTGCGGCACTACCAGCGCCACAGGCACCACGACAACACCGGTAGGATGGTCGAATCCGAGGTAAAGGAGAAAATAGAGCTAGAGGCGAGAGCAAAGGCCTAAATGGGTCCAGATAGGGACATAGATATGTACATGGTCAGGCACATGGTAAGCGCATACTAATTACATGTTATGGATGTGGACAAGCAAGACACATTGTGAGAGATTGTCATCAGCCAGCAGCGGTGTACCTATAGTAGAGCCAAAAGGGAGCCCACATGATTGTGCGGCCAGACGCTAATGCCACACGAGTTCTCATGGAAGGTATGATTTCTATTTGTGGTAGAGATGCTCTTATTTTACTTGATTCCGAATCTACTGTATCATTCACCGTTGGTCGCATGATAGGCATCCTAGGGTTATCACCTATTAGGATTAGTGTCACCTAATATTGAGTACCGCAACTGGGGATAGGGTTTATCATAACAGCTTATATATGAGATGTCTAGTAGAGATTAGTGGGATAGTATTACCTATAAATTTTAGAGCCGTCTAGATGTTAGAGTTTGACACACTATTAAAGATGAATTAGTTGTCAGCATACCATGCTCATATCAACTATTTTGGCAAGACAATGATATTCGATATCCCAAGATGTCTGATATTCACATATAGAGGTAGTACATCAAGAACCGAGAGCATGAGAGGTGACTTGCAACCGGTTAGGAGATGGCGACATTAGTAACATTGTATACAAATGGGAGATAGTTAGGGACCCAGACTTGAGGAGATTCCAATTGTTTATGGGTTTTGAGATATTCTTCCGGAAGATCTACCTAGATTAACACCACCATCGAGGTACACTACATCATTGAGTAGGTATCGGGTACTAGACCTACTTCTATATTGTAGTGTTGAATGCCTCCAAATGAGTAGAGTTAAAGGCTCGACTTCAAGACTTGGGATATAAAGGACTCATCACATCCTCTATGTCGCTATGGGGAGGACTCATTGTTTTTTGAAGAAGAAGGATGACACTGTCAGCCCCCTTGTCATTAAGATAATTGATCGGCCTGGATTACTTTAATTATCTAATAATCAAGTCAACCTAATATGTTATATCATATTTGATCTCAAATAATAATTATTTCAATCTTTTACAAGGCTAAAAAACTAAATTATATCCTCAATGAAACTCATTTCATGATTTGTTCAATTGGACCAAATTAGGAAATAATACATGTTATATTCCGCATTTTGTAAAAATCTTCGCAACATCTTTACTAAAAGTGGCTTACCAGAAAACTTTCACCTAATAGACAACAGAATGGGGAGATGCCAAGAAAGACTAAAAAATCCCCATAGTTCATAATATATATCAAATTCAAATTTATGAATTAACATAAGAGTCTCTGATAACTTAATCACAACTTTATAGTCCCAAATAGACCAAAATTGAATCATAAACCTCACAATGTATTTTAAACTAACTTAGGATGCACGTATAACCATTCAATAAAACTTTACGTCCTACGCTCGCCCCCAAGAAACCAAAAACAATATACATAAACAATTTAAAATAAGAAAATTAAACTTTATAACATGAAAATAATCACCACAATCTTCAAGTCTTGTCCACTCTTTCTTTGTCTTCATATAGAATCTGACCTCATAAAAAAAACTCGAAGATGTCAGGTAAATAAATTCCTACATTGAACTGTACTCCTGCAATTGTTAGTCTTAAACATGGAGACATGTAATTGTATTTTTGAAAATTCAATAAGATATATGCGCCAACATGACATGCTATCCCCTCTGTCGCTGCCCATTAACTATAATCAGACGTCGACTTCCAAAAATAGTACAAAGACAATATTAAGAGATCATGAAATGCATAGATAACTTGTCAACCTTAAACTCTTATAGTCTCACTAGATGGCTTAGAAGCAGGACTAAAACCTAGTTTCAAACAAACTAGGCTCCAAAACAAGCTTATCCCCTCACTCACTCTATGTATGTATGACCAAGAATGATAAAATGCAATGCAGACTATGATACAACTACATGTGCAAATATATTAGGGTTTACTTACAACATACCAACTTTGAACGTAATTTTTGGGGTTCTTGAAACATCGGATCACTTTAAAAATGGTTCTAATAGCTTCCTTGCATACTCAATTATATTATGGGTCGAGCTTGAAGTGAAACCAAATTACTAAACCCATTGAAATCTACAACCAAAGTACGCTTGAGAACAGTATACAAAAACATTAATTTATATAACTGTTTCAACTAGCCAAGTTGGGGTAACTTTTTTACCTTGAAAATCTCAAAATTTATCATAATAACCCAAAAAGAACTTGTAGTACTCATGTCATACTTTCCATATACTACAATAATAGTCAAATCAAATCGCCGACAAAGAAGTTATGAATTTACCAATATCGCATGCCAACTAGGCAAACTTCATTTTATTTTGAACTTAAAAATGTATCTAAATCAATATTTTCGCAATCATATCGACGAAACTCGATAACAAACACTACGAAATAACTTGATACCAACTTTAAAATATTTTCACAGC
The DNA here is from genome assembly GCA_039657365.1 of Stephania yunnanensis. Lineage (NCBI taxonomy): Eukaryota > Viridiplantae > Streptophyta > Magnoliopsida > Ranunculales > Menispermaceae > Stephania > Stephania yunnanensis. The sequence continues at coordinate 4,097,615 of CM077588.1, read as the reverse complement.
TCGTGGAGTCAAATTGGATCAAAACCAATAATCAATTAATCCAGAAACCTAATGTAAATCAATATCAACTATAAAAACATCTCCAAAATAGTTATAAACTGAATCACATCATTTCAATTCATCAAAACCCTAACCCAAGCAAGTCGGATTTATCCTAAATTGACGTAAATAAGTCAAATATACCAATTAACAATAATTCCTACCAATTTCTATCGAAACCTCATGAAAGGAATTAAAAAATCGTGAGAATTCAAATTGAATTGTATTAAAATGCATGACATTGAGAATTTACCAAATTGTGGGTCGAATCCCTTGTTTCCACTACAAAAATTTAGTTCGAACTGATCGTCTCACGATGCTCTATGATTTTTTGGAAAGAATCCAGGCAAAAGACTGATGTCGGCACTCGTGGAGCGAAAGAACAATTAAGAGGTTTTGAGATGAATAAACTGTTTGCTCATTTCAATCGAATCAAATTTTGATTTGTTTTTTTTTTTCATTTATATATAAACCCTTAGCTGCTTGTTATCAACTTAATTTCTTTTTTTTTTTTTTAGTTCCTGAAATCCTATTTTGATGTGTTTTAACTTTCGACGCTCATTTTCACTCTGATTTTTCACCATATTGAACCAAACTCTTAATAAAATAGTCCATCTTAATAAAATGTCTATAGCACTAATTTTAGTCATGCCAAAACCCTAAAAATCTTAACTTTTTTTGAACATATTAACCCTTTATAGACCAATGTTCTTGCCAAACTTGGCCAAACTTTCCCTGATTTAGATCCAATCTCAATAGCGACCACCACTAACTAATATGAAACTCAAAGCAAGTATTGCACTAACTTCATTCTCACATAATAATACCACTAATCCATACTAGTACGCAAATCGAGACAAAATATTTACGCGAGGATTAATACTTGGTTAATTAGTTTTCAAGCAACTAATAATTTATTTTCATTCATGTCTTTCAGACACGCACTTGTAACCCCGAGTATGAAAAATTGAGGATACACCTCAACACAACCATGATAAAATACCATATACGACACACACTATTCACACAACAAACGAAAATAAAATTTATCTTATGATCTTTATTCCATAACACTTAGGTCCCACCTCAGATAATTAAATCCCAAATTAAATTTCAAAATACTTAATTAGTCGCCTAATCAAGTTTATAAAATTCTCGGATATTACAGACACATTGAGACTGTGTATCAACAACAAGCAAATGAACAAGGTCACATTCAAGAATAAATATCCACTACTGTAGATTGATGATTTATTTGATCAGCTGAGAGGAGCACATTATTCTCCAAGATAAACCTAAGATTAATGTATCATCAGCTTTGGATCAAGGAGGAGGATGTGTCAAAGATAGCATTTTGCATGAGATATTTACAATATCAGTTTAAGGTCATGCCATTTAAGTTGACCAACGCTCCCGCTGTGTTTATGGATTACATGCATCGGGATTTTTGATCATATCTCCCTTCGTGATAGTCTTCATCGACGACATATTGATATATTTGGGGACAAGAGAGGATAAAGAGCAACACCTCAGGGAGACTTTATAGACTTAGAAGGAGCACCGACTTTTTGCTAAGTTTAGCAAGTGTGAATTTTGGCTTTCGGAGGTTAAGCTTTTAGGTCTTTTTGTTAGAGCAACAAAGATTGCAATAGATCCGACCAAGAATTAGGCTATTATGGATTGCCCAACACCGAAGTCATTAATAGAGATAAGAAGCTTTCTAGGTATGGCAGGGTATTACCATTAGTGTGTGAATGAATTCTCGAAGACCGCTTCACCGATTACCAAATTGGCATAAAAGGACGTCACTTTTCAGTGAATAGAGGCCTGTGAGTAAACATTTGTAGAGTTGAAGAGATTGTTGACTATTGCGCTAGTATTAGTATAGCTAAAGATTGGATAAGGAGTTCTAGTGTATATAGATGCCTCTCATACGGGTTTAGGCTGTGTACTAATATAAGGGAGATGATTTGTTTTTTTTACACCTCCAAGTGGTTGAAGATATATGAGAAGAACTATCCTAAATATAATTTGGAGTTGGTAGCGATTATGTTTGCGCTAAAGGTTTATAGACAACATCTTTATAAAGAGAAATTCACACTCTTTACTGATCACAAAAGTCAAAAGTATCTCTTCACATATAAGGAGTTAAATATGAGATATGGTTGGAGTTTCGAAGAACTATGACTTTTCCTTGAAATATCACCTAAGAAAAGCAAATATAGTTGTAGTCGTAGTGAGTATGAAACTAACTAGAGTTGCTAAAATTGTCATATGTCATATGATGCATAAGTATGGATTACTCGAAGTAACGCAATAGTGAGTCAGTTAGATGTTCCTACTGATACCCAGGTTATGATTCGTTAGTGGATGAGATTATAGATTATTTCTACGAAAAGAGTATCTAAGGGTCAAAGATTGATAGGTTCTACTCAAGATTCGGTGAGTTGGCGTATAGTACAAAGTACATAAACTGGGTATAGACTACAGATCGGTGTTTCAAATATAGGGGCAGATTGTGGATACCAAATGTACTAGAGCTAAAAGATAAGTTTACTCAAGATTCACACCGTTCCCGATTCACTGTTTATCCTGGTAAGACCAACATGTATCACAACATGTAAAGGCATTTCAAGTGACCTGGAATGAAGGCTGATGTATTTGAGTTCATTAGGAACCAGGGATTTGTTACCAAGTGAAGACTCAGCATTATAGTCTTTTAGGGTTGTTACAACCTCTTCCCATTTCATTATGGAAGTTGGAAAACATATCGATGAATTTTATCAGTGGAATTTTAGGAGACATAATTCAATATAATTGATAGTTGATAGACTGACTAAGTATGCTCATTTCTTGCAAGTAGCAGTGCACTACACATTTGATCAGCTGAGCATAGTAGTTAAGAGAGAAATTATTAGGTTACATATGGTACTATTGACGATCACATCAGACAGAGATGTTACGTATACGTCTAGGATGTGGCAAAGTATGTAGGAGCAATATGGCACGTGCCTACAGTTCCATGCAACTATTCATCCTCAAACTGACGGGCGGACTGAGAGGTTGATTCAGGTTCTCGAGGATATACTTTCAGCTTATCTATTAGAGTTTGGCAGATCGTGGGAGAAGTACCTACCGTTCTATGAGTTTGCTAACATTAATTGTTATTAGGGCAGTATTAAAATGGTGCCATTTTATGTTTTATGTGGCAGACCTTGTCGCTCGCCATTGTGTTGGGCAGAGCCAGAGGGTCAGGAGATTGTGGGACCTGAGATTATTGTTGACCATATAGAGAAGGTTAAACTGATCTGACAGAGACTTAAGGGCCTTAGGAGAGACAGAAGAAGTACACAGAAAAGTATCGCACTGATCTCACGTACACAAAGGGAACCTTTGTGTATTTACAAATTTCCATTCGAAAGGGAGAGGTTTTGGATGAAAGGCAAGCTTGCAACGAGATTCATCAGACCTTTCAAGATTAAGAAATAGGTTGAAAAAGTTGCAAACAAATTTGAGTTGCCTCCATAGATGTCAAGGATTCATCCATTTTCTATATATCGATGATACGACTAACTAAGTTAAGGGCAAGAGTACGACTGTTAGTTGACTTGAGTTAGAATGACCTGAGTAAGGATATTTCTTATGAAGAGCAACCTATTCAGATCGTGGATCTAAGGGTACAATAGTTGAGGAACAATTCTGTCCCAAAAGTACTCGTTAAGTGACGCAGTTCCAAGACGACATGAAACTCACTTTGGTGTGGAAAGACTATATGATGGATAGATTCCTGTACCTTTTAGAATCAAGTATACATCCTATATTATATTTTGATTTTGAGGACGAAATTTTCATTAGTTAAGAATAATTGTCACTACCTAAATTTCTAATCGTGTTTTAATCCTTAATCAGGCTCACCAACCCATGATGTGGGACCCACATCGTGATACTCATGCAGACTGAGGCACATGGCTGAGGTATATTTTATATTTGTGTGTATTTTCTTAGTGTATAGTATATATGTCGACTACTTAGTCCTCTCTAATTGCTATTTATAAGTGTCAATATGTGAGAGGGGACGTGCCTTGAAGTGCGTGTAGTTAAGGGACTAGGTAGAGAGTGGTATGATAAGCTAACATTAAATTATTGAGGCTTAATTAGTCAAATTTGATGTAGCTATAGTTGATTTATATTAAATATAGCCTAAGTCAGCTAAATAAAATATTATCCATTTTATGTTCCTCGAGATACGTGTATACACTATCATAATGCAATTGTGTATGGTTGGTGTTGTCAATGGTAAGTTAGTGGGAGTTGATGGGTTGTTGAATAAGTATAAGCACTAGATGATCCTAGAGATGTGTATAGGAAATGAGACATAGGGACAAAAATGATGCCATCCATATATATAGATAGAGGTCTGTCTTCCTTAAAAGCCCAAACATGCAAACTTATGAATTACAAAGAAAAAATCAGAGCTAGGGTTGCTGAAATTTGGGGTTCTCAAATGAGTAAATCATCATCAAATTGCTTGACAAGAGTTCGGAGCTAAGTCCGCCATTGTAAGTAAGAATTACAAGTTTTTGTATACTCTAAATTCATGGACTGTTGTGTATGAATGATAGGGGTTCAGATTTTAGAAAAGATTGAGTTTTTCTAAGGTTGTGTGGTCAATTTTGAAGGCTTGTTTCAATTTCCTAAGCTTGAAATTTGAAACTAAGGGTTTTTGATAAAATTGTGTTTGAATCCCATTTTGGTTTTTCATTTATTTCAGAAGGTAAATGAAATCATTATCTAAATTGGTTTACATATTTTGATTCCTTATGAAAAACTATTAAATTTGCAATAAAGAAGTTTGAAATTGGGAGTTAAATTGGCCAAGTTATGATCAATCAAAGTTTTAAGGGATTTTTAAACTTTCTATGAAAATCATGTATAAATTGATAGTTTGATGAGTTATATATGAAGTGTAGGTTGTTGTTGATTGTTTGAAGAATATATTGGGTCCCTGATGGTGAAGAACTAGAATCCGAGGCGAAAGAAATGGTTAATTCATGAGTGGAAACCAAGAATTCTGTTGCAAAATTTTAGGTTCATGCGGAGCTAGTGCACTACTTGTAAGAAACGCACTACCCAACTCCTATAACACTCTATGCACCAATAGCGCTCTATTGACTTTGAACAGTAGGATTTATGCACTTTAAAACGAACCCATAAATTAAGGCTAATATTCTATTTAATGGTTTAAGTAGATCGTAAAGCCTATATAAACATACCAAGAACCTAAGGGAGAGTTTCAGGAGTCAGGGTACTCATTTTAGAGTGTCGAGGGGCCAATTGAGCTAGGGAATACATTGCTTGACTTGTAAATAATGTTGTCGAGGTTTTTGTTTATATTTCATTCCAATTATTTCATTCCAATTATGCTTTGTTTTACTATCTATTTGACTATGAAATGCTTTGAATTATGATATTATGATCTTGTTTCATATTCTACTCATTATATGGTTGTTCTCATCATGATATCATTTATTTATGGATTTGTTGACTCTATTCTCATGTTCTATGTATTTCTTACTATTTTGATGAAATAGTGACCGAGAATAGCATGCTATTAGAATTAGAGAAATGAAGTTGGAATGCATATGGACTTGTAATGATTGTTGGCTTCAAAACATATTACCATATCTTGAAATCCTTGATGCAATTTTTTCTTGAAATTACAAAGTAATGGTAGAATCTAGGTTCTATTGCACGATATAGGATGTGTCGCACGACACTCACTATTACATTTGCACGTCACATGGGTCAACGAGACTCGAGGTAGTCAACATAAATATATAAATGGGCGATTATGGAGGCGTAGTGCTGAGCTCCGACCTTCGATAAAGGTGTAGAGCATAGTTCCACCCTGAGTTAGTGGGATATACAGGCCTATGTGATATGACTCACGACCGATCGGACTTAGATCATTACTACTTAGTCTATGTCAGTCTCATTTTATTTGACTGTGGTATTTTCTAGCATATTTAAATTTAAGTACTTCTTTGCCATATTTAAATATCAGTCGATTATGTTAGGAAATATACATAATAATCTTCATGAATTACTTTATTACTCATTGTACTTACGGTCATTTTTATGATGGTGGGTGCATATCCATCAAGCAGTAGGCTAGGCAAGGAGAAGATCGGTGACTATCTTTCATTCAATGATTTTCTACTTCCTTTCATGTAGGTCTCGATATTTTGATGTATTACCTACTTTATAATGTTATTGTACTTTTTAGGGTTTATAAATTTGGTTGAACGTATAGGTCCCCGACTTAAGACTTAATTATCACATTATTTCTCATATTTTGATGTTTATATGCATGTGATGTTATTTCTTGGTCTTCACACTTAAGATCCATTAGATTGCTTTCACATAACTATTTTGACTTCCGCTAAACTTAGTAAACTATAAAAAGTTTTTGTTAACTCTGAAATTACATAATAACGTGCCACGTGTATTTCTTATACTGAACACGTTTAACGAAGAGAGTAAGACAAAAGGCTAACTATTATGTAGTTAAGTCCTTTGTGGCTGAGTTTAGGGCTTAGTTACGGGACCTATTTTGAAGAAGGGGTCAATGACGCGGTGGTTTTTAATGGATGGTGTTGGATAGTGGTGTGGCCCATTATAGAAAGTCTTGGATAACAAGTTGGTTTGGAACTTCTAATTTTGATGTTGGCGTCATGGCTAACATTGTCTATTGTGAATTCTGGCGTCGTCCATACAAATATGATGTCATTCGTTGTTCTTCTTTGATGCCTGGTTGGCGCCATGGGTTTTCTATGGTGCCGTCAGTACATTATAGGGGCATCATATCTGATGTCCATTGACCGAACTTTGACTTATTTCTCGAATTTGTCTAATTCACGCACAAACACTCAAATACATTGTAAGTGTCCTAAGTAAACATATAAAACTATAAAATACGACTTTGGAGTTTATTTACATAGCTAATCGCCTATAAATGAATGCGTAATTAATGATTCATCACTTATTACTCCTTGAGCTAATGTCCCTAATGTCCCTAGTGCTAGTGGCTATACAAACATGGTATATAATAATCATGTTAGATCAAGGATCTCATGACTAAAGTCTTCATGTCCCTATGCTAGCATTGACCAACACAGTAAATAATAGAGACACATTTATGGTTATCGCAAATACGATCCACATACAAAGTATATGTTTGCTACCATAGCTATTGCAATCGTCAAGTCAATAGCATGTGGCATCCCATGCTAAGTTTCTAACTTACATGAAAACTATACTTTACTGATATTATGACATGATCGATAATTAAGTAAACTCTCACTTACCTCAATTTTCTTTAATCCTATTCCCAATCCCTTGAAAGAAGCCATATTCGGTCCTCTTTATGTATCTACATAAACATAGGTTTGACATGGCTAATTAGACTCACAATATTGTAAAGCCACGACCTTATCATAACAACAAAAGGCTTTACTGTCAGTTCTCACTTTTGTCGCCTTCTCCACGATGATAGAAACATCAAATAAATATAGAAAAATACTAGAACTAAATGCACACACTTAAAAACTAAAAGTTTCATTTAGGCTCTATGTGAAGTGTCCTTGGCAATACCAATGGTGCCACTGTCAGGTTGCTGGTGTTATCAGTCATCTTCTTTATAAAGAAAACCCTGAGCTTTTGCCTTAGCTTCTTGGGTCTGACTTCCTTCGTTACAATTATACTTGAACAACTTAAACAAGGATTTATGCAATTTAAAAGCAACAATCTAAACCACAAATCAATTATCATAGTTATACATAACAAGATTTAGGTAATTAGTGAGATGGAGTGAAGCCCAAACAAATAAATATGTGAAAAGTATATAATGACTCAAATTTGTTGTTTTATTTCAAAAACACCATTTTTACCCAACTTTAAAGAACGATCTTGTAGACTGCGTTTTCTACTCTTAATCATCAAATACCAAAACCTTCTTTCTCTCGCAAAATGCTAGCCTTTTTTTATAGTGCGCTAAAGTTTACAGACACGCACTTAATATTTTTTTATTATGACTTAGGGTTAATGTTAGGGTTTTATGAGTGTTAAACAATGGCCATTATGTCCTCCTTATATTGTGAACCCTAAGGCTTTTTCTAAAATCCTTTTAATTATTCATGTTTCTTATTTTCTATTAGGCTTTTTAAGTACTAAAAAAATTATTATAATTATCATATAATTCATAACAATTTAGCTCACCATGCACAATTAATATTGAATTATGAATAAACTATGACTTAAGGCGAGTAGAGATTTTGATTGTAATATTACAATTTTCAATAAGTATAAATTAGAATCTATTTGTTATCTAAAAAATATATAAAGGCAAGAAATGAGAAAAAAATTGCATTAACATGAAGACAATATTTTCCTATAATTATTATTTTCATTTTATTTGCGTCATGTACTTAACAAGCTCATCAAGATCTATAATTACGAATAATGTCTCACATATTCATGCATGACATCATTAATTTATTCGATAATATAAACCACATATATTTAATCGAGGGGTGTTTGTGGTGGATTGATAGGTCCTGATGGTCCTGATGGCGGGATAGGAGTGCTCTTGGGCAACACATGAAAAATAGGTGGAACAACTTCAAACCTATTGATTACACCGCGGCTTTCAGTAAACATTCTTGCCGAACAGTTTGTAGAAGAAAATGTAAAAACAAACATAAAAAGAACAACAAAGAAATACATAGGCTTCAACATTGCTAACAAAATTGCTTTCTTCTCTTGTGTTCACTTAGTTCCTTTCTCTTAAAGTCAATTTATAGTCTCCCATATTTAATTTATGGTAAGTGATCAAGTACATATACAACTTTGATGAAGCAAATCTTTAGAAATCTTTAATATACGTAATCTTTTCATTAATTAAAAAATATTTTATTTTAACACTTCCAAGGATTCTTTCATGATCAATTCTATTTATTAATTTTTATTGTAATATCTCAGTCATGTTTTCATTCATGATTGTACTCATGTTCAAGGCTGATGCAATGTATTTAAGGGTCTTGGGCAAAATTATAATTTCAGGGCCCCTCAATTATAGCTATATAATAAAATTGAATTCTTATACGTATATTAGAGACACAAATCTCATAGAAAATGATCAATTGATGGTTAATAGCGTGATTAATGCCTCTCAAAACATCTTTAAAACACCTCACATTAAGTAAAAGTTAATCATACTTTAAAAAAATAGAAGTAAAGTGTAGTAACATATACAAAAATGCAAATTATAAGTTGTCACTGACAAGGAGAGAATAAGTTGAAAGAGCTAGTTATACAAGTTAAAATATTACAATTTAGTTTTAAAATACATGAATAATTTGCTAATTAAGCTACATTACATCTATATATATATGTAGGAAAATGATTTTTTCACATTCTTTTGTTACATGCATTTTCTACACAATGGTGTAGATTCCTTTAAAATTTGTGGGGTTCCAATATTTCAATAAAATCTACACCATTGTGTAGCAAATATATGTCTCCTGGAATGTTAAATCATCATCTTTAATATATATACATATGTATATATATTTAAGAAAGTGGGGCCCTGAGAGGGTTGATGGCCCTAGGTGGTCGCCCGACTCACCCACCTTTAGGGGTCGACCATGCTCATTGACGCGCGCCGGACGCGTCAATAAAATTTTAAAAATACCTAAACCAACTATTTTGTAGAATAGTGGCAAAGGGTCGATCCCACAGAGATTGGTATTCTTTCTAAGGTTTAAAAAAGAACGAAAAGGGAAATCAAGGGTTTTGAGAGAATAATAAATCTAATAAATTAGCTAATCTAAATATAAACAAAATAATTAAAGCAAGAATATAAAATTGAAAATAAAATAATTAATAAAAATACCTAGGTCAAGACATACAAGTTCGGTTCGGTAAAAGGCAAATCAAAATATCCTAGTGTAGTATAGACCCGGTAACGTACGCGGTTCCTCGCACTTCCTAATCTCGATAGCTCACTACTTCCCTAATCAAACACATAACCACAATTCAAGTGAATTGGGGTCTTTGACCATGCTCATATTCTAGATGCTCTCACAATTGTTAATATTATTGCACAAACGATCTTCAAATATTGTTGCTCATAAATTAGCTATAGCATGAGATTTTATGAAAAATCTTCAAACATAATTTATATTCTAGATGCTCTCACAATTGGTTAAGCCCTATAGCACTTCTAGTTTTGTAATTAAGGCATACACAAAGTCCTTTTTATAGCATTAATTGTTTAATTTTAGAAATATTAAAAATATACTATTTAAAAGTTTAGTAAGAAAAAAAATATACTATTTGAAAGTTTAGTAAGAAATTAAGATGATTTACTTACTTTTGATACATATATTTGCTTTGTAGTACATTCTAAACATTTTATATTCCCATCAAGATGTTTCTAGTTAAATGATATTAAGTATATTAAGTGAAAAGTATCAGTAACCGTGAGAGTGAACTAATTGTATAATACATATGGGGAATACTGTACTCTAGGATAAGTGATATAATACTCTAAGTTAAAGTGTCGATAAACACTAATAAAAAATAAACTTGCTACATTTCACACACACATGAACACCAAATAAACATGAGTGATTGGTGATTGAGTTTGACTATCACACCTACATCTAGGAGGCCTCACCTTGAGAAAAAACTAATATTGATTTAAAGCTACAATCACTGTAATAAACCTCACTATTTTTCTCTCGTGACTCAACAATTGATTAATGCAAATGATGTTTACAAACTGACGTACCAATTTTATATAAACTTCACTCCATAACCGTTTCATTTAGGAGATCAGTCCTAGTTATTATCTAGTAAAACCGCATTGATCGCTAAGTTGCTAGTGCTCGAGTCAACGAACTATGAGATAACTAAACCGTGCTATGCTTCAAGATTGACTTATTACCTTTACAAATCTCTTCATTTACTTGCGCACATAATCCGATAGGATTTTTCTGGTTTAATCTATATAAAGCTCTTGATCTTTAGATAACTTGGATCTTCATCATCTGAACTATATTAATATAACTCTATTAAGATAATAGTTACAAGAGCGTGCCACTTTTGAAATCCCAAAATTTTTAAAATATGATTAGGCGACTAATTAAGTAGTTTTTCAATTTTAATTCATATTTAAGAATCTGAGGTGGGAACCACATGTCATGGACACGAGTTCATAAAGTTATTTTTTTTCTTTTGTCGCGCGCCTAGTCTATGTATTATATTCTATTTTGTCGTAATTTAAGGCCAAAATAAAGTCAGTACACGTTGCTGGAAGTTAACCAAATGCGCTAGGATTCTTTCCAAGTTTTCATTGAATTCGATTTTTAATTGAGTAAAATAATGTTTGAGTAGTTTAAGAAAGGGAGTGGCTAAAGGACCGTGATTTTTGCTAAACGTACCCCACCTAAGTGAAATAATCCAATTACCCCTCTATATAAAATGGCTTTTACTAACCATACCCCACTCGCCCCACTTACCTGTACCCCACCAGCTCACTCCTCATCGTATCTCACAACCAACCTGAATCTCATAAAATTTGAGCAAAACCACATCGATTCAACACCGTCGGTGCATTCCTCATTTATTTTAGTGCCAATTTCAAAGTTTTTCTGTATTTTCTTTTTTTTTTTTTACTTTTTTGAGTTGGTATTTTGGAAGATTGTTGTTGGATTTATAGCTTCAATTTGGGAGTTGAATCTTGCATTTTGAGTGCAAATTTTCAATGTAATCGAAGATATTAAATGATTATGAGCAAAATCCATAATTTTTTGGTCATTTTCATGTGATATTTGGGAGTTTTTGGAATTTGGTGTTCGTTTTTGTTGTCTCGTAGGTGTTGGACATACAGAGCCAACACCTATTCAGAGGTGTTGGACACACAAAATCGATACCTCTTAACAGGTATCAGTCGACTTTAGTGAGATATATGATCGTGCACTGTCATACCAGACGTACTAGTTGGGTAGAGTTATTGATGGGATAACATTAAGTTAAGCTTTTTCAACAAAACATACTACCGAGTATGAGAGGAGGTGACACAATGGCAAGGGATAGAGGAGATGGGACAAGAGTTCTCAAAAGACAAAGATGGCCACACCTCAAACTCCGGTCGTACCGTACACATCATGTCTTGTCCCAGCTAAAGGTTTAGGAGGTAGACTTCTATTGCCACCTCCGATTAGGCCAGAACTACCTACTCCTGATAGATTAGCACTTGTGGCACTACCAGCACCATAGGAACCACGACAACACCAGTAGGGTGGTCGAATCTGAGGTAAAGGAAAAAATAGGGCTAGAGGCAGAGGCAAAGGCCTAGATGGGTCCAGATAGGGACATAGATATGTACATGGTCAGGCACATGGTAAGCGCAGACCAATTACATGTTATGGATGTGGACAAGCAAGACACATTGTGAGAGATTATCATCAGCCAGCAGCGGTGTACCTATAGTAGAGCCAAGAGGGAGCCCACATGATTGTGCAACCAGACGCTGATGCCACACGAGTTCTCATGGAAGGTATGATTTCTATTTGTGGTAGAGATGCTCTTGTTTGACTTGATTCCGAATCTACTGTATCATTCACCGTTGGTCACATGATAAGCATCTTAGGGTTATCACCCATTAGGATTAGTGTACACCTAATATTGAGTACCGCAACTGGGGATAGGGTTTATCCTAACAGCTTATATATGAGATGTATAGTAGAGATTAGTGGGATAGTATTACCTATTAATTTTAGAGCCGACTAGATGTTAGAGTTTGACACACTATTAAAGATGGATTGGTTGTCGGCATACCACACTCATATAAACTATTTTGGCAAGACAATGATATTTGATATCCCAAGATGTCTGGTATTCACATATAGAGGTAGTACATCAAGAACCGATAGCATGAGAGGCCGACTTGCAACTGGTTAGGAGATGGCGACATTAGTAACATTGTATACAGTGGGAGAGAGTTAGGGACCCAGACTTGAGGAGATTCCAATTGTTTATGGGTTTTTAGATATTCTTCCAGAAGATCTACCTAGATTAACACCACCATCAGAGGTACACTACATCATTGAGTAGGTATCGGGCACCAGACCTACTTCTATATTGTAGTTCTGAATGCCTCCAAATGAGTAGAGTTAAAGGCTCGACTTCAAGACTTGGGATATAAGGGACTCATCACATCCTCTATGTCGCCATGGGGAGAACTCATTGTTTTTTGAAGAAAAAGATGACATTGTCAGCCCCCTTGTCATTAAGATCATTGATCGGCCTGGATTACTTTAATTCTCTGATAATCAAGTCAACCTAATTTGTTCTATCATATTTGGTCTCAAATAATAATTATTTCAATCTTTTACAAGGCTCAAAAACTAAATTATATCCTTAATTAAACTCATTTCATGATTTGTTCAATTGGACCAAATTAGGAAATAATACATGTTATATTCTGCATTTTGTAAAAAGTTTCGCAACATCTTTACTAAAAATGGCCTGCTAGAAAACTTTCACCTAATGGACAACAGAATGGGGAGATGCCAAGAAAGACTCAAAACTCCCCATAGTTCATAATATATATCAAATTCAAATTTATAAATTAACATAAGAGTCTCTGATAACTTAATCACAACTTTATAGTCCCAAATAGACCAAAATTGAATCGTAAACCTCACAATGTATTTTAAACTAACTTAGGATGCACTTATAACCATTCAATAAAACTTTACGTCCAACGCTCGCCCCCAAGAAACCAAAAACAATATACATAAACAATTTAAAATAAGAAAATTAAACTTTATAACATGAAAATAATCACCACAATCTTCAAGTCTTGTCCACTCTTTCTTTGTCTTCATATAAAATCTGACCTCATAAAAAACTCGAAGATGTCAGGTAAATAAATTCCTACATTGAACTTTACTCCTGCAATTGTTAGTCTTATACATGGAGACATGTAATTGTATTTTTGAATATTCAATAAGATATATGCGTCAACATGACAAGCTATCCCCTCTGTCGCTGCCCATTAACTATAATCAGACATCGACTTCCAAAAATAGTACAAAGACAATATTAAGAGATCATGAAATGCATAGATATCTTGTCAGCCTTAAACTCTTATAGTCTCAATAGATGGCTTAGAAGCAGGACTGAAACCTAGTTTCAAACAAACTAGGCTCCAAAACAAGCTTATCCCCTCACTCACTCTATGTATGTATGACCAATAATGATAAAATGCAATGCAGACTATGATACAATTACATATGCAAATATATTAGGGTTTACTTACAACGTACCAACTTTAAACGTAATTTTTGGGGTCCTTGAAACATCAGATCACTTTAAAAATGGTTCTAATAGCTTCCTTGCATACCCAATTATATTATGGGTCAAGCTTAAAGTGAAACCAAAATACTAAACCCATCGAAATCTACAACCAAAGTACGCTTGAGAACAGTATACAAAAACATTAATTTATATAACTGTTTCAACTAGCCAACTTGGGGTAACTTTTTTACCTTGAAAATCTCAATATTTATCATAATGACCCAGAAGGAACTTGTAGTACTCATGTCATACTTTCCATAGACTACAATAATAGTCTAATCAAATGACCAACAGAGAAGTTATGAATTTACCAATATCGCATGCCAACTAGGCAAACTTCATTTTATTTTGAACTTAAAAATGTCTCTAAATCAATATTTTCGCAATCATATCCTCGAAACTCGACAACAAACACTACGAAATAACTTGATACCAACATCAAAATATTTTCACAGCTCGTGGAGTCAAATTGGATCAAAACCAATAATCAATTAATCCAGAAACCTAATGTAAATCAATATCAACTATAAAAACATCTCCAAAATAGTTATAAACTGAATCACATCATTTCAATTCATCAAAACCATAACCCAAGCAAGTCGGATTTATCCTAAATTGACGTAAATCAGTCCAATATATCAATTAACAATAATTCCTACCAATTTCTATCGAAACCTTATGAAAGGAATTGAAAAATCGTGAGAATTTATATTGAATTGTAGAAAAATGCACGGCATAGAGAATTTACCAAATTGTTGGGTCGAATCCCTTGTTTCCACTGCAAAATTTAGCTCGAACTGACCGTCTCACGATGCTATATGATTTTTTGGAAAGAATCGGGCAAAAGACTGATGTCGGCAGCTCGTGGAGCGAAAGAACAATTGAGAGGTTTTGAGATGAATAAGCGGTTTGCTCATTTCAATTGAATCAAATTTTGATTTGTTTTTTTTTTCATTTATATATAAACCCTTAGCTGCTTGTTATCAACTTAATTTTTTTTTTTAGTTCCTGAAATCCTATTTTGATGTGCTTTAACTTCTGACGCTCATTTTTGCTCTGATTTTTCACCATATTGAACCAAACTCTTAACAAAATAGTCCATCTTAATAAAATGTCCATAGCACTGGTTTTGGTCATGCCAAAACCCTAAATATCTTAACTTTTTTTGAACATATTAACCCTTTATAGACCAATGTTCTTGCCAAACTTTGCCAAACTTTCCCTGATTTAGATCCAATCTCAATAGCGACCACCACCAACTAATATGAAACTCAAGGCAAGTATTGCACTAACTTCATTCTCACATAATAATACCACTAATCCATTCTAGTATGCAAATCGAGATGAAATCTTTACGTGAGGATTAATACTTGGTTAATTAGTTTTCGAGCAACTAATAATTTATTTTCATTCATGCCTTTCAGACACGCACTTGTAATCCCGAGTATGAAAAATTGAGGATACACCTCAACACAACCACGATAAAATACCATATACTACACACATTATTCACACAACAAACAAAAATAAAATTTATCTTATGATCTTTATTCCATAACACTTAGGTCCCACCTCAGATAATTAAATCCCAAGTTAAATTCGAAAATACTTAATTAGTCGCCTAATCAAGTTTATAAAATTCTCGGATGTTACAGACACGATTGAGACTGTGTATCAACAACAAGCTGTTGAACAAGGTCACATTCAAGAATAAATATCCACTACTATAGATTGATGATTTATTTGATCAACGAAGAGGAGCACATTATTCTCCAAAATAAACCAAAGATCAATGTATCATCAGCTTTGGATCAAGGAGGAGGATGTGTCAAAGATAGCATTTTGCATGAGATATTTACAATATCAATTTATGGTTATGCCATTTAAGTTGACCAACGCTCCCACAGTGTTTATGGATTACATGCATCGGGTTTTTAGATCATATCTTGACCCCTTCGTGATAGTCTTCATCGACGAAATATTGATATATTTGTGGACAAGAGAGGATAAAGAGCAACACCTCAGGGAGACTTTATAGACTTAGAAGGAGCACCGACTTTTTGCCAAGTTTAGCAAGTGTGAATTTTGGCTTTCGAAGGCTGAGCTTTTAGGTCTTTTTGTTAGAGCAACAAAGATTACAATAGATATGACCAAGAATTAGGCTATCATGGATTGGCCAGCACCGAAGTCATTAATAGAGATAAGAAGCTTTCTAGGTATGGCAGGGTATTACTATTAGTGTGTGAATGAATTCTCAAACACCGCTTCACCGATTACCAGATTGGCATAGAAGATCACTTTTCAGTGAACAGAGGCCTGTGAGTAAACATTTGTAGAGTTGAACAGATTGTTGACTATTACGCTAGTTATTACTATAGCTAAAGGCTGGATAAGGAGTTCTAGTGTATACAGATGCCTCTTATACGTGTTTAGGTTGTGTACTAATATAGGGGAGATGATTTGTTTTTTTTACACCTCCAAATGGTTGAAGATATATTAGAAGAACTATCCCAAATATAATTTGGAGTTGGCAGCGATTATGTTTGCGCTAAAGGTTTAGAGACAACATCTTTATAGAGAGAAATTCACACTATTTACTGATCACAAAAGTCAAAAGTATTTATTCACACATAAGGAGTTAAATATGAGATATGGTTGGAGTTTCTGAAGGACTATGAATTTTCCTTGAAATATTACCTAAGAAAAGCAAATATAGTTGTAGTCGTAGTGAGTAGGAAACTGACTAGAGTTGCTAAAATTGTCATATGTCATATGATGCATAAGTATGGATTACTCGAAGCAACAACAATAGTGAGTCAGTTAGATGTTCCTACTGATACCCATGTTATGATTTGTGCGTGGATGAGATTATAGATTGCTTCTACAAAAAGAGTATCTAAGGGTCAAAGATTTATAGGTTATACTCAAGATTCGGTGAGTTGGCATATAATACAAAGTACATAAACTGGGTATAGACTACAGATTAGTGTTTCAGATATAGGGGCAGATTGCGGATACCAAAGGTATTAGAGCTGAAAGATAAGTTTACTCAAGATTCACACCGTTCCCGTTTCACTGTTTATCCAGGTAAGACCAAGATGTATCACAACATGTAAAGGCATTTCAAGTGACATGGAATGAAGGCTGATGTATTTGAGTTCATTAGGAACTAGGGATCTGTTAGCAAGTGAAGATTCAACATCACGGTCTTTTAGGGTTGTTACAACCTCTTCCCATTTCATTATGGAAGTTGGAAAACATATCGATGAATTTTATCAGTGGAATTTTAGGAGACATAATTCAATATAAGTAATAGTTGATAGACTGACTAAGTATGCTCATTTCTTGCAAGTAGCAGTGCACTACACATTTGATCAGCTGAGCATAGTAGTTAAGAGAGAAATTATTAGGTTACATAAGGTATCATTGACGATCCCATCAGACAGAGATGTTACGTACATGTCTAGGATGTGGCAAAGTATATAGGAGCAATATGGCACATGCCTACAGTTCAATGCAACTATTCATCCTCAGACTGGCGGGCGGACTGAGAGGTTGATTCAGGTTCTCGAGGATATACTTTCAGCTTATGTATTAGAGTTTGGCAGATCGTGGGAGAAGTACCTACCATTCTGTGAGTTTGCTTACATTAATTGTTATTAGGGCAGTATTAAAATGGTGCCATTTTATGTTTTATGTGGCAGACCTTATCGCTCGCCATTGTGTTAGGCAGAACCAGAGGGTCGGGAGATTGTGGGACCTGAGATTATTGTTGACCATATAAAGAAGGTTAAACTGGTCTGCTAGAGACTTAAGGGTTCTTAGGAGAGACAGAAGAAGTACACAGACAAGTATCGCACTGATCTCACGTACACTAAGGGAACCTTTGTGTATTTACAAGTTTCCATTTGAAAAGGTCTTTAGAGGTTTTGGATGAAAGGCAAGCTTGCAACAAGATTCATCAGACCTTTCAAGATTAAGAAATAGGTTGAAAAAGTTGCAAACAAATTTGAGTTGCCTCCATAGATGTCAAGGATTCATTCAGTTTCTATATATCGAGGATACGACTAACTAAGTTGAGGGCAAGAGTACGACTGTTAGTTGACTTGAGTTAGAACGACCTGAGTAAAGATATTTCTCATGAAGATCAACCTATTCAGATCATGGATCGAATGGTACAATAGTTGAGGAACAATTATGTCCCGAAAGTACTCGTCAAGTGGTAGTTCCATGACGACACGAAACTCACTTTGGTGTGGAAAGACTATATGATGGACAAATTCCTATACCTTTTAGAGTCAGGTATACATCTTAAATTAGATTTTGATTTTGTGGATGAATTTTTCATTAGTTACGAATAATTGTCACGACCTAAATTTCTAATCGTGTTTTAATCCTTAATCAGGATCACCAACCCGTGATGTGGGACCTACATCGTGATACTCACTCAGACTGAGGCACGTGGCTGAGGTATATTTTATATTTGTATGATAATTTCTTAGTGTATAGTATATATGTAGACTACTTAGTCCTCTCTAATTGCTATTTATAGGTGTCAATATGTGAGAGGTGACGTACCTCGATATGCATGTAGTCAAGGGACTAGGTAGAGAGTGGTATGATAAGCTAACATTAAATTAGTAAGGCTTAATTAGTCAAATTTGATGTAGCTATAGCTGATTTATATTAAATATAGCCTAAGTCAGCTAAATAAAACATTATCCATTTTATGTTCCTCGAGATACGTGTATACACAATCATAATGCAATTGTGTATGGTTGGTGTTGTCAATGGTAAGTTAGTGGGAGTTGATGGGTTGTTGAATAAATATAGGCACTAGATGATCCTAGAGATGTGTATAGGAAATGAGATGTAGGGACAAAAATGATGCCATCCATATATATAGAGAGAGGATTTGTCTTCCTTAAAAGCTCAAACATGCAAACTTATGAATTACAAAGAAAAAATCAGAGCTAGGGTTGCTGAAATTTGGGGTTCTCAAAGGAGTAAATCATCATCAAATTGCTTGACAAGAGTTAGGAGCTAAGTCCACCACTCTAAGTAAGAATTACAAGTTTTTGTATACTCTAAATTCATGGACTGTTGGGTATGAATGATAGGGGTTCAGATTTTAGAAAAGATTGAGTTTTTCTAAGGTTGTGTGGTCAATTTTAAAGGCTTGTTTCAATTTCCTAAGCTTGAAATTTAAAACTAAGGGTTTTTGATAAAATTGTGTTTGAATCCCATTTTGGTTTTTCATTTATTTCAGAAGGTAAATGAAATCATTATCAAAATTGGTTTACATATTTTTATTCATTATGAAAAACTATTAAATTTGCAATAAAGAAGTTTGAAATTCGGAGTTAAATTGGCCAAATTATGATCAATCAAAGTTTTAAGGGATTTTTAAACTTTCTATGAAAATCATGTATAAATTGATAGTTTGATGAGTTATATATGAAGTGTAGGTTGTTGTTGATTGTTTGAAGAATATATTGGGTCCTTGATGGTGAAGATCTGGAATCTGAGGCGAAGGAAGTGGTCAATTCATGAGTGGAAGCCAAGAATTCAGTTGCAAAATTTTAGGTTCATGCGCAGCTAGTGAGCTACTTGTAAGAAGCGCACTACCCTGCTCCTATAGCACTTTATGCACCAGTAGCGCTCTATTGACTTTGAACAGTAGGATTTATGCACTTTAAAACGAACCCATAAATTAAGCCTAATATTCTATTTAATGGTTTAAGTACATCGTAAAGCCTAAATAAACATACCAAGAACATGAGGGAGAGTTTCAGGAGTCTGGGTACTCATTTTAGAGTGTCGAGGGGCCAATTAAGCTAGGGAATACATTGCTTGACTTGTAAATAATGTTGTCGAGGTTTTTGTTTATATTTCATTCCAATTATGCTTTGTTTTACTATCTATTTGACTATGAAATGCTTTGAATTATGATATTATGATCTTGTTTCATATTCTACTCATTATATGGTTGTTCTCATCATGATATCATTTGTTTATGGATTTGTTGACTCTATTCTCATGTTCTATGTATTTCTTACTATTTTGATGAAAAAGTGATCGAGAATAGCATGCTATTAGGATTAGAGAAATGAAGTTGGAATGCATATGGACTTGTAATGATTGTTGGCTTCAAAGCATATTACCATGTCTTGAAATCCTCGATGCAATTTTTTCTTGAAATTACAAAGTAATGGTAGAATCTAGGTTCTATTGCACGATATAGGATGTGTCGCACGACACTCACTATTACATTTGCACGTCACATAGGTCAACGAGACTCGAGGTAGTCAACATAAATATATAAATGAGCGATTATGGAGGCGTAGTGCTAAGCTCCGACCTTCGATAAAGGTGTAGAGCATAGTTCCACCCTGAGTTAGTGGAATATACAAGCCTATGTGATATGACTCACGGCCGATCGGACTTAGATTATTACTACTTAGCCTGTGTCAGTCTCGTTTTATTTGAATGTGGTGTTTTCTAGCATATTTAAATTTCAGTACTTCTTTTCCATATTTAAATACCAGTCGATTATGTTAGGAAATATACATAAGAATCTTCACGAATTACTTTATTACTCATTGTACTTACGATCATTTTTATGATGGTGGTTGCATATCCATCAAGCAGTAGGCTAGGCAAGGAGAAGATCGGTGACTATCTTTCATTCAGTGATTTTCTACTTCCTAACGTATTAGGTATATCTAAGGGTTTGGGACCTCCAAAGAAGGAAACATGGTGGTGGAACGAGGATGTCCAACGAGCAATTAAGACTAAAAGAGAGATGTATAGGAAAATACCTAAGTGTCGAAATGAAGATGTGTACAATCAATATAGAGAAGCTAGAAAACAAGCTAAAAAAGTAGTTAGTCAAGCTAAAACAAATTTCACGGAAGATCTACATACAAGGTTAGGTGATAGATATGGCGAAAAATATATATATTGGCTAGCCAAATTAAGAGATAAAAAGAAACAAGACCTAAGTCATGTAAGATGTATTAAGGACGAAAATCAAAATATTTTAACGCGCGAGGAGGATATTAAGGAGAGATGGAGAAGTTACTTTGATAGTTTATTTAATGATGGCCAAGTTGATACTATAATAGATGAAAACCCACACCAAGAAAGAAATGTAAACCATACACGCAATATTAGATTTGTATAAGTTAAAGAGGCATTGAAAAGAATGAAAATAGGGAAAGCATGTCGCCTAGATGAAACCCATAGAGGTTTGGAAATGCTTAGGAGAAATTGGATTAACTTGGTTAACAAAACGTTTCAATAAAATTTTAAAATCAAAACGGATGTCAATGGATTGGAGAAGAAGCACGCTTGTACCAATCTTCAAAAATAAAGGAGACATTCAAAGTTGCTCAAACTACCGGGGAAATAGACTTATGAGTCACACGATGAAACTTTGGGAGAGGATAATTGACAATAGGCTAAGGAGAGAAACAACAATATCAGAGAACCAATTTGGTTTCATGCATGGGAGGTCAACTATGGAGGCGATTTTCCTTGTAAGATGATTGTTAGGAAAATAATGATAAGTCTGTTGTGCAATGACGACGGTGGAGTACTACGTAGAGGTAGGAATGTGGAGGCACTCCCATGCGAGA
This sequence comes from Stephania yunnanensis, assembly GCA_039657365.1. NCBI lineage: Eukaryota > Viridiplantae > Streptophyta > Magnoliopsida > Ranunculales > Menispermaceae > Stephania > Stephania yunnanensis. The sequence goes on along the minus strand of CM077588.1, from coordinate 4,075,509 downwards.
GGTTGAAGAGAATGACCTTGAATGCGGTGGATACTAACAATCCCATGTCTGGAAGTGTCAACCATTCTTTGAAAGATGCCCCCTCTTGCTTCTCTGGGGCAATGCACCGCATTCTTGACGTCTCGAAACTCGAGCCAAGCACTTCCCGCCAAAGGTCTTCATACCCGATAATCTCATCGTACATCCGTCTACACACAATCCTCCACCCGTCTACGTCGGCAAGTCCAAGCCTAGAGGCTATACACCGATATCCACAATTCCCATCGGAAACCACATCGATAATGGCATCAACATGTGGCAACCAATCCCGTTCTAAGCAATGACCATAAGCCATGTTAGATCAACTTTGCGTGCGTCGACTGGCACGACGCATTTGTGGAACCTTGCATTTCTTCTGCCTAGAAGCTTTTGTGGAGTGGGATGACTCAAATCCGATTTGAGACTGGGGTGCCTCCGACACTGGGGGTGCCTCCGATTGGAGACCCCGATGTCCTCCCACCCGCATCCTCAACTTCCCGCTCTCGCACTCCACAAAAGACGAAGGTGGACTAATCTCCCTGCTCGCTCACTTTCGCCTCCCCCCGCATCCTCAACTTCCTCCTCCCCTTATCCAATCTTCCTGCGGTGTCGTGATTGTGCCTCCTACAAATCACAGTGACATACCATAAGGAGTCAGCATTTTCCTTGACGTTAATTTGGAAAGGGCATCCACATTTCTTCGTACTAGTGTGAGTCCTCGCCTTTTCATCATTCCTTGATTTCTTTAAAATTTTTGCCCCTTTCCCCTTCCCTACTCTCTGAGCCAGTCCCCTATATGTCCCAGACCTCTCACAGGCAATTTTCACCCTTCCCCTGCGCTTAATGCCCCCGGCATCCTAGCGCTTCGTTACTAACACAAACTTGTTCTCACCACCAATCATTTGAAGCCATGAAATAGCCGCTTCTCGAGAGGGGAATGGCTTAGAAAGTGTAAAAGTGTCCTTGTAGTCTGGAAAATTACTAGATAACGGATTACCTGCAATACAAACAGTGTAACATTATAATCAACCAAAATGTACAGCACAATCACAAAAAATCCCAAAAAATAGGTTCTCGGTTGTACAGTTCCGAAACTTTCTTCAGAGTCTCGTTTACGTACGACCGAGAGTTACCCAGTACTGTCGGTCGTTCCAGACCGTGACCTACGTGAAACCTCTCGGTCCTCTATGACCGAGACATTACCATACATCTCGGTCCTGCGAGGCCGAAACAATCGCGCACCCGAGCATGAAAACTTCGGATAACCGCAAAAAAAACACAAAAATTTGCAAAATTACCTCAAGACGACCTCTCTCTCGCACCGAAGCATTAAAATCCTCCATTATACAAAGGAAACAACTTTGGATTTGAAGAAATTACCAAACCCTACGTTGACAAACAAATCATCATTTTCACTGTTATACACAACTAAACAGTTCTAAAAAACTCGAATATGGTTGTCAAACATTGTTACCTCGCTGTCGGACGAGCAAGAATCGATCAGCTCTTCGCCAAACGCAATGTGGCTGTGGCTTTGTGGTTCAAGCTTGCTGGTGGGGTGCCCTAACTCCTTGTCAAAATGGTTTGTGGGGTTTAAACCATTATATATATACAGGGGCAAAATGGTCTTTTCTATTTTTGCTGAAATTTTTACAAATAAGTTGGGTGCCCTCATTAAATGGTGGGGTGCCCTTAGCGGCCCTAAAAAATCTATCCAACTATAGTAGAATCTAGCGAAAATCGTCCCCATGCACGTACAATACTGACAAATGAAATTAATTTCAATTGACATACTTCCACAACGTGATTCTCGTAGCCTCAAATTTTTTATTTTTTCTTAAATAACATTAACCAATTAGTAAATTAGAAAATAATATAAATATATTAATTAATTAGCTCTTCAAAAAGGATTACTCCCTCTGCCCCATACAAGCGCGGAGTCGGGTTTTTCTCTAGCACTTGGCTAGAACTAATAAGCATTTTTTTAGCAAGTGATTTTCTAGCTCACTTTCGACACTGATTGGGTAATTTTTATTGGAATATAATTTTTTAACCTACTATTGATACCAATTGAATAGTTATTATAAAAAATATGATTTTTTAACCTATCTTTGGCAACAATTGGGTATGTGTTAGGGATGCGAATGGGTAAGGTAGGGGATAAGGACCTCATACCCATACCTATACCAATACCCATACCTATACTCATTTGGGGTTGAATTCTTATATCCATCCCTATGCTTATCAAATTTCTGTGAGTATGAGAAATCCTCATATGCAAAATATTTTACCCATTTCATTCCCCATTGGGGATCCCTACGACAATTTTCATGGAGATTTTTGCGGGAATGAGAAATCTCAGTGGGAAATTTTTTCCTCATTCCATTCCCATTAAGGATCTCCATGAGGATTCTAAAAAAAATTGTAACAAATAAGGTGTCAAATATACATACATAGCAACACAATTGTTAAAATTCCAACAAAAAAAAAATCAACGTATCGTGCAATAAAAATTCTAACTACTAAGTGCTAACAATTATAATTATGTTTCTACAAAATCATTGACATATGCAAAACGAAAAGTTCAAATTCAAAATATTCATTAAAGTCACTATCTCTTAAAACCACCAAGTCATCAACGTTTTTAATACTTTTGATCCTAAAATTCTAAAATATAAATATAATTACAAACAATTCAAAACAAAATATATAGTTATTAGTTAACCAAATAAATTAAAATTATAAATCTCATTAAGAGGTTTTTGTTATATGTATAAGCGTTTCAGAGCGAAAACTATTTAATATTATGTAATATTTATATATAAATATCATATGGTAAATATATAAATAATAAATATCATATAGTGTATAAATTAATGTATGGGGATCCCTATGGGTAAATATGTATCCTCGTGAAAATTATCCATGGGTATCTCTGTGGGGATTACAGGTAGGTAGCCATGTGGGGATTACACGTGGGTATCCCCTTGGGGATTACCCGTGAGGATTACCTATGAGGATCCTCGTGGGGATATTTTAATACCCGTACCCGTACATATACATGTGTGGGTATTAGATTTTGTACCCATCCCCACGTCCATCTCCATTTAAAATCTCCATACCCGTACAAATTAGGGTAAATCTGCATCACCCGTGGGTATTTTCCTACCCATTTGCATCCCTAGTACGCGTCGTGCGATGCAACAATTGCTCGATGCTTACTCAATAGATCTCAATTTGGCGGTGCAAGATCTTTTTTCATATTAATGATTTTTAATTGATCTTCATTTGAGCTACTTACGTACCTATAATTGATATACAATGATGTAGATTGAATAGAGATATGAGCGCGTACATATTCTTCTCTAAAGTGTGTCGAAAAATCAATGTGTAGCAAATATATGTCTCAAAAATACGTAAAATGCACGCCTTAAAAGTATGTCAAATATAGTTGGGACATTAGACTTTGATGCAAATAAGAGTATGTGTTAGATTAAGATTTTTTATTTATTATATAAGATTACTAGAGTTTGTGTTAGATTAAGATTTCTTATTTATTAGAGATAAATTACATAGAATTTTAGTTAAGTTTGAATTCATTATTATAATAGGAATTCTACTTAGAGTGAAATAATGTGTTAACTTAATTAGGCCTAATATATAAAGGCTTGATTAGTTGTTAAATGGCGGTGGATTATTATGGTTAAATAAATATGGGGTTTTGAGATAGAGTATCAACTTTGTTTGTTTTGGTTTCTTGAACTTTGTGTTTTCGATCACAAGTTAGAAACGTGTTTCTTCAATTCGGTACTCACGGAATTAACGAATTGATAGAAAAGTTTATCTATTTCTTTAAAGCGAGCAATTGGTCAATTCCTCGCTGCATTAGTTGGTATCAGAGCGTCAAGGTCCTATGGTCCTCCGTAATGCTGCCGAAAAGATAAGTCCGACATGAAAACTATGTAGATGAGGTTCCTCCAAGAGATACGACACATGTCGATCAAAGGATGGATCAACTAATGAATTTAGTTGAGAATCTAGCACTTCAAGTACAACACATCAATAATGGTTGAGGACGAAGTATTAATCACAAATTAAATGCAAATTTCATATTAAGACCTTAAGCTCGGACACCACGTGGACGTCGCAGAAACTCGGGACGCCTAACGAGGTAAAAACTTGTTATTCTTGTGTGTAAGTGTTTACTTAAGTTACTAATATTAAATAATTAGCGTCGCGGCGTGTAATATTTTATTGGTCGCGTTGTGCGCGCAAGTGCAACAATTATAGCAATAGAATCATTTCCTTTTTGTCCTTTCTCACCAAATAACAAAAAAAAAGAAAAAAAATGTGTTTTGGTTTAAAAACGAGAGAAAAAAAGAAAACGAGGAGAGAAAGAGAAGGAAGGGAGAGAAGAGAGAAAGAGAAGGAAGGGAGAGAGAAGAGAGGAGAGTGACTGCCAGAGGGAAGCCGTCGATCAGATGGAACAACCTCGCAACGACATCAATAATGGTTTGAGGACCCGGTCCAGTGGGGCCCACCCCTAAGTAAGAAAAATAGGTGGAAAATTATGGGAAAAATCAAGAAAAATCAGGAAAAATACTTAAAATGTTTTAATTGGCACTGATGAAGTTAGAGTCTAGGATAAGATCTCGAGCCAAAAGAGGATTATTCCGACGAGGAGGAATTTGTATCCGAGAAAGAATATGAAGTTCTTTTTCTTTATAATGACGGTGAAGTAGATCCGATCTTCCTCAATGAAGACTCCGACAACTTTGACGAGACTCTAAAATTTGACGGTGAAAAAGTAGTCTTTGGAGACGACACTAGAATAATTTCGATATTTAATAGAGGTTTTTAAACCCCTATTAAAGGGGGTGTTATTAAATAACACCTAATTGATAGGAGTTTTAAAAAGACCTCTATGTAGTACATGTATTGAAAATTAAAACATAACATATTTTCACATGACATTTAATAACACTATTTAATAGGGTTTAAAAACCTCTATTAAAGGCCAAAAATGTTCTAGTGCGATGGCTTTGTCATCGAGGTGATTTCCCATTCTAAAAACCCTCGGATGCTTAAAGAAATAGTTGGCGACGAGGTCGTCAAACAGTGTAGAGACAACTACCCGATTTAAGGAGTTGTGGAGACAAAAGTGAAGTTCGCGGCGATGAAACACTTTTGTTCGTTGACTAACATTACATACAACAAGTTAGTTGAGGAAGTTCTACAAAACCCTCTCAATGATGTGTTCGTTGACAACTTCGATTTGTCAATTGAAGTTTCAAGCAATGTTCCAAATATACATGTTCCTTCAAGTAACGATAAACTCGTCGAAATTGTGTTTGAGGAAGAGTTAGCTATCTTTGAAGATTTTGTTATTGAAGCTCACAAGACAAGGGAGAAGACTAAAACTCGAGGTTAAATTTTTCTAACCGAGGGAGCATGATGAAGATGAAGATGAAAACCATAGAGGTCATGTGCGGGAGAATGATTCATGCATTAAATTCGGGGACGAATTTTTCTCAACCGGGAAAGAATGATACAAATAAAAGTTTGTGTTAGATTAAGATTTCCTATTTGTTAGATAAGATTATTGGAGTTTGTGTTAGATTAGAATTTCTTATTTATTAGAGATAAATTACATAGAGTTTAGTTCATTTTGAATTCATTATTATAATAGGAATTCTACTTAGAGTGAAATAATGTGTTAACTTAATTAGGCGTAATATATATAAAGGCTTGATCAGTTGTTAAATAGGGGTGGATTATTATGGAGAAATAAAATGTGGGTTTTTGAGTGAGAGAGAGAGAGAGAGAGAGAGAGAGAGAGAGAGAGAGAGTTCTCTTTGTTTGTTTTGGTTTCTTGAACTTTGTGTGTTCGATCACAAGTTAGAAACGCGTTTCTTCAATTCGGTATTCACGGAATTAACGAATTGATAGAAAAATCTATTTATTTCTTTGTAGCGAGCAATTGGTCAATTCCTCGCTGCATCAGACTTTCTTATACTTGGGTGATTGGTCGAGATAGTGGGCTTTTGTTAACTTCTTATGCTAGTTTTTTTTTTTGGCTAAGTTGGCTAATTATATATCCAAATTTAATTATTACTAAAAAATATTTCTTGGAAGATGCCCTATCGACTGCTCCGCCACTGGTCCCATAATAGTTGACTCATTTTGGCCTAGCTTGACACAAGAATTAAAAAAAATAATTGATTCACCATAAAAGATTATAAAAGACTAAATTATTCTCCCTATAAATGGTTTTATTTATGATTGGTGATGGGTGTTGAGAAAAAAAAAAAAAAAAAAAAAAATGTTGTCAATGACTGATTTGACTAAAGTTAAAATTGGAAATGAAGCAAATGCTTCTTTGATTTCATAATATGACATGTTTATTGAGACGAAAAATATCTCAAAATGCGACAACTATTATGGGACGAATGAGTAATTAATAAATTTTATATAACCCAAAATTACCGTAGACCGTAGAGTATAGCTACGAGCCTACGATCGTCAAGCACTACAAAAATTATGCAAGAATAGCGACAAAAATTAGCAACATAATATAGTCCGTCGCTATTTAGTGACGAATCTGAATTTTGACTGGTTTGATCAGATAGCGATGGATCAGCGACGAATTAGCGACAGATAAATTAACGACGAAACCCATTGCTAATGTGTTGCTAATTAGCGATGTGTACTAATTAGCGACGGAAACCCTGTTCGTCAATAATTGTAACTAGCGACAAGCTTTTTTGCGACAGACCCACCGCTCCTTCGCTAATCGATTTAGTAACATGAAATAAGCTTCTCTCTTTGGGTGGATTCGCGTCCTTTGTTTATTTCTTCCAATGTAATTTTGGATTATCCAAATTAAGGAAAGATCGATTTTGTCCTAAAAAAAAAAATGAAATAGCACATGGACCACTTTTATTTACCAAAAAAATATCACTTCTTAAAAAATGGCATAAAAAAATTGATCACTTTTTAGGGCCGCTAAGGGCACCCCACCTTTTCATGAAGGCACCCAAATTATTTGTAAAAATTCCAGCAAAACTGGAAAAGACCCTTTTGCCCCTATATATATAATGATTCAAACCCCACAAATCATTTTGACAAAGAAAAATGGCACCCCACCACAGGTTGAACCACAAAGCCACATTGCGTTTGTCGAGCGTTTATTGATTCTTGCAGATTGACATCATCCAACAGCGAAGTAACAATGTTTGACAACCATATGATGGTTTTTTAGAACTGTTTAGTTATGAAAAACTGTGAAAATGATGATTTGTTTGTCAACATAGGGTTTGATAATTTCTCAAATCTGAACTTGTTTCCACTATATAATGGAGGATTGTACTGCTACGGTGCAAGAGGAGGTCGAACTTGAGGTAATTTTACAAATTTATTGTGTTTTTTTTTCGGTTATCCGAAGTTTCTGTCGATGTGCGCGATTGTATCGGCCTCGCGGGACCGAGATGTATGGTGATGTCTCGGTCATAGAGAACCGAGAGGTGTACATAGGTCACGGAATGGTACAACCGAGAGTACTAGCAAATTCTCGGTTGTACACCACCGACACCACATTACCTAGCACTAATTCTAGCTCTCGTCATGTCTCGGCCGAGATAACTGAAGTATTCTCGGCCATGCGTAACCGAGACACTATGAACTCTTCCGATCTTTGTGGCCGAGACTTCGAGTTCCCAAAAATTTAGCTTCTGTCTCGGCCATGCTTGACTGAGATAGTTAGCACAGTCTCTGGCCTGTGTGGCCAAGAACCGCGAATTCCCATTTTTTAACCATTCTACAAACCGCCACACACACATTACAACTACTCTACCAAATGTAACTTAAGTATACTAAAAACATACATTCAAACGATCGATTTCGCGCAAAATATGTGTGTTCGACGATCTTCAATCGAGCCCTAACTTGGAGAAGAAATCGGCTCACACCCCGACCCTACGAACTGCAAAAAACTCGTACAACGAAGGAGAAACACAAGGGGAGACACGTGAAACACGATTTCGGGGATTCCCCTCACAAGATTTCGGTGAAGGTGGTCTTTGGGGGTGGTGGGGTGCAACGGGATTTCCACGAGGGTATTTTCGTAGTTCGGGTCTAAATTTTGGGTGCCCCAGGTAAATCAGTATGTGCCCACATTAATTGGGTGCCCTCATTAAATGGTGGGGTGCCCTTCCCTACATGAATCACGCATTAAACTACTATAAATAGAGATGATATATAGGATGCAACCAAAGGCATCAGTTGACAAACTTCCTTGAATCAAGTCTGCTAATCCACTTACACCAGGGTCTCTCTCATTTCCTTCTTGTAATTATCCTGAACATGGCTTGTGATGGAAGTTCATCCTGCGACTTGCTGTGCACAATAATAAAGCAGAGCAACCAAGCTCCATCCTACGAGTTGCTTTACGCAAGAGTGTAAAGCGAGAGCTACCAAGCGTATTTCACGAATGGCACGCTAGTTGCGCTTGACGATGTCTTCGCCTTTGACATTCAGAAGCCCATGGGAGGGTTCGTGGAGTGGCACATGCTCACATTCAATCACATCCGCATTCTCGAAGAATTGGATATTATCAAGAAGATCTTACACATACCACCATCACAAAGTCCATACGAGTTACTGTTGGAACAATATACAAAAAACATGCATATAATTGAACCGTTGTTATATCATGTTTGAATTCAATTACAAAGAACTAAATTAAATCATACCAGAGGCTTGCACTAAATAGCAATGTCATAAGACGAAATTTCCTCCAATTCGATGTATGAATGCTTCAAGAGGTTCGCCTCCATGATACAACTGAATTGATCTTTGATTACACACCAATCAAAAGATCTTATCTTCTGCAACAGCAAAAATCTCTCTCACAAAACCAGAAAACTTCCTTAATTTCAAAATTTTTCTCTATATCTTCTAATGAGGTTACAACCCCTATTTATAGATCAAAAGACACATCTTTTGAACAATTACAATTGTTCAAAACGAGACCAAAAGACACCTCTTTTGAACAATTACAACTATTCAAAAAGAGACCAAAAGACACCTATTTTGAACAATTACAACTGTTCAAAACGAGGTCATTAGTGGTGACTGTTCACCACTAATTACACATTTTTTAAAAAACGAAAATTTAATGTAAAAAATAAAATTTTGTGTTTGTAAAAAATAAAATTGTGTTGTGAATTGGCTAAGTTATTTTAACATTAGCCCCAAGGCCCAAAGCCTAATCAAAGACATATTAAATATCAAGTATTTAATATATATTAATCAATAGGGAATACCCATGGTCTTTGCCTCTAACCCCACATTCACTTAACTATGACTTTCAAGTGAAAAATCTTTTATAAGGAAAGAAACAAAAAGTTTCTTTCCCATGTGGGACTAATAGTGGATACAATACAAACTCAATATATTTCAACAATACCCCACATTTGTATTGTATCCATCTGCAACCATGACCGAGTTTATTTTGCCAAATCACAAACACAAAATTTAAACAAATATTAAATAATAACCATTATTTTAAAAACAATTGAGAGAGATTATCATGTCATGTTAATCAGGAAAGTGTCGTATAGACTTGAACTTACCCTAGTAAGATCATATCGAGTTCACTTCGTGACGCAGTGATGTATGTATCTTGAACTGTTCACTTTTTGTAGTAAACTAAGTCAATATGTCTCACTTATGACATGATTCCTGGTGCACTTTATTCTTTGTTGTTCATTTTGGTCCTGAACATATCCTGGGTTCATGATAGCTTTAGAGAATTTAGCCTATTCATTCTCATAAATGCGACCCCACATTTACTATCATATAGGTGACTTATCTTTAATCATTAAATGCAATATTGCATACCCTAAACTTCTTATCAACACACTTACTTCATCATAGGAACAGGTAATTGTGTGTCTTGTTTGTTAAGTCAAGTCTAACCAGTTTGCCTATTGAACCTAGACCATGGGATCTCCAATCAGCTAGGTTAGGTTTCCACTAGACTTGACTTACTCTATAGGCTTTAAGCCCATTCCCCTCGATAATATCTTCACTTGATCTCTTGGTAAGCCTTTAGTCAAAGGAACTGCAATGTTTTTCTTAGAATTAACATAATCAATAGTAATTACTCCACTTGTGAGTAATTGTCTTATAGTATTGTGTCGGCGCCTTATATGTCTCGACTTACCATTATATATGTTGTTCTTAGCTCTAGCTTGTGCTGCCATACTATCACAATGTATGCAAATTGTTGTGACTGGTTTTGGCCAGCAAGGAATATCTTCTAAGAAATTTCTTAGTCATTCAGCTTCTTCGGCTGCCTTGTCAAGAGCAATGAATTCAGATTCCATGGTGGAACGTGCTATACACGTTTGTTTTGTTGATTTCCAAGAAATCGCTGCTCCTCATAATGTGAATATATATCCACTTGTTGATTTGGTTTCTGTATTATCAGAAATCTAATTTGCATCACTATACCCTTCAAGTACAGGTGGATATTTTGTATAATAAAGTCCATAATTTAAGGTATATTTAAGATACCTTAGAACTCTTATTAATGTTGTCCAATGAGCATCATTAGGATTACTTGTGTATCTACTCAGCCTGCTTACTGCATAAGCTATGTCAGGTCTAGTAGAGTTCATCAAGTACATCAAGCTTCCAATTACTTGAGAATATTCCAATTGAGAAATTGCTTCTCCATTATTTTTCTTAAGATGACAATTAGCATCAAAAGTAGTTGGAGCAGGTTTACAATCGAATTGATTGAATCTTTTTAAGATTTTCTCAACATAATGAGATTGTGTGAGGACATAACCTTCGTTATTCCTTTTGATTTGAATTCCTAGTATTACATCAGCTAGACCTAAGTCTTTCATGTCAAAACTGGAATTCAACATCTTTTTGGTTGACATTATAGCATCCTTACTTGTGCTCATAATCAACATGTCATCAACATATAAGCATACTATGACGCAAAAGTTTTTCATTTCTTTAATGTACACACATTTGTCACATTCATTTATTTTGAAACTATTTGCTAGCATAGTAAGATCAAATTTTTCATGCCATTGTTTAGGAGCTTGTTTAAGTCCATATAATGACTTAACAAGTCTACAAACTTTATTCTCTTGGTCTTTGACTATGAACCCTTCAGGTTGGTCCATATATATTTCTTCTTCTAACTCTCCATTTAGAAACGCAGTTTTAACATCCATTTGGTGTATTTTCATATTGTATAAAGCAGCTATGGAAATCAACATTCTAATGGGAGTTATTCTCGAAATAGGAGAATAGGTGTCGAAGTAATCTACACCTTCCTTTTGTCTATAACCTTTTGCAACCAATCGTGCCTTGTATTTATCAATAGTACCGTCAGTTTTAAGCTTTCTTTTGAATATCCATTTATATCCAATTGGTTTGATTCCGGATGGTAGATCAACCAATTCCCATGTATTATTTTCTAAAATGGATTCAACTTCACTATTGATGGCTTCCATCCATAAAGGAGCTTCCGGTGAAGACATAGCCTCCCTATAAGTCTGTGGTTCATTTTCAGTTAACAGACTTATAAAATCAGGTCCAAAATTCTTTGGAACCTTAATTCTTTTCCCTTCTAGGTTCCAATTCTTGTTCTTGAACCCTTGAAGTGGTTGGTTCTTCTAGACTTTCTTCAGCCATCTTTTTTCGTGATGAACCATTTTGTTTTTCCTTGAAAGGAGATATATGCTCAAAAATGTAGCATCTGCAGATTCTATAATAGTATTATCACTATATCTGAAATATGTGATTTAACTACTAAGAATCTATATGTTACACTATTCTTAGCAAAACCGATGAACACACAATCTACAGTTTTAGGTCTAATTTAGTCCTTTTTGGTAAAGGAATTTGAACCTTTGCTAAGCAACCCCACACTTTTAAAGTTTTGTAAGTGGGCTTTCTTTTTCTCCAAATCTCATATGGAGAATTATCAGATTTTTTAAAAGGAACTCTATTCAAGATATGATTTGCAGTCAGTAGTGCTTCACCCCACAAGTTTTGGGGAAGTCCAGAATCATTCAACATAGAATTAATCATATTCTTGAGAGTTCTATTTTTCCTCTCTGCCACACCATTTTGTTGAGGTGTATATGGCGCGGTGGTCTGATGAATAATTCCATTTATGTTGCAAAATTCTGCAAATTCAATGGAATCATATCCTCCACCTCGATCAGTTCTTAGTACTTTTATCTTTTTGTCAAGTTGATTTTCAACCTCTGCCTTATATATTTTAAATACATCGAAGGCCTCATTTTTATTCTTGATCAAAAAGACTTGACAATACTTACTACAATCATCAATAAAGGTGATGTAGTAGTTCTTTCCTCCTCTCGTAGGATTTGATTTGAAGTCACAAAGATCACTATGAATTAAATCTAATAATTCACTTGATCTTTCTTGAACAGACTTAAATGTTTGCCTAGCAAACTTTGATTCAGCACAAACTTCACATTTATGTTTTAAATCAATTTTAAACTTTGGTAACATATTCAAATGTACCATTTTATGAATTAATCTGTTATTTGCATGCCCTAGTCTAGCATGCCATATATCAAATGATTCAATCATATAAGCAGAGACAGTCATATACACAGAAACAATCATTCCATTACCAGTGCCATTAACAATTACAATGCTTAATTTGAAGAGACCTTCAGTAAGGTACCCCTTCCCTATGAACATGCCACCCTTGGTCAATACAAATTTGTCAGACTCGAAAACAAGCTTGAACCCTTTATTATTCAGTAAAGGGCCAGATACAAGATTTTTCCTAATATCAAGAACATAAAGAACATCAAGTAAAGTGATTACTTTTCCAGACGTGAACTTCATCTTCACTGTTCCTTTGCCTTCAACCACGGAGGAGGATGAGTTTCCCATGTAAAGTTTCTCTTCACTATCAGCTGGATGAAACTTAGAAAATAAGGTTTTGTCACTGCATATGTGCCTTGTTGCACCAGTATCGATCCACCATCCTTTAACATCAGAAACCATATTAGTTTCAGAAACAACTGCAGTGAGATCAAAGTCAGCATTATCAATTTCCATGTCAGTAACATTTGTTTGGTTTGTTCACACCAGAATTATCAAAATTCTAATCTTTCTTGTAGCGACAATCTTGAGCCTTGTGACCCTGCTTTCCACAAACCCAGCAACTTCCCTTAATTTTCTTGTAATCCTTCCTCTTTGGTGCTAACGGCTTGGCGGTTCTCTTAAGATTTTTCTTGAAATTCTTATTCTGGAATTTCTAAAATTTGGACTTGCTAGATTGTCCTACCACCATGTTAGCATTAGCATTATCCATTTCCTTTTTGTCACCCTTCCTATGATCTTCCTCAACATGAAGTCGCAGAATGAGATCCTCAATGGACATGTCCCTTCGCTTGTGCTTTAGGTAGACCTTAAAGTCATTCCACGACGGTGGAAGCTTTTCAATAATGGCTCCAGTCTGAAAATGTTCATTTACGATGCACCCTTAAGCGTGCAATTCATGTATCAGAACTTGCGCTTCTTCCACTTGCTTTACCACGGACTTCGAATCCACCATATTGTATTTCAAAAACTTGCCTACCACGAACTTTTTAGCCCCTGCATCTTCGCCTCGGTATTTCTTTTCGAGAAGATCCCAAACATCCTTTGCGGTTTTACATTCGAATAGACATCATACGAGTGTATCATCAAGTCTATTCAAAATGTAATTTCTGAAAGAAAGTCGAATTCCTCCATGCTTCAATAGTAAGGAGAGTTTCCCTGACAAAGAGTCTTCATCGATTTTGGAACTTCTTCCTTCACTATGTTGGCAAGATTCATAGTGGTCACCCGAAACGAAGATTTTCTGCTTTGCCACCTTTTAAATTCAAGACCCTTGAACTTCTCTGGTCTTTCATCTTTGGGATTGGCAGATGTGGATTTCCCAGTTATAAGAGATGTCATTTCAAACTAGTATGCAAACAACAATTTCGTATAAATCAGTGACTAGTTTTTGTAAAAATAGTGACAAAATTATATGCAATCAACTATTGTATGTAAACCAGTGATAACATCAAATTTTCGTCTTAGATTGTTGGAACAATATACAAAAAACATGCATATAATTGAATTGTTGTTATATCATGCATGAATTCAATCACAAAGAACTAAATTAAATCATACCAGAGGCTTGCACTAAATAGCAATGTCTTAAGACGAAATTTCCTCCAATTCGGTGTATGAATGCTTCAAGAGGTTCGCCCAGGATACAAGTGGATTGATCTTTGATTACACACCAATCAAAAGATCCTATCTTCTGCAACAGCAAAAATCTCTCTCACAAAACCAGAAAACTTCCTTAATTTCAAAATTTTTCTCTATACCTTCTAATGAGGTTACAACCCCTATTTATAGATCAAAAGACACATCTTTTGAACAATTACAACTGTTCAAAACGAGACCAAAAAAATACCTCTTTTGAACAATTACAATTGTTCAAAAAGAGACCAAAAGACACATCTTTTGAACAATTACAACTGTTCAAAACGAGGTCATTAGTGGTGACTGTTCACCACTAATTACACACATTTTTTAAAAAACGAAAATTTAATGTAAAAAATAAAATTATGTTTGTAAAAAATAAAATTGTTTGTAAAAAATAAAATTGTGTTGTGAATTGGCTAAGTTATTTTAACATTAGCCCCAAGGCCTAATCAAAGATATTAAATATCAAGTATTTAATATATATTAATCAATGGGGAATACCCATGGTCTTTGCCTCCAACCCCACATTCACTTAACTATGACTTTCAAGTAAAAAATCTTTTATAAGGAAAGAAACAAAAAGTTTCTTTCCCATGTGGGACTAATAGTGGATACAATACAAACTCAATATATTTCAACAGTTACTTTACCGAGCTATAAAGCCAAGCTATCAAGCTTACTACAGTAATGGCTCGCTAGTGGCCCTTGATAAGATTTCAGCCTTTTACATTCAAAAGCCCATGAGAGATTTCAAGGAGTGGCGCATCGTCACATTCAATCAAATTTGCATCCTTGAGGAAGTAAACGAAATCAAGAAAGCCCTCCACGTGAAATGTCCATCACAAAGTCCTTACGAGGTACTTTACCCTATAGTAAAACAAAACCACCAAATTTACCTCAACAATGGCACTCTAGCTGCGCTTGATGACATCTTTGCCTTTGATATTCAAAAGCCTATGGGAGACTTTAAGGAGTGGCGAATGGTGACGTTCAATCAAATCCGCATCCTTGAAGAACTTAATAGATGCATAACTAGTTGTGCTGGTAGGGAAACTCCGTACAAGTTATATTACCCTATAGTGAAACGGGATCACCA
The DNA here is from genome assembly GCA_039657365.1 of Stephania yunnanensis. Lineage (NCBI taxonomy): Eukaryota > Viridiplantae > Streptophyta > Magnoliopsida > Ranunculales > Menispermaceae > Stephania > Stephania yunnanensis. The sequence continues at coordinate 4,060,082 of CM077588.1, read as the reverse complement.
AATTTACATAACTAATGGCACACTAGTAGCTCTTGACGAGGACTTTGCATTTGACATTCAAAAGCACATGGGAGGCTTTACTGAGTGGCACATGATCACGTTCAATCAAATCCCAATCATCGAACAAATGAATGAAGTTAAGGAGAAATATTGTGTCCATCTCGCGAGACAGCTTCTTAGGCACCTTTTGCTAGTTTATGTGTGTAATAAGAGGAGCGCTCGGGATGTTTGATGAGTTTATCAGCATCAGACGGGCTAGCTAGCTCCGATTGTATTTCCTATAGTTTTAGTTGTGCTTGGAGTTCACTGTATAATTGTGTGTAACAAGACATGTTGTTCCTTTGTAAGTTCCCTTACGAGGACGTCATGTCAGTCCTCTTTGTCGAAGGCTTTTAATCAAGTTAAGTGTATGTTTTCTTTATTATAATAATAATAATAATATATCTTTAGAATAATAATATATGAGTATTTTGTTTGTTAATTTTTTTTTGTGAAAAATATTAGAATTAAAATAATAATGTCACGTTACAAGATACATTAATTCGCAGAGTCTTTCGTGCGACTTTGACTCACTCAGATTTGTATATATATGCACATCAAATGAATAGCTCTTAGGAGCCTAGGTGTCTTTAATTAAGAAGGCCGCTAAGGGCACCCCACCTATTAATGAAGGCACCCAGTTAATGTGGGCACAAATCGATTTACCCGGGGCACCCAAAAATTAAACCCAAAATATCGAAAATGCCCCTCGTGCAAAAAACCCTCTCACCCCACCACCCCCACCACCACCTTCACCGAACCCTGAGCACCCCACCACCTCCATCGAACTGTTGTACAAGAACCCATTTGGTTTGAACCAACCAGTGAGAGGAATCCCCGAAATCGTGTTTCCCGTGTCTCGCCTTGTGTTTCTCCTTCGGTTTACGGCTTTTTTGCAGTTCGTAGGGTCGTGGTGTGAGCCGATTTCGTCTCCAAGTTAGGGTTCGGTTGAATAGTTAAAGAAATGGGAATTCGCGGTTCTCGGCCACACAGGCCAGAGACTGTGCTAACTGTCTCGGCCTCGCATGGCCGAGACAAAAGCTACATTTTTGGGAACTCGAAGTCTCGGCCACAAAGGCCGGAAGAGTTCACAGTGTCTCGATTACGCATGGCCGAGAGTACTCTAGTTCTCTCGGCCGAGACATGACGAGAGCTACAATTAGTGGTAGGTAATGTGGTGTCGGTGGTGTACAACCGAGAATGTGCTCATACTCTCGGTTGTACACTGGCGTACCATACCGTGACCTAAGTACACCTCTCGGTCCTTTAGGACCGAGACATCACCATACATCTCGGTCCTGCGAGGCCGATACAATCGCGCACATCGACAGAAACTTCGGATAACCGCAAAAAAAAAACACAATAAATTTGCAAAATTACCTCAACTTCGACCTCCTCTTGCACCGTAGCAGTACAATCCTCCTTTATATAGTGGAAACAAGTTCGGATTTGAGCAAATTACCAAACCCTACGTTGACAAACAAATCATCATTTTCATTGTTTTCCACAACTAAACAGTTCTAATAAACTATCATATGGTTGTCAAACATTGTTAACTCGCTGTCGGATGATGTCAATCCGCAAGAATCGATAAAAAGCCGACAAACGCAGTGTGGATTTGTGGTTCAACCTTGTGGTGGGGTGCCCTTTTTCTTTGTCAAAATAATTTGTGGGATTTGAATCATTATATATACAGGGGCAAAAGGGTTTTTTCCAGTTTTGCTGGAATTTTTACAAAAAATTTGGGTGCCTTCATTAATTGGTGGGGTGCCCTTAGTGGCCCTCTTAATTAATTCAGAACTGTTGTAAATTGAATTGGAACTTGCTAAGAACTAGAGAAGGAAATAGAAGACTAAGAACTTCTACTACTACAAACTACTACTACAAAGGAGAAGAGAAGAAATGAGATAGTTGGAATGAGAAGTTTTCATTCAACTTGGTGTGTTTTTACAATGAGGTTGGCACCCTTTATATAGGTCATTTGGTGATGATGATAAATATATTTCATACAATGTCTACAAGCAACACATACACCCCATGTCATACAACACATCACAAGCAACATATACAATACATGAAAGAGTTGGTGTACATTGGAGGTACTATTAAGTGATACATACAAGTTACATGACTACACAATATGTTGGTGTACATGCATGGTCATCCATATTCCATAACACTCCCCCTTGGATGACACTTGCTTAGAGATTGTGCCTCGTTAAAACTTTTACTAAGAAAAACCCTGTGGGAAAAAATATAATAAAAGATAAAAAGTACAATATTCTCATAAATATTAAGACGGACATAATATTGTTAAGATTGCCTCATTAAAAACATTGCAAGGAAAACCCAATGGGATAAAATCATAGCTAAGGGAAAAAAGTGCAATACATTAATTAATAACTCCCCCTCATGTGAACATGGGTGAAACTTGTTCAGCTTTCTTTACTTGCAATGTCTTTAAGTTTACGCAAGCCAATACCATATGAAAGCCTTTTAAATGTCGTGGTTGGTAAGGCTTTTGTGAATAGATCAGCAAGATTATCACTCGATCGGATTTGCTTGACATCAATTTCACCATTCTTCTGAAGCTCATGCGCATAAAAGAATTTTGGTGAAATATGTTTTGTTTTGTCCCCTTTTATGAATCCTTCACTTAATTGTGCAATACATGCCGCGTTATCTTCATATAATATGGTTGGAGAATCTTTTATTAAAGACAATCCACATGATTCTTGAATATGTTCAATCATATTTCTCAACCATACACATTCACGACTTGCTTCATGAATTGCAAGTACTTCAGAATAGTTGGAAGAAGTAGCAACCATTGTTTGCTTTACTGACTTCCATGATACAACAATATTACCACATGTGAATACATATCCCGTTTGAGAACGGACTTTGTGGGGATCAGATAAAAATCCAGCATCAACATATCCTTGGAGATTCAATTTTACCCCTCTTGAGTAGAATAAACTCATGTCACTTGTTCCTCGAAGATATCGGAAAATATGATTAACACCATTCCAATGTCTTCGAGTTGGTGATGAGTTGTATCTTGCAAGTAGGTTGACAGCAAAAGCAATGTCAGGTCTTGTACAATTTGCAAGATACATAAGTGCACCGATTGCACTTAAATATGGTACCTCCAGACCAAGTAGCTTTTCATCACTTTCATGAGGTCGAAATGGATCCTTATCCACTTCAAGTGATTTGACAACCATTGAAGAGCTCAATGGATGTGCATTGTCCATATAAAATCTTTTTAATATTTTTTTAATATAATTTGATTGAAGGACAAAAACTCCACTTGAAAAATGTTCAATTTGCAAACCAAGACAAAGTCTTGTTTTTCCAAGTTCTTTCATCTCGAATTCCTTTTTCAAGTATTCGGATGTTCTAACGATGTCGTCGTGGTTTCCCACTATATTTAAATCATCAACATATACAATAATAATCACAAATCCTGTTGATGATCTTTTAATGAAGACAAATGGGCAAAGCAGATTATTTACATATCCTTCTTTCAGTAAATAATCAATGAGGCATTTGTACCACATTCATCCAAATTGTTTCAATCCGTACAAAGACCTTCGTAATTTTATAGAGTGCATGTTATGAGGTTTTGATTTTATTTCATCGGATATTACAAATCGATCAGGGATTTTCATATATATCTCACTGTCTAGGGATCCGTACAGATATGATGTAACGACATCCATTAAATGTATATCAAGCCCTTCAGAGACTGCAAGGCTTATCAAGAATCGAAATGTGATTGCATCTATAACAAGAGAATATGTTTCCTCATAATCGATGCCAGGTCTTTGTGAGAAACCTTGAGCTACAAGTCTTGCTTTGTGCCTTGTAACTTCATTTTTTTCGTTTCTCTTTCGTACAAATACCCATTTATATCAAACAAGTTTTACGCCATCTGGCGTTTGGACAATTGGTCCAAAAACCTCTCGTTTCCTTAACGAGTTTAGCTCTGCTTGGATATCATCTTGCCAATTTTGCCAATCAGGTCTTTTTTGACATTCGTCCACTGATCGTGATTCTGGATCATTATCATTTTCACATATTTCAAAGGACACATTGAAAGCAAATATATCATCATGAACAATTTCATTTTTATCCCAAATCTTACCAGAGTTTAAATAATTTATTGAGATCTCATTATTTTCATCTTTTTCCTCTTTTTTTAGAGGAAGTTGTTCCTCATCAGAATCAACTTGTTCTGACAAACCCTTATCAAAAGATTCTTGTGCTTTCTCAGGAGTATTTTGATTTGTATTTATTTTTACTCCCCGTTTTTCTCTTTCGAGGAATTGTATCCTTTGAACCAACTGGTCTTCTACGCTTTAAGCGTTTCGTTGGTTCTTGTGCATTTTGTTGCACAGAGACATCAATTCTTGCGGGAGCATTTACAATTTGGAATGTGTGATTTTGTCACTTGTTTTGCATCATTAAATGCATCGGTAATTGATTTGCAATTTGTTGCAAATGAATGATCTTTTGAACTTCAAGTTCACACTGATTTGATTTGTGCGTGGATCATAATGTGATAAAGTTGATGCATTCCAAGCAATTTCGCGCATTCCCTTTTGAATTGGCTTCTTATCTCCCCCGATGGTGGGAAAATTGCTTAATCAAAGTGACAATCAAGCAAAACGTGCAAGAAATAAATTCCTGTTAAGGGCTCAAGGTATCTTATAATGGACGATGAGTTAAATCCAACATAAATCCCAAGTTTTCGTTGTGGACCCATCTTAGTTCTATTGGGAGGTGGTATAGGAACATACACTGCACAACCAAATATTCTCAAGTGTGAAATATTTGGTTGTTGACCTAAAATGAGTTGCATGAGGGAATGTTCATGGTATGCGATGGCCTATAACGAATGATAGATGCTTTGCGCATGAAGAATCGCATGTCCCCAAACCGAAGTTGATAACTTAGTTCTCATGATTAAAGGTCTGACAATTAATTGAATGCGTTTGATAAGAGATTCTGCCAAACCATTCTGGGTATGCACATGTGGAAAAGAATGTTCAATGGTAATTCCTATAGACATGCAATAATTTCTAAATGCTTGAGATTGAGATTCTCCGGCATTATCAAGACGGATGGTCTTGATTGGGTTGTCGAAAATTGTGCTCTTAACTTAATGATTTGTGCTAAAAGTCTAGCAAATGCAACATTGCGGGTTGAAAGCAAACAAACATGTGATCACCTAGTTGATGCATCTATCAAAACCATGAAATATCTAAATGGTCCACAGTGAGGATGAATAGGACCACATATGTCTCTCTCGAATGCGTTCTAAGAAAACTGAGGATTCCACAACAATTTTACTTGGGGATGGTTTAACTATCAATTTACCTTGAGAACAACTAGCACAATTATAATCACCAAATTTGAAAATATTTTGTGACTCCTTAAAGGATGTCCATGCGAGTTATTAATTATTCTTCGCATCATTGATGATCCTGGATTACCAAGCGGTCATGCCATAAAATGAATGTCTTTGGATCATTAATTTTCTTATTCAAAACGACATTCGTTTCGACATGCCTTATATGAGTAAAATATAATCCGAGATGATAAAGTTTGGAATTTTTCTAACACTTCTTTTTTCCCATTTGAAACCAATGTGACATAGAGAAATTCTCTATTATTTTCGTTCACGGTTTCAATGTGATATCCATTTTGTCGAATATCTTTAAAGCTCAAGAAATTTCTTCCGGATTTTTCGAGTATAAGGCATTGTCAACATGAATTGTTGTTCCCCAGTGCAACATAATATTTGCTCTTCCGAGCCATTAATCAAATTGGAGATGCCAGATATTGTTTGAACATTAGCCTCAGCTAAATTCAAATTGGAGAAATATTCTCTGTTTTTAAGGATTATATGTATTGTAGCACAATCAACAAGGCATATATCGCTCTTATTTGATTCATGACTTAAACACATGATTTGTTGATCCATCTGGACAAATAATGTTTGGCAAATCAGAAAAAGAGTCATATTTCAATAATAAAATTCATAATATTTTGCCTTTAATTTTGAAGGCATGGTAAAGGTCACAAAAATATTTGGGCATATATATTACAATATTTAGGCAAAATAGTATTTCATATATGACTAAAAAATGTCACAATTATGAGCGTTCATTGTCAATAATTATTTGCCCTTTGTAGTGGTGCACCACTTTTATTCCAATTTTTGGTGGAATTGTCAATACGACCTTTACCTGATATTTTCACATTTTCCACGTCTATAAATTTATTATTGCGATCATGATCATTATATGCAACATATGTTTCTTAATTTGAAGCTGAACTAATTGGACGTGAGCGATATTATATTTATAATATCTCATTATTTTACTCAGCTACCATGAGACAAGAAATCAATCCTTAATATTTATTGGATTGACGTGCGCACTCGATATTTGTTGCAGCAATAAATCGAGACGGGCCACGTGACCTTTTTATTGTCTCATCAGTCATATTTCACATAGCCTCAACATAGAGGTAATTAAAATTGTGGAATTATAATTAATATTTGACTTATTAAATTTTGTAACATGAGACCCAACCGCTCATTTTGAGCTTTTTGGAGCATTACCTTTTTGGTATGTATATATATAACTCCATAAGGTGAAAATATATATAAAGTGAAATATTCACTTTTCAAATCTCTAAAGAGAAATTGGTGAATGATTGTGTACAACATACAACCTTGCATGGATACAAGCTTTATTCATAATTTGTAATATCTAATTATCATGACAAGAACTATAATAAGATAACAAATTCAACTATGGTTGATTAATATTTTGAAAGTAAATATAATATAAAATAATTTTCTCTTTTCTTTTATGTAAAAAAAACATAACATATGATTAAGTATATGTTCACAACTTGATTTATTAATAATCAAATGTACTATTCGTATGAGTTGGTGGGACAACCTCCAGGTTGGGTAGTGAGACAAAGTCTGCTTAATGTCATGCCTCATCGAACGGGATAACCCGTCTCCCTTTCAATGTTTAGCTTTACCGGGGACAAGGCTTACCCACTATCAACTCAAACTTATAGCATGATTTGTATTATAAAATCAAGAATAGAACAATAACTAATCGTTTGTAGTTTTAAGAGAAAACTAGTTATGTCACATATTGACTTTTGATTTCTGATGTAGAAGATCGTACAAACGCAACTACAGAGCATACTTTCGCAATCGGTGACATTATAATGTGTAGTATATGAATAAAGTATGCATATAGAAGTGATGCATGTAATAAAAGGAAGCAACCATGATAATATATAAATAAATTGAACTTATTTAAATAACAAAAATTATACCTTCCTAGCTTTCTCTCCTTAACAAGCTTTCTTGAACTTCAAGATCTCCTTAATGCTAGAGCAAGCTCGTGCTGATAACGTGTTGTAAATTGAATTGGAACTTGCTAAGAACTAGAGAAGGAAATAAAAGACTAAGAACTTCTACTACTACAAACTATTACTACAAAGGAGAAAAGAAGAAATGAGATAGTTGGAATGAAAATTTTTCATTCAACTTGGTGTGTTTTTATAATGAGGTTGACACCCTTTATATAGGTCATTTGGTGATGATGATAAATATACTTCATACAATGTCTACAAGCAACAAATACACCCCATGTCATACAACACATCACAAGCAACATAGACAATACATGAAAGAGTTGGTGTACATTGCAGATGATTACAAGTTACATGAAAATACATAGACAAGTAGAGTTACTATTAAGCGATACATACAAGTTACATGACTATACAATATGTTGGTGTACATGCATGGTTATCCATATTCCATAACAAGAACAATCGTGAAGTTTCAGAACTCCAAAATTTCTATCAATCGAACCGCATTTCGCAACCCTAAAAGACGATTTCACGTTTGAGTTTCTGAGATACTACATGCCATTAATGGCGGCGTCACTCACAGAGCTGGACGACGAGACGGTACGCAGTATGTCCGTCGGCGCAGTTTTCTCGGATTTCGTGAGTTCAACATTAAGACCTCTCTTACTTTCCCTTTCTCTGATCCTTCGCTTCTACTGTTGTTAGATTTCACTTCCGTTGAAGATTCGGCACTCAAATCGCTTTGTTGTTGACGATGAATATGATTTGTGGAATTAATTTAGCTGTAATTAGGTCTAAAGGTGCCTGCTTTGACGAATTGGAACTGCTTTTAGAGATGTTAATGCCAATGTTTGATGTGTGATGTTGAATTTGATCAAATCAAACTGTTGCATACTCGATTACCGGCGATTGCTATTCGAATCCAATTGAATCTTGTTTTAATCAATTGAGTTCCGTTTCGTTTGGTTCAAAGCTTCATCTCATGAAGTTGGAGTGTACTTACAGCAACAATGTTCATGTTGCTTTAACATATTTTCTAGAGAGTTCTCTTCTTAGCTGTTAATGTTAGCTATCGATCATGCGTTTTTTTGCTTGCATGTTACTTACTGAAATCCTTTCCGATTCGTAGGCTGGGAAGATTAATTCAATGGATTTTCATCGGACAGAGGATCTACTGGTAACTGCTAGTGATGATGATTCCGTGCGGATTTATGATATTGCAAATGCCTCGTGAGTTTGCTACATGCTATTAGAATAATATAAATTGAATAACTTTAGGTGTTCTTCTACCATGTGGTCAATGTAAGGTTGTAGGGAAAATGCTGGATATTGACAATGGTCTGCGCTCCAAGTTTCTTTTTTTTTTTTTTTTTTTTTTGTAATCTATAGTTGCTTTTGATTTCTGTAGTTGAAGTATATATTGGGGTACATGCCTTGCATTATTGCTTGGAATGGTGCTAAAAAGTTCCTTGTTATTATATATTCTGTCGCCTTATTATTTTTTATTTTAATAAGTTGGTGTGATTTTATTTGTTAAGCAATTATGCGTCCTTCAAATTTATGTGATAGTCTTTGTTATTCCTGAGTTTTTATAAGCTGCTCAAGATGAATAGGCCCTAGGATAGTATTTTATTTGATGCGTACAAATTTGATGACGACGAAACTAAAGCGACGTTGTTTATCTTGGTTGCTAATAAGGAACTTTGTTTGTCACAACCAGTGCTTATGTTATATCACGCAAGAAGAGGCTGTTCTTTTTTTGGTTATGCGCACAAATGAATCATGAATGCTTGATTGGGATAGTTGCAAATTCATTTATTTTTTATATGTTTTTTCTATATATAACAATTATGCTTTATAATTAGTGACAATTATTCAGGAAAATGTAGAAAAGTTTGAAATAACACTGAAGATGCTGAAGTTTAGTTTGGCTCGAGGATTGCAAGGTGCTAAGACGATCCCGAGGCGATTCTATAACTTAGGCGAGGCGGTACCTAGACAGCGCCTAGACGATGCCTAAGCAAAAAAAAAAAAAATTATATAGAGGCCCCTAAATAATTAATTAATTATTTATTTATAGGTCCTTAAGTTGCACTAATCTTTTACTAGTCATTCATATTCAATTATACTTCAAGTACACTAATATGCCTTTAGGTCCTTTTGTAACATTGCGTTAAGATTTTGTTGTTGGGCAGTGATTTATATCATCAAACTTAATTCTAATTAGTCCCTTCATTTTTCTAAAATTATTTGTAAGGACATCAACTGCCTAGACGGTTTGCCTCAAAACGCCTAGGCGAGGACTAGGCAACACCTTGCAATCACTAGTTTGGTTGTGGTAACTGAATGCAAATAATTGGCATGCTACATCTAAGAATCTAAGATTAATGTTCTCATTACCTTTTCATTTTCGCCTGTGTCCTTTTTGGTCAGTATGCTTTCACTTGCTTATGGCTATTATATTCAAGTATTATTTATTGATCCAAGCTCACATATAAGTGGTGGGTTCTTATAGCTATTATGTTCAAGTAGATTTATTGATCCAAGCTCAAGCATCTCATTATCAGTGGTGGTGTCTTTTTTTTTTGTCAAATTCAGTGGTGGTGTCTTTTGTCTATGAACAATATGATACTGGAATGATTTGTACTTTCTGATCATACACTATATATTTCAAGAAACGCAGATTGCTCAAATGCTATGTCTTAATTATTCAAGTCCTTAATTTTTCAGGTTGTTGAAGACCACGTTCCATAAGAAACATGGTGCTGATCGCATTTGCTTTACTCATCATCCTAGCTCTGTTATATGCTCTTCAAGATATAATTTAGATTCAAATGGTATGTTTTTTCAATTGATGGAGTTTTGAGGCCTTATTTTTGAATGTTCCCTAAAAATAACTTCAGCAACTGCTGATATATGATGCTCGGTTTCTATTTTATTTTCTCAAACAGAATCCTTGAGATATCTTTCCATGTACGATAATCGATGTCTTCGCTATTTCAAAGGCCACAAAGACAGGTAATGACAGGAAAATAAGTTTGTAGTCGTTTACCAGTAAAGCTGGTGGTTTCATTTGACACCTCCTATCTTGAATCAACTTAACTTTAGATTTGTCACCCCAAAGTTATGCATCTTGTAACTTTTTATTATATGCTTACTGATAGAATTCGAAACAAAATAAGGACAGTGATAGGCTGGCATACTTTTTATACATGCATTTATTACAAATCATTTTCCAAAAAGAAGTGTACTGAATGTGGACAAAGTAATCCTGGCAGTAGCCTTTTTTTTCCTCTTAATTTTCAATCTTCTGTGTTAGTAATCATCTCAAAGCCTCAATATTAATCAATTTACAATGCAGGTTTCTCTTATGTTTGTCCCCCTTTACTAGTTTTGGATCTTTTATTTGTTTGCAGAGTTGTTTCCCTCTGCATGTCTCCTATCAACGACAGCTTCATGTCAGGTTCGCTTGATCACAGTGTCAGGATATGGGATCTCCGTGTAAATGCGTGCCAGGTTTTAGTTTCAGTTTCTTATGATTCTTTTTTAGCCGTAGTAGTTCTTGTTAATTTGATTTGTTGTTTTGGGAAGAGATTGTTTGGCATACTTTCGGCATGCACTCCTGCTGGCTGCTGCATAGTTGGAGTATTTAGGATGCACGTCTATCTTGATGCATTATCAAATGGACTCCAACCACTGTTTAGCAAACCTGGATTTCAAAAATATCTCAGACAATCTTTTCCTTTTCTTTCCTATCTAGATGAAATGTGTTGGTTGATGAGGTTGCTTATAGGAACGACAAATTGGCATAAGAACTGGGATGTTTTTTTCCTTATTCTATTATGATTCGTTTGGGACTGTAGCAACCATGTGATCTATTCAGATCATACTATTACTCTGAAAATGTGACGCTGTTTCGGAAGTGAAGTTATAAAAAAATTTATTTGACGAGACAAAGTAGAAAAAGGATTGATCTTAGCATAGGAGACAGCTTGTCTTAGGCGAGAGGTCTTTTCTTCCATCTGCTAGACTTTCAATACCATCTTTTGGCGAAGCCCTCTTCCTTTCGCCATTTTGAGTGTCCAATATCCTCTAATACACACATGGACTATTTAATTGCTTGTAAATTACTGTGCTATTGGCCACGATGGTGATTCATGCTTACTGTAATAGTTTTCAGGGAATCTTACGTCTCCGTGGTAGGCCGGCAGTTGCATATGACCAGCAGGGACTTGTTTTTGCAGTGGCGATGGAAGGAGGTGCTATTAAATTGTTTGACTCACGCTCCTATGACAAGGTCCTTAATCTCAAAAGTGAACTTGTGTTTTTTCTGCATTAATTGGCGAATTAATGTTATCTTCTTGATTTAGGGCCCCTTTGATACTTTTTTTGTTGGCGGAGATACTGCCGAGGTCTCTGATATAAAATTTAGCAATGATGGCAAGTCAATGCTCTTGACGACAACAAATAACAACATCTATGTTCTTGATGCTTATGGAGGGGAGAAGGTAAATTCAGATTAACCAGTAATATTATCCTAGGGTCTACTTCACTGAGAAGCCCATTTTCTTTATTAGAAACGATTTAATAGTAATTAGAATGATGAATCTTTGTTTCGTAATGATGTATTAGTTGAAAAAAATGCATTTGCTATGATAATCATTTTATTTTTGCAGCGTTGTGGATTCAGTTTGGAACCATCTCCTAATGTAACAATAGAGGCAACTTTTACACCAGATGGGCAATATGTGGTCTCAGGTGATTGTGCAAATTCTGTGACATTTGTTTTCTATGTTAAGAATCTTAGATACTGAACTATTTTCTCTCATTTGAAAAGTTTTTTTTTTTTTATTTTTTCCTATCAATTATATTAATGTTCTCTGCTCGCAAGTAATTTGATTGATTGCATGTACATATATTAAATCTTTGTCAAGTTGGATGAGCCAAGTGTTGATGTGGTTCATTGGTAAAGCAGTTCTTGGTGTGGACCTATGTGGCACTTTAAACTTGAAAGCCTCTATCCCAAATTAGTTCGGACTGGCTGTTGCATTAATTTGGAAGGATTTAAAGGATTATGAAAGCACTCTAACTGGATTAAATCGAATAGAGTTGTTTGTCGCAGACAACTAGATTTGGTTGATTTAATTTGCGTTTGATAAATTTTGACTGTGTGAGAGCGCTATGCTCGCTTTGAATTTGCAATGGAGTGTCTTTTTCTCTCTCTCACCACACATGCACACACACATGTTGAATGATCATTTGTTAAAATATCTTTTTCAGGATCCGGTGATGGAACCCTGCATGCATGGAGCATCAGCATGCGCAATGAGGTATTCTGTTCTGAATCCTTCTTAATGAGTTCTCTTAGACCATAGGAAGCAAGACTAGTTTACGCCTTGTTCTTCCTTTACTTGCTGTTATGTTGTTTCTTCTTTGAAGATTTGGATTTGGCCTCTTTTGTTTGGAGAAAAGGAAATAATTAGTTGGGTGATAATAATGGTTGACATGTGATGCAGTCCAAGAATTGGCATGTGCCTTTCTAGAAAGTTTTGATAGAAAGGCAATTCAGTGATGTTTGGGGGTTTTCAAAGTTTACATTATTATGGAATGGGCCGACGATCAAAAGTCACAATATTCGGCCATTATATATGCTGTTTTTAGGTCGAATTAAGTCGTTTAGGATTCTAATTTTATGTTTTTTAGTAACTTTTGATATTGTCATAACTTTGGTTAAGAGTTTTCATTTTTGTTGTCGTTTTCTTTTATTTTACGGTGGGGTTTTTAGGGATTTTAGAATTTTGTTTTCTTTGACAACTTTTTAGGGTTTCGCTATATAAGACGCTCTGCTCTTGTTTTGAGGGGAGTTTTGGTTCACTAGTTTAAATTTCGAGCTTTTATTAAAGTTGTTCCAAATCAACTATGATCGTGCACGAGTAGTTGGGGCAAGGACTTTAACAAAAGCTCAAAATTTACTAAACAAAAAACTCCATCCAAAACAAGAGTAGAGCTTTTATATAGTGAAACCCTAAAAAGTTGTTAAAAGAGCAAAATTCTAATAAGCCTTAAAAACCCTGTATTAGAAACTAGATAAAAAAATAAACGAAAATGCCTCAAGTAAAAATAAAAAGGGAAACTCCTAGCCAAAGTTATGACAATAACAAAGTCACTAAAAAAAATAAATTAGAAGCCTATTCTTGGACAGTGAAATCCCTCAAAAGTTACTGAACTGCTCTTCTATTGAAACTTTTCATTAACTCACATGCCAATTTTTGGATTGCATCAATATGGAAATAAGGCTGAGCGTTTGACTAATTTCATTGGCGTTCAATGATTTTATTTTTTATCTCTGACAAGCTTCATTCGACCATAAATAATGCTACTGTACAATATTGTTTTGATGGTTCTGATGTACAATGTATGCATGATGGACATATCAAAATGTAAGGTATTCCAAATTTCCAATACCATTTTCCTGTCGTTGCGATCTTGCACTTTGTGTTACGAGTCAGTCTTACGACCATTTGTTGGTGATGTTGTCTAGATAATGATAACTACCATGAGCTTATTTGCTCTCTAGGAAAAGTTTCAAACTTTAACTCATATTGGTTAGCTATTTGGAGTCATTGAGAGTTTTACAATTAAAGAGCTGTTTCCCTCACAGGTTGCATGTTGGACCAGTCACATTGGTGTAACTTCATGCCTGAAGTGGGCACCTCGTAGGGCCATGTTTGTTGCTGCTTCCACCGTTCTCACATTTTGGATTCCTGATTTCTCGAAATTGAATTCCCAACAAAGTACTGCTGAACCTGGTGATGGAGTATGAAAAAAAGAGTATCTTCATTCCTTCTGTTTTTTATGATTTATTACTTTCTGTAATTCCATTAGTTCTGGAACTAACGTGATCTATGTTCCAAGTCAGTAGTTTATCTTTAAAAGTATATTGTGAAGTTCCAATATTGCTGAAATGCCTGAAATCTTTTTTTTTTGGATAAAGAAATGCCTGAGTTCTTAGCATTGATAACATTTCAGTCTCAATAAGAAAGCATTTTGAATATATTGTGACTATTTTTTTCTGAAATCCTAGAAACAGTTAGGACAAGCACCAAAAAAAGAAACAATAAGGAAAACATTTGGGTAATAATACATACCTCTGGTAGATATATTTGCTACATTGTTATTTTTCTCTCAATTGTGCTGTAATTGCACACATATCGATGTGTCTAGAGTATACCAACAACTATGTAGCAAATGTATGTATCAAATGTGTGTCACCCAATCACTGCCCACGCTCCAAACAAATATACATCTCCCTTTGCTGCTAATCCAGCCATGTTAAAAGCGTCCTCTCACTGTATTCTCACATACACACAAGCAACAATACTCGTCTTCCTTAAGATAATCCAAAATTGAAGTTTTTCATCTTCCATTAAGAATTCCACTAAAAACCAGGCTGTTCCCTCCTAGTGAGGCCTCCCATTCTATTGAGGATACCACGATCTGAGAAAGGGCCACGACTACGTCTTGCATTTCTGGTCGATTTACTGGGTCTTCACTTAAACACAACCGAGCCATTTCTGCAATCTGAAACAGTGAGATTGATCAGTTGGATGTCTAAAAAATAACTGACATGCTTTAGACTGCTCACACATCAAGACGAAGATACATAAATGCATGATTAATGTGAAGACAATGTAGGCGGCCTTCCTTGCTTGTGGAGACATATAATTCATGCCAGTCTGTTGTATTTTTTCCCTGGGATTCAGGAACTAGGTGAAGATGCACCTTTGTTTTTGGCTAGGAGAAGGTTGTGTCCCTTTGACACATTTACTGGAGCTGAGCCCACTAAACTTCTTGCTATATTGACATGATCAATGATTCTTTCTGTGAATGTCTATTTCCTAGTACTTATTTCCACTTCCAATGTTGGGTCAGGACGATATTTCTTTGTTAGTTGGTGAAGAAGAAAGTCATGGTTTTGATCAAAAAAAAAAAAGGAAGAAAGGCATGCTTTGGTTTATAAGGATCAACTAATTGACACCCTCTTCTGTCCCTTCCTCTCACACATTTCTCAGTCTCAAGTGTGAATGACTCCTAAGTCCTAACACTTAGAAGTTAAGGAATTTTAGCCCTGTAGCTTCTAGTTTATGTTGTGAACTTCTCGAACTGATTTATCTTTCATTCTGACTGTCATCTTTTTAGCACCAGATGATTATCACTTGGAAATGAGGATACTTAGGTGGATGTGTGGTAAAACTCGTAAAAATAGAATAAGAAATACATAAATTCAAAGAAAACTAACAGTGATAAACAGAATTAGGCGAGCAATGAGAATCATGGGATATACACTGAATTGCTAACCTTGTAAACTTCCTCCATTGGGCAGCTTTTTCTGAGGTTACTGTCTATCATGGCTTCCAAAGCATTCTCTGGATCTTCATTTCGAAATATTTCATTCACCTGATCATATAATTTGATTTGTAAGTTTTCTCCCGGAAACAGTAAACAATGATAAACCGAATTGGGCAATGTAAATCCATAGCAAACTACTGTCCGGAGTGTATAAAATAATCGAAAAGAGTGGGAGAATCAGCTTCTTGTCAAGTTTGTTTTTTGGCAATACTTGTGGATATTTGAAGCATAAAGTGGATATGTATCTGTCGGCTATTGTTTAATGAGATTATAACTATGGATATAAGGTCCAAATTTATCGCCCACTGCTCTCTTGAGAAGTAAAAGAGAAAAGAAAATAAAAGAAAAGAGAAAACTGGGTTACAAGAATCATGAATGGACTTCTTGGAATTTTTCTGAAAGGAGGACTAATTTGAGGCTTTGATTGTTGTTTGTTTTTGTTTAGGACTAATCTGAGGCTTGGCAGTAATTTAGGTTCTGTATATGAATCTGCACTGTAGGCTTTGACGATAGTGAATAGGGTCCTTGATATCATAATTAGCTTGATCGTCTACTTAACCAATTCATTTCTGAAATTGTTTTCACTACGGAGCTTCTGACTTAAAACATCACGTTGTTAGGTGATCTTAGAATTAGAAATTCCTGACCCTCTTTAGCCTGCATCATCTTATTACGGGAGCATATATCAGTGCCTGTTATCAGGTATTACTACGCACATCATAAATGACTATTAACCGAGAACAAGGACGCAACATTACTGAGCCTCAGTCTGTTGGTATTTTTTTTTCTGTTAGCATCTTCTATTTCAGAATTTTCTTATTAAGGTATTTTCACAAAACTCCTTGTGAGCGATCGTTTAGACAACCTGATTTCACTCTTAAGGAGAAAGAGACTTACAACTGAGATTAGTGATTTCATCTTGTTTAGGTCCTGCTTGTCACGGATGAGGGCTCGCTTACCAGTTACCAACTCAGCTAGAACCACGCCAAATGCAAAAACATCAGTTTTATAGGTCATATGTAGTTCACGCACAGACCTGTCAGAAGTTAAGTAACATCAGGGATACATTATTGGGCACAATTAATGGTATATACATGCGACTATGGGGAAAAAAAAAGTCATGATAGTGTGGGCATATTGCACTTACTCGGGAGGAAGGTAACCTGGTGTTCCGACAAGACGGGTTGCTAAGAAATCTTCTTCCCCTGTTCTTTCCACAAGCTTTGCCAACCCAAAATCTGCAACCTGGTATTTAAGAGATCTTTAGCCACTCCTATAAATTTGCCATGGAAAGAAATAAACTTTACCAATACCAACCAAGGGATCACATTGGAAAGTGTCAAGCTGGAAACAATAAGCAGCACGATAACAAACTATATAAAACCGACGAGATTTAATCAACATGACGATACTATTCATTGACTGAATTAACTGCAAAATAGTTGAAATGACTTTTGAATGCAAGATAGATTTTTAAAAGAACCGAATGGACAAGCTTTTGGGCTAATGACCCTTTTAGCACACATTTAAGAGTCATTAATATAGCTATCAAAATGACTATTGGATCTTAATCCAAACAATCATAAATGTTATCCATGGTGATTTTTCTCAATCACCATGGTAGAACTACTCGTATACATATAATGGTCGCTGAAGATTTAAATTACTGAATATGTATGTATATTGTATAAAATTTTGGAATAGTAGAATATGAATGCAGATACCTTTGCTCTGAGTCCCTCATCCAGCAGAATGTTGCTTGTCTTTATGTCACGGTGCACATAGCGCGTCTTTGTATGGTCATGAATGTACTCAATCCCCCTTGCAGCATCAAGTGCTATCTGTGCTCTTGCGGTCCATGAGAGAGGCTGGTGCCCTGTCAATTGGAGAAAATATTATCATGTTCTTGATAGTCATTTGAGCACATATTCAGTTAGTCTGTGCTTTCTAGTCATTTGAGCACATATTCAGTTAGTCTATGCTTTCTATCTCCGCACTAAGTCATATGGAGAAATGGTGTTATTTATCCATTTCCTAATTCTATAGTAGCAACAGACCTCTATGATTTTCTCCTTCCCTCTCTACTTCCACGCCTATCTGGAAAATAGTAAATGTCCAAAAAGATTGATAATTATTAGTTGGCACACCTTGCAGTAAAGGGTCGTGAAGGTGATCACTGAGTGATCCATTCTGAACGTATTCATAAACCAAGTACAGATGGTCATCTCCACTTGCATATCCTAGCAACTCAACCTAGAATTCAGTTCTTACAATAAGTAGGTGATTGGTGAGGGTAAAAGAAAGATAACCTTAGTTCTAGTATTTTTGACGGAGAGCTCTCAAGAGATTATTTCTTACCACATTTATGTGATGTATCTTGCATAACACCTTTAGCTCAGCAAAGAATTCCTTTGACTTGCTGGACTTCATCTTCTTTATTGCCACCTCCTGTAAAGGGATTGATTTGGGTGATGATTAAAGTTTTGGATCAACCAACATGAAACCTTAAAATTTTAGAATACATCATACCACACCTTTTCTCCTAATACTCCAAAATACACACAACCATATCCGCCCTCTCCTATTTTCCTTGATTCATTGAAGCCCGCTGTTGCTTCCTCAATTTCTTGTATGCTAAATATTACTGGTTTCTCTGACTCAAATGCTGTCATATCTGCACTAGAAAAACTTCTGTCATCAATTTGGCATAATAAGAAGGCTTTTGACAAATATGATTTCATCAAAGTTTTCTTTAACCATTGTTTGAAGTTGCATGACCTTCTGTATTGTATTGGTTCAGTGAGGAATGACTTCTCTTGCTACTCATGGTCTTTGGGATGTCTTTGGGATTTTCCTCACTGTGCTGCTGGGCTCTCTTTCTCCTCAGAAGGATTATGGTCAGCGTGATCATTGATAACAGCGTCACAGAGCATAGTATGCCGATAATAATTGGCCCTTTGCTCTTTGCTGATATAATTGCAAAGAAAAGACTATTGAAGTTAGATGGTATACTTTCATTTGAATGGGAAGTTCAGACCATAAAACTCTAAAAATGGTCAACTTTGAAATCTATAACTGCAGTCTTCTGTTTGTATGCAATAACTGAAGAACCATGAAAATTGATCATGCGATGCATGTAAGTATGGAACTAAAATGCATTGCGTAGATTTGAGGTTTTGTTGGACATAGATTTGGTTTGCATTTGAAACAAACAGTTTAATTTACTTCCTTTTTTTTTCATTAATTGAATTCAGTATATCTATACTCTTACTTGTTAGTGATCATTATCAGTTGTTAGTGATCATTATCAGTGGAAGTTTGGAGTGGAACCCTACCTCAAATACTACTGATTTGTGTCTCACATTGAATTATGCTTTTATTCATTCATTTGTTTATGTTCATTCATTTTCTTACTCTTAGTTTATTTTAGGTTACTGCTCTGGAATATTTAGTTTACTCTTTAAGTTTAGGAGTCTTTCGTAGTTTAATAATGTTCTTTGGCCATTAGATATGCAAATTTGACATTTCAAACAAATATTTCTTGGGTGAAGCTAATTGCTTAATTATGTGAGCATTTTTTTCTTGCTCCAAAACAAATTTAGATCAAATGGACTCTTTTGATGGTATAGCTATTCTGATTTCTTCTGTATTATACCATTATGTATTTATGTGCCTATTCATAATTGTGTATAACTTTCATGTGCATGTCTCATTGACTTTTTGGATGATTGATATGGTAGTTCTTTTTTCAGTCACTAAAAATAGGTATGGTAGTTGACAACTCGAATTAATTTGGCTCTCAGGATGCTTCTCTAGGATTGCAACTGACCTTGTCAAAAACATAGAAATCTTTCAAGTATGGTAAAAAAGCAACTCCTATCTTATGAGTTACTTCGTTATCTTATGAAAATAACAGTAGATAACTGGATGACAGTTCGTGACATCTGCAGGTTCGAAATGATTTGTTTTGTGATCAATCTGTGATGTATATAGGCTTTAATAGTTTCCTGAGTTTGAGATTAGGAACAAACAACACAAAATCATTAAGAACATGAAGAATTTGAAAGCTAGACTTCTCTGATTGAGTATAGTAGGAAATTTTTGAATTTATACCTTGCTTAGGTGGTCGAATGCCATTCTTCTCCATTGGAATAAACAGTACCCACCCAACTTGAAGATTTCCTGGATTTCGAACCAATCCATATCCTGCGTTCAGGTTTTTAATAGCTTCCAACTGAGCAGGTAGTATATTTGCTATTCCAGATAAAGTATCACTCTCTTGAACTGTATATGTGACCACAATTTGAGAATCTCCTTGCAGACACCCGCATAGTAGATGTATTGGAATCACCTTTCCTGCATCCCATGGTCCATCTTCCGCAGCACTCAAAGCTTGCCCGCTGTAAATATTGGTTGTAACGTCAAAGAAGGTGTCATTAGTGCGGATGCTGTATCTGGTGTCATATATGTATGTGCCGCCGTTCAAATCCTTGCAGCTGCAGGGGACTTCTATGAGGTAATCTTTTCTTGTACCACGATTTTTTTCTGTGATTTGAGATGCATTAACTGAATAAAAGTTCGCGATTTCTTCGACTGTTAGGCCTCTAGATATATGATACAAGTAGGAATTACATGATTGTATTTTGTTAGAATTGGAACAAGCGAGGGGGTATAGGTCGACGGACTTGATAGAGATGTTAGAAAGAGCCGTTGTGAAGTACAGGGTTGTCAGAATGGAAAAGAAGAGTAAGTTTGGAGCTGCCATTAGATTTGGGTATGGGTGTCTGCTTAGAAAAACTGAAACCTTGTTACATGTAGGAGGAGATACAGAGGTCCTTGTCCTTTTTGCTGAACCTTATACATTTGTTTCTTTTGTTGTATTGAAGTTCACTCTTCTCCTAATCCATCATTTTAAATTTAGTAAAATATATATCAATGTCAACATCAAATTAGATTCAAAGTTGAAGCAATCCTTCCAAAGGAGCATAAGAGAGCTCTTTGTCCGTCATTGGAGAAGATCTTGGGTGGCACATATGCCACTTTATGGTACAAATTAATTAGGAAGTAGGGGTGGAGCTACAATTGCAACTCAGTATCTATCAGGTGTGTCAATCTGTCTAAATTCGAATAAGGCTAGCTTGTTTTGACTAGGATCACTTGGACATTGGGTTGTTCAATTGTTCGAATTTTGTCTAAATCTTGAAGCTTTAATTTTGTTTAAAAACTTGTTAGATATCAAAGTCATTAAACCAGTAGAAATATAAATTTGGTACGTAAAAATCTTTCTTGAGCCAATTTCCTTTTCAAATAATAGGTGCCCCCATTGAAAAACATATTCTTCTTTTGGTTTAAAACAAGTGTTTCCACGCTTTGGCACTGCCAAAACCCCCTCCTCTTAAGGGAGACGGCTCTTCCAACTCAATTTTTTTCATTCTCAATATTCGAACTTGAACCTCGCCACTCTTAGTTTTACCAACTAGATGTTGGTTTAGAAACATTATTTCATTGGAGAGGCATTGTTAGTTACG
Source organism: Stephania yunnanensis (assembly GCA_039657365.1). Lineage (NCBI taxonomy): Eukaryota > Viridiplantae > Streptophyta > Magnoliopsida > Ranunculales > Menispermaceae > Stephania > Stephania yunnanensis. Next base: position 4,038,690 of record CM077588.1, on the reverse strand, counting down.
CCTGTATTATTCGGCCGTCTGTTTGGATTTAAGTAGCAAAGCATCTATTCTTAATTTCGTATGGGATCCTCTATGAGTTTGTTGCTAAGCAACAAATTAAGTTTGGCTTTGGTATCTTCTCTCTCTGTTCATAAAATTGTATATTATTTATGGCTAACTAAACTTACTTCCATATCCGTTGTTGTACTAGTTATTAGTATCAATTAGAGAATGAAAGCTGTCCGTGGTTATGAAGACAGACGGTTGGATTCTTTGCAGTCCTAGAATAGAAATTTAGATGTCGTCGTTTGATAATTCTTACATCGAGCTTAAACCCTGTTCATGGGCAAGACTTGGGCAGGGGCCCAATCAAAACTGGGCTTAAAAACTTTATCCCAAGCTCAACTCAAGCTCAAGCCCGACCCACATAAAAATACAAAGCTCAAGAAATCTATGGATATATAAATATTTTAATATTAAAAATATAAAATATAAAATATTTATTCATTTAATGAAGTTTTTATAAACTTTTTCAATATCACGTAGGTGCATTTCTATGCATATATTATATATTCATTTGTTTCGCAAAAAAGATAAGTTGTTTAAATGGTAATCCTACACCACTATTTTTAAAAAATATATTGATATATTAATTTATATTCGGGTTTCGCTTGAGTCGGGTTGAGTTTTATTAAATGATCCAAGCTCAGCCCATTCTAAAGCGGGCTTAACTAAGGCTTTTCTTAAAATAGGTTGTCCAAGTTTGAATATTTGTTCACGAGCATGAGTTGAGGCTCAAACCCATTATCAGATCTCGAGCTACATATTAATATAATATAATTGGTCAAGGAGTTATATGTGAGGTATAGGGATTGACTTACCTAAGCCATGATTTAGGGAGAGATAAGTGTTTTATTTAAAGGTGTTTGGTTTAAATACCCACTTCTTAATATTATAGTCTTTAAAGAACGTTTACAAGATCCTAAGTCACGTTGTGGCGTCGTTTGTTGAGGAGCGTTTCCACACTTCATCCGTAGTTGTGGCCATGTTGTGGCATCGTTTGTTGAGGACCCATTTTTCACAATCAAGCATTGAACCTTCTTTGCTTCCCCAAAAGCACAAACCTTTACACAAGATTTCAACACAAAGGAGAAAGTAAAGCAATTTGGGCTGACATTTATGCACTTCATCTGACTAAACAGAACTAAAGTTCGTCTAAAGTGATCATCATGACGTTCCAAAGGAGCACATTTGGTTCAGGCACTTGATCAAACACTTGGCAGGGCGTAGCAGAGATTGTTGGAATCAGTGAGGTTTTGGGGATATGAATGGATTGTGTTGGAGGCCATGAGTGATTATCTAGTTTTGGGCTTGTTTGAAGACGAGTTTTGGGGATATGAATTGATTGTGTTGGAGGCCATGAGTGATTATCTAGTTTTGGGCTTGTTTGATTTGATTTCTAACATGGCTTATAGTCATTGCTTAGAACCGGATTGGTTGCCACATGTTGATGCCATTATCGATGTGGTTTCCGATGTTCGTGAAGGAGATGAGTTCGTCAAGAAGGAGAGGTTTAAATGAGAGGTAAGATAAACTTTTCACCAACAAGATACATCAAGCTTATCTAAAGACAAAATCCTTTTTTATCTTTAGGTAAACTTGAGTTTGAAGCCTTTGAGAGGACCATTTATTACGGAACATTCGAATTAAACGCCAGCCTTACAATTAATTCTAACCTTACAACACTCGAACCAACAAACCCTAAGTGCTCTTCAAAGCATACCTGATGCTATACATGAGGTCTGGAAAGGTCATACTAAAAAAACAAGGTGGCAAGGTCGTACTACAAAGTAAGGTTTGGGAATGTAAAATTCTCTTAGCCACTTGTGTGTACAAATTTTTGTCAGCATCGATACAATCTCCCAAAAATTATCTCGACGCGGATTTTCGTCAACATAGATAATGTCCAAACTTAACATCCTAATTAAAAAAAAAAAAATATGTTTGAATTTCTTTGGAACATAATTTAAGATATCTACCTAAGTAAAAGACCTAATTACCCTCTATCCCAAACACTAATAATGAATTTAAATTAAGGGTCCCAATTGTTTGATTTAGATACACCGTCGAACTTTTTGTTGATGGACCCTAACATCCTAATTAAAAAAATAATAATTATCGAAGTTTCATTTATCCGATGTGATGAGACTACCAAGTTGTGTTTATGCAAATCCCAACCAAACCGTTTGTCTCGACATATTATGTAAAATTCTCTCGATCCCAATTGAACCGTCTCGATATAATCGAATCATTAACTCTAATACTATATAAAATTCTTTCAACCGCGCTGCATATGTACACAAAAAAATGTAAAACTCCACCACTAATATTGTTTTCAACTTAACCACTTTTAACTCTCAAATGTAAAAACTTCACCTTTTAATAACTCAAAAAACTCACCTTTTAACTCTTAAATATTAAATGTAAAAACTTCACCTTTTAACTCTAAGGCTCTGTTTGGTAAACACAAATTAGCTTATCAACAAGCTAATAAGCTAGTTTATTTTTTGTAGCTTATTTTAAAAATAATCTAGATGATAAGCTCCAATTGAAACGCTCCTCTACGTAGGGTTTAAACCAAAAATTCGTCGTTTGAATTTTTTTTCGCGATTATACCTTTATTTTTTACAGTATTAATAAATTAATGCCCTTGAAAATTAGTGAAAACAAAATACGCAAATACTTAAACAAACTTCGCGAACATTAATAGCCTGAAGTAATTAGAAACCAAATAAGGAATAAATACAAACAAATTTGCTATATGACGTTATGGATTTTCAGGGTTGCTTTTTTTTCTTTGGGAGTTGACTATCTCTCAATGGTTCAGCGTTGTTTTTTTTTTCTTTGTTAATGAAAAAATAGTGATTAATAATTAATTAAATATTATAAAACAAAAAATTTCACTAAAATTAAAAATCATTACACATAAATTTCTTAATTATAAATAATCTTGTTAGATATTTATTACAATTAAAAGTTTTAACAACGTCGAGTATAAAAATATTTTTAGATGTTATAAAAATATTTTTTAATGTATAGTGTTCGAGTGGTAGGCTATTCTACATATTTAAAAAAAAATATTATTCTATAAAAATAAAGAATATTCGCAATAACATTGCTTCTTCTCAATTATGGATGATGCGTTAAATATATGTATAGTTATCCAAGTCGTTTATTGTATTTGATTTACATGCGTTTATTTTTTACGAATTTTTATAAATTAATGTGGAGTTATTTTCATGTAAGCATTTATAAACAACGCATGATTTAGTTTTCTAAATAATATAAATTATTTTATGGTATTAATTTGTATTTTGTAAATAAAATACAGAGTTATTTATAACAATTAATTATATAATTATATAATTAATATACTTAATTGTGTCATATGTCTTTTATTATCATTTTGCATTTATTAACTAATCAATCAGCTATCATTCCAAACAATTTTTAGTTGATCAACTAGATTATCATTTCAGCTACCCGCTAATAGATTATCAACTATCAGTAGATTATCAGCTAGCTTGCCAAACAGAGCCTAACTCAAAAAACTCACCTTTTAACTCACTTCAATTTTATTAAAAGGAAAATCATCACTTATATGCTTCAATTCTTAAATATCTTAAATATCGACTCAAAAAAATTCAGTTTTAAAAGAGAAATCATCACTTATATTCTTCAATTCTTCAATTCGAAGTGAAGTGAGATCCACACCTCAACAGGAATATTACATCGTTATATACAGTTGCTACTAGCCTCGTGCCTCATAAACCATTTTAATAGAGTTTTTTTCAATACAATCTCACAAGGACGAAGAAACCGTTTTTACTGTTACTCACAAGCTAACAAGGAGCAAAAGTTATCCAAAGGTCTTGAAAACCAACTTCACTTTCAACGGGAACGGGAGCTGGGAGCCGAACCAGCAACCTCCCCCACCCACGAGGGGACCTCCCCAACCATTGCCCGTTGCCTTTTGACAAATGCAGAAGAAAAATAAATATGTTTGGGTTCCCAAAACAAGTGATCGGCATGCTAAGCCAATAATTAATTATGTTTGTTGTATCTATTTTTTAAAAAAGAAAAAATCAACTAGGATTTTTAAAAAATAAATAAAGCGTTAAAAATACGCCTGTAGTGTTGTTTACATGCATGCATTCCACGTGGAAACCATGCATCCACATTTTAAGCTATGACCACGTAACAGACGCAAATAGACTGGACTAGAAGCATACACAATATTACACACGCATGTATAGAGGGACCTTTGACCGAATCAAATCTCTACATCAAAAGATGAATGCACAGGCCAGCAATAGCATCCACATCCACCATGAAATCAAATTTTATTCTTCTTCAAATTAAACTAATTATTACAACCAAACCATAATTAAGATTCAAGAACCAAAGCAATTGATCAACTAAACAAGCCCAAATAACCACAACAGTCTCACCCTCCAAAACCCTAAAACATAAAATAAAACCAAAACCACCTCCATACCTTACCCATGCTATATACCATATAGTATATATATACTATATATATTATATATACCACCACCACCACCACCTCCACACGAAAACTCATCAAAATAACAACATAAATTATTAACCAAACATATGTAGACTTCCCAGCAAATGCATGCATGCATGCATGCATGAATGATGTAGACATCCATGCACATCACCATATATCATATATAGCTAGACATCTATGTCTGAGCCCTAGACTGGACCTGCTGGCCGGCCTTCTCCGTCTTCTGGCCGGCCTGCTGCGCCGCCTCCTGTATCCTCCTCTTGGCCTGCTCCATCTGCTCCTTGGCCGTCCCCCTCACCTGCCTCAGCTGATTAAACAGCCAAGTCAGCGACGACAACGCCGTAATCCCCAACGCCCCCGACGCCAAGAATCCCGTCACCGCCAACGCCACCGTTATCGCCGCAGGCACAAGCACCGGGCTGAATATCACAAACAGCGGCGTCGTCACCGCCAACCCTATCACTGTCCCCGCCAGCGTAAGCCCGGCGAGGGTCAGCAGTATCCCTCCGATAGGAAACAAGGTCACCACCGCCAGCACTTGCGAGGTTGATGGACCCTTTTCGGGCAACAAGCTCTTCAGGCCCTCACTGGGCCTTTGTTGCAGTGCTTGGTGTTCAGCCATTCTTCTTCTTATTGTTGTTGTTGATAGTTATGAATGAATGATGGATAGATAGATAGATAGTTTGTGAGGGTTTGATGGAGAGAGTGATGAGTGAATGGACGGATTTAAAGAGAGAGAGGAGAGTGACACGTGGGGGTGTGGGAGGGACACTTGGAGGGTTGGTGGGGCTCGTTGGCTTGCATGGCAAACAAGTCTTTTCCCTTTTATGAATGAAGTTCGAGAGGATATGTAAGGAACCTAGTGCCGTATTTTTGTTGTTTTTGTTGCATTTGTTGCATGGCAAACAAGTCTTTTCCCTTTTTATGAATGAAGTTCGAGAGGATATGTAAGGAAGCTAGTGTCGTGTTTTTGTTGTGTTTGTTGTTTTTCTAAGGATGAATATGTTTTGGGGACTGCCATTCGATGTGCATGGAGATTTGGGTGAAGAGTGTCGCAATGTGTACGATGTGGTTGATAATATTGGCACGCATTTCTAAGAATAAGCTTTAATTTGAAATTTTGAATATTAAACGTTACATGCTCATTTTAATGAATAATATACACACGTTGCAATATGAACACGTACCAATTAACACGCTCCCTGATCATTGACAAAGTGTTTTTGCATGTGTTGTACGCAGTGTATGGCCTTAAAAAAATAAAAAAACAATGTGTATGCATGGACCTTGATGGGTTTTATCAGTGCAGCCCATTTAGTGAATTAAATTACTTTAGGCCCAACTTTATGTAAGATTAAAGTGTCGGATCTTTTACTTTTGTAAAGTTCCTTTTACCAGCCTGTTGGGTGTCCAGTCAGTCTGCCCAAACCTGTCTTTCAATGTATTTGTCAACTCAGGCCCAACGCAGATCGATTTATTGAGAACTTTTGAATTTTTTTTAAAGTTTATTAATTGAATATATATATATATATATAACCCAAAATAAAGTTTGAACCTTGAAAAGTGTGTTGTGCATTTATTACCACTTATTAACTCCTAAATTATTATGTTGGTATTTTTTTTTAGGTTCGATTTTGGAAAATTATAAAACCAAATATATATATATATATATATATATATAAAATGAGTTGTGCATTTAATTGAGTTGAAACTTGTTAGAAATATATATATTGTGAATTGAGTTGAAACTTGTTAGAAACTAGAGAAGGAAAATAGAAGACTAAGAACTTGTACTATTACAAACTACTGCTACAAAAGAAAAGAGAAGAAATGAGAGAGTTGACATGAAAAGTTTTTCATTCAACTTGATATGTTTCTATAACGAGGTTAGCACCCTTTAAATAGGTCATTTGGTGATGATGATAAATGTACTTAGACAAGTAACATTGTTTATCTTATAACTTTAGTTAATAAAATTGAGATTTTCATTTGTTGTTTTATTATAAGTGATTGCATGTTTACCTTATAGTTAGATCTATGAGTATTTGTTGAAATATCATAAATGTTCATAGCCGGTCATTATACTGAGAACTATAATGAATTAAGACTAGTGTGAATCTTGATTGATGGTCATGTGATGATCGATCATGTGTATAGGGATACAAATCAAGATCATAAGTACTTGTTAGGGAACAAGGTATTAGACCCCGCTATGAGATTACCACATGAATTAATTAAGTCATAAGTGTTACTTATGGTAGGTATATCATTGAGTCCTTCGACATGAGATTACCATAAACTTCAATATTAGGGGCATGATAATTTGACACAATCAAACATTGTCTTTAACCAGACGATTACAAAGATTATGATGAATTTTCACGTGAATAATATGTGAAGGTGTGTATTCAAGATAAAATTTGTCCATTTCGTATATATAGAGATGTCAGTGGATCCCTTGATATGTTGGACTGTTAAATGGTCAAGTCTAAGTGAATTGATATGACTAATGTCATTTAGATGTTTTAAGTATACCCGAAGATCGAGACTAGTACGATTGAACATTAAGAGTGACTTTCCTTGCCTTATGTTATATCAAAGATATCACACGACAAAATGATATGATATATGTTATTAATTAGGTTGTATCGATTTTGATATTCATGATAATTTGATAGTCATAATGTCTTGCTAAAGAGCGCTTTATGACTTGTGTACCAAAATATTTTTGATTCACTGTCAATGTCGCATGAACCTATTAGATCGCACAAAAAGAATGGATTTGCGCACTTTCAATTGGTTCATGACATAAAAACCCTTATAATTTGTAATATAATCACTTATTAAAAAAGACATACGTGTTATTTACTTAAACTGGTTAAATACAATAGTTGTATTATGAATATGATTTTAAGTGGGGTTTATCTATATATATAAATAGAGGTTGAAACTCTAAAATGAAAATCTAAAAAGAAATAAGATTTTCATTTTTGCAGAATTCCGAGTTCTCTAGATTTTGGGAGAGAAAGAAAAAACGTTTTCAATCTCTCTTGGGGCTAGCACTCCAAATTGTGGTTACCCTTCATGTGCGGGTTTTTGATAGAGGACGCACACTTGAACGTTTTAGAAATCGAACAATCATATAAGAAATCGCAGATTAAAGTATGATTTACTTTTGTAGATCGAGTTTAATAAAACTTATTTTCGATCATGTTGGGGTTTTTCAAAACTTTTTTGAATTTTTCACTGCATATGAACCCTAAAACCCATCATGTCATATAACACATTACAAGTAATTTAACAATACATTGAAAAGTTGGTATACGTTTGAAATGGTTACAAGTAACATGGCAATATATAGACAAGTGAGTGCACTATTACTGAGAAATACAAGTTACATGACTACACTATATGTTGCAATTGGTGTATGCATAGTCATCCATACTTCACAACACTTCTCCTTGGATGATGCTTGCTTAGAGAATGTGCCTCGTTAGAAATTCTACTGAGAAAAATCATATGGGAAAAAATTCGATAAAAGAAAAAGAATACACTGTTCTCATATATCTTAAAATGAGTATAATATTGTTAGAATTGTCTCATTAAAAACTTTGCTAGGAAGATCCAGTGGGATAAACCATTACAAAGGGGAAAAAAATGTTATACACTAATCAATAACTCCTCCTCATATGGACATCGGTGAAACTTATTATGTTTCTTTGCTTGCAATGTCCTTAAGTTTACGCAAGTCAATACCATATGTAAGCCTCTTAAATGTTGTAGTTGGTAAGGTTTTTGTAAATAAATCAGTAAGATTATCACTTGACTAGATTTGCTTGAAGTCAATTACACCATTTTTTCGAAGCTCATGTGCATAAAAGAATTTTAGTGAAATTTGTTTTGTTTTGTCCCATTTTATCTATCATTCACTTAATTGTGTAATACATGTTGCATTATCTTCATATAATATGGTTGAAGAATCTTTTATTGAAGATAATCTACATGATTTTTGAATATGTTTAATCATGTTTTCAACTCAACCATATGCATTCACGATTTGCTTCATGAATTGCAAGTACTTTTGAATGATTGGATGAAGTAGCAACCATAGTTTGATTTACTGACTTCCACGATATAGTGATATCATTACATGTGAATACATACCTCGTTTGTGAACGTGCCTTATGGGATCGGATAAAAATCCAACATCAGTATAACCTTGGAGATTTAGTTTTACTCCTCTCAAATAAAACAAACTCATGACACTTGTTCCTTAAGATAATGAAAAACATGTTTAACACCATTTCAATGTCTTCAAATAGGTGAAGAGTTGTATCTTGCAAGTAAAGTTAAAAGCAAAAGTAATGTCACGTCTTGCACAATTTGCAAAATACATAAGTGCACCAATCACACTTTAATATGATACCTCCGGATCAAGTGGCTCTTCATTACTTTCATGAGGTCGAAATAAATCCTTATCCACTTTAAGTGGTCTGATAACCATTAGAGTGCTTAATGGATGTGTCTTGTCCATATAAAATCTTTTTAATATTTTTTCAATATAATTTGATTGATGGACAATTACCCCACTTGAAACCTGCTCAATTTGCAAACCAAGACAAAGTTTTGTTTTTCCAAGTTCTTTCATCTCAAATTCTTTTTCAAGTATTCGGATGTTCTAACGATTTCATCGTGGTTTTCCATTATATTTAATCATCAACATATACAACAATAATCATAAATCATGTTGATGATATTTTAATGAAGACATTTGAGTGGATTATTTACATATCTTTCTTTAAGTAAACAATCACTAAGGTGTTTATATCACGTTCATCCGTATTGTTTCGATCCGTACAAAGACCTTTATAATTTTATAGAATGCATGTTATGAGGTTTACATTTTACTTTCTTTAAATATTTCAAATCCTTTAGGGATTCTCAAATACACTACAAAAATGTACCGAATCAGCGATAGACAAACCCGTCGCTGATCCGATACGGCCCGTCACTATTTTCCTCGTCGCTAAACGATCAGCGATGAGTTCTTGACGCGCGCCGAACGCGTCAATAGAGTAAAGTTCCTAAACCAACTATTTTTTAGAATAATGACAAATGGTCGATCCCACAGAGATTGATAGTCTTTCTTATGTTAAAAACAAAAAAAAGAAAAGAAAATCAGGGGTTTTAAATTGAATAAATATTAATTTAACTAAATAATATAACTAAACTAAATAAATAAAATAACTAAACTAATTTTGAAAACAATTAATCAATACCTAAGTAACACGTAAGTCTACAGTTCCACAAATCAGGATCAAGATTCAATGACAATCATGGTCTTCAATCTTTCCCAAAAAGTTATTAATTTATATTCTCTTAGATTAGCTATAGAAAATCGACATCCACTAGAAATTCCTCATCCCCCTAATCTCGATAGCCAGGACGTCCGCCACTAACTACTTCCCTAATTAATGTATAACCCTAGACATCCGCCAATCGGGTTTAACATACTAACCGCAATAATATGGATATGTGGGAACACTAAACCTAAATAATCGGATCGCGTCCGCTCCCGATTTAACCTAGATTCAATTATTGCACAATCAAGAATCGAAAGGGTTTGACGGCAAACGAGTGAGTGTTTGTCACTTTATTGGTCCAAAAACACAATTACACGAATACTAATAGTCCAAATAACTATAGATTGTTCACCTAAAAGCATGCATCAGCCGTATACATACCCTAGATTTAAACCATAATCCTTAAAATCAACAACGATGAAATAGGAGAATTTAAACTAGTTAAATAATAAAATAAAAGATCTCACTTAATATGCCATGAATCCATGATCCCTACTTGTTTTCACTCCGACCTAGGCAATGAGTTGATTAGTCGAACATCCTCGTCGAAGAAAGTCGATAAGAAAACAATAATAGTGTGACGACCCCAACTACAAATAAGGGCACTGCCCGGCCTAATCCCTTAATTAAGCCCTAATCTCCCCTATTAGACCTAACAAGGAATTAGTCAGCCTTATTTAAACACCTACACACCTACCATTTATGATACCACCTACAGTTAACTGAGATTCAAAGTTTTCTGGTTACCGAAGGTTCGTGAAGGATTTTTCGAAGATCGCTTCACCGATGACCAAGTTGACCCAAAAAGATGTGAAGTTTCAGTGGTCAGAGGAATGCGAGGAGTCATTTGCTCACCTGAAGAACTTGTTGACTATCGCACCAGTGTTGATATTTCCAGAGGTTGGAAAGGGTTTCATGGTGTACACATATGTTTCTCGAATGAGTTTAGGTTGTGTATTGATGTAAGAGAAGGATACGGTGGCCTACGCATCAAGATAGCTGAAGATACATGAGAAGAACTACCCAACTCATGACTTAGAGTTGGCGGCGACAATGTTTGCTCTGAAGATATGGAGACATTATCTGTATGAAGAGAAGTTCACACTCTATACTGGCCATTAGAGTTTGAAATATCACTGGAATACCATCCAGGAAAAGGAAATGTCGTTGCTGATGCGGTGAGTAGAATTTCGACTGGAGATGCTGAGACTATTCGATGTCATATAACGCAGGAGTGTGGTTTACTCGAGGCGGCGGTGAAGCTGAGTCAGTCAGATATTGCTAATGACATGAAGGTACTGATTTGTGCTCAGGTGAGACTTCAGGCAATGTCAGGCGAGACTTCAGGCAGTGTCGACTCAGAGAGTGTCGGGGGATCAGAAAATTAACATTCTATATTCGAGATTCAATGAGTTAGCTCAAAGTCCTGAGTGTACTGTCTGGACAAAGACAACAGATCAGTGTCTTAGATTTCGAGGCAGATTGTGGATACCGACAGTGGGAGAGCTGAGAGATGAGATTCTTTAGGATTCACATCGTTCCTGGTTCACTATTCATCCGATAAGGACCAAAATGTATTATGATATGAAAAGACATTTTTGGTGGTCTGGAATGAAAGAGGACATATCAGAATATATCAAGAACTGTGGGATCTGCCAGCAGGTGAATGCAGAGCATCGTAGACCTGGAGGATTACTACAGTCGCTTCCCATTCCACGATGGAAGTGGGAAGATATAGCCATGGATTTCATTCGAGGATTGCCGAGGACTGTTTATAAACATGATTCCATCTAGGCGATTGTGGATAGATTGACGAACTCTCCTACACCTTTGCAGACTATTGTGGGTAGACCTCCTGTACCACCACCAGTCAGACCTGCATTGCCAGCTCCTACTACGTCTACTTTACTAGCACCACCAGCTCCACGTCAGCAGCACGGTGGTAGAGGCAGAGGTAGAGGACGAGGACGAGACAGCTCCAGACCAGGGCAGAGACATGCATCTACACAGGCCCAGGATCCGGAGCAGGGTCAGCCGAGAGCAATCACTTTTTATCGATGTGGTCAGGTGGGACATATCAGTCGAGAGTGTCCACAGCCAGCGACAATGATTCCACCACAGCGTCGAGAGTTCGTCCATACAATTGCACAGCCTGACGCAGACATTGCACGAAAACTTATTGAGGGTATGGTTTCCATTTGTGGTCATTAAGCTTATGTTTTATTTGATTCGGGTTCTATAGTTTCTTTCATTTCTGGTCGCATGGTCAGCATGTTAGGGTTGAAACTAGTTAGTGTCGAAATCCATTTAATTTTGAGTACGACAGCCGAAGATAGAGTGTAACCTAATTCTCTGGTGGAGAGATGTCCAGTAGAGATCGACAGGGTCGAGTTACCTCAACAAATATAACATTTACCTCGGCCACCGTGCCTCGGTAGTGACACGTATATCGCTGCGGGTCCCACGTCACGGGTCATTTTGTCCTGATTAACGAATTAAACATGTATTAATTATTGGTCGTGACAATACTTCCCAACTAATGGGAAGTTTGCCCTCGAACTTAAAACTAAACGAATTTAAAAATGTACCTGACTCGAAGAGGTACGGAAATCTGTCTCGCATATAGTCTTCCTGTTCCCAAGTGAGTTCTGAATCTCCATGAAACTGCCACTTGACTAACACCTTCGGGATAGACTTGTTTCTTAACTGTTGTACCCTTCGGTCAAGAATCTACACTGGTTGCTCTTCATATGAGATATCCTCACTCAAATCAATCTGACTCAAATCCACTGTCGGTCTCTCACCTGCTTTTGGCCTAGCTAGTCGAAGCATCGATATATGAAACACCAGATGAATTTCCGACATCTGTGGAGGTAACTCTAACTCATATGCAACCTTTCCAACTCGTTTCTTGATCTTGAAAGGCCCGATGAATCTCGGTGCTAATTTGCCTTTCAAACCAAATCGATGATGACCCTTACGATGGGAAACCTTTAGATACACTAAAGCTCCCTCATCGTACGTGAGATCGCTACGATACATGTCTGCATACTTCTTTTGCCTCTCTTGGGCTCCCTTTAACTTCTGGCGAATCTCTCTTACCTTTTCTGTATGATCGACAAAAATTTCAGGCCCTAACAAATTCTGATTTTCTGGCTCAGCCCTACAAGATGGTGAGCGACACGGTCTGCCATATAACGTCTCAAATAGCGCTATTTCAATGCTCGCCTGATAACTGTTGTTGTATGCGAATTCACACAATGGTAAATACTCTTCCCATGATCCGCCAAACTCAAGTACACACGCCCTGAGCATATATTTGAGAGTTTGTATCAACCTCTCAGTTTGCCCATCAGTTTGATGGTGAAAGGCAGTGCTAAACTATAAGCATGTACCATATTGCTCCTGCATACTCCGCCACATCCTGGACGTATACATAACATCTCTGTCTGACGTAATAGTCAAAGGTACTCCATGCAGCCTAATAATCTCTTTCTCGAACAATACACTACATAAAATAAAAAAAGATATAAGCTAGCGGTGGCAAAATGTCCACGTCACTCAAATTATGTATATATATAGGTCTCTCCAGATGAAAAAAAAACAAACACACACAAAACACACAACAGAGAGGCCGAACATAGGAGGAGGAAGAGAGAATAAAGCCCAATACGAAGAAGAAGGAGAGAGACCGGGTGAGAGAGAAAGATAGACCGAGAAAGAGAGCGAGCTCCAAGGTGAGTTGTTGATTTCTGGAATTCGATGCGTTGTTAGGGATGGACTGGCTAGCATCATATCATGCTCATATCGACTGTTTTGTAAAAACAGTGATATTTGAGATTCTAGGGCGTCTAGTGTTCATATATAACGATAGTACACTGAGAACCGAGAGCACTCGAGGTCGACTCGCGACTAGTGGGGAGATGGAGACTTTGGTATCGATATATACCGTTGCAGAGAGTCATGAACCGAAACTTGCAGAGATTTCAATTGTGTGGGAGTTTTCGGATGTGTTTCCGGATGTGTTTCCGGAAGACTTACCTGGATTACCACCACCGAGGGAGATTGATTTCATTATTGAGTTGGTGCCAGGGACGAAACCGATATCTATACCACCATACTGCATGGCTCCACGAGAGTTGGAAGAATTAAGGAAACAATTGCAAGAATTGAGCAAGAAGGGATTCATCACACCTTTGATATCACCATGGGGAACACCGGTCCTGTTTGTGAAGAAGAAAGACGATACTTTGAGACTGTGTATTGATTACAGACAATTGAATAAGGTCACAGTCAAGAACAAGTATCCATTACCGCGTATTGACGACTTATTCGATCAGCTGAGAGGAACAGAGTTTTTCTCCAAGATAGACTTACGATCAGGGTATCATCAGCCGAGGATCAGGGAAGATGATAGATACATAACAGCGTTTAGTACGAGGTATGGACACTATCAGTTCACAGTCATGCCGTTTGGTTTGACTAATGCTCCTGTCTCGTGAGCAAGTGTACGCTCGAATATCTCTCCCAGTGTCCTGACACCTGAACTGACCACATAAAACCCAATATCTGGCCTCAGTCCATCGCCAAAATGATATACATCATCAGCATCCTTCTTCACAAGTTCTTCGGCAAACAGCCTCAAATAGCCGTATCTGTCTCGGTATCTCATCACTGTCTCGTCGGCTCCCTGTCTCAAGTTCGTGAACTCCTTCCTCAACCGTTTCATCACCGCAAGTGGGAAGTACTGCTAATAGAACTTAGTCTTGAAGGCATCCCAAGACTCAAACTCTCCCTCAGCAGCTATCGTCGCACGCCACCACACATCGACATCTCGCTGCAAGGTGTACGACGAGATCTCCGCTCTGAGTCTATCATCAATCTGCAAGACTCTATGTAACTTCTCCTGCGACAAGACCCACTTCTCCACCTTCTCAAAATCTTTCTCACCGTCGAAGTATACAGGTTTCAGTCTGATGAAATCTTTGACCAGCTGAACTATCACTATCGAACTAGCTGTTGGGGGTGTGGAAGATGGTGTCGGCACTGTCTCCACTGCTAGAGTTGCTATCATCGGTGTCGCAGGTACAGTCGGCACTACGATCGGTCCTGTAGTCGTCGTAGAACCTCCTATCTGAGCTGGAGGTGCTAGTGGGGCAAAGCGAGAAGTCATCAATGCAATGAAATCCGCCAGCTGCTGACCCCGAGCAGGTACTCGATCTGAAAGCCTCTGGAAATCCTCTACTGATGGTATCGAAGGTTGGCTGCTGCTCGCACCGACATCACCTCTATCATGTGATTCTGCCATCTCTGACTGCAAATGGAGAACGAACGCGAATAAGCTACTACGTGGATAACGCGTATATACACATAACAGAATTAACATGTATATAAATATATCAAATCCCCAACTCACTTTCACTCACTTCCCAACTAATAGTTTCTAAGCGAGGATCATCTGGTTTTCCACATCTAATTAAAGTTTTCTAACTTCTATAATTTTTTTTTCTTTTAGTTGTTTCTAACTGAACAATGTAGGTCGTTCACTACATATTGTAGCTGTGGTATCGTAACAAATAGTCGGTGATAAAAAATAATAAAACATAAGTTCCGAATATATAAAACTACTAAAAATTGATATCGGGATGTGAGAGAAACTAATTTTGGGGGTTGAGGAGGTGACTCGTGCGCCGCGGAGCACCGTATGGCTGTTTTGGCTAAAAAACTGGTGTCTGCCACATTTGTAGCCTATTGGCTCGCTTCTTACTGGAGCACTGACGTGGTAGCTTCTGATTGGAGAAGACCCCTGCTGATGACGTGCTGGTGTACTGAGAAATCGACATGTGGCGCACAGGAGGCGGAGAAGAAAGCTCGCGCATAATCGACAAAGATGTGGGAGATGGTGCTGACGAGCATCCTGAGGCAAATTGAAGAGCTGTTGAACGAATGAAATGCTGTTGGTTTGTGACATGGCTGCAAACGCTGATGTGGCAACATGGGATTGGCAAAGAGCTAATGAGTGATATGCTTGGAGAGGGTGAGAACGACCACGTGGCAGTTGCTGAAACGTGATGTTGGTTGCTCCTGTGATGGAGAATCGCTGACGTGGCAGCATGTGATTGGTTGAGAGAAGAGATGCGCTGACGTGGCAACTTCTAATTGGTTGAAATATGTTGTCTCCTATTCTACCCCCCGCGCAACACGTAACTCGAGGCAAACTATCCGACATCCGATCATTGCATCTAAATACTCCATTTTGAGTATTCTTCTACCACGAATTCAATTGCGCATTTCGTTTCACCTGAAAATAATAAATAAATATAATTAAATATATATTTTAGAGACTTCTCATAATTAAATATACTAAAATAAAGTACTAAATAACTATAAATACCGACTTATTAGTTGTTAGGATTATCGACGTGGTGTCGTTGCTAACCTTGTCGCCACAACCCGTTACTAAATTGGCCACGTGTTTTGGTCCAAACCAATTTTGTGCCACGTCATGTGTTTGGCAACGAGGGCTCGTCGCTAAATCCCATCGCCATTCGTCCACGTGATCAACCACGTGGATGACAATTGGCGACAGGAAGACGCGCTAATAATTTTAAAAGTTTTTTTCGATTTTTTGATATTCAAAATATTTAAAATAGTTAATATTATTAAAAGTAATATAAAAACTAATAATTTTTAATTTAAGATTTTATAAAATATTTTTAATTTGATTGAAATTAATATTAAAATGAACTATTTTTAAAATAATAGTATTTATTTTTTTAAAATTAAAGAATTATTTTTAAAATTTATTAAAAAAATCTCAATTATGAAAAGAACATATTTTAGTTTTATCAAAAGGATAATTGTGATTTTAAACATTTTAAAACAAGTTAATTATTAAAAATTATTATATTTTTCTGCTTAATAAAAAACAATTCATATGGAATAAAAATTATGAAAATAAATATAAACAAATTAAACTAAATAATTGAAGTAAATAAAGAACTAAACAAAATAAATATAACAAAAAAACTTACAAGTATAAAATGTACAAAACAAGATGAAAAGTATGTGTGAGTGCCAAATATAAAATCCTAATTGTATATATTAGTGACAACTCAATTGTCGGGATCGTCGTCGATTTCTGAGTTATCAGGAACATCTCTTGGAGGCGTGAATGAAATCTAAGTCTGTCCATTAGAGCTTGCTCTATGCGACCTAACTGTTCCTACACCTCTTGCAACTCATCACGGTTTAAAGTGCTATCCCGCATAATCCGAAGAATATTTTTCTGCATCTCCTTGATGTCCCTCCTCAACAGCTCAATAGGCTCATCTTGAGCAGAAATAGGCCAAGAAGATCTAGCAACATTACCAACTCCGGCTCCAGCTCCAGCATGTCTACGCTGCGACCCCGATGGTGTCCACCCTAATACATATGTCCGTCATTTATCGTCACGCTCCATAACATATAAATATAACTCGGTCTCATCAATCGGGTGTCGGCTGCGACTGTGTGAGCTCAATGCTTCTGCTCATAATCGCCGTATAAATTAAGAATTAAAAAAATTACAAGTCATATATACAAGTCATTAATACCTATCATTAACTAACCAAACAAAATTTAAAAACAAAACTATTTTCTTACGACAATCTTCTTTACTTTTTTATCAAGGAAAGTTACGCCGTATGCACTGCTACCCCTATACCGAGTCCCCATGTCTCCGTTCTCCGATTCTTGCTTGCTCGCTCCGACTTCTTTTTGAATTCAGGGGTGGACCGCATCTTCTTATAGTGTTCGAAGATCTCGGTAGATACATGTGCCGACTTTTTATCTTTATGACACATCTTGCTAATGAAATCGGCGTACCGAGTGGCAATCTGCCTATCGTACGCCTCTCTAATAGCTCCGCCATCCGATGGCTCCCTATCGAATGAAAGCTATACTGTAACGGCCCGCTCTAATTAATCCCAATTAACTTACAAATTTCAGATTAAGACCCTAAGCTCAGACCCACGTGGACGTCGCAGAAAAGTCCAGGGCATGCCTAACGAGGTAAAAATTTGTTATTTTTGTGTGTGAGTGTTTACTTAATTTACTAATATTAAATAATTAGCGTCGCATTATTTGATATTTTATTGGTCGCGTTGTGCACGTGTAGTGACGAGAGTGTGCGACGTCGCGGTGTGCGCGTAACGCGGGCGTACGGGGTAGTTTGAGATTTAGCTACGAAGATTCCCGAATGTCGACCAGGGTTCTCTGTCATGCTACACTCGTGTCCAAATTCGACTTCTTAACGACTTATTTTCATGCGATTATTTTATTTTTGTCCCTTATTTAAATTTCATGAATTGTAGCCGTTTTATTGGAATTCGTGAATATTAGCTACCGTTCTTTGTGATTTACTCACCTGGGATTTGTCATTATTTTTGGTGACAAATCGCAGATCCTGCGACAAGCCGAGGCAAAGGAGTCTTAGGCGACAACGTCTAAGTAGGGAGAGGCCGCCACTTTTTACGTAGGTAGTTGTATGTATCTATTAACTACTTTATGATATTTTAGGAGGACTTGTATACCCGATACATGCATATGCTCACTTTTTGTACTTTTGTCGCTTTTGATATACATGGTATCTAATACCGGGTTTCCACACTGTAGGGTTGTTCATAAAAATGCAAACTTTTCACTTTTACGATATATGCATGCCTTAAGACTTCCGCATCAATGTATGATTTATATTAAATTACTAAATCATAAATAACTTAATAATTCATAAAATATCCATAATTACTAAGTTAAAGGCGAATAAGTTACGTACAAGGGTTTAGGTCGCGGAAAGTCAAAATAAGTGTGTGGTGACGTGGCATGCTTGGTGACGTGTCTGGCGACTTGGCGGTACCCGGTTTGCCTTGGAATTTAGGGTCGTCACAGTTGGTATCAGAGCTTAGGTTCAGGTGAATCTAGGGGAAAGTCTTGAAAATCTCATGGCTCATGATATTGTGATACCAACGTCACAGTTGGTATCAGAGCTTAGGTTCAGGCGAACATAGGGGAAAATGTAATACAACCGAATAAAACTTAACAACAAACATTAGATGTGGAAACCCGAAGATCCTAACTTAGAACTTTAGTTGGGAAGCGAACATGGGACGGGTAGTGTCAAGGCTTATACGTTATATATTTTGATTTGTAATAGTATATATGCGTATACGAGACTGATACAAGCCTTCGCTGTTGCAGATACGACATGGACGGACAACCGACTCCACCTTCGGAGGATGGTGGATAGACGAGTGGTACTACGCCTATCACGACTGATCAGAGTGTACTTAATCGGATTACGACACACGATAGACAGTTCGAGCAGGTGATGGCCTTGCTCCGTGCTTAGACAACGGCAATCGCGACGCTTACCGCCACCATCACACCGAGCACCATTGAGCCGGCAACCGCGCCGATTGTTCAGGGTACGCCAGTCACTGCAATTATGGCAGAGACTACCACACCGACATTTACACAAGCAGTGACACTGACACATGCTCCACAAGAAATCACATTTGAGGCTTCCCAGTCAATTGAAGCTAAGCTGACGAAGTAGTTTGTGAGATTTCAACCGGGATATTTCACTGGAAGCGGAGACCCGGAGGCAGCTGCGAGATGGCTTCTTGCACACGAGAAATTACATAATCTTTTGAGGATTCACGATAGTATTCGCGCCAGGATATCTGGATATATGCTCCGAGGAGAGGCCGGAGTTTGGTGGACCGCTCATACCGAGACTCATGGAGAGCCGACTACTTGGGCCGGGTTCAGACAGGCCTTTTATGACCAGTACATACAGAGGGAGACACAGTTATGTCTGAGACAAGAGTTTTTGTGTCTTAGGTAGGGTAATCGTACAGTGGTCCAGTACATGGATAGGTTTCACAACTTATTACAATTCACTGGGGATTTGGCCTCTACAGATCGCGATCAGGTTCACTACCTTGGAGTCGGGCTTAGAGATGAGATTGCAAGCGCAGTAGTATCAGGCGGAGCTCGTACACTGCAGGAGATCTACGAGAGGGCCTTAGCCCACGAGACATATCTTATCTTTCGTGCCGCGATGCCCATGCCACAGTTGGCATCGGGGTCGTCCCAGCAAGGCACCAGGTCTGACAGGAAAGGGAAAAAGATCATCGATCACAGAGATAGGAAAGGACAGAGGCCCAAACATAAGGATCGCCAGGCGGTCACTTCTCATGCGATAGTACCTGCGCAGTCAGCACATTTGTCAAGTAGTGGTTATGCACCGCGGTCGGGGCAAAGACCGACCTAGGATCAGGGAGGCAGGGACCGATGACAGTATGGTCAGAGTCAAGGCCAGAGGTCAGACAGAGGTCAGGGCCAGGGGTCAGGACACATGCATCTTACTTGTTTCAAATGCAGACAGCCTGGACACATTAAGAAAGAATGTCCGATGGCTTCAGTAGCACCGATTGCAGCACCACCAGTTCAAGCCAGGGAGCGGGTGCATGCTGTAGCACAGCCAGACCGCGAGGCTACCAGACAGCTCGTCGAGGGTATGATTTCTATTTGCAATCGTTTTATGCATACACTTATTGATCCTGGTTCCACAATATCATTTATTTCTGGACGTATGGTTGATGAGTTAGGGTTAACACCGATTACAGTTAGTACACTCGTGATTCTCAGCACAACAGCTGGGGAGAAGGTTTACCCTAACATGATTTGTGAGGGTTGCACGATAGAGATCTCCGGACACCAATTCCCTATCGACCTCCGCGTTCTATAGTTCTTAGAGTTCGATGCACTTTTGGGCATGGATTGGCTAGCGTCATATCACGCCCAAGTGGATTGTTTCCGTAAGATAGTGACTTTTCAGATCCCCGACATACCGGAGTTCACTTTCACGGGTGATGCAAGTATACTACCGACCACCAGGGGTAGATTGGCTACGACCTTAGAGATGGAAGTATTTGCAGGAATAGTAGAGTCAACCGAGACCCCAGAGGTTAGACTTGAGGATGTCCCAGTTGTCAGTGAATTTCCCAATGATTTCCCGGAGGATCTACCAGGATTGCCCCCACACAGAGAGATTGAGTTCATTATTGAGCTAGTACCAGGTACACAGCCGATAGCTAGCAGACCGTATCGAATGTCACGGAAGGAGCAGGAGGAGTTGAAGACTCAACTGGAAGATTTAGAGAAGAAGGGGTATATACACCCGAGCACATTACCATGGGGAGCACCGGTCCCGTTCGTTAAGAAGAAGGACAATAGCTTGAGGATGTGTATTGACTATAGGAAGTTGAACCAAGTGAAAGTACGAAATCGTTACCCTTTGCCAAAGATCGACAATTTGTTTGACCAGTTGGACGGAGCACGTGTCTTCTCTAAGATCGACCTAAGATCGAGTTATCATCAGCTCGGGATTCGGGATGAAGACACACCTAAGACTGCATTCAGCACTTGATATGGGTTATTTGAGTTTACAGTGATGCCATTCGGACTAACGAATGCACCGACCATGTTCATGGACTTGATGCACAGAGTACTGAAGCCGTACTTGGATAAATTCGTTATAGTCTTCATTGACGACATATTGATCTACAGCAAGACTCGTGAAGATCACGGACAACAACTCAGGCAGATATTGATGACGCTGAGAGAGCACAAGCTTTATGCTAAGTTTAGTAAGTGCGAGTTTTGGCTGTTAGAAGTCAGATTCTTGGGACACGTGATCAGTGACAAAGGTATATCAGTGGACCCGAGTAAAATTCATGGTGTCATAGATTGGCCGACACCTGAGACAGTGACAGATATCAGGAGCTTCCTTGGGTTAACAGGATACTATCGGTGATTTGTGAAGGACTTCTCGAAGATCGCCGCGTCGATGATTAAATTGACAAAAAAATGATGTACTTTTCAATTGGTCAAAGGAGTGTGAGGACGCATTTACACAGTTGAAGATGACACTGACTACTGCACCAGTACTAGTGTTGCCAGAGCCGGATAAGGGATTAACAGTTCATACTGATGCTTGCGGCACAGGGCTAGGTTATGTGCTGATGTAGGGAGACAGCGTAATCGCCTATCTATCCCGACAGTTACAGACCCATGACAGGAATTATCCAGTGCATAACTTTGAGCTTGCAGCAGTCGTGTTTGCACTGAAGGTATGGAGACATTTCCTCTACGGTGAGAGGTTCACATTATATACAGATAATAAGAGTTTGACATACTTATTCACTCAGAAAGATCTGAGCATGAGACAATGACGTTGGCTAGAGTTGTTGAAGGACTACGACTTCTATATCGAATATCAGCCTGGGAAGGCAAATGTCATAGCAGATGCATTGAGTAGGAGAGGACCAGATTTTGAGACAGTTGTCTGCCATATGATGCACGAGTATGGTCTACTTGAGGAGGCGACAACACTGAGTTTGACAGAGGTTCCTGCTACAGCGGACGCACAGATTCGAGGACAGATTGGTGTACCGTCTATTTCTATTCCGCGAGTGTTGGAGTGTCAGAGGACTGACGAGATGTACTCGAGATTCGGTGAGATGGCACGTAATCTCGATCACCCGATTGGAGCGAGTCTGTGGATCAGTGTTTCAGGCAACGAGGGAGGTTATGGATTCCAGCAGTTGCAGAGATACGCGATGGGATACTCCAGGAGGCTCACAGGTCCCGGTATATAGTGCATCCTGATAGGACCAAATTGTATTACGATATGCGACGATTATTTTGGTGGCCAGGGATGAAGGCGGACGTTGGCGCCTACGTTAGGGGTTGTGAGGTGTGCCAGCAGGTTAAGGATGCGCACAGGAGGCCTGGAGGGTTATTGCAGCCGCTGCCCATCCCTCGGTGGACATGGGAACACATTACGATGGATTTCGTTTGTGGATTACTGCAGACTTCGCGGAAACACGATGCGATATGAGTGATTGTGAACAGGTTGACGAAATCAGCTCATTTCCTACCAATTTCTATGAAATATAATTTCACACAGTTGAGCATTTTATTCGAAAAAGAGATTGTACGATTGCACGGAGTACCAATTTCCATTATTTTAGACCGAGACAGTCGTCTTACATCATCATTGTGGAAAGCTATGCAGGAGCAGTTTGATACTAGATTACAGTTTAGCATTGCGTTTCATCCTCAGACAGACGGACAGTTAGAGAGATTAATACAAATACTCGAGGATATGCTCAGGGCATGTGTGTTGTAGTTTGGTGGGTCTTGGGAGGAGTACTTGCCACTCTGTGAATTTGCTTACAACAACAGCTATCAGGCCAGTATTGGGATACCGCCATTTGAAGCCTTGTACGGTAGACCGAGTAGATCACCGACTTGTTGGGCAGAGCCCGATGATATAGCAGCTGTGGGGCCTGAGATTGTTGTGGACCATACAAAGAAGGTGAGACTGATTCGTCAATGGTTGTTGGCTAGCCAACTCAAATAGAAGAAGTATGTGGATAGGTACCACGATGGGCTGAGCTACGAGGTAGACGATTGGGTCTACTTGAAAGTTTCTTCGTTGAAAGGTCATCAAAGAATTGGGATCAAGGGGAAACTAGCACCAAGATTTATTGGGCCGTTTTAAATTGAGAAACGAGTTGGGAAAGTCACTTATCAGTTGAAATTGCCAAGTCGATTGGCAGGGGTTCATAATGTTTTTCATATTTCGATGTTACGGTTGGCTAGATAAGGACCGAGACCAATGGTTGATATGACAAAAATCGAGGTTCGACCTGATGTGACGTACGAGGAACACCCCATTGAGATAGTGGACCACAAGGTACATACCCTTAGAAGGAAAGAAATACTACTTGTACTCGTTCGATGGCAGTATCATAAGAACGAGGGCCTCACTTGGGAGAGAGAGTCTACCTTGCGAAAGCGATACCCCCACTTGTTCCAAGGTAAAGATTTCATTAAATTTGAATTTCGTGGCGAAATTTCTTTTAGTTGGGAAGATTGTAACGGCCCGCTCTAATTAATCCCAATTAACTTACAAATTTCAGATTAAGACCCTAAGCTCATACCCACGTGGACGTCGCAGAAAAGTCCAAGGCATGCCTAACGAGGTAAAAATTTCTTATTTTTGTGTGTGAGTGTTTACTTAATTTACTAATATTAAATAATTAGCGTCACATTATTTGATATTTTATTGGTCGCGTTGTTCGCGTGTAGTGACGAGAGTGTGCGACGTCGCGGTGTGCGCGTAACGCGGACGTACGGGGTAGTTTGAGATTTAGTTGTAACATCACACATCCCATCACATCACACATCACACATCACATCAAACCCATCACTCATCATTACCCCTCTCCTCTCCAAATGATTAAAAAAAGTTTTTACTTTAAATCGGAGAAAGAGAGAAGGAGAGAGAAGAGAGAAGAGAGAGGTGCTGGTAGAGAGAGAGAGAGAGAGAGAGAGAGAGAGAGAGAGACGAGAGTGAGGGGGAGCTCGGCGAGGCTGGGCTCGAGCGACGCGGCGAGAGCTCGGCGGGCGGCAGTGGCGAGCGGCGCGAGCGACCCCCATTAATCAAGTGAGTGGTTAATGTTGTTGTTGTTGTTGGAATTTTGTTGTTGTTGTTGTTGGAACTGTTGTTGTTGTATTAAAACAAAAAAAAAAAAAAAAAAAAAAAGACTTCGTGCTGGAGAAGATGGGGTGCGTAGGGGTGCAGCGCGCGTGGTGCACGCATCCCCCAGGTTGGTTGGGTTCGGGCCCAATCGGACCCGACCCGGTGGGTCAAGGTCAACCGGTCCAGGGACCCACCCATATATTAAAATAATATAAATGTTAAAATATAATTTAAAAATGTTTTAAATTAAATAAATTACAGAAAAATATAAAAAAATAGGTAGAAAATTATGAGAAAAATCCAGAAAAAAATCCAAAAAATATAATAAAATGGGAAAATATATAAAAAAGCAGTTTTGAGGACATTTGGGGCGTCGGCTCCCCGGTATAATTCGAAAAATATGCCAAGAATTAAACTTTTTGGAATAAAAATGTTACAAGTTTTGGTCTCACACTATAAACTCATTTAATGAGGGTCTAAAATAATAAAATTGTATAATTGGACACCGGGGAATTAGGTTATCATAGTCGGGTGTCGGGTATGCATCTCGAGGAGTGTGCAGAACGTTTCGAAGGCAGTTTGCGACTTGTTTGAGGTAAGTAATCCCACGAGAAAATTAGTTAAAATTCAATTTATTGCACTTGCTTTATTTTGCATTCTAAATTATTCAATTGCACTATTTATTGTTATTCAATTATTGTTCATCCACTCCCACATGTGTATGTGTGTTTGTCGACGGAGTCGGCATGGCACGGACTCACACCCCGGGGCTAGCTACCCTGCGCTGTTCGAGTAATTGGCCATGATAGGGCTACGCTGTGACTATTCTCGCGAAAATCGTAGGTTGAGAGATGTTTGACGTAGTCTTAAGTCTACGCCAATGGTTCCTCTGGAGAGATGTTTGGACGGGGTTCTATCGTTCAAAGGTTCCTCTCATTCGATCGTGAGATGTTTGGCGAGGTGGTCGTCAATGGTTCCTCTCGGTTTAGCTACGAAGATTCCCGGATGTCGACCAGGGTTCTCTGTCACCTACACTCGTGTCCAAATTTGACTTCTTAACGACTTATTTTCATGCGATTATTTTATTTTTGTCCTTTATTTAAATTGCATGAATTGTAGCCGTTTTATTGGAATTCGTGAATATTAGCTAACGTTCTCTGGATTTACTCACCTGGGATTTGTCATTGTTTTTGGTGACAAATCGCAGATCCTGCGACGAGCCGAGACAAATGAGTTTTAGGCGACTACGTCTAAGTAGGGAGAGGCCGCCACTTTTTACGTAGGTAGTTGTATGTATCTATTAACTACTTTATGATATTTTAGGAGGACTTGTATACCAGATACATGTATATGCTCACTTTTTGTACTTTTGTCGCTTTTGATATACATGGTATCTAATGCCGGGTTTCCACACTGTAGGGTTGTTCAAAAAAATGCAAACTTTTCACTTTTACGATATATGCATGCCTTAAGACTTCTGCATCAATGTATGATTTATATTAAATTACTAAATCATGAATAACTTAATAATTCATAAAATATCCATAATTACTAAGTTAAAGGCGAATAAGTTACGTATAAGGGTTTAGGTTGCGGACATTCAAAATAAGTGTGCGGTTACATGGCATGCTTGGTGACATGTCTGGCGACGTGGCGGTACCCGGTTTGCCTTGGAATTTGGGGTCGTCACATATACGCAAAAATATTAAAATTTAAATATAACTATAAAAACTTTTCAATTTTTGTCTCTAAATTTTAAGTAAATGAAACAACCTTAACTTAAATAAATTTACTGTGACGACCCCAAATTCCGAGACAAATCGTGTACCGCCACTTTGCCAGACACGTCACCAAGCCATATCACGTCACCGTCATATCAAGAGCGACAAAAGTACAAAAGGTGAACATATACATGTATCAGGTATACAAGTCCTCCCAAAATTCTCAAAAAAACGGTAAAGAGATATATACAACACCTACGCGGAAATAACGTCTCTCCTAACTCTGACGTAGTTACCTGAGATGCCATTGCCCCGACTCGTCGCAAGATCTGCGATTTGTCACAAAAAATAATGACAAATCCCAGGTGAGTAAATCCCAGAGAACGTTAGCTAATATTCACGAAATCCAATAAAACGGCTACAATTCATGCAATTTAAATAAAGGACAAGAATAAAGAAATTCGCATGAAAATAAGTCGTTGAGAAGTCGGATTTTGGACACGAGTGTAGCGTGACAGAAAACCCTGGTCGACATCCGGGAATCGCCTTAGCTAAACCGAGAGGAACCATTGACGACCACCTCGCCAAACATCTCACGGTCGAATGAGATGAACCATTGAACGAAACCATCCAAACATCTCTTGAGAGGAACCAATGACGAAGACTTAGGTCTTCGTCAAACATCTCTCAACCTATGGGTCTCGCGGAGAAATACTCACCGCGTAGCCCTAACATGGCCAATTACTTAAACAACGCGGGGAAACTAGCCCCGAGGTGTGAGACCGTGCCATGCCCGACCCCGTCGACAAACACGCATACACACGTGGAAGTGGATGAACAGTAAATGAACAACAATAAATAGCACAATTGAATAATTGGAATTCGAAATAAAATAAGTGCCATAAAAGAATTTTAACTAATTTTCTCGTGGGATTACTTACCTCAACGCCTTCAAAATGTCCCACACTCACATCGAGATACGTATTCGACACCCGACTATGGTAGCCTAAGTCTCTGGTGTCCAATTATAAAAATTTTATCCTTTTAGAGTTTCATTAAATGAATTATAATGTGATACCAATAATAACTTTTATTCCAAAAAGTTTACTATTTTGCACACTTTTCGAATCATACCGGGGGATCAATTGTTCCGGCAACATGCCACCACGCCGCTGCTGCTACCTCTATCGCGCCACTGCAGGCGACGCCACCGCCTCGCCGCTATCGCTGACGCTTCGTGCGTCACCGCCGCCGCCTTGCCGACGCGGTCGCCGCTGCCGCCTAGCCGGAGCTGCTGGTGTGTGCTATTGGCGTCGCCGCTGCGACGCCGCGCCGTCTTGGCAGATCGCTGCCGCCCTTAATCTTCTGCCGCCACCATCTCCCGCCGCCTCACGCCCACCGCTGCTCGCGTCATCGCCGTCCCACCGCCACAGTGTCGCTGGCCGTCCACCGCCCACCGCTGCTGCTTTCGCTGGCCGTCCGCCGCCGCCCAGCCACCTCGCCGTTCGCAGCTCATTCACCGCGTCACTGCTGCCGAGGTCCTACCTCGCTGCTGCCAGTCACCGTGCCACTGCAGGACACCGCTGCTGTTGCTCGCAGCCGTCGTCGCTCCTCGCTGCCGCCGCCGCTCTTTCCTGAGCATCTCTCTCCTATAGGGCTGACAATTTGGGCCATGAAACGTTTAGCACAACACGACACGACACAGTGTTAAACATGTCGTGGGTTTGGCATAAGTGAGTTTGAGTCATAAACAGGTTAACCTATTTATACACGGTTAATAAACGAGTAATTAACAGGTTAACCCGTGTGACTCGTTTATGACTCGCATAATTATATACATATATAACATATAATTTACATATAGTTAATCACATATAAAATATAAATACAACTTCTTATTTCTCTTCTACCCTTTTCAAAACCTTAACACACTAACACAACCATAACCCATTTCACTACTCTTCCAGTCTTCCAGTCTTCTACGGTTCAACCACAGCACCACTGCAGATCTTCTTCTTCCACCTTGACCTCGCCGGCGTAGCCACTGTCGATGACGACGAGGAAGAGCAAGAGCTCCACTGTGACTCAACAAGGAAGAAGGAGATTGTCTCAGCTTCAACCTCATGTAAGAAAATCTCTCCCACACACACACACTCTCTCTCTCTCTCTATCGACAGCCATCTCTGTCCACCATCTCCGCCTCTGCTCTGCCTCTCCACCTCTGCTTTTTCGCCATCTCCGCCTCTCCGCCTCTGCCATCTCCGCCATCTCCGCCTCCATCCGCCTCTCCGCCTCTGCCATCTCCACCATCTCCGCCTCCGATCTCCGCCTCCATCCGTGGGTTGTTTGTATTAATTTTTTATTTTATGTTATTTGTATTAATTTTGTATTTTTGTAGTGAAATATCATTCATGTTTAACATGTTGATAAACAGGTTAAACGGGTACACAAACGAGTCGAGTTAAGCAGGTTAAACATGACCTGTTTAATAAACGTGTTAAACATGTCATATATAGGTTACCTGTTTATTAAACGTGTCGTGTACGTGTTTAGGATAAGTGGCTCGTGACTCGTTTACGACACGATATGTTTATGACTCGTTGACACGAATTGCCATCCCTACTCTCTTGACCGATCTCTTTCTCACTCTCTTGTTGTCGTCTCTTTCTCACTCTCCTTATCTCTTTCTCTCTCTTCTTTCTCTTTCTTCTCTCCTGATTTAAAGAAAGCAATTTTTTTTATTATTTGGAGAGAAAGAAAGAAATGATGAGGGATGGGTTGATTTGATGTGTGATGTGATGTGACAACTCAACCCCATACTACCCATACACCCGCGTTATTGCACACCGCGACGTCGTACATTCTCATCACTACACGCGCACAACGCGACCAAACAAAATTCTCAAGTAACGCGTCGTGAACTATTAATTAATAATAAAATAAATAATAGTCGCCACACAAAAACAACATATTTCACCCATTAGGAGTGTCATAGACTTTTCCACGACGCCCACGTGGGTCTGAACTTATGATATTAACCCGTGATTTATCAGTTAATCGGGATTGGTTAAAATGAGTCGTTACAATCTTTCCAACTAAAAGGAATTTCATCCCGAAATTCAAATTTAATCCATTATGTACCTTAGAACAAGTGAAGCCTCGTCTTCGCACGGTAGACTCCCTCTCTCCAATGATGTCATTCAAGGGAGAAACCTTCAAGTAGACCCAATCATCCTCTTCATAGCTCAGCCTATCACGGTATTCGTTCGCGTACTTCTTTTGTCTGTCCTAAGTAGCCTGTAACAACTGACGAATTAGCCTAATTTCCTATGTGTGATCTACAACAATCTTAGGTCAAACAGCAGCTACGTCCTCGGGCTTTGCCCAACAAGCTAGTGTTCTGCATGATTTCCCGTATAGCGCCTCGAATGGTGGCATCTCGATACTAGCCTGACAGCTATTGATGTAGGCAAACTCACAAAGTGGTAAAAACTCATTCCATGATCCTCCAAACTGTAGCACACAGGCTCTGAGCATGTCCTCAAATATTTAAATAAGTATCTCAGGTTGCATGTCAGTCTGCAGATGAAAATCCGTGCGAACCGCAATCTGGTACCATACTGCTCCTACATGGCCTGCCAAAGTTGCAAAGTAAGTCGATTATCTCCGTTTGACACTATCGATACTGGCACTCCGTGCAGTCTGATCAGTTCTCACCCGAAGAGCATGCTCAGCTGTGGAATATTATATTTCATGGAGATTGGGATAAAATGCGCAAATTTCATCAATCGATCCACGACTACCCAATTGGCATCGTGCTTGCGCAAAGTCATCGGTAATCTACTGACCGTAGTGATGTATTCCCATTTTCACTGTGGGATAGGCAGTGACTGCAATAGTCCTCCAGGCTACCTGTGCTCAGCCTTAACCTGCTGACACACCTCACAATTCCTCACATACTAGCTGACATCTACCTCCATCCCTGACCACCAAAATAACCGTCGCATATCATGGTACATTTTGGTCTTGCCGGGATGCACCGTATACCTGGATTTGTGAGCCTCCTGAAGAATACCATCGTATAACTCTGCCACTGCTGGAACCCACAAAATACCTGAGTGTATTAAACACTCATCAACGGACTCGTGCTAATCTAGGTAATCTAGACTCTATGTCATGTCCTTGAACCTCTGATACGTCACATCAGCTCTTTAACACTCCAAGTCGCGCGGAATAGGTACAGTCGGTACTCGCATCTGCCCGCAAATGTGTGCCTCTACAGTCTCTGGGACCTCTGGCAAACTCATAGTTGCTGCAAGCTCTAGGTCGTGCACTGGACAGCTCCTCTCATTGGTCCCCAACTGACGCGATAAATAAGTTATCACTTGTCTCCCTGCATCAATACGCATCCCAATCCGGTGCCGTAAGCATCTGTATGAACAGTCAAGTCCTTGCCCGACTCAGGCAATACCAACAACGGTGCCGAAATCAACTTCTTCTTTAACTCTGTGAAAGCCGCTTCACATTCACTGGACCAATGAGAAATCACATCTTTCTTGGTCAATCTAGTCTTCTGCGCTATGATTTTTGAAAAGTCCTGTACAATTGTCGATAATATCCCGCCAATTCTAACAGCTCTTGATGTATGTTGCGCACTCTGGTGTAGGGCAGTCGATGACAACGTGAATCTTACTCGGGTCCACTGAAGTACCTTTGTCGCTAATCTCGTGTCCCAAGGGCTTCACCTCCGAACGTCAAAACTCGCACTTATTGGACTTGGCGTACAATCTGCACTCCCTCAATCTTAGTCGGAGTCCTTGAATAACATAATGGACTTGAAGTTGCTCGGTTCCAGCAACGTCCATCGCAAGGTACGCAGGTGTATGAAACTCTCCATGTTTTGCGCCACCGTCCGGCCACCATTCCTCAACGTCAAGATCTCATCTATCAGTCTCAGTTGAATCTCGATCGGGATATACAAATCATAGAAGAATTTCTTGATCTTTGCCCAAGTACTTGGCTCTCCGTGGGCGGCTGTGTGGGCGATTCACCATACTGCAACATCTCTTTTAAGCATAAATCCGGAAAACCTATCTCGTATACTATTGTGAATCCTCAAAAGTTCATGACGTTTCTCGTGTGAACGGATCCACTTCCCAACTACCTATGGGTCTCTGCCTCCATGATAGTAGCCTGAGTGAACATGAATGAACTCGTTAATGAACTTCGCCTTAGCTGATAAAAATGTCTCGAATTTAACCTCCAAGGGTGGAATCAGTGTCGGTGCCACGGTCGGCGTAGTCAATGGTGTAATCACTGCTGGCAGTATCTCAGTAGTAGTGGTCGTGAGAGGGGTCGTCGGAACAGTCGGGGCAACAACTGTCTGCTCTACAGTAGTGGTGACGGCGAATGTGGCAGGGGCCGGTATTGCCACTGCCTGCGCTCGAAGCAATCACAAAATCTCCTTGAGATGTACTATGGAGTGCGACCGTGTCGCGCAAGGTCTGATCCGAATTGGCAAGTGTCGAGCCGCTCGTCCGGCCTCCATCATCTGTATGAAGAACTGGCAGTCCATCCATGTCCAATTTGCGAATCTTAAACATGCCGCAAATCAGCATCGTAAAACGTGTACATAAGTATTACAATCAATAATACATACACATATAAGTCATAGTACTACCCGCTCACTTTGCTTCCCAACTAAAGTTCTAAGTTAAGATCTTCGAGTTTCCACAACTAATGTTTGTTGTTAAGTTTTATTCTGTTGTATTACATTTTCCCATAGGTTCGCCTGAACCTAAGCTCTGATACTAACTGTGACGGCCCCAAATTCCGAGACAAACTGGGTACCGCCACATCGCCAGACACATCACCAAGCCATGCCACGTCACTGCACACTTAATTTTAACTGCCCGCGACCCACACCTTTATACGTATCTTTTGCCTTAACTTAGTATTTACAGATTCACATTAACTTGACTAAGTTAAGTTATTCACGATTTATTAGATTATTAAACATTAAGCGGAAGCCTTTTAAATCATGCAAACTCCGTAGGAAAGAAAAGTTTGCATTTGAATAAACAACCCTATGGTGTGGAAACCCAGCATTAGATACCATATATATCAAGAGCGACAAAAGTACAAAAGGTGAACATATACATGTATCAGGTATACAAGTCCTCCTAAGATTTTCATAAAAATGGTAAATAGATACATACAACACCTACGCGGAAATAACGGCTCTCCTAACTCAGACGTAGTCGCCTGAGACGCCTTTGCCCCGGCTCGTCGCAAGATATGCGATTCGTCACCAAAAACAATGACAAGTCCCAGGTGAGTAAATCCCAGAGAACGATAGCTAATATTCATGAAATCCAATAAAACGGCTACAATTCATGCAATTTAAATAAATGACAAGAATAAAGAAATTCGTATGAAAATAAGTCGTTGAGAAGTCGAATTTTGGACACGAGTGTAGCGTGACAGAAAACCCTGATCGACATTCGGGAATCGTCTTAGCTAAACCGAGAGGAACCATTGACGACCACCTCGCCAAACATCTCACGGTCGAATGAGATGAACCATTGAACGGAAATAACCCCATCCAAACATCTCTCGAGAGGAACCAATGACGAAGACTTAGGTCTTCGTCAAACATCTCTCAACCTACGAGTCTCGCAGAGAAATACTCACCGCGTAGCCCTAACATGGCCAATTACTCGAACAGCGCGGGGTAGCTAGCCCCGGGGTGTGAGACCGTGCCATGCCCGACCGCATCGACAAACACGCATACACACGTGGAAGTGGATGAACAGTAAATGAACAACAATAAATAACACAATTGAATAATTGGAATTCGAAATAAAATAAGTGCCATAAAAGAATTTTAACTAATTTTCTCATGGGATTACTTACCTCAACGCCTTCGAAATGTCCCACACTCACCTCGAGATACGTACCCGACACCCGACTATGGTAGTCTAAGTCTCTGGTGTCCAATTATAAGATTTTTATCATTTTAGAGTTTCATTAAATGAATTATAATGTGATACCAAAATTTGAGATAATAACTTTTATTCCAAAACGTTTAATATTTTGCACACTTTTCGAACAATACCGGGGGATCGATTGTTCCGATAACGCGCCACCGCGCATGCTGCCGCTTTGTCGCGCACGCTGCTGGCTCATGCCATCATGTGTCTTACGCTGCCACTATCGCGTCGCTGCCGGCGACACCACCATCGCTGCCTCGTCGCGCGTCGTAGCCGCCGCCTTGCCGACGCGGTTTATCTCTTGGCCGATCTCTCTCACTCTCTTGTTGTCGTCTCTTTCTCACTCTTCTTCTCTCTCTCTTCTCTGCTGAGTTAAAGAAAGCAAAATTTTTATTATTATTATTTGGAGAGAAAGAAAGAAATGATGAGGGATGGGTTGATTTGATATATGATATGATGTGACAACTCTACCCCATACTACCCCGTACACCCGCGTTCGCACGCCGCTACGTCGTACATTCTCATCATTACACGCACACAACGCGACCAAACAAAATTCTCAAGTAGCGCGTCACGAACTATTAATTAATAGTAAAATAAATAACAATCGCCACACAAAATAGCATATTTCACCCATTAGGCGCGTCATAGACTTTTCCACGACGTCCACGTGGGTCTGAACTTCCGTAATTTATCAGTTAATCGGGATTGGTTAAAACGGGCCGTTACATTTACCTTCCATTAATTCCAATAAACATCTCGCATGTGCTGCGGAACAAACTCCCAAGAATAGCCGTCCTTATGTAAGGAGTGTTTATATGCCATGGTCATCTCCCGGGCAGCTATGTCAGACGGGTGTAATTTTCATTCACTAAATTAAAAACGAGGCGTTACACCAAGTTTATAAAAAATTAATTAAACGTAAATATTCGTACTTAAAGTATGTATACTTACTATCTATCATTCTTCACAACAAAAAACATTCACCCCAAGGCTTGATTAGTAGTATGGCTTCGTCGTCGTCCACGTGGATCTGTACCTATAGACGGTTCTTATATTGGTGTGCTAAAGAACTCGACGACTGTGACACATGCTATACCTATTGACTTGTAGAAAGCGAGGCATGCAAATCAGAATGGCCTAATGGTGGGGGTTGTACGATGGTCGTGTGTACGATCATGCATATGTGAGGAAATGCAAATCCTCCTGATGAAAAAATAGGCCCAACACTTGGCCTAAACATACTGCGATCATCGACGGGTGGAGTGGGTAGCATTGAAAGTAGCGTAGAGTACATCTGCATAGAAGTGGGATCATCACCAAATATAGATAACAAAGACATATAAGATGTAGGGGGATGTGATGGATGTGCATAGGTCGGAGAGGTGTCTGATGGAAAACAAGGTATGCTAAGAGGGGTGGTATAGGTATGGCTGAAAGAACGAGGCCTATTGTGGAGGGGAGATGTGAAGAATGTTGATGCAAAGTCTGCTAGCCCTGACTAGACTATGCAGGCAGCGTAGCATCATCACGAGAGTGTGGGTGTGAATGCCTCGATTGTCGATCTATGCTAGCGCTGGATTGTCCACTGGATCGACCACCATATCATCCACCGGATTGTCCACCGAATCCCTTACCAGATAATGGATCATATCCTTTACTTGACGACATAACTTTATTAAAAGTAATTAAGACTAAGTTAGAAACAAGATATGCGTGAACCTTCTAAATTTGAAATATTACGTAACAAGTTAAAAAATAAAACTCCAATGTTTGCATCATTTACCAACTAAAATGGTTATATCATGGTTCGTCGTCACCATCCTCATCGTTCGATGAAAACTCGAAATTACCGCTTTCATCATTTTCTTCGTCGACGTTTGACATATGTGCGCCACTAGGATAAGCTAGTGAAGTTGGAACATTGTTGCCAATATCAACCTCAGTATCATGCTCAGGTAGCTCCTCTTGAAAAGCGTCTTATTGTGTAGGTGCACTGTCAACGTTCTCGACAAAGTTATGTTCATTGATGAATTTCAGTTGAAGTCCGTATGTAGTTTACCAATTGTTCTGCACATTTCTTACACTTGGGTATGAAAGACAGTATACATGATTAGCTTGTATGGCTAGTGTCAATGGCTCGTACTTGTTTAATCGCAGATTTCGATGGACATCGATGATTTTTAAGGATCAGTGAACTCTTGTCTCGACATTGATCCTGGGATCGAGCCATTCACACTTAAACAACACGGTACATAAGAATCCACCATATTCGAATTGTATAACTTCTTCTAATTGTCCGTAAAAGTCATTATCGCATTGTGCGTAATTTATGCCCCTAACACACACCTCACTACTACGTGTATCATTGTTTGCGCCATGTGAGAAGGATTGAAATTTGTAGCCATTAACAAGATACGCGTGATATACAGTGCAAAGTCGACTAGGGCCGTATGACAACATTTGAAGTGTTGTATCTTGTATATATGATGGAGCCTACAACCAAAATATGTTTCATTGATAAACTTCAGTTTTAAATAAAATACAAAATTGAAGAATTATTTTAATATGCATATAGTAATGACGTACGAATTGGTTAAGCCAACTTGAGAAATGTTTCTCAAGATGTTAATTGATTGCACTTTATGTAATATTCAGTTGCTTGAAATTCAACTCCAATACGTACATCCTAACAGGAGAATGAACGAAAGTAAGGATTGTGATGAAATAGATTAAAGATATTAAACGATTGACATTAAAACTGTGAATTGAAACGTATTAATGTTTACCTAATGAATGGAGAGACCTCAGGAAAATATAACAATACATATGAGTGTGCGGCATTACACTCGTCATCCGTGAGATAACGCTTATTTGATCTCCAGTAGGACCGATCTGGATGGGTGAAGATTGAGAAGTTGTCATTAAAATTTTGAGTTGGTCTGACTCTACCGTCGTAATTGCGGGGCGGACGATTGTGCAAGGTGGAGACGTGTTCTTTAAAATAATAGGTGATAAGTCAATATTTATAGGTTTTAGTAGTCTATTTTAGTATATTTAATTATTGAAAGTATTCAAAATATATATTTAATTATATTTTTTGTCATTTTTAGATAAAACAGAGTGCACGGTTGAATTCGTGGCGAAAAATACTCAAAATGAAGTATTTACTTGCGGTAATCGGATGCCGGATAGTTTGCCTCTAAATATGCGTTGAGCGGTGTGTTGAATAGCTGACAGTATATTTCAGCCAAAAGGTGATTCCACGTCAACGAGAAAAGCTCATCTGGACCAATCAAACGCTGCCATGTAGACGTCCAAGAAAAAGCACGTTGGCACAATGATTTCCACCGATCTACTGCATCCACGTCACCCAGACGAGGCACCGCCACCAATCACGATCCACCATGCGCAGCCACGTCACCCAGACAAGGCACCGCCACCAATCACGGTCCGCCATGCGTTGCCACGTTACCAAAGAAGTCACACCGCCTTATTTCTCCACGTTTCAGGTTCCATCGATCGGCCTAGAGATTTGTGCTCAAACAAACTCCCAATTTTTCAGTGATAATCGCGCGATTTTTTTGTGCCACGTCATGCCACGTGGCATTCACTCATTCGTCCAGCGCGTCAATTTTTGGCACCGTTGCCGAGGATTGGTATATTTCTTTCTTTGGTTTATTGTTATTGTTATTTTTATTTATTTTTTTATTTAGCCTATCTAGTTCCTTGCTCTTAACATGTATCCAGGCAATATCTCGAGTTCCACTAACCAGAAACTCGACCGAATAATCGCCATGATGGAACATCTCCTCTCCTCTGGTGAAGTGCAAGTCAACCCCGCGATGGACTTCTCCTACCCCCATAATTATGGTCGATATGAAGACTCACATTATTATAATGTGAATGGGGTAGGTATGCCACATAATAGATATCAATATTTTAACATGAATTCTTTTGTGCAACAAGTCGAGGTTTGCGAAATTTGTGGAGACTATTCTCATTCCGTACATAATTTTCAATATCATCCACAGTATAAGAATTATCACTATTCTAACTATGCATCGCCACAACCCGACTTCTCTGGATTCATGTCACACTCACAGGTTCCTCAACATGAAGGAAATCAACAGTTTCATCGAAGCCTCTCCTTGGAAGATATATTGATGCAAATTATAGAAAGTGTGCAAGACTGTCGACGAGTTTGTCATAACATACGAAAACTTGATTTTAGTTGTCCAGGCTCAAAGGACTTGGTAACTGACTTATATCAATATATTGCTAGTCGTCAAAGAAAAATTGATGAAGCAGAGTTGTGTAGTACACAACCAACTTTTAACCCAGAGGATGTGAGCGTTGATACGTTGACGAATCTTGAGGTGAAAGAGGATACACAGATAGAAGACTATTTGATAGACACATCCGAAGAATGTGAAGTCTTTCAAATTGAGCCAGAGATTGTCATTGCATTAAATGAGGGAGAAGACGAGATGTGATTTGATGTCAATTCAGACAAGCCGGATAAGCTGCAAATAGAGAGTGAGGAAGACCAACCTCTAGCGTTGGTGCAACCACCCACCCTCCCATGCACATTTGGTACACCTTAAAAGGGGGTGGAAGTAAGGGAGCGTTTGCAGATCTTCTACACTGCCGACACCTTTGTGTTGGACGAGCCTGATACGATAGATTATTTTGTGTTGGAAGTCCCGAATAAGCTCCTAAATCTGAAAGAGGGCGTGCATGCTTCATTGCCCAAATACGTAGATGTGCCATTCGTTGTTGACATCTCTAAAGGAGAGGGCATCACATGACCAATCGTGTTAAGTCTAGCCAAAGACTTAAAAGAAAGGCGGCTCGTTGGGAGGCAGCCCAGCTTTATTTTTATTTTATTTATTTCTTGCATTTATTTTAGTTTTAGTTCAATTTTAGTTTTTTTTTTATTTTTAATAACACTCTAATTTGGTCTCTTTATTTTTACAGGTGATGGAGGGTTGGAGCGCTAAGTTTTGTAGGTTTGACTTTAGATTACATTTTTAACATAATTCGAGCATTATTTTTTTTAAGGAATTAACATGTTTATAGGATTTTAGGTGTTTTGAGACTTGGTTGGGACATACCTAACTTAAGTCGCTGCATTAGTGGCAGGTTTTTGAGTAGACCCAAAACCCTAAATTTTATTCCATCATCTTGTTGATTTTACCCTTAGTTGACAGACTTCGGGCTCGCAAAACTTGATTGGAATCTTTTTTAGTTAACTCCTATGTTTACTAGTTTTTGCTCTTCTTATGATTGTTCTTTTATAGTTTCCTTAGTCACCCACACAAGAGAGATTTTGTGCGTTCACTAGTTTTTAGAGACTTTTTGTTATGCATGCATATGTATCATTTCTTATCCATGTCTCTCTTCACCACTATCTTTTTCTTTTTGTCATATGGATGTCTTGACTTGTTTTAAACCTTGAGGACAAGGTTCAAAATAAGTTTGGGGGTGTTTTAGGGATTGTGGATTGTTTTGGATGGATTCTTTTGCGAAAGACCACAGGTGAGATCTTTTTAATTTTTTTATGCGGTTATATGTGGATATTGGATGGTAATGGTGGTGTTTTATATCATTTCTTTCATTGCTTTTCTATTCATATTCCTTTCTCATTTCATTAGGAATTGATACACTTTCATGTATATATTTAGTATGTTTTATTTATTTTAGAGTCACCCAAAACTTTGTTCATGCCTTTGGTTGTGGATGAGTAAATTATAGCTGCCTTTTTTACTAGAAACTTATAGAAAATTAGGAGAAACACTCAATCGAGTTCGTAGCTCTGCATTTTTATGATTTCATGATTAGAGACTTAGATGATGGTTAAATTTAGTGCTAGATAACGAAAATGAGTAAACGATCAAATTTATGTAAGTCATACTATTTTAACCCACATTGGGGGATTTGCTTGATTATAGTGAAAGTGAGAAGTACTAACAAGAGTTTTTCATAAAAAATAGAGAGTCCCACAGGTTTCCATATGAAATGGAGTAGGGAAACTTGTGGTGGGAA
Organism: Stephania yunnanensis; assembly: GCA_039657365.1. Classification (NCBI taxonomy): domain Eukaryota; kingdom Viridiplantae; phylum Streptophyta; class Magnoliopsida; order Ranunculales; family Menispermaceae; genus Stephania; species Stephania yunnanensis. The sequence goes on along the minus strand of CM077588.1, from coordinate 3,999,397 downwards.
AATGTGAGAAAATCGGTCCATAGGAAATGGAGCAGGTACCGTATTAATTGAAAAAAGAAAAAAAGATTTGGAGAAGAAAAAAAATAAAATAAAAATGAATAAAGGCGGAAGTTGTGAAACTCCTCAAATAAAAGATTTAGTTCGAGTGCTTTCACTATATTAAGTAAAATCTGAACTTATGTGCTTTAATGTATAAACCAATAAAACTTGTGATTAGTTGATGGCATTTGTTTTGACCGAGTCTATGTTTTGAAAGTGAGATCTTAATTGTGTTTGACTTGCGAGACTTGACATATCATAACTCTGAAATTTTCTGAGTTACTTGTTAATTTGGTGACTATGTAAACCAAAGGAACTCCATGAATTTGGGTCGGGTATAGGATTATTGAGTCAGTGCATTATTATATTAGGAGTCTAGTTTAATTTAGTTTATCATTTACACCTTTTCTCGGGACGTGCAACGTCTTAAGTTTGGGGGTATTTAATAAGTCAGTATTTATAGGTTTTTAGTAGTCTATTTTAGTATATTTAATTATTGAAAGTATTTAAAATATATATTTAATTATATTTTTTGGTCAGTTTTAGGTAAAACAGAGTGCGCGGTTGAATTCGTGATGGAAAAATACTCAAAATGGAGTATTTACTTGCAGTAATCGGATGTCGGATAGTTTGCCTCGAAATATGCGTTGAACGGTGCGTTGAATAGCTGACAGTATATTTCAGCCAAAAGGTGATGCCACGTCAGTGAGAAAAGCTCCTCTGGACCAATCAGACACAGCCATGTGGACGTCCAAGAAAAAGCACGTCGGCATAATCATTTCCACCAATCTACCGCAGCCACGTCACCCAGACGAGGCACCGCCACCAATCACGATTCACCATGTGCAGCCGCGTCACCCAGACGAGGCACCGCCACCAATCACGGTCCGCCATGCGTTGCCACGTCACCAGAGAAGCCACACCGCCTTATTTCTCCACGTTTCAGGTTCCATCGATCGGCCTCGAGATTTGTGCTCAAACAAATTCCCAGTTTTTCAGTGATAATCGCGCGATTTTCTTCCGTGCCACATCATGCCACGTGGCTTTCACTTATTCGTCCAGCGCGTCAATAGGAATAAAATGCAGTTGCCTCTTCCACTAAATATGCATTGCATATTAAGCCTCAACCCTTGCCTTATTCATACATTATTTTTTAAATGTTTCAAGTACCTACATTTGTACAAGTGAGTTAGTTAAATACATATTTTAATAGATATTAATTATGTACGAGTATATTTGATTACCTATCAAAAGGATACATCAACCAAAATTGTACTGGGCCGTAAAGATAGCCTTGTACGCCAAATGGATAGGGAGATGCTCCATTGAGTCGAAAAAACTTGCCAGAAATATCTTTTCCAAATTACATAATATCTTATGAATGTTTTCATGCAAAAGCCGAGGATTCTCAACATTTAAATTTGTAGCAATTAAATCTCTAAAGAAAATGCTTAACTCGCTAATTGCAATCCATATGTCATTCTCTAAAACATCCCAAAAAGCAATCGACAACAATCGTTGCATGAAAATATGACAATCGTGGCTTTTCATCCCAAACATCTTCAAATTCTTCGAATCTACGCAGAGAGCGATGTTAGACGTGTAACCATCAGGGAAATACAATTCCTTAACCCACTTACACAACGCTTGTTTTCTCCGCTTGTCAAGCGCATATCGTGCCTTCAGATATTTTTTAGAAATTGGGTCATAATGAAGCTCTAAAAGATTACAAATCTCCTTTAAGTCTTCCCAAGACTTTGCGTTATCTTTCGTCTTCCCTATCACACTCATAATTGTGTTGAAAATATTGTCAAAAACATTTTTCTCGATGTGCATTATGTCTAAGTTGTGTCTGACAAGGTTTGTATTCTAGTAAGGCAAGTCCTACAGTATGTGTAGCTGCCCCAAATCCCAAGGCCTACCACAGGTGCCAATGCGGGCCCACAACCCTGCCACGTCAGGCCTACCCCACGTGCCATTAACCTACACAACTTCATTCAACACTCAATACTTGACCAACTTACATTATGAAAAGTTACAAGTTAGCCAATTTGAGTCAATTCACTTGTTAAGATCATTTTTAACAATCAAATTATAGCGGAAGACTTATTAGACTTAATCAAGCAGCAAACAAGTAAATTTAAGTCTTAGGAGCATCAACCTAAAGTGGAAACCTATAATATAAACATCATAATAAAAAAGGTGGCCAAAATCCTCAAAATAAGCCAATATACAAGTCATGGGTAGCTCATAATGTATCCCATATCCCAAAATTAAATATAAATATATACAAACGTATGAGAGAGGCTATAGTCTATCACAGGTAGTCCTTAAGCTTTCCTTTGCCTCGACTCGTACTAGAGTCTGCACTCAAGCCATCACAACAAAACAGATGGCGAGTCCAGAGTGAGTAATTCCAAGGAAATTTAATAAGCATTTATTAGAAATAAAATACAGGAACTTGAATAAAGATATTAAATAAACATGCGGAAAATCAAAACATGCAATTAAGCTCACCTCTTGAATACATAATAGACAAGCTCAAAATACGTGTCTATAACTTAAGTCATACTAACACAATACTCCGGACTCTCCCACGAGCACTGCCAGCGAGTCACACTCCACCATGGCCAGCCTCCAGGTGCTCTCGATATCTGGCGTGGTCCCACTGCACACCAACACATGCATCGAAAAGATCATCGGGTTGAACTATTTATCGAGAATCCGGGTGATAAGTGTTATGGTTTAGTGGACATATACACAAAATGGCCCAGTGGGAGTGCACTCAACCAAACCATCCATATAAACTATACCAGAAAGGAATAATGAAATAACTGAATGGAAAGCAAATAAGGAAATAAGTAAATAAATACTCGAGAAAATTTCAATTGGGTTACTACACCACAAACTGCGTTCCACTAATATAAAATCAATATTCACGCCTCCCAATGCGTGCCTCACCACTCGTAGATCAAATCTAAGTACCTAATATTCGTTAATTTATCAATTTTCCAAACTTTGCAATTTCCAAAATTCACATTAAAGTATCAAATCAAGCATATTAATTCATATTATACCCGGTATCGATCCCCGGGATAGGCCCCCAATTGGCTGAATCGAAACCTAAATTTTAAAAAGTGTTTTTTTTATCCCAGGTGAAATGGCGTCGCAAGCGGCGCCCTTCCTATTTTTTCGGAACCTCGGCTCCAACTTTGGGACCCGAACTCGATCCAATCCTTTATGGTTCACCAAAACTGCCATAGGGTATGTTCAAACCACATTAAAACTCGTCTAAAACTCAAACTAAAAACCCTGCAGAACTCGGCGAAACCCCAAAAAAACTCCACAACATTAACACTACCACCCACAACATCTAATATCATGATAATTGCTCACATTCAACTCAAAAATCATAGCAAAAACCCCCAAACCAGTGAGCTAACTTGCATATCCAAAATCCACGTCCAAACCCAAAATTCCATACTCGAAATGTAAAGAACGATGAGGAGAACGTGAATCTCACCATGGATTGTCAATTGCTCGTCATATGAACCTCCAAATCTTCACTTGAAATTCACAAAAATTCTCCAAATCTTCGTCCAAAATGACAGAGGAGAGACGTATCATCTAATGTATGTGTAGATCCCAAGGACCACTTGGATGGTTGAAATAAGGTCAAAAAGTCCATCTAAGATGACTTAAATTGGTGACTTTGTCATGACTTGGTCTTATCCTCCTTCAATCCCATACACTAAATCCCCGGGCGTTCGGTACCCAACTTCGTGCCACGACACGTATCATTCGCGTACACTCACGCCATTAAAAGTCTTAACAGTGTTTTATATTAATTGTTTAATGTATTTTATTCATTTATCATGTGTGCATTATTTTTCAACCTAGTGTAAAGTCATTCGCCTACTCGATACCCGTGTCTACTGGCTAATTGAGGCGAATACCCATCATATTATCTCACACGAACAATAACAATATAAATACACACATTGCGATGCAATTCAACATAATTAAGAATAAACATCACAAATTAGGCTAACAACACACAAAACTAACTATTTACCAATCTCAGGCGTGCCCGGTCCTAGCGGTGGGGTCCACGAGATGTTGAGCTGGTGTCCACATTTGAAAATATGCCATATTAACGACGTAATTAAAACTGGGCCGTTATAGTATGCTTCGTTTTCGCCACTCGCTAGTCTTCGAGACTTCGTTGTTTATAACACCTTATCCCAATTCAGTAACCTTCATTAGCCTTAAAGCTTCAATTACACGCAATATATCTTCACCTGGTTTATTAGCTGATAGCTTGTCAGATATGAATCTGCCTCTTCGAAAACTAGATTTTTCTTTCCTTTCCTTCGAATATCGCGCAAAAGATGTCGATGACAATCGAACCAAGATGATTTCCCCTCGAACCTTAACTAGAAAGCGTCGGTATCTTCTATTTAATAAGAACAAGTTATCTTCCTGTGCGTGCTCTATCCTGATAACATGTTGTAGGCTGAGAAATTGCTCACGATCGACATACGTGTAACACGCATTTGAAAGTTTATCTTGATCGATACGTCACATGCAGGCACTCTATCGTACCTTAAATCTTGCAATTCTTTCACCAACGGTTAGAGAAACACATCATTTTTATAACAGATTGGTCGGTCCAAGTACTATCACAGTTAAGAACATTACTTATTTCTTCATATACATCGACGAAAACAAGTTGTACGGTGTCAAAATCACCGGCCACGAGGAGTACAATTTGTCGGTCATGCCGAAAGGTTGCACTACAAGGAAAATGAAATTTAGAAAGGGAATTAAGTTCCGTTGCTAAAAAAATAAGTTAGAGACGGAATTGAGACAGACTAATTTAGAGACGGAATTGAGACGAATCAGAGACGGAAATAGAGACAAAATTTAATTCCGTCTCTAAAAAATGGCGCCAACATTCCCACCAAAAATTTCTTTTCTTATGACCGTTCATCAAATCTCGGGATTTGTGTATGCTTGGTTCAAGGCCCCCCCCCGAACCAAAAAGAAAAAACCCCAAATCCTTCTCGTCCAAAATCCCCCAAAAACCCCCTAAATCCGATCATCTCGTTCGATCGTCTTGTCCCCTCCCCAAAAATCCCCAAATCCCGTTCGATCGTCCCGTCCAAAATCCCCAAATCGGTCTCGTTCTTTGCTCTCAACTCTCGTCTCTCCGTCTCGTCGTGCTAGTCTCTCTGGTCTCTCTGGTCTCTCCGTCTCGTCGCACTGGTCTCCGTCATCGGCTCTCAACTCTCTCTCTCTCTGGTCTCTCCGTCTCTTGCTCGGTCACGGCTCTCCGTTCTCTAATTGGTAAGAGTTTGCTTCGTTTTTACATGACTTTTGGCAACGATGCTTACTCTCTCATGAATCTTGTATGACCTTTTGAGCTTCTCACACTCCTTTTTGAATTCTTTTGGTTATTTTTGTTGCTTTATTAGTTTGTTTTCCTCCACAAGTTTGTATTCAGATCAACACTGCCCATTAACATATGTTGTTTCTCTGTTTTGGATTTTAGAATATTTTGTGGGGATTGGTCACTTGAATGTGTGTATGTATTGTATTGACTGCTACTTCACGCCACCTGTTTTGGTGTGCTTTTTTTTTTTTTTTTTGTGGTGCTGAATTCTAGTTTGTTTGTATATTTTTATTTGTTTGAGATGGGATTATTCTTGTAATTGATATTTTGTATTGTAAGTGGGGTGCATTGATGTGGCAACAAAGACTTTTTAAATTGAAGGTGAAGAAAAATTATTCAGTGAGATTTGTAGTCTTGCATTGTTTAAAATGCTTTTATAAAAGTTGTGTTTATGTCTAATTATTGTTTAATGCATAAAAGCTAATTAATTTGGGGATGTTCGAAGAATTCTAAAGTATTTTCTTACTATGATTATAAAGTAATTTTTGTAATTGGGGCGATCTTTGTTATTCTTTGTTCCTTGACTGTATTAAGTATTTGTTTCACATTTATATGTATGTCTCAAATCTTTTTAGCTACACAAAGCTCTATGTCTTAAAAAGGAAAATATGTGAATTACTTGAAGACGTTATGGATTTGCATATCCCAAAGAGATTTATGGAAATTTGGACTTTCTTCAAAAGAGAAAACCATATTTTAGTCAGTTATATATACTTCAACTAAAAAAAAAAGACACAAAATCATTATGTATTAGAAAATAAATTATTAAGCATAAGTTAGCTACAACAACATGAAGAGCAATGACAAAGCTTCAGTCCTAATTAGTATGGGTCTCAGCTTGATTTAGACATAAAGTAAGCTAAGAAGAAGTCCTTGACCCTTCTATACTATTAGAAATTTGGTCATCTTATGGTTCCACAACCTCATCAATGTTATCTATATACTTGATTTTTATGCACTGAATGATTGGCCGGTACCCTACCTTGGATAAGTGCAGTGAATTTGCATCCGTGCAGTATTCTGGGGCTATTCATGGAGTTCGTATAGCGTGTAACTATGCTTGTGTGTCACCTCTCAACAGCTATATGAATGTAAACAATGGATCTCATTTTCATTTTTTAAGAATCTTTTATATTTCTATAAAACAAAGCTCATATATGAGTCATACATTTTTGCCAGAAGTTCCTGATACCTAACTGCCTCTTTCTTGGTTTCTATATTTTTGACATTTGAATTTGTTATATTTGGTTCATACATGCAGTAATTAGCTTGCATTTATACGTACCTTCCTTTATTGATCATATCATCTTCAATTATCTTTGCTAACAATGAATATGGACATGCAGGTGTGGTTGGGCTGACGCCACTGTAGGTGTATCCCATTGTTCATAGATCAGCCTGGTGTACTGATTTTCACAGCTGGCCGGGTTAACGAAACTTGAGATTTGGTGTTAAGTTTATGTTTATCTGTTCAGGCCCTGACCTCACCTCTTCTGGTTTTATATATATTCATTGTTGTTGGTTTATACAATAAGATTTTTTTTTCTAAAAAAACTAATTGATTTTGCATGATGGGGCTTACCGTCCTAATTTATTGTTGCGCATCATTCTGTTGATCCTATGATCATGATTATAAAACTGATTAGGTGTCTTTTACAGATATAACCATCAAATTAGGATGGCTACTTGAACGAAATTTATTATACCCCTAATTAGAAGTCAACTTCCACTAGCTTGCACTTGCAACAATTTTTTACTTCCCTGCAATTATGTATAGAATTCTGAATTCATGAATACTTAATTCACATTGGTTGGCTGTGATATGATGTCTGCTTTCTTGAATTTGTTCCTCGTTTAGTTACTTGATCTTTGTATTATTTCTAATCTCATTGCCCTTTTGACTCCCTCGGCCGACCCTTACTAGAAAAAACTCAATGAGTTGACATTTAGAATTGTATTTGAGTTGCATATTCTCTATTTTGATTTAGTGTTTTTGACTCATCTAGCCGACCTGAAACTTCACTTCAGTGTGTCAATATGCTCAGAGTGGGAAGCTATATTGGAAGGCCTTATGGGATTCCTTAAGAGTCATATTGTCTTTCTTTTCTTGTTTGAATACATCACTCCATTATACTACTATCTTAACTTGAAAAATCAAAAATGTCACCGAGTTCAAATGGAAGCAAATAACTTTTATTTCAATTTTGGGATCAAATTGAGTCAAAAGTGGTGGCTTCTCTTGGGTGTCTAAGCTATCAAACTTGAAGTGGATATTATAATATCATCATTGATAATGACCCTTTTTTCAGCTCTGCAAGTTATTAATTGTTTTATTTTTTCTTCGCAACTGATTAAGACAAAACTTTTTATTCTATATTAAGAGTGAACATATTCTCTAGTTTATCAGACTTGGAAGTAATTCTTTTATTTGGTTGATTGTATTGCTTTGGTGCTTATATCCAAACAAGGAATCAATTGTTGCTGAAAGTAAAACTTGTTTGATTACACAAAGGAAATGATATAGTATAGGAATAAACTAATTGTGCATGATTAGCTATAGAGATTTGTATGACCTTTTTCATGATAAATGAGTAACTAAATAAAGAGGTAAACATGTTAGTGCCATGGTTTGGTAATTTTATGTGTAGTAATAAATTAATAATGTTTTTTCATAGTGCACTATGTAAGATTTGCTTTTTGTTTATTCTTGGAGGTATTTTAAATTTTTGTTGTTATGTTGATGCAGTTGACAGGTAGTTGTTATGATGCCAGATGTTGGAAAGGTAGAACTACCTTATTGTTTATGACTGTGAAGGAACAAACTCTTGATCGTGTGACAAATTTAAAGAGTTCAGCTTCTTTTAATTGTTGATTGCTTCTGCAGTTTTATTTTAACTGTTCTTGAGTGATTTGATTTGTTACGTGGTTGATTGTGCGGTGAAAGAGTGCACGCGTTCAATCTTTTTGAATTTCGATCTTGAATCTCCGTCTCTTTCATTGCTCTCTGCTCTCTCAGTTGCTTTCGTGCTTACCGCTCCGCTCTCGCTCGTCAAGGTAACAATCAAAAAAAATATTTTTAACACCCGAATTCTCTTGAAATTGTATCTCGCTCACATTTTCCTCCCGATTGGCTTTCATGTGCATTTGTTGGTGTTCTTCACTTGATCTATTAAGTTAATGTTATGTATTTTGTTTGGTTTAGAAGTTTTTGTTCTCGCTTCTTCTCTTGCATGCTTAATGTTTTGTGGTTATGCTTGTTCTATTTTTAGGTTTATTAATATTTAATATATCATTTCAACATTTTACTTGAGCAATTCAAGATTTCTATTGATTTTGTATTTGGTTGGTATTTCATGTTTATTTTATCGGTAAAGCATGTCATGATCAACATTATAATACATTAGAATCATGTATTGAGGTAATTACTTGGTCGTTTGATGTTATAGTTGTTAGTAATTTCATATTCATGCACTTGCTAGGGATGATTGATTAGTTAGGTGTTGTTGGTTATGATTGAATAGTACCTATAATTATATAATTTCTACTACTAGTTAGGATTCGAAACACTAGGATTACTCTTTTAGTTAATGTTGCTATTTCACATAAAATTTCTAGAGAATTGAATAAACATATAACCTTAAGGAGGTACGAGTAAACAAGTAGTAGCCGCTTTGATAGTTGGTGGTATTTGTATGCCTCTTATAACTTATGATTTATTTATTTTTTTGAACTCCTTGTTGCTTATATTTTTACGACCAATTATCATACTCTGTTTGGTATCAGTCATGTACCGAGCTAGGTATTAAGAAAGTTGTTTCCAACCCCCTCTATTCAATGGCTAGAAGCAAAGCTATTTGTTCATGTAGTTAGGTAGGTCCTCATATTCCCCCTTCTAATAAATTGTGTTAGTTGGACACACAAGTTGCCATGTACCGTCGGAAATTATGAAACTAGTTGACTAATTTAATTGCACAATTACAATAGGAATGTCGTCTACGGTCTCGGGTCTTTAGGGAGAAAGAAGAGGAGATATGCAGATCCTGGTGCTAGCACGTCCCAGATGCCGGATATGGTGAAGCGTGCAGAGTTCAATGTCGTTGCTGAGCAATTACGAAAGGTTATGGAGTTTATGCATCAGCATCTCAGGATGAACATGGACGAAACAGGCCTATCTCGGCAACAACAACCACCACCACCACCACCACCTCATGACCAGCAACAGCCGCCGCAAATAGATCATATCGATCCACCACAACAAGGGGACAATGTTGAGCGAGAGACGCAAGAGTTGCTTACGAGAGATGAGCAGCTTGGTGATACATAGGTATTTTTCTTGTTATTTGTGTAAATTTTGAGATTATACTTTTGCTTTTGTAGATAACTTTAGCAATTGTTCGCATGACTTTTTGATTGACACTTCTTTTTGTGCATATTTAGATTGATACTTCTTTATGTTTCATTGGATAGTTGTTCAGAATTTTAAAAATTCCATTTACTTCTTCTTTCTTACCCTACTGCAGATGTTACATTTGCTTGGCGTGGAGATGTTTGTGAAGGTGTAGCCGAAAGTTCGATTTTCAGCTCATGAAAAACCCCTAACGAATACTTGTACATATATGCATATGTGAGGCCTGAGAGCCAATGCACTTTACAAGTTCATCTGTTGCATGTTGTGTGTACTCCAGGTCATATCTTTATCTTGGTTTTTGAAGAAAGTTTTCTTATCTTAAAAACTTTGATAAGATGTTAATGACATGAATCGTGTGTTGCCAGACATCTGTTGCACTTTACATTTTAGCTGATTTTACTGCTGATCTTTTTGACTGTTGCTCCACAAGCTCATTTTGATCACTATCAGGGCTTGGTTGCTTCTCTACTTGAAATAGATTATCATGTATGTTTAAAAACAGTCCTGCTGAAGGTTCATTGTACAACTATTTTTTAAATAGTCATGCTATTTCCGTGTCTAATCATTGTAGTGTACTAATTTGGACTATGCTTTAGAGATGTGGAGGCTTCTTGACCCAGAGGCACACTTGATAAGCTTGAAGGAACTCATGGATCGGGTTATATGTGTCAAATCAGGCAAGAATACATTTTTTTTCCTTTCCTCTTTTATTTCTTTTTCACGTGTACCTTGAAAGTGTTTGAAATTTGCATCTGTTAGCATTGTTTTGATGTCTTATTCTTATTTTCAATAAGAAAAAGTCCACATCACTATGTATATTAATAGGGACCCTTGACTGGACTAGTATATTTTTTAAAGAAAGAGACTATATATGTTTATAGGAATTTAGTTACAAAAAGATAGGCTATTGTGGACTAGGTGTTCACACTCCTTTGGCTACACAAAGGACTTAGATTAATATATGTGTAGGCTATTGCCTTTATCTGTATTATGCCCCATATACAAGTGAGTAGGCATGCCTTAATGCTATTTTAGATGTTCTCCTGTCCACTCTCCTTCCCAACTCCTCTCATTTTTCCTTTTGGCCATGTGAGCGCACACATATCGACATTAAATGATTTCTTTTCTCGATTTTCTCTCATTTCGTTCTTGTTCTTGCTCCTTCATCCTCCATAATTAAATGGTCATTCTGTTTATTTTGTAACGTTAGGCATATGCTTATGATAGTCGACAATGAAGAGTTCTATGAGTAGGAGAAACCTCTTTCGCTGAAAGATATCAGAATGTTGATCGTTCTTCTGAGACAAGTAAGTACTTGTTGGCATAAGAAAGTTATTCCCGTATAAAAACTGCTAGGTCATTATGTTTTATATCCAAAATGTGGTATTTCTTCGTTCCTAATAGATCTTTTGAGCGGTTAGTTCTCAGTATTAGATGGTGAGCTTGAAGTTTTCATGCCAAAATGGAAGATTTATCTTCTTCATGGGAGATGGGAGTTCGAAGATAAATTGGTACTATGCTTTATTTTCTCGAGTGGATTTTTCATCATTTTTTTAGGCTTTGTGGCAGCTCCTGTGGATTTTTCCTTCAAAACCTTCTACTTCAAGAAACTCAATTGTCAATGTCACTAGCTATAAGAGGTTGTCCTTTCATACCATCCAACACAAAGTTAGCATTGCAACGTCCGAACTCCTCATGCGGGTATGTGAAAATCTTATGGCATTGCTTGATATCATATCGGTAAAATATTATCACGTATCACCAATCGTGCATTTGGTCAAGTGATCAATACGTGAGTTGTAGTGCATTTTGCTTCAGAAATTAAGCTATTGCAAGTGTAACAGTATCCTAATATTCTTGTCGATATTTGACTAGATATTTGAAATCTTGGATCAATTAATCTGCATTACATAACTGTGGACTATTCTATTTTATTTCTTTTTCTTGTAGTCAATTATGTAACTGGGTATACTCTAATTTTAGTTGCAAGATTGGAATAATAGACGTCAATTTACGCCACATGATGACTTCCATGCTCAAGAAGCAATTGATGAGTGTTTTGTTTCTCAGGTAAATGATTTTCAATACTTTGTTTAAGCTTTAATAATTATATCTGTAAATATTACTAATTATAAAGATTTCCTCTTCCAGTCGCAACCGAGAATACCAGACCATATGATATATTGAGACAAGCTCCCTTTTTGGTGTCATTTACTAGCGAGTCAAAATCTTCACTGTGAGTTGGGGTGTGCAAAAAGTGAACCTGAACTGATTAATTGAATTTAAACACAATGTTACTTTGGTCTTTATAAAGTTGTGCTTGATATGCGTTTCCAAAATCTAAGACAAATTTAGTAGATTAATTTGTCAATTTTGAGTTCAGAAAAACTAAAACATTCCTTACCAAGGGCATAACAGTTATTTTATTGATACTAATACTATATTCGTTTTATTTTTATTTTTATTTTTACTACTTTTCCCATGTTAGGAAAATAATATACGAAATTTGATTAAACTTTGCTTCTTTGTTAAGAATATTGGATGTAGTTAATAATATTAGCTGTGTTGCAATAGTGATATTTAATTTTATTGATAATTGTTTATGTTTATCTTTATGTTTACTGTTTTCTTCTCAAATCATTTGAACAAAGCATAAAATGATAGCTTAGACTTGTTTTTGTATTTATGAACCCCTCATTTTATAATTGCCAGGAGTTTTTAAATGCATTATGTTTCATTGGCTATTCATTCGATAGATCTTCATCTAATATCTTGCAGGTACAACTATTTGAATGACTTGCCTTCATTAGATCCATAATCAGTATCGCCACCTTATCTTCTTAAAAGTGAGTCATCTTCTATTTTCTCGCTCATTACTTTATCTTTATCCATTACAAGGAGGACTTTGTTAGTTTAATCTAGATAGTGAATTATATTCGTGTAAAAAATTTGGAAGGAGTAGGAGAGAGAGAGAGAAGCAAAGTAAAAAATAAAAATAAAAATAGAACAAAGCATGGCATTTATCCTTTATCAATTACGGGAATTCACACAAGGATCTGCTCCTTTCCAAATTCAAGAAAAATATGATAGGCGAGCATGATTTTTAACATTTATTTGAGCAATGATTTGACTTGGATATTTTTCTTCTTTGGCAATTCACGCAATGGCTACTTCAGTCATTTTTACAAATCCTTTATGTGTTTTCTTTTTGTAAATAAATATTTCATTGACTTAAATGCCTTATTTACAATGACAGCATATGACAGGGGTTTGGTTGGTTAAGTTGATTGTATATATACACGTTTCTTATGTTTAATTGATTAATTGTCCAATTGTAGTTTTTGTAACTTCTAACTTTTGTGGAACTCTTTTAGTGTTTATTAAAACATCATATGTGTTTTCCCTACTTGCACTCAATTTCTTTCCCGAAATGCTACTTCGAACTAAATGTTAACTTTTTACGTGCAAAATTTTGAAGGTAATGTATCGGACTTCGAATCAGTATTTTGTCATTGTGAACAATGAATATGGTGAACAAACAGAGGAAGAGTTGCTTCCTGGGGGGAAGGACATTCGTGTCACGAATGAAAATGTTGTTACATATATTCATCTTATTGCTAACCATCGTTTGAATTTTCAGGTGATTCTTTATAAGATTTGCATCTCCTTTGGCTATTGTGTTGCACATTGATGAACATGATTTTTGTGAATTTATTTCGTGACAGTTTAGCTTGGGCTTTTGATGGATGTTGTTTCTGAGAGGCTTAATTAAGGTTGGATTGATCTAATCACATTACGATCCTCATTGTTATGTCCCTCGCAATTAAATGTCGTGAGTTCACCTTCTCTTACTATGATTTTGTTTTCATTCACGTACAATAAAATCATTTCAATATTTTCATTGAATGATAATGAGAAATGCTTAGGATTTAGGGTTTAAGGTCTATTTACTTTGATTCTTCTCTAATCAATGAAATATTAGCTTAATTACGAATTGTTTGTTCCTTAATTACATTCAATCACCACGTGGTTCATGTTTTCACTACTTATTAAGGACCCCTTTCTATGTTAAGAAGCATATTTGTGCTACTGGCAAAACTACCGAATAACTCGGCAATCGTGATTATTGTTTTTTTATGATTACTTGTTTCATTTCTGAGTCTCCGCTACTTGAATTTCCCTCTTTGGCGTTGTAAAACTTGTGTAGTTGTTAATGCTATGGAAGTCAAGGCGCTCTTCAAATCAAACCATATAGTGCTAGAACTTCTGCTGCTTCTGTAGCTATGATTTATATCAAAATATCGGAGCTCATTAAGATTTCTAATATGAAAACCTACTAGTAGGCTTTCTTACTTACAAACTAATTGGTGATTAATCTAATGGGATATATGGTTGTGAATCTAAATTTCTTATGGATCTTGCTACACATGCATGTGAGGTTATATTAATTGAATATGCTTTGAACTTGCGCTTTTAGGTATATGTCCTATTATTTCTCAATTTGTTACCGTATGTATTTGAGGTTTTTTTTTTTTCAACCCTTCTTTGCTTCATAGTAGGTCCTTCATTTACCTTAGAAAGGCCTTGTGAGGTCATTTAGACATCCAATTTTAGTTTGCTTATATTCTATGGTTCTACCTCAATGTTCATTGAGTCTTTTGTTTTCCTCATGTGGTGGACTTTATTCAGCTGATAAATGTATACTTTGGTTTTAAGAAAAGTAGTAGGTTATTGAATAAATTTATGGATGCTTGATACATCTTGACTTTGGTAGATCTTGTGTTGAGTTTTTCTGAATGTTGTGTAAGTTTAGCTGACTGCTACGCAATGAACAGATCTTATTAGATGAGTATCGTATATACCTTGACTTTAGAAGTTTCCAATGCAAGTGGTGCATAATAAGTGATGTAAAAATCAAGAAAAACCTTAGGTGGATTCCATGTTTTTGCAATTTTAAATTATGCAGAAACCAGATTTGGTTCTGATAGAGTTGTTGTTGCTCTCACCAAACTAGGAAAAATGACGTTGCGAAGAAAATCCTATCCCGGCTATAGCAACTAAGATGGATGTGTTAGCGTGTCTACTGTGTGTATATATATCCTATCAAATGTGACTTGAATGACAGAACAAGTAAAACAAGTGATAATAGAAAGGGATTGAAGGAGAACTAGAAAGAAATGGAGCTTACATGGATCAAACTTCGGTTTTCATGGCTTGCTTGTCGTTCCATTTGATGGTCGAGTGTAGGGATCGTCACTATAAGTTCGATGTGAGTCATTGCTCTTCTACCTTAGCTCTATCTCGCTATGATGCTTATGTCCCCGAAAAATTTAAGTTCAACTATTCAATTATTAAGTTGTTTCAAATGTCCCTTGGTCATGCGGTGGTGTTGAAGAACATCTCAAGACTATGCGGCACGAAGCCCATAGTTACGATTAATAAGCGCTCCCAAGGCCTACACTTTATGCAAGAGAGGGTGACAGAGTGCTTGTGAAAGTGGTGAATCATGTCAAGTATAACTTGAGCATTCATTGGTAAGAACTATATAGGGACATTTCATGTTGCGTTGGTTTTGTATACTAATTTGGCTTGATAATATTTACTTGAGTGCATTGTCATTGAAATCTCACTAACTTGCATTTGCATTGATAATATGAATTGCTAGTTTGATGGTTGATTGACACAAAATGGCACGAGCATGTTGGCCCACATGCATGAAACATTCCTATTCTCTCAAATATTCATCATTATTATGTCTAATTTCCCATTTTATGTTTATTTATTTATTTTTAGTTTATGACATGTTTAGCATGAATAAGCCCTTTGCCATTAGAACACAAATTATTATATTAACAAATTTGCATCCTCATGCCTGATTTCAAATAGAAAGTTTCCATGACTACATCTCTAGAGTCTAGAACGGTATATGTATTAGAAACTTCTGCACTTGAAGTCTTTTCTTTGTGGACATTTTTATTTTAGCATGACCTTGAATCCTTTGCTTTGTGGACATTTTATTTTAGCATGACCATGAATCCTTGATAACTCATTCTGCAAAACTCAATCTTTGAAACATTCAACATTGAATAGAGATACCATCTTATTTTTCATTTTTCCTAGAGCGAATTTCCATTAGTTCAAACATGACATCATCTTCCACCAATATGCTGAGAAAATTGTTCATTATTCAAGTTTTTAGGTTTGTAGGAATTTCATGATTATATTGTTGGTTGATTTTTAAGGTAAACAGTAATTTGATCTTTACAGTTGACATAAAACTAATTGAAAGAAAAGTTATTGGATTTCATGTGTTCTATTTGTTAAATTATGTTCTTCTTGGATATGGTGTTATTAGACTTATTTGTATAATAGAATGGTGTGTTCAATTATAGTAAAATATACTGTTTTCTTTTGCACTGTAAATGGAGATAGTTTTTTTGCAGTTTCGTATTTTTATCATGAGTTTGATCTATTTTGCGATATTTGCAGAACGTGGCCATATCAGTAGGTGGCTGGTTCTTCGATCGAGTGGGAGTTAGTGCCATTGATTGCCCATATCCCTGTGATAATACCTGCCATAATCTAGTTTTCAAGTGAGAGATGAGGAATTTAAAGCATATCAGTAACTTTTATAGTTGTTTACATGACTTTTACATTGATAATTCTTTTTGTGCATATTTAGAGGATTGTAAGTTTTTTTTGTGGTTGTTGAACAATAGGATTGGTGGTTTTTGAGAAATTTTGAGCATTTGTAATACTAGACATTTTTTCGTGGATATATAAATCTTTTTCAAATTTTGATTTTTACATTTTTTTCTCTCATTTGAATATTTGTTGATATATATTGTCGATGTATGAATGTCAAATTTTGCTTTTTTGGGGGATGTTAGCACCCCCAATGAGTTGTTGGAGGGGGTGCAGGCGATGGAGTAGGTCTTATGGTTGTAATTTCAAGTTATAGGTTGGAGAACCAATTAGATTATGTTTATGTTTGAAAATAAAACAAAAAGGAAAATTAGAGACGAATTAGCAACGAAATTCAAACATTTCGTTGCTATTCCGTCTCTAATTTTCCAGGAATATATGCATGAATCAGAAACGGAATCAGAGACGGAAATAATGATTTCAGTCTCTGATTCCGTTGCTAATCAGAAACGGATCAGAGACGGAATTCATGAATTTATTATTTCCGTCTTTGATTCCGTTTCTGATTAGCAACGGAATCAGAGACGGAATGCAATTACAAATGTACCATTTCAAAAAAAAATCCATTTATGTTCCATCTCTGTTCCGTTTCTAATTTCCGTCTCTAAATCCGTCTCTAATCAGAAACGAAATTTATTCCGTCTCTAACCCGTCTCTAATCAGAAACGAAATCAAATTTTCGTTTCTGATAGAATCAGCGACGACGATTTTGGAGACGAAATTTATTCTGTTTCTGATTTCAATTAGAGACATAATTTATGCAAATCAGAGACGAAAATCTCCATTTCTGATTTGCTGTTTTTTTGTAGTGTTGGAACCCATCAGTGCATAAGCCAAGTCGAACATTATGAAACTCAAAGCTGAAAGTAGGGTTCACTTAGTTGAAGTGGTTCCACCCATGGATTCGAAGCAATGTTGTATATTGCCATCATCCCTGATGTGTTCAGCGTGTCATCGCATGTGTTTCGCAGTAGCTTTCGACGCAAACAAACGTTGTAGACGAGGTGCCAAAGGAAAGTATAATATTGTCTTGTGCGTGTGTTTGTTAGTGATAAACCTAAGTTCTCCACAAAACTTACAAGATGTAAACTCAGAGTCGGGCCCCCAATGAAACATGCATAATTGGGGACAACAATCAATTCGCTCATATGAGAGACCCAACCAGTGCATTAAGCTTTTATATTTGTAAAAGCTATTTATCAAACAATTGTCTTCAGGCAACATATCTTTACATACTTGCAAAATCTCGTCGAACGCTTGCTCCAAAATATGATGATTCGACTTTATCATCAAAAAACACGCAATTACTGAAAGTTTAGTCATCTTCTCGCAACCCGGCCAAAGCGGTTGATTCGATACATCAATCATTTCGAATAAATGTTTAGCTTCAGGATTCAGGTCCTCTTCACGGTTCCAATTGAAACTAGGGCCGCATGATCGAGTATCATATGATGAAATGACGTCGGATATTCATCCATTGGATCATCACCTTCATCGTCCGCATCGCTTTGTAATTCTTTCTCCCCATGCTCGGTCCAATAATAGTAGTCGAGAACGAATCTGTAGCTAGATAAAGTTCTACTGTGTTTACATCATAGTATTTCTCATTGCGACATTTTTAACATGGACATCGAATTTTCGCTTCGTTCAGGAAAGTGGTGCAGTGTTGTATGACAAATTTTAAGAACTCCTTCACGCCAGCCACAAACTCTAATCGAGTTTAATTGCCTTCAATACGGTTGCACATCCAATCTCGAGACATAAACATCTGGAAAGACCTAAAAACCCCTAATTGAATACATGAACACATTAATCACTATATACGTTTTAGTCGAATGTCAACCGTAATTAGTCGAATTGGTTGCATTTGCTTATACTTTGCGTAATATATTTTATACATTTTAGTCGAATATTAATCGTAATTAATCAAATTTGTTGCAATATTTGCATATACTTTGCGTAATATATATTAATATATTATGTACAGACGTTATTATAAATTATTATAATTTTATTTCAATATATATCTTCCATAATTATTAAATTTAAGTATTTTCTTTTGTTTCAATTTATTTTGCTTAATTATGTTTTTTTTCATTATATATACGATAAATTTTAAGTGTTTTATTTTGTTTCAATTGCAAAATAAGTTTATTTTCCTGTTCATTACATTTTTCTAAACTACATTAATATCACTATATATAGTATAAATTATTATAAGTTATTTTCAAAATATATATAATAAAATTATTAATTTTTCAGTGGCTTTCTTTTACAAATATATAGTATAAGTTTATATATAGAGTATAAAAAAGAGTTGTTATATATTATTTTATTCAATCAATTATATAATATAATATATGCATATATGTAGTCCTTTATTTTAACTTGTCTTCATTAAAATGTAATTTATCTAATTGATATTTATCATTTAAATACAATATTCAATCAATTGTATATTTCTTAATTAATTTTAATGTGCTTTAACATATATATATATATACATATATATATATAAGCGATATATGTTATATTTTGAAGTCCTTTATGTTTGTACATAGTCCCTTATTTTTGTCCTAGATGAAATGTAATTTATCTAACAAATTTTGATCATTTAAATAAGATTTTATTACTAAAGTGTATATACAACTTTTTTAATCATAATTTTAATTCAACATATATATAAGCGATATATGTTATATTTCTTAATTAATTTTAAAGTGATTTAACATACACTTTTTTAAACTAAATTATAACACATTACAAATAAATTACATAGCAACATTTAAAAATTATATACAAACATTACAACTAATTAATTATTCAAACATTTCAACTAAATTATAACACATTACAAAAAAATCACAATAAAACTAAATTATAATCACACATGCATTTTTTTCACTAGTATAAAAAATTATATATACAAAACATTTTAATCATAAAATTATACAAAATTATATAAACCATTTTAATTATAAAAAATTCCAAAAAAACTAAATTACAATAAGAACTCAATTACAAATTATTATAAACCTTTTTTTTTCAAAAAGTTTAAATTTTAAAATAATTTTATTCAAACTAAATTATTAAATATTTTTTGTAAACATTTTTCACCAAAAAATATATTAAAACGAATTCACAAATTTATATCTGATTACCTAAAATAAATAAATAAATAATATATACCTCCAACACCACAGAATGCAGCACCGACAGATGGCGATCGGGTGGACAGCGTCATGGCAAACAGAGGCCGACAGAAAGCTAGGGATCCAAAACGAGATCGAAGAGATCTCGCCCAAAGAGACGAGATCGACAGTCGAGGACGGGGAGAGGCCAAGGTTTAGGGTTTGGCACCCAGAGAAAGATCAGAGGGGATGTGGATAGGGGTTTAGGTTTCGACCAGAGAGAGAGAGGGGGGCCAGAGAATGATAGGGGATGATGAAGGAGGGAGATCGAGCGAGGAGGGGCAGCGGAGAGGGAGAGGGGACGGAATAGTTTTGGTGATTAATTCCCAATAATAGCGATGGGAATAGTGATGGATTGCCCCGTCGTTATTCCCACACGCGTCCCTCTCTTCCTCGGCCACGTGGCGTTCTCTCTCGCCACATGGTCGAGGAGGATTGCCCTTGGGCGGGAGTTATCTCGCCCAAGAACCATCGCTGACCCATTACTAAATAACGATGAGGAATATCCCGTCACTATTTACCACCTTTTTTTGTAGTGATATACCTCACTGTTTAAGGATTTGTACAGATAAGCTGTTACGAAAACTATAAAATGCATATCGAGCCCTTCAGAAACTGCAAGACTTATCAAGAACCAAAGTGTGATTGCATCTATAACAGGAGAATATATTTCCTCATAATCAACGTTAGGTCTTTGAGAGAAACCCTGAGCTACAAGTTTTGCTTTGTACCTTGCAATCTCATTTTTCTCGTTTCTTTTTCATACAAATACTCATTTATAGCCAACAAGCTTTACACCATCTGGCGTTTGAATAAAAAAGTATAAAGATCTCTCATTTCTTCAAGTTTAACTTTGTTTGGATAGCATTTTGCCATTTTTGCCAATCAGGCCTTCTTCGACATTCGTTCACTGGTCGTAGTTCTGGATCATCATCATTTTCACATATTTCAAATGACACATTGAAAGTAAATATATCGTCAGGAACAATATTATTTCGATCCCAAATCTTACCAGAGTTTAAATAATTTATTGAAATCTCATTATTTTCATCATTTCCCTTTCTTCTAGAGGTAGTTGTTCCTTGCCAGAATCAACTTGTTCTGACATATCCTTATCAAAGAATTATTGTGCTTTTTCAGGAGTATTTTGATTTACATTTATTTTTGCTCCCTTTTTCCTCTTCTGTGGAATTGTATCCTTTTAACCAACTGGTCTTCTAAGTTTTAGGTGTTTTATTAGTTATTGTGCATTTTGTCGCACAGAGACATCAATTCTTGTTGGAGCATTTATAGCTGGAATATGTGGTTTTGTAACTCATTTTGTGTCAGTAAATGCATCAAGTAATTGCTTTGCAATTTGTTGCAAATAAATGATCTTTGGAACTTCAAGTTCCGACTGACTTGTACATAGATCATAGTGTGATAAAGTCAATGCATTCCAAGAAATCCCACGTTATTCCTTTTGAATTGACTTCTTATTTCCCTCTAATGGTGGAAAAATTGCTTCATCAAAGTGCAATTAGCAAAACATGAAGTAAATAAATTTTATGTTAGGGGCTCAAGGTATCTTATAATGAACGACGAGTTAAAGCCAACATAAATCCCAAGTTTTCATTGTGGTCTTTTCTTTGTTCTATTGGGATGTGGCATGAGAACATATGCTGCACAACCAAAAATTCTCAAATGCGAGATATTTGGTTATCGACCTAAAATGATTTGCATTGGGGAATGTTCTTGATATGTAGTAGGCTTATAAAGAATGATAAATGATACATGAAGGATTGCATGTCCCTAAACTGAAGTTGGTAACTTAGTTCTCATGATTAAAGGCCTGACAATTAATTGAATGTATTTGATCAAATATTCTACCAAACCATTTCGAGTATGCACATGTGTAACATAATGTTCAATGATAATTCCTATAGACATGTAATAATCTCTAAATGCTCGAGATTGAAATTCTCCAGCATTATTAAGATGGATGGTTGGGTTGTCAGGGGATTGTGCTTTTAACTAAATGATTTGGGTTAAAAGTTTAGCAAATGCAACATTATGGGTCAAAAAGCAAACAAACATGTGACCACCTAGTTGAAGCATCTATCAAAACCATTAAATATCTAAATGGTCAACAATGAGGATGAATAAGTCCACATATATCTCCCTGAATGCATTCTAATAAAATTGGGGATTTCACAACAATTTTAGTTGGGGATGGTTTAATTATTAATTTACCTTGAGAACAACTAGCACAATTACAATCACCAGTTGAAAGTATTTTATGACTCCTTAAAGGATGTTCATGCAAATTATCAATTATTCCTCGCATCATTGATAATCCTGGATGACCAAGTCGACCATGCCATAAAATGAATATCTTTGGATCATTGATTTTTCTATTTATAACGACATTTGTTTCGATATGTCTTATATGAGTGAAATATAATTCAGAGGATAAAGCAGAGAATCTCTCCAACACTTCTTTTTTGAAATCAATGTAATATAGAGGAATTCTCTATTATTTTCATTCATGGTTTCAATATGATATCTGTTTTGTCGAATATCTTTAAAGCTAAGTAAATTCCTTCTTGACTTTTCAGAGTATAAGACATTATCAACATGCATGAAATGTTGTACCCCAAGGTGTGGCGGCCCTCGCCGCCTCGGGATGACGTGTTTCCGTGTACTCCTTGCCAGCTGGAGCTACTACACGTGTACGACACCTGCCCGTCCTTTTCTTGTCTCGAAACTTATATCCATGTGTGTGTACAGTGTATAAATGACATATTCAGCGAAAGTTGTACGTAAATGCAGGAAAATATTAAGCAATTTAACAAATCATATTGTGGAAAAACCCTGAAAAGTATTCTATATTGAAGTAAACAACTGTACCCTATGAGGTATCTATGGACAATATCTTGATATTTCCCATTTCCAAAAAGAATCAAAATATCAAAATAATCACACATACAAGTAATCCTCAACGGTAGGTAGTCAAAGGTAGTCGCCTAAGATCACCTTGCCTAGTCGCCCCGTGTGTGTCCTAGCCTTCCGCGATGTCCACGTAGATCTGAGCTGGCGTCCACATCTGCAAATTTAATAAAATGGGTCGTTGCACCAGGCAACATAATATTTGTTCTTCTAGAGCAATTAATCAAATTAGAGATGTCAAATATTGTTTGAACATTTGCCTTAGCTAAGTTCAAGTTGGAGAAATATTCTCTCTTTTTAAAGATTGTGTGTGTAGTAGTACAATCAGCGAAAAAAATATCGCTCTTATTTGGTTCATGATTTGAACACGTGACTTGAAGATCCATCCAGATAAATAATGTTTGATAAACTGGAAAAAAAATATTTCATTTATAATAAAAAAACTAGTACATAGAAATTAAAAAACATAACAAAAAAACTAGTGCATAGAATTATAGAAATTGAAAAGCATTACATATGATCATTAAAAACATCAAGACTAGTATTTGGATTATTATGAAAACTTGGGACATCAATATAATTAATGTTCGACGAGCCATCTTTGAAAGTGAAATTCATCTCAATTGTTTTGCCCTTTTCCTTCAAGGAGGTTTGATAAAGATCAATAAAATACTTAGGTGTGCGGCATGTATGAGCCCAATGGCCTTTTAGAACACACGTGTGGCATGGTTAGTCATGATTACAAGCATGTTCATTTTCAACAGTATTGTTTCCTTTTTCCGAGTGGCGTCATTTTAGTTACATTTGTTTTGGAACTTATCACAGCTAAATTTATGATACGACTTGCCACGATCTTTGCCAATTGGTCCTTTCCCCTTTCTACATCCATGATTTTTCTTTCCTTGACCTTTTTTTATGGTTATTATAGGATGTAAAACTTTCTTCATTAATTGAAGTGGAACTAGTTAGACAAGAGTTGTGGTTCTTCAATAAAAGCTCATTGTTTTGTTCAGCCAACATGAGACAAGAAATTAATTTTTAGTACTTTCTAAATTGACGCGCTCGATATTATTGTTGTAATAACATATTCAAGGCATGAAAAGTACTAAATGTTTTTTCCATCATTGCCTCATCGAATATATTTTCTCTACATAGCCTTAAACGAGTGGTAACATTAGACATGGTAGAGTTATACTCACTGACTGTCTTAAAATCTTGTAGCCTAAAATTCAGCCAATCATTTTGAACTTTTGGAAATATCACCGTCTTTTGGTGATCATATCACTCTTTCAAGCTTAACTACAAGGTGAGAGGATCTTTTATAGTAAGATATTCACTTTTTAGACCTTCATGGAGATGATGGCGAATGAATATCAGTGCTTTCGCACCGTCTTGCATTGATGTTTCATTTCCTTCTATAATAGTTTCTCTCAAGTCTTTAGCATGGAGATGTATTTCGACATCCAGTTGTAATGGTAATTGCTAGTGATATCTAGGGCAACAAATTCAAGTTTTTGAAGGTTTGCCATAGTTTGAAAATATATAAAGAAATTAAAAATTGGGTAAATAGTTTTTTTTTATATAAAATAAATAATATACGATTAAATATATGTTCACAACTTTATTCTTAATACGCAAAATGTACCACTTGTGTGAGTTGGTGGGACAACTTTAGGATTAGGTGGCGAGACGAAGTCTACTAAAAACTATGCCTCTTTAAACGAGATAACTCATCTCCCTTTCAATGTTTAGCTTTACCGGGGACAAAGCTTACCCACTATCAACCCAAACTCATAGCACTATTTGCAATATAAAAATCAAGAATAGAGCATAACTAATAGTTTGTAGTATAGTGAGAAAACTAGTTATGTCACATATTGACTTTTGTTTTTTGATGTAAAGGACCGTCCAAGACACAACTACATAATATACTTTCACATTCGATGACATTATAATGCATTGTGTATGAATAAAATATGCATATATAAGTAATGCATGTAATAAAAAAAGCAACCATGATAACATGGAAATAAATTGAACTTATTTAAATTAACAAAAGTTATACCTTCCTAGCTTTGTCCTCGTAGCAAGCTTTCTTGAACTTCAAGATCTCCTTTGTGTTAGAGCAAGCTCATGCTGATAACATGTTATGAATTGAGTCGAAACTTGCTAGAAACTACAGAAGGGAAAAGAACACTAAGAACTTCTACTACTACAAACTACTACTACAAAAGAGAAGAGAGGAAATAAGAGAGTTGGTGTACATTGGAAATAGTTACAATTAACATGACAATACATAGACAAGTGAGGGTATCATTAGTGAGAAAATACAAGTTACATGACTACACAATATGTTGGTGTACATACATGGTCATCCATATATATATATTCCAAACAAGGGATATTTTAAGATCAGCATGCCTATGCTCGGTCCGAGCACACCCAGTGAACAATACTCCTTCTCACAAGAGACTCAGAGTTGAACCAATAGTTAATCATGTGTGAAGATGGAACACATACATACATACTATCATTTTTTAGGCTTACAGATAAAGGGGTTGAAAAAAGTTTAGACACTCGCAATTATTTAAAAAAAAAATAAAAAACAAAAATCATACATACATGAACTCCTGCATATACATATCAGATCATTATATTAGTGATAATAATATATCTATGTTATTTTTTATGTACATATTGTCTTTGACTACTTTTTTTTTATAACGGTGGGTATTTAAGTTACTATATTCTTGACTATTCATACGTGACCCTTGTGCTCACAGACTGAAAATCGGAGAACCCTAGTAGCCTAAACAAATTTGACATACCAAATAATCAAACTCAAAATCATATGTACGTCTTAACATATACATTTCCGCACATATTTTTACCGTTGGGCCAACTTGCACGGTTTCTCTTTAACCACTTATTATTCTTTAGAAACC
Source organism: Stephania yunnanensis (assembly GCA_039657365.1). Taxonomy (NCBI): domain Eukaryota; kingdom Viridiplantae; phylum Streptophyta; class Magnoliopsida; order Ranunculales; family Menispermaceae; genus Stephania; species Stephania yunnanensis. The sequence goes on along the minus strand of CM077588.1, from coordinate 3,973,726 downwards.
AAACAAGGAAAAAAAGTTCTAAAAAAAAAATTAAGGAAAAATATGGGTGGTTTAAGTTATTTAACTACTTTTGAAATACAAGATGTCGGCAGTCGCGAAACTTAATCAATTAATTAGCTAGTTCGCTTCTTTCTTTTTTTTTCAAGTAATTAGTTTGCTTTTGACTATTTATACTCCATCCACTTTAAGGGACTGCAGCTTTTCTTGGTACCAGGCGATGATCATGAAGAAATTGTGCCATGCCACCGCCAGACAACTCTTTGTCTGCTTGATTAGAGATTTCATCAGTCATGCCGTAACTATATACGCCAATATATATGGCTCTTCGAAGATTCAACTGATTTTGACCTCAATTTGTGGCCCTTTCTTGTAATTTTAATGCAGGTCTTTGATTGGGCGACACGCCTGAAAAGTGAGATCAAGGATCCCAAATCATGATTTCCTTGACTTGCTTCAATGAAATGATCATATAATTAGCTAGCTAGCTAGCTAGCTTATTTTTTATTTATTTTTATTTTTTTCTTGTTTCCTATGTATGGTCTGCGGCGGCAACTAATTTGTGCTCGGCTCGCTTTACTGATCTTTGGCTTCTTCCTAATTTAATTTTTTTTATTCATAATATTTAAATTCAAGACTTTAATTGATTAAAAAATTTAATAAAATTAATTAAGTTACCACTCGAATATACTGTTGGTAATGTATAGCTAATAAAATGCTACCAAAAAAAATATAGCTAATTGACTACATTTATTTGTTAATATATAACAATAGTAAGTACTACTTACTAAGAATAGTTGAAATTAATTGGCTAGAGTTTCTTTTTCTATTACGTTTTAAAGATTGGCATACTTTTTTAGGACACTTTTTGATGTATAAATCCAAAATGTATGTGGTCGAGCGAATCTTATAAACCCTATATGTATATAAAGGTAATGTAAAATGGACTAAAAAAGTTCAGACTCAAATAATCAAAAAGACATAAAGACCTTTAATTAAAATTCATTATTAGTGTTTGGGGTAGAGGATAATTAAGTCTTTTACTTAAGTAGATATCTTAAATTATTAACAAAAAAATCTTTGCGTCCTGACTCAAAGAGTCCAAATAGATTTTTTTTATATATTATAAATAGTTGTTCGATCACTTGTAACTATTTTGAAGTTCCAAGCAGTTCAAATCTTTTAGTTATTTGAGTCAAATCTCTGTCGGGGGATGTCTAACCGAAGTTAATCCTAGCTATATTCAATCAGTGGATATATATATAAAATATTCCCACCATAAAGATCAAATCAGCTAGACTGAACCATCATGAGGTGGCATCAATATTCCAAAATTAAGCAACTTAATTACCTATTTATAGACCTTTGATGATACTGTACGTGGGAAATGTTTGCAATATATATTTTACACAATCACTAATTTTTTGTATTGTGACTAAGAATATTATTGCATCTTACTACCACGCAAGGTCATATTTAATACTCAATTTTTTTTACAAATTGATTGGCCCAATGTAATGGTATGGTGTTTGAGAGTAAAAAGTCATGAGTTCAAATTTTAATTAAGGCAATAGTTCTTATAAAAAAAAAATTAATATTCAATTTTTCGAAGTGTGTTGCACAAAAAAGAAGATCACCATAAGTATATATATATATATATATATATATATATATATTAATTCCACATAAGATGCCATTATATTCATGAACATTATATATGCATATTGTTTGTGCATATATATATTGTGTATATATATATATATGTATGGTACACACCAAAAAATGGGAAAGTTTACAGATGCACTACAAAAATTAATTTAAATGAGTAGAATAGGTTTTTTTTTATTCCAAAAGTAAGGTAAAAGGTCTTTTGAAAATGTGATATTAGTTGTAAAAAATTCACATTGCTGAAAATAAATGCACCATTCATGTATTCTGTATAGTCCTACGTGGCGTCGACATCACTACAAAAAAACAGCAAATCAGAAACGGAAATAAGTTCCGTTTCTAAATCAGAAACGGAATTAAGTTCCGTTTCTAAAAAAAAAGTTAGCGACGGAATTGAGACAGAAACATTCAGAGACGGAATTGAGACGGATCAGAGACGGAATTAGAGACGGAATTTAATTCCGTCTCTAAAAAATGGCGCCAACATTCCCACCAAAACTTTTTTTTTTCAATCGTCCATTACGTCTCGAGATTCGTGAGTGCTTTGATCTCGATACAAAAAGGGAACCAAACCCTAATCGATCTCTCTCTCTCTCGACAAACCTCTCTCCCTCACCTCACCGCGCTCTCTCTCTCGACAAACCTCACCGTCACCGCTCTCTCTCACCGTCACTGCTCTCTCTCACCATCACCGCTCTCTCCTCTCTCTCTCGTCACCGCTCTCTCCTCTCTTTCTCGTCACCGCTCTCTCTCTCTCTCACCATCGCCGCTCTCTGCTCTATCTCTCTCTCGCAGCTCTCTGCTCTCACTCTCTCCGTCTCAAATTCCTCTCTTCGTCCAGGGATTCAGTTTCCGATTCGTCTCGAACCTTCGCGTTGATGAAATTTCTGGTAAGTATCTTCAATCGATGCTTCTATTGAGATTGTTGTCGATGCCCTAGCTAGTTGTTTGTGCCTTTTTTTAGGGTTTCAATTTCTAGCGTTTCCGATCGTCTGTGTTGTTTGATTTTTCATGCGATTAAGTTGTTTGGATAGATGTTAGGTTGAATGTTGAACCTTGAAATTTGTTAGAGGTTTTGTTGATGCTGGGGTTTTGTTGATGCTGGGGTTTGTACAAACATTGGTCTTAGTTCGGATTCCACATCGATCCTTATTAGCGCTGTTACGACCTTGTTGATGCTTCCCTGTAATTTTGTCCAAAATCTTTCAACATGTTCATTCTATGCTATACCATATATTCAAGATGATCTTAATTTTGGCCTTATGCCTGAACTATTTTCTTTTTATGATGCCAAGCTATCGGTTAAATTTGGAGATTTTCTGCTCTCTAGAGCTTGTGTAGCACTTGCTTCATTGAGAAACACTGAGGTATATATTCATCTTATAGTTTTCCAGCTACTTCATTTACTTTTATAGTTATTCACTTGAACAAGATCCTTTTCTTTTTAAATGCCAGGGTGTATTGGCTAGGTACTTGTTTTATTGTAGTGATGAATTCTGTCATGTATATGTATATTGGCTAGGTGCTTGTTCAAAACAAATTCCTGCCACGAAAATCTGAACTGTGTTCGAGAGTTTTTATTTTGTGTAGCTTCTTCTTCTTTGCAGATTAAGTTGGTAGAGGTGGAGAAGTTTTCAATCCAGAAAATCTGAACTGTGCTCGAGAGTTAGCTGCAAGTCATGGAATATATGGGGAGAAGCACGATCGGGTATTATATTTATATGATTTCCATAATTTCCTTAAGCTTCCTCTTCTTCTTGTTTATGTAATTGTTTGGTAGTTGGGTTTTAGACTCTTCATTTGATTAGTTCTTCTTCAATGGTAAGTTATTGGTAACCAACACTTGTTTCAACAATTATTCTCTTCAAGATATTATTTGTCTGGGCACGAACGTTTACTATGTCTCATGCTAATAGCGGTTGTGCAAACAAATTTTTTGATTTTTGGTTTGCGCTTCTCCTTGATTGTTGGTAGCCAGGCTATTTGGAAATTGAAGAATTCATGTATGAGTTAAATTGTGCTATATTTTATTAATGTCTTTTTACTCTTTCAGTTGGGTATTTTTTTTATCACACTATCATAGTTGTTTTGGGCTGTGTCTGCAATGCTACAACAACATAATATTTGAGATGGTTCTGTATTTCACTTCTTGTAATTAATAAGGGTGCGTGTGAGAAGAATCAGGTTAGACAGCTTGTCTTGACCGTCAATAGACTTTAGGGAACAACCAGTTACTTCGGCATGCTTTCCAAGGTTTAATTTTCATTTTGCTTGTATTTCTTTTTTCGCTGAAGCTAAATAAATTCTGTCATAGAAAGATGTCTATTATGAAACGAATGCAACAAGCACCAAAGAGGCACTTCTAGGCTTCTTAAAGACCTTGGGTGAAAGAAGGAATAAAAAAAGGTAAAGTTTTGAGCTCATGTCTGCATTATGTCAATCCTTTAATTTATAATGTCATTTGAAATTGTTGTCCTTCAAGTGGGAAACTATATTCCAATTTCGCCAGTACGGGATGATGTAAGCGCCGCATACAAGAAGGGAATGGAATGGAAAGCCGGTAAATGCTTCTCCCATACAAGCAACTTTGTAGTGAGAAAAAGGTAAAGTTTTCTATGTTAACCTTCAAGCCTATTAAAAAAAGCATATTATGAAAGAGAAAAAAAAGAAAAGAAAAAAAATGAACTCACTCTAATGCGATACATGAAGGTGGAAGCGGAGATTGTACAAATTGAAGAAGATGATGTACCCGTTGCAATATCTAATGAAGTGTCTAAGTCCCTAATCAGCGTGCTTGTTATTGGAGCTTCGTCAGGTGGCAGTTTCACAAGGTAAGAGTAAGAGATATGATATCACTTAACAGTTTGATCTATTTGCATAGTTCCATTACTCCGATTAATTGGATAGAATAGCAATGTGGATTTACCATTTAGTTCTCTTTCCTTCGTTTCATCTCATGGTTTTTACATGCGTTGGACCTTATATGCCCTCATAGCTGTTCCTTGTTTCCAATTGTTCCTAGTTCTATTTGAGGTTTTAAACCACATCTTGTGAAAACAAGGTCTCTAGTGATACATCGACATCCATGGTTTTGGCTGTGATTTCTAAAAGTTGTAAACAAGTCTTAATTTTATTTTATTTTTATAAGAATAAACTAGTCGACTCTAATTAATTAATTTGCAATTTAGGTTTTATTTTCTTTGTTGTCGAGCATAAATATTTTTCTTTTAATTTTAATTCTTAAACGTAATCATGCATGATAGCTTGTGTATGTTGCGCCTTAAATATTGATCATGAAACATCAAGACTATATATATAAGCATCACAAACCATTGCTATGTTATAGTTTGGAGCGAGAGATAATTTGCTAAATAACACCACGTTCTTTCGGATAATGATGAATTTCTTTTTCTTTATTACTTTATTTATGCTTTGTGTTTATATTCCATAATATTATTTATATTCCTATTATTGTTTGTATAATTTAGTGATTTTTTTCTTTTTGATCTTTTTTCGTGTGTTTTGTACGAAGTCAAGTATTATTTGAAGCACAATCAACTTTATATAATCTCGGAACACTTCATTTTTTTATTTTTATTTTCATTTAGAACAATTTTTGCTTTTACTTTTGTAGAAAGATACGATATATAAACTTTTTAGATTGTTTTTGTTGTTTCGTGTACAGTACATTGAGAAAAGATAATGTTAAGGATATGTCAAGTTTATATAAATTGTGTAATATCAATATATTATTTAGCTATGATTTTTATTATATATTGGCTGGTTAAATGTGCTTGGATTGAGACCTATATATGTAAGACTTTAAAAACTAAACAAAAATGAAAATTAGAGATGGAAATAGCAACGGAATATTTGGATTTCGTTGCTATTTCCGTTTCTAATTTTCGTTTATGTTAGATACATAAATCAGAAACGGATCAAATTCCGTCTCTGATTAGCAACGGATCAGAGACGGAAATAATCAGAAACGAAATTTATTCCGTTTCTGATCCGTCTCTAAATCAGAAACGGAATCGCATTTCGTTTCTGATTGAATTAGCAACGACGTTTTTAGAGACGGAATTGATTCCGTCTCTGTTCCATTTCTGACTGCAATTAGAGATGGAATTTTAACAAATCAGAGACGGAAATTTCCGTTTCTGATTTGCTGTTTTTTTGTAGTGCATGTCGTGCTGAAAATACACGAATGGCACATTCGGAGAATGTGCCATTTGTGTTATATTTCGTCCAGGACCGTCCTCTTCCTCGAGAATGCAGGGAATATATTACATGCGTTCTCGAGAATACTGGCTAGTGTTTAGGGGTATAGGTAGGGGTTAAACCATTAGAGGGATTGAATGGGGTTTATTTAATGGTGGTTGGTGGTGGGTGTAGAAGCAAAGAAAGAGCAGGAGAGAGACCGAGCGAGTTGTAGACGTAGAGAGAGAGGAACTCAAGAGACCGGGAGGGGGAAGAGAGAGACCGACGAGAGAGAGAGAGAGAGAGAGAGAGAGAGAGAGAGAGAGAGAGAGAGAGAGAGAGAGAGTGTGTGTGTGTGTGTGTGTGTGTGTGTGTGTGTGTGTGTGTGTGTGTGTGTGTGTGTGTGTGTGTGTGTGTGGTGCGAGAGAAAGAAAAGAGAGAGAGGCTTGGTGGTTGTGGGTGATCATGTGAGCGAGAGAGATATATAGTGGCTATGAGAGAAAGAAAAGAAAGAGAGGCTTGGTGGTTGTAAGTGACCGTGAGCCGAGAAAAAAAAAGAGTGGTTGTGAGAGAAAGAAAAGAGAGAGGCTCGGTGGTTATGGGTAGACCATGAGCTAGAGAGAAGGGGTTGGTTTGGGTTGGGTTATGGGTTGGGTCGGTTTTTTTTGTCAAATACGATAGAGTTAATTTGGTTGGGTAGTGATAGAGTTGGGTGAGTTGTAGGTTGGGTAGTGATAGAGTTGAGTCGGTTGAGTTATAAGAGAGTTGGATTTGTTGAGGTTTTTTGTTGGGTTTTTTATGGTTGAAGAGGTTCGATTTATTTTATTTTATTATTAAAGAATAGCATTGTAGTTAGCAATATTTATTTAAATAAAAGCTAACTCTAGTTTTTTTTTCAGGGAATATCAAATTGAAGATCAAGATAATTGAGTTTTTTGTGGTTGAAGGGGTTGTTAAAAATTAAGAGGTTAAGATTTTTTATTTTATTTTTAAAGAATAGCATTGTAGCTAGTAATATTTATATAAATAAAAGCTAACTTATTATTTTTTTTCAGGGATTATCAAATTAAAGATAAAGAAAAAAAGAGGGAAATTAGTAAATACAAAAATTTATTTATTTAAGTTTCATTATGTTTGACTTGGTATTTTAGTAAAAAAATAATTTTATGTGGAGTTTGTTTGTTAAAAAAAATAATTTTATGTGGAGTTTGTTTGTTAAAACAAAATAATTCTATGCTGAGTTTGTTTTTTTAAAATGAAACATATGCCCTAATTAAAAAAAGTTTGATTGCGATTGAAATATGAGTTATTAATTAGTACTTCATGCAGACGAATGAGTATGTTTTGTAGTTGCGCTATTAAGGCGATCCTTTACATCAGAAAGTTTGATTACGATTTAAATCCTCAATTTGATCAACGAATGACGTTTGATATATATATATATATATGCAATTTTTTTACATCATCATTGTTCAATAAATTATGTGGGTCATGGAACATAAGAACATCTCATTTCTTTTTTATGCGAACGGTGAAATTGTAAATGGTAGGAATGACATTAGGTACAACGCACCCCTATCAACAGTGTTGATGTTTAAGTTTGGAAAGAATAGACAACAATTAATGAATCACGTGTGCAACACATTCAATGTCTCATCTACGGAGACTATAGTAAAGATGACTTATCGTTACGTGATAATCCTCCCCAAGGGTTCGCAGTATTTTGTCCCCGTCTTGCTAGAAGACACGACGCACTTAACTTGATGTGGGCAACAATAACCAATCTACCATTAACTTCAAGGGTAGATATTTATTTAACATTTGAGCCAATCGACTATTTTCAAAATCATACAGTTCATTCGCAACTAGTAGATGAAGATGTCAGTAAGTCCGACACTAGATCGATGATAGAAAGATTGCATATGCAATCACCACAAGGTGATGATGAACCTAACGACAATGATAACATTAATGACGCGGACGATGACGTTCATCCCCCCAAGGATGCTGCACTATCTGTCGATTGGGAAAACCTAAATGTTGTTACGGATGACCCAATGTATGAACCTCCAGGGGCGAAAAACGTGCAAGATGATGAGCACTTTGTTATTGATGATGAGAGTTTCATGGAGGAAGCCTTACAACATGTCATCAAAGTGTGGCATGTTAACATACATGCCGTCATAGTGTGGCATGTTAACAGACATTGCCAATATCATGTGATGAAATCGACTACAACTTTTTGGGCGATTAAGTGCAGAAATGCGCAAGACGGGTGCATGTGGCGTCTTCGTACTTGTTTGCGAAAGAAAACACAATTATGGGAGATCACACAATTAGACGTGCCGTACACCTATATAAATCTTGACGTAGAACGTGGTCATGCCTAACTCGACGCCAACATGCTTGCGCGAGAGATCCAAAACATTGTCCAGATAAATCAAGCAATAACTATCAATGCGTTAATATAAATAATTAAGGGAAAATATGGACACGAAGTAAACTACAAGTGAATGTGGGATGCCAAAAGGAAGGCAGTTGCAAATGCATTTGGAGATTAAGATGAGTCATACACTAGATTGCCAAACTGGTTGGCGGCTTTGAAGATTAAGAGTCCGGGGCCAACAATTGAGTGGTCACACATACAATGGGCTTCTGATGAGATAAGAACTGAGTATCCTCAATCTCGTCAAGTGTTTTTTACATTCGTAGCATCAATACAAGTTTTTAGGTTTTGTATGCCTCTTTTTCAAATTGACGCGACTTTCTTATATGAAAAATATAGTGGTAAGATAATCATTGACATTTCTGTTGATGGTAATGGACACATACTACTGGTAGCATTTGCTGTTGTAGAAACCGAATCTACATATTCGTGGGGATGGTTTTTGAGGATGATGCGCAAAAACGTGACGGATAGAGATGGTATTTGCCTTATTTTTTATCGTCACCCAGGCATTCTGGAGGCGGTCAACACACCAAGCAATGATTTTTGTCCCTCAAAAGGATATCACAGTTATTACCTGCGACACTTGGTCAGTAATTTCAACACTCAATTCAAAAATGAACCCTTGAAAAAACTACTTTCTCGAGCAGCTGGTCAACATCAAGTTCGAAAATTTAATGCGTGCATGAAGTCTTTTGCATACTTATCATCGCGAACCCATCAATGTGTGCAATATGTCAATGTCATCTCCAAAGAACTATGGACTTAATCGCATGACGGAGGCATGCGGTACTGATAGATGACTTCTAATGGTGTTGGTATGTATGAAATACAAATTTTGTTTTGCATTCAACGATTTAGTTATCGCTGAAATAATATTACTTACACGAATTTATTTTTCAACTGTGGAGTGTTTTAATGGTGTATTAAAGGGGGCTCGATTCTTGTCAATAACAACGATGACTCAAATAATTCATTATAGATTGGTGACATACCGCGATCAACGTAAACAGGAAATCAATGAAGCAATCTCAAACGGCCAATCGCACACAAAATACGTCACGGATAAACTCACACATTACGACCAATCTGCGAGGAGACATTAAGTCAATTTGATAAATCATGACCTAGGTGAGTTTGAAGTGTTGACTGGACGACATGGAGATCGCATGCATAAAGGCAATAATACCCAAGTCGTCATCCTGAAGGACCGCGTGTGCAGTTGCAATAAATGACAATTGTTTGGTTTCCCTTGCTCATACGTGTTAGCTTCGTGTTCCTTTATTCGAGTGGGCAGCGCGTAATTTATTGAGTCATACTACATGTTAGATATGTACGCACAATGTTACTCCTCTAATTTTAAAGCCATTCCAAATGAGAAATATTGGTCGACTTTTGCGACAAAGATTATACAGGACTTAAGGTGCAAACGTGGTCGAGGGAGACCAAAGGGAACGCGAAGGGAAAATGAGATGGATCTTCCTATTGTTTCTAGAGCCTTGCGATGTGGCATCTATCATAAAAAATGACATAGAAGAACAATATGTCCTAATAAAAACCGTGATTGAGTCCCTACTAGGAAGAACCGATGCAGGATTTGTCGTGCAGAGGGACATAGCAAAAATAATTGTCCAGCCAGAGCTCAAACTTCCAATCAAAACCAATAGACCATTTTTGTATATTGTTTGTAATTGGCTTAAGTTGGTAATTTGATTATTGACATTTTTTTTAAGTATCCTGAACTTTTCCATCATGAAATATTTAGGTATTCGTTATTGTGTGAACCTATAATAATAAATTGTGGTGACTTTTCGAACAACACGACTAATTTTTTTGAAATCCCTTAATTGTAGTTAGTACACCAATGGATCTAGGTTCATCAAATCCTTCATTGTTACATCTCCAATCTACACACAGATCCTCGCGAGCTTGGAGGGGTCAGGTAAACTTTTTAAGATGGATATGTCTAATGGTCTTGCGTAAACGTATAATACATATATATATATATATCGACTAAAATATTTTCAATTATAAGGTGTACGAAACATTGCGCGTGTGTCAAAGACGTAGTGTCGTTGATCGAACGGTGCAGTATCATTCTCGATTGATCTCATATCTACGTTCCAGTAGGTTCTATGAGATTTTACGCGTATCATTTTTCAGCCTTAATTGGGCTTTGATTACTGCATTTATTGAGAGATGGCACCCAAAGATACATACATTTCACACGCAACGTGGCGAGTGCACTCTTACACTCCATGACGTGCAGGTACAGCTCGGCTTACCTATCGAAGGTGTGCCTGTGACGGGAACCACCGATACAGACTATGCTGAGGTCTGTGAGAAGCTACTTGGTGGAATTCCTGTTGGAGATGACCTTCATGGAAATAAACTTAAAGTCGAATGGCTTGAACGTAACGTACCAGTTATACATGACGACAACGATGAGGAATCGGTGCGACGTTACGTTCGATCGTACATACTGCAACTTATCAGTGGTTGTCTATTCGCCGATAAGTCAAATCGATATGTACATTTGATGTTTCTATCGTTGCTCGAGGATTTTCAAACAGTTGAACAATATAGTTGGGGGAATGCGTATTTGATTTATTTGTACAGGGAGTTGTGTCGCGGATCTCGCGCAGGTGCACATGAGGTTGTACAACTGTGGGCATGAGATAGATTTGCATTTATAGCACCAAGGCACGTGGGTGTTCCTAAAGTTCAACCTCGAACAGTGGATGGAGAACCCATGCTTATTGATGTTCCATTGGGACACAAATAATACAAATGTTATTTCGTAAGTTCTATAAAATTAACTCCACTTTCATTTTACTAATTTATTATTTTCTATATAGATGGATCGATTCATTTTCGGTTACACAGAGTGCGACACACGTTTTATCAGCTTACCTTGTGACGACCCCAAACTCCGAGGAAAATCGGCTACCGCCACGCCGCTAGACACGTCACCAAGCATGCCACGTCACTGCACACTCATTTTTAATTGCCCGCGACCTAAACCTTTGTACGTATCTTATTCGCCTTAACTTAGTATTTATGGATGTTTTTATGAACATTTACAATAAATTAACTAAGTTAAGTTGTTCTCGATTTATTAAATTAATATAAGTTAAATATCAAGCGGAAGTTTTTAACGCCTGCAAATATCGTAGAAATGGAAAGTTTGCATTTTATAAATAACCCTATAGTGTGAAAACCCGGCATGAGATACCATGTATATCAAAGAATGCAAAAGTACAAAAGATGAGCATATACATGTATCAGGTATACAAGTCCTCCCATAAATTTCATAAAAGCAATAAATAATGCATACAAACACCTACGCAAAAAGCTAATGGGGTTCTCCTAACTCAAAGGTAGTCGCCTAAGACCCCCTTGCCCTGACTCGTCGTATGATCTGCGATTTGTCACAAAAAACAATGATAAATCACAGTGAGTAAATCCCAGATAACTTTAGCTAATATTTGCGAAATCCAATAAAATGGCAACAATTCATGCAATTTAAATAAAGAACAAGAATAAAGTAATCCCATGAAAATAAGTCGTTGAGAAGTCGAATTTGGACACGAGTGTAGCGTGACAGAAAACCCTAGTCGACATTCGGGAACCGTCTTAGCTTAACCGAGAGGAACCCATGACGACCACCTCGCCAAACATCTCACAATCGAATGAGAGGAACTCATGAATGGGAGAACCCCATCCAAACATCTCTCGAGAGGAACCCATGACGAAGACTTAGGTCTTCGTCAAACGTCTCTCGACCTACGAGTCTTGCAGGAAATAATCACCGCATAGTTTTAACATGGCCAATTACTCGAACAACGCGGGGTAGCTAGCCCCGAGGTGTGAGTCTGTGCCATGTCCAACCTCGTCAACAAACACACATACACACGTAGGAGTGGATGAACAATAAATGAACAACAATAAATAGCACAATGGAAAAATTGAAATGTGGAATAAAGTAAGTATCATAAATGAATTTTAACTAATTTTCTCGTGGGTTTACTTACCTCAAATAATTGCAAATATCTCTCCAAAATGTCCCGTTCACGCCTTGAGATACGCGTTTGATACCCGATTATAGTCTCCTAAGTCCCATGGCCTTCAACGGAGGTCTCAAATCCAAAAATCAATGCCTTTCGTCTTCTTTATGGGCAATCCTTCGCGTCGTCGAGCTTCGTCGAAGTCACACCACCTAGTTCACTTTTGTTGTGTTTCGTCGGGAATCGATCGGTCCGGCAACGCACCACCGCGTCGGTTTTCCACGTCGTTCACTGCGCCGCTGCCACGTCGATGTCTCCGCGGATGCCGCCTCGTCGGCGTTACGCGCTAATCGCGAAGTCGTACAATCTCGTCACTATACACGCACAACGTGACCAATCGTAATTCTCAATTAGCGCGACGCCAACTATTAAATAATAGTAAAATAAATAAACACTCGCACACAAAAATATCAAATTTTACCTCGTTAGACATGCCTTATACTTTTCTGCGACGTCCACGTTGGTCTGAGCTTAGGATCTTAATCTGTAATTTATCAGTTAATCGGGATTAATTAAAGTGGTCGTTACATACCGTGATGCACTTGACTCGCAGAATGAGGATGAAGTGGTGTGGCAACCTTACGGTGAAGTCATCGGGTCTCTTCCCGAATATTGTATTGATGGTCACGGTAGTTGGCTATCGACGTGTCCTCTAACTTGTTTTCACATAGTTGAGTGACATCGACCAAAAAAGGTTATGAGACAATTTGGAATGATACAAGTCGTGCAACCAAACTGTCATTACGACATTTGACTGCACCACATCGAATTGTGAGGATGCACTCAAGAAAATTGGGTGGCTTTTCACGCAAGTTTTATACAATTGTGGAAAATCGTGCTGACAGCATAGTCACAGAGAAACAAGAAGAATGACATGATCAACGAGACTACATGACGTGGTATCGATCAGTCACTACACGATTCATTGAACACGACGGGGCTTTACGTGACTATTCGGTAATCTTTAAACTATTATTTTGTTTTCCTCACGAGTTACATCTTAAATTGCGTTTATTAAACTCATGTTTTTTTTATATCAATGTAACTTGGTGCATCGACTGCGGTGAGTGTTTATTGAGGATGAGTACGAGCAAGGTCTTACTGCGCTTGATGAAGACATCCAGATTTTAGATGAAAATGAAAGATAAAGGTCTACTCTATGAAATGATGGAATTGATGTCGAACAAGCCATAAATGAGGAGAATGACGAAGAAGATGATCATGACGAATCAAAATAGAGAGGTGAGAAGAAAAACAACACAAACAGAGACTATGGGTGAAAGCACCATACATCCTCGTCCACCACGTCCATATCGTCGGACATAGACTGTTGCTGAGAGTAGCAGACATTCTTCTCCACCACGTTCATCTAGTCCGAGAATGAGAAGAATATAGACTGTTGGTGAGAGTTGTCGACGTTCATCCCCACCACGTCATTCTTTTCATAGATACATTCCTACATTATCCCCAATGCAACCAGAACCTCAAATGTTTGCACCTAGGCCGCCGATCATGAATCTTCTTCCTTACCATTTTGATCCTTATGCACCCAGGTCGTCGTTTTCATACATGGACCATGGAATGCCTAGACATCCAATGTATCTTTCATTGCTTCAATACATGGCGAGTCCATTTACTTCACCATGTTATAATTACAATATGTTATACAGTGGAGATGGCTAATTCATGAACCTATTAAGCATGTCGCCGCCTCATGTTCCTTTCAGCCAATCACATACTGGAAGTCAGTATTTTGGAACGGTTCAACATCTGATTTTTAGAAGCATTAGTACCAGAGGAGAGTCGAGTGAACCAAAGGAAGAACATCAATCAACTCAACGAAATTCAATGCAATATCGGCAACCTCAACAAACTCAACCGGATGTACGAACACGATGTCCAACTCGACATAGAGTCCGTCCGGTTTGCATCACGGAGCAACAATGTCAACATAACCGTCGATAGGCATGTATGATGAGTTTTTATGATGTCGTTGTGATTTTTTTTCCAATTTACATCTTAAGTGAATAAAGTTGTATACAAGCTTTTTCATTGAATGAACTTATTTTTGAAAACTTCCTTATTGTTTTAATTTTAAATTCTACGCAAAAAAAATAACGTACTTTTGCATGGCTTGAATGGTTTGTAGTAGATATGCATGGGTTGTCCCCTCGAGATACGTGTGTGATGTTTGCATGAATTGTCCACCTCGAGATATGTGTTTACATGGGTTGTTCTCCTCGACACACGTGCGTGACGTTTGCATGGCTTACTTAGATTGTATAAGGTTACATGAGTTGTCCACCTCGACACACATGCATGATCTTTGCATGGTTTGCATAGATTAGACGAGGTTGTAGGAGTTGTCCACCTAGAGATACGTGCATGACGTTTGCATAGATTGCAGGAGGTTGCATGAGTTGCATACCTTGAGGTACATGCGTGGCGTTTGTGTGAATTGCACGAGGTTGCATAGGTCGCCCACCTCGACATACATGCGTGACTTTTGCATGAGTTCTCCATCTCTAGATATATGCATGACCTTTGCATGGGTTGTCCACGTTGAGATACGTGCGTGTCGTTTATATGTGTCGTCTACCTAGATATACGTGTGTGACGCGGGTTGTCCATCTCGAGACATGTGAGTGTCGTTAAGCTGCATGGTTTCTCCACCTCGATACGATACGCACGTGTCGCTTGTAGTGGTTCTCATTTTTAAGTTGAACAAATAACTCATTTTGAAAAGTAACTATTAATACAAAATAAAAAAGTGCATGAATAGCTCATTTTCAAAATGAGTCATTCATACAAGTTCTTCCACCTCATCAAACCATCACCCCACCTTATCATCAATGACTTATTTTCAAAATGAGACATACATTACTTTTGTAAATTTAAAGTAACCCCCCTTATTTAGTGAATAAAAAAGTAAAGTGTCATTACTTTGTGAAAAACTCCCCAAAAAATGGGACACGTCACGGTGTGATCACAAGAGCAGATTTCGGTAATGAATCTTTTCTTTGAATGTTTTTTCAACAAAAATGTACAAAGCTTTCGGTAATGAAGAAATAATTGAAGACAAGAGCGAATCCCAGAAGCAGATCTGCCTCAACCGGTTGGTGCTTTAAAATGGGGAGGGTCCCCCCCAAACAAACTCATCATCAACTCTTCTTCTGCATACTCTCTTAACAGTAAAGCTGAATTTGCTTCTTATTGTGCGTGATTTCGAGGTGCATGTCATATGCTGTACTATATACAGTACTGTGTGATCAGTCTCCACTTGTAGAATCTCGAGGTATATCGAGTGTCTAGGGATTACGGGTTCAGCATGTGAACGTGAGTGGTGGTTTTCAGAGAAAGGTTCTGGTCCTACTGGACATGGTTGGTCGAGGAATTGGAGAACGTTCTTACTCTTTAAATTGATGTGTACATGCACAATGACATATTCTTTTTTTAACTACGGCAATTTTTGAGTAGTCTAAGTTTTTTCTAGATACCTCACATATGATATATAATTGTTGGGGCTCAATGGTTTAATTGATACGTGGTATTGTTGTAAGATGCATTGTGGGGTTTGAGTCTTGGAAGCAAAAAATAAAAAATAAATAAATAAATAAATTTTTTTCTTATAAAAAAATATATTATTAATTTGACATAACGTGATACAAACAACAAAGACACCTCACTCTATCATAAGTGACACATGGTTGAAAAGTTAAAAATATTTTAAACATTTGACCGTTATTTATTGAGGGCAAAGTGAACAATTTAACATAGGTCTGAATCAATTCCCAAAGCAATAGTCTGAATTTCATTATTATTGCTATATACAAGATTTCCATTATTTTCTTTTTGTTGCGTATAAGATGGTGCTTGTGCATGTACATGATGTACTGCTAAGTTACTGTACCTGCAACAGCACTTGGAGGGCACGTGTGGATTCAAAGTGTACGTGCTAGTGAATAGACTTATCAAAATGAATAGAAAAAAAAGGTTTTTGTATTATATATGTATGTGAAGATCGATATATATATACATGGAATATATGAATGGTGACGAAATTAAGGATACAGAGATGTCATGAGAGTATCAATGAATTGTCATGTCATCCATGAATCATTCACACAAGCATATACGTGATTCATTATCGATCAAGTTTTTTAAGATGCAAGTATGAGATTGGTGGACATATATATGCCTCTGCGACACTGTTATTTAAACAGTGGTTTGAAATCATTCTTTCTCACTTTCATAACTTCAATCTGCAGATTCAAAAGTCATGGCTACTATACATATTACTATTTACTGTGCTCATAGGCAGGCAACTTTATCATTTTCTTATAAATAAAAACTATATAGATAGAAATACTTATAATTAATTTTTTTTAAGATAAAAGAAGTTGCATTCACTAACAAAAAATTGGGCACCTTATCTAGTTATCTATACATATTATGTGCAAAGAATTATCTATAATTAATTATTATTGCGTTAATTATAAGTATTATTAAATTCACATTATTATGATTTATATGCAATTTAATTAGTATAAGAAATTAAACAAGTCTATATTAAATTAATTTTTTTAGTATATCTATATATAATTGATTTATCTAGCTATACATTAAGCCACTTTTGAAAGACGCAAAGAATCTTGGTGTAACACAAAGTCTTAAATTCTATCAAATCAACAAGCATAAGTCAATTTCAATACAATTAATATAAGCTACTACGTATACGTACAAATAAAAGGAGTTGTATGCACACACATGCACAAATTAAAACTGTAATGCACGAAAGAAACTATGTATGGATAAATTAATAAAGAATCCTATCAAAACAAATATATATTAGCAGACATAGAGAATGTATAAGTGTTTGTATATATACATTACTAATTAAAATGTATATGTAAAATGTATATGTAAAATGAACTATGCTCATGTGCACCATAAATAATAATACTAAAATAAGTTAGTTCAAAACAAAAATAAACATATTTTATAACATCGAACGACAATAATTGATGTTGACTTATTAAATACATAATTAATTTATAAGAAAATAATATATTTTTAAAATAAATTTAATAAAAACTTTATAATTTGTTGATTGTACTATATTTTCAGTTTTATATTATTCGATAGATCATTCACTAGAACAATTTCGGTATTTAATAGAAGTTTTTAAACCCCTATTAAAAGTGGGTGTTATCAAATAAGACCTAATTGATATGAGTTTTAAAAACCTCTATAATACATGTATTAAAAATTAAAACATAACACATTTTCACATGACATTTAATAACACTCTATTTAATAGGGGTTTTAAAACCTCTATTAAAAGTCAAAAATGTTCTAGTGATTTCATATAAATATTCAATATTAATAGTATATATGCTACATATATATAATAAGTGAATTATATATTAATTAATTAAGTTTTAACAACGCGACTTTTAACAAAATTTAGAGTGTCACAAAATATATATTTTCTTGCATTGTTGGTTACATGTACAATTAATTCATACGTGACAATAAGTAAAAGAAGCTATATAGGCAATAATCTTGTTAATTTTTATGAACAAGTGATGGATGAAAAGACCCGAATATAATTAATGAACAAGTGAAATGTGCCATATAATTTATGATTGCTATGAGCGTGCAAAACTTTAATTTGTAGCTCTCACATGGAAGACCAATGATCACTTTAAACCGTCCTACATAAGTAGGCAACTATTAAAGAAAATGACAGGATTGAATGAGGTTTTGAAGCATTACATTGAACTGATTGAAGCTATCTTGTTGACATTCATGAGCAATACAAAGTGTTTAAAAGAAAGAAAAATAAAAGTCAATACACACACAGTTTAAACAAAGAAAAAGCTGAATTAAAAACAACAACAACAACAACATTAGAAAAGCTGAAATTAAATAATATATAATTATTGAAGAAAAATAATATATAATAATCTCATGAAAAATAAGCACGTAGTTAGTGCTGAGTTTATATAGAATGATCGATCACTATGATTAGGTGCATGACATATACAGTATATAATATAAATGAATTGACATGCTTTGATGATAATATCAAATTGAGGAACTAATATTTATGGTTTCAACACTAGGCATGATCAGTTGATGATGATCAACTACCCCACCCCACCCAAAAAAATATAATAAAATAAAGTAATAGAACAATCCCACACAAATATAATATATGGAACTGAAGACACATAAACTTATATATAGAAAATATAGCTAGACTTTCCTATAGAATCCTTGTTAAAGTTAAGTAGTAGTTTTTTTTTTTCCTCCATTGAACTTAGACGCATGCAAATAGAATAGCTGGAGAATCTGACCCCTCAGCAAATTAAACCCCTTTCTCACATTCAATTCATATATAACTATATATTATAAAGTTTTTAAAAAAACTATACATTATATACCTATAACAAATATATAGTTTGCTAAACAACAACTTTTTTTGGATGAAACTAAACAACAATTGATGAATACATAACTGATTAATATATAGACAAATATTTAATAACACTACTTTGTTCACATGGGATACTATATATATAAATATATCTTAGTGAGAAAAAAAGAGGAGAAAGAGCTAGAGAGAGTATATATATATATATATATATGCCAAGAATGGAAGTTCATCTACCTTTGAAGACCCATAAAAAGAAAGAACACCACCACCACCACCACCACCATCATCATAATCATCATCATCTACTAATGATCTCCCCCACTTTCATGGATTTGATGATGATCTCCTGAAATATTATTGTGATGATCATCAGTAGTACTAGTACTACTCCAAAGTGGATGATGAGTAGAGGAGAATGGCAAACCATGCCCTTGATAGAAACTCACTCCTGCATTACTCAATCTCCTTACACCAAGCTGATGATGATGATGATGATGAATTGGCCTGATCTGGTGCTGCGACAACCCTGCTGGCATCTCGCCGCAAGCATACCGGATCAGATCCGCATTCGCGGCGTCAAGCTCACTCTGAAGCCTGTGCACTTGCCTTTGCAGAACTGATATTGCTCCTACACAACCATAGACCGGGTCTTTGATCCGGGCTTCAGCTTCGTATGCAAGGGAATTCACCGCATCTTCTCTTTGATGGGGAGGGAGCTCGTTGAGAAGCTTCGTGACGTTGCTCGCGCCGAAGATCTTGTGAACATTTGCAAATTTTTGCGGCTCCTCAGGTGGGAAGTATGGTGCAAAGATGCAACCAAGCATGCATTTTCTCCTCAGGAACTTGCAAGCAGCACAAGGCGAGTTTGAAGCACTTGACGACGAAGAAGCCATATTTGGTTTCCTAATTAATCATCATCGATCATGAATATTAATCAATTAATGCACTGAAAATAAATATGCACATATTGTATGTATATATGGCTTAATTAAACTTTTTAATTTATTTTTTTTTTTTTTTTGATAAGAAAGAAATAACATTTGCATCCGTCAAGTTTGAACTCATGACATTTTACTACTCATGACATTTTACTTTCAAATCTCATACCAAATCATTCAACGAATTGGTTGGTTTTAATTCAATTATTATTACTCATTTTAATTAGTCTTTTAATTCTTCTTTGATCATTATATATTTAATTTAGAGATTAATCAATTTGACTGCTTTCTTCCATTAATTAATTAGAGAAGGTTTTATTATTTCAGTGTTTTTTGTTTCAACAAAATTAATACTTGGACTAGCTCCTTAATTGTTGCTTCAACTGATCATTGATGGATCTTTTCAAGTAAATGAATTAGGGTTAGGGTTTAGAGGCACCAATCAAGACATTAAACTTAATTGGCTTACATATATATAATTAAACTATCTTTTCAGTGTTAACTATTTTTGAGCCAGAATTTTCCTTTAATTCATGACCTAGCTAGCTCTTTTCTAAAATTTCCTTAGCTAATTACAGCATGTATACATTCTCTCTATGCAAACCTTTTTTTTTTCTTGTTTATATATTTCTTTAATTTATGTTTCTCCTCTACTACTGCTCTAACACCCTTTGAAATCTATATATAGCTACATGTTTTTCTTCTCCTAATTTCCAATAATTTGTTTCTTTCTTTGAAGAATATATAAGTGAAAAAAAACTCTCAATTTTTTATCTTTTCCTTTTTAATTTAATTAATTAATTCAGTAATGTATAGGTTCTATTATTATTCTCTTCTTGCACATATCGATGCACACATCATCGTCATCATATACCATAAATTCCTTGGTTTATTCTCTTTAAATTCTGATGAAGCAAACCATGCTAAACACGGTAGTTGTTCAGTGTGAAGTTACTTCAACATGTAGATCTGCTCACATGCATGTCACTGATTTCCACAACTGCTCTATATATATATATATACCTACACATAGATTTCTCTAGCTACCCTTAATTAAAAGAAAAACCCATTATTTGTCAAAACCCTGGATCATCATCAGAACAATACAAGCAAAACCAAAAAAAAAAAAAAAGAGAAGAAAAAATAAAATGCAAAAAATAAAGAAAGATAGCTGAGAAAAGCAGCTACATGGGTCTATATATATATACCTGCAGTGAGGTCTGATCAACTCTTCTTTTTTCCTGGCCAGAGATGAAATTAGGGCAGTAGTAGTACCTTCCACTCTCTCTCTCCTACTCTAGCTATGAGAGAGCCCTTTCAGTGCAAAAGCTATAAGTACTACTACAGCTCCTTAATCTTGCAAAATCAAATTATATATAAGATACAATATATACGCTGTAGACATGGAAGATTAAGAATGTCCAAAACAGTTGTTGAAGAGATAAAGATGAGCTTTATATATTTGGACAAAAATGGAGATCAATGATCAACAAACCCTAATTGGAGGGGAAAGGGATGGGAAATTGAGTAACATGAGAGGAAGATAGGAGGGAAGATTAAAGAGAAAGCAAAGAGCAGCATTTGTGAGGAATAGCAAAGGAAAAGACAAGGGTAATGAATGGGATGTGCACCAAAAAGAATGACTATGACCCTAGCTATCACTGATATACTATAAAATAATGTCATGGGCTCTGTATCTTGTGGGCTCTCTCTCTAGCTCTACCCTTGTATCTATGTATTTGATCATCATCAAATCATCAGTGGTGATGATGAACAATTTAAATACATTAACAAAACTTATTAACTTGTCTTTCCTTCAAAAAAATTATTCCACCTTAAAATTGTACAACTTATTAATAAGTCCAAACCAAACTTGGACTTGAAGTTCGAATTTTTATTTTATTTTTTTGATAAAAAAGAAACCACAACTCGCTAATGCTACAAGCCTTCCTAATCTTGTATCGAAGTAATCACGACACTTCCAAGTCACAACCAAAGTCACATTAGGTGATGTGACCTGCAGACCCGCATCTTTGGGAGTCATCTGAGCGCGCCACAGGTTACACATCCCGCGTGTTATGGGCCGAGAACTTTATGTGCACACCCATTTTCACGTTAGGGTCCGATACTACATCGCCCCGATGTGAGTTTAGATGTGACTTTAGGGTGTCATTGTAGGAAGCATCTTCCTAATTTAATAATTTTTTATAGTCAATCACTTAATGATTGATTTTTTATATATATAGAAACCCTTCGTTTTCTTTCATATATGGTCTTCCATTATTAGTTTTATATATGGTCAGTGCGTTCAAGAACTTCATCAGTTTTCTTGCTAAAAAGAAGCCTTCAACTTTCATTTAATTCAAGAAGAAGAACATCTTAATTAAAGTTCACGATCTTTAGCGCTAGCGTTCATTTAAGTACTCACAAAATTAATTAATATTTGTTACTGCATGTACGTGGAAAATACTTAATTTTATATTTGTATAATGTAGATAGCCGATTTTTTATTGGTTGCTCAGTTCACTCCGTGTCCATCTACATCAATTATAAAGCAATTGCCGACATAATCCATGTCTTAAGGGAGACTTTAGTACTATATATATATATATGCCATAACAGTAAAATATAACAATTTACTTCCTTTGACAAAAAAAATAAAATAAAATAATACTTCCTAAATTAAACTGATCATATTTAACTGAGCAACTGCCAAGTCTCCCTTGATTAATTTAAATTTTACATTATTTCTCTTATCTATCTCTAAATCATAACATATTGAAAGACATATATTCTCGATACATCACTAGAACATTTTTGACCTTTTATAGAGGTTTTAAAACCCCTATTAAATAGAGTATTATTAAATGTCATGTGAAAATGTGTTATGTTTTAATTTTTAATACATGTATTACATAGATATTTTTTAAAACTCCTATCAATTATGTGTTATTTAATAATACCCCTCTTTAATAGGGGTTTAAAAACCTCTATTAAATACCGAAATTGTTCTAGTGCATATACGACATATTAAAATCAAATTGGTTGATATACTGATCAACCGTAGAACCCGGATGGATTGATCTATAGGTGCACGGTCTTGATTTCGATTTCGCACAAGTAACTCAATATCAAGATACTTGGTTGGTTAGTATACTGATTGTATATTTCATTAATTATATATATATATATATATATATATATATATATATATATATATATATATTTACATTCTTAGACATTATTTGGAGTTAGTACAACATTATTAGGTATTGGTGTTAAAAAAAAACTAATTAATTAATATTCCAAAAAAACTAATTAAATTAATACATAATTAGTACAATATGAAATATTAATTATTTTAAAAACAAATAATTAATATGACATGCTAAACTAAACATATAATTAAGTTTACATTATTTTATATACCATTTTATAATTATTTTCGAATATGGGGGTATTTTAGGTTTTTTTTAGAATTTTTTAACTACCGATTTTTTTATTGACATTATTCCTATTTTTTTTTTTAGCTGTAACCAAAAAGATATAATCAAATTTCTTTCCACAAAAAAAGCTAAACGAAAGTCGTCTCTCTTTTTTCTCCAAAACCTTAAAATTCTTATTCTTGATTCACTTTTGTGATTTTTATTTTTTAATTAACCACCGCCGATCCTCCATTTCGATCGACGATGGTTCCAATCAAATCATTTTGCATTTTGTTCATACAATAACCAACAGATCTAATCGGATTTGTGGAGATTGATCCATTCTTATTGTGGTGCATCTTCATCAACGGTGTTGCGTGGATTTTGTGCGGCGCTGGATTGATCTTGTCTTTAGTTTTATTTTATAGTTAATTTTCTTCCCTAGTTTGGACTTTGATTTGTCTTCTCCTTATCGGAAAGTTTTAGTTTTTCTTCTCTTTGTTGTGAGGTTTTATTATTCATTTTGTCGTTCTAACAGTTTTGTGTAATATCATGAGTTTCAACCAAATTTAAGCGTTATTTTTTCTTGATATTTGACCTGTCGCTAATTGACTTTTGGGTTCCAGCCTTGTTCTCGGATTAGTGACGGGTAAAGCGACGGGTTACTCGTTGCTAATTAGTGACGGGCTTGTAATCCCGTCGCTAATTTGGTTTAGCGACAGGGATTTTTGCGACGGGCCCATCCCGTTGCTAAATTGTTTAGCAACGGAAAAGTATGCAATTAGTGACGGGATTTTCCGTTGCTAGTTTTGCATTTTTTTTATAGTGTGAGGTAACAGATTTCTTGCCCCCTCTATTAGTTTCTATATTTTCTCTTACTGGATTGGTTGATATTGTTCTTGGCTAGCAGTAGTTTATCTAGATTGCAAAAAAAAAAAAAAGCTATTTCACAATTTTTTTCTTATCAAATTCATTTTTTATAATATATATTAATACGGTGAATGTACATAAAATGTATTATTTATTCCCTCTTAGAAATTTAAACCACAATGTTATAGTCCATCAAAGATTGAGTTGTTACTTCAAATCCATTACATAAATTGAGTTATTTTTTCTTAATTTTTGGTATCCTAATCTATTTTGAGGTAACATATTTCTTGCCCCCTCTATTAGTTTATATATTTTTTTCTTACTAAAAAATTAGTTGATATTGTTCTTGGCTACAAGTAGTTTATCATAGATTACAAAAAAAACCTTTTTTTATCACAATTTTCTTTCTCATGAAATTCATTCTTTTATAACATATATATTGATATTCGGTCTTGCCCGCACGTGAAGAGTGGGATGCTGGCTAGTTTAATAATATATTACAAACTAGTTTAATAATATATTACAATGAATATTTTTGGTTTGTGTCACAATATATTAATTATATATGAAGTGAATTACGTTTTAACAATGTAGCATTCAACAACAATATTATTCGTTTATTGTTTTCTCAATAATAAAAAATTCCATGTTGTTTTAAATTAATTTGGATTATACTAGTTTTGATAAATTTTGGTACAGAATCTCAAATTTGGTTCTCCATTAAAGACTGAATAGGTAAAGCTTTCTATTTCACTGAGACGAAAGAAGTTGATAAATGACTCGATCAACAATAGAAGGACTCCAATTAGTAGATAATTTTTGCTTTATATATAATTTAGAATCTTGCTCGATAGGTTTGGTTAATTGATGCTGATTTTTGGGGTAAAAGATTGTTTGTTCCCAATAAGGAGAAAAGAAAGTGAGATTTATAGGATATTTTTTTTTTAAAATAAATAAATAATGCAACAATGTTTTATGCTCTATGTTATTTAATATATATATATATATATATATATATATATATCAAAAGTATCGCTAATGAAAAAATTATATGTAATGATTAATAAATTTAATGAAATTTTTTTATGTATATTATCTTTTTGTCAAAAAAATATTTTTATATATTAATGTAAAACGTATATGATTAGTTTTATAAACATATTTCATGAAATATTGAATATTTTCTTATAGTGTATTATCTCACTTGCATTTGCATTAGATGTCTAGCTATCATATTAGCTTAGTTAATTAATCGATTATATTAATTAATAATTATATTGATGCATGAATATACTAGTTTTTAAAATTGCAATTAATATGCACTAGAACAATTTCGATATTTAATAGAGGTTTTTAAACCCCTATTAAAGGGGGGTGTTATTAAATAACACCTAATTGATAGAAGTTTTAAAAAACCTCTATGTAATACATGTATTAAAAATTAAAACATAACACATTTTTACATGACATTTAATAACACTCTATTTAATATGGGTTTTAAAACCTCTATTAAAAGTCTAAAATGTTCTAGTGATGACAAGGAAATTAGGGATGCAAATGGGAAGGGCAGGAGATGGGGATCTCATCTTAATCTCCATTCACGTTTAAGAATTCATCCCTCCATGCATCCTCATACTCACCCCATGTGGGGATGAGTTTTTATCCTCACCCCCATTCCCATTTAATGCTCACGAGGATGAGGAATCACGTGAGAAGATTTTTTCCCTATTTAATTCCTCAGTGGGAATTCCTACGGGAATGATCTCGTGGAAAATTAACACGGAAAAGTTTTACTCTCCCTTTAAGTTTTCTCAAAGACACACACACACACACACACACACACACACACACACACACACATATATATATATATATATATATATATATATATATATATATATATATATATATATATATATTTATATGTATATGTTTGGTATTTTTTAAATGATATTTATACACACACACACACACATATATATATATATATATATATATATATATATATATATATATATATATATATATATATGTATATATATATATATATATGAATGTATGTCTATTAATTGCTAATTAGGCATACATATTATAACATGATATATAGATTTTTAACATATGTGAAAGCGCGTGTACTAATATATACATACATATATATATATACATACATATATATATATATATATATATATATATATATATGAATGTATGTCTATTAATTGCTAACATAGGCATACATATTATAACATGATGTATAGATTTTTAACATATGTGAAAGCGCGTGTACTAATATATACATACATACATACATACATATATATATATATATATATATATATATATATATATGGGGTTACCCACGGGGATTCCTGCATATATATTGTTTTCACCATCCCCTTACATTCTTCTACTCGCTTAGGTATTATATTTTCTCTCCATCCATGCCTCTATCCCCATTTAAACTCCTTGTACCCGCAACAGTTGCAGGAAATCTACGTCCCCCAAGGGGATTCTCCACCCCACTTGCATCCCTAAGTTGGACTGTATTAATTAATGTAGTCAATGAGAATGTATGACATCACATAATTATAAGAGTTTCTTTTATAGGAAAGAAATAACTTTTACACCCACCAAGGTTTGAACATGTAACGACCCAAAATTCACTGATAGCGAATTAGTCCTAAATCGGGGTCACCACTCATGACGTGGCCCGATAGTGAGTACGCAGTTCAACACTCAGTATGGAGACCGATGTATATGATATTTTTTAGTGATGAATGCTTAGTGTAATGTACGTATGCACACTATATCCAGATATTTTATTTACTTTTATTAGTTCGTTAATTCGGCGTGCGAGCGAAGACACACCTTGGGACGCGTGTGAGCGTGTGAACCGTGGTGGAGAGTAATATGGTTAGTCTTTAATTTGAATTTAAATATTAATGAGATCTAGTAATTTGATTGTTTGGCCTATATAGTATGAAATCAAATCAAAATAAGGAAGCCTAAAGTTCTCAATTAAAAAGAATGCCTTTGATGTGACTCGAGATGCACATAGCTTGAATCTCAATAGAGATCAAGTATTGTTATGAGTAGGAAATTATGGTTAGCATGATGAAGTTAGTGGATTTGGATGGAGTAAATGAGAGCCATTGATTCATGTTAGGATCAATGGTCAAGATCTAACTAAAAAGTCTATATAAGTTGGTACTTTATTTTTTTCATGCAAAACAAAACAAAGGAGAGGAAAACTTAAGATAAGTTCTTGCTTGATGGTTTTGTTGAATTGGAGCTAGGAGAAGGGGGAAGATCATCATCTCGTGAAGAATTTAAAGGCTACCATACCACTATAACACTATAAAAAAACAACAGATCAGAAACAAAAATTTCCGTCTCTGATTAGCATAAATTCTGTCTCTAATTCAATTGTTCAACTGAACAGAGACGGAATCTATTGCGTCTGTAAAATCATCGTCGCTGATTCAATCAGCAACGAAAATGTGTTTCCGTTGCTGATTAGAGATGGATTAGAAACGAAATTTAGAAACGGAACGGAGACGGAACATAAATGGAAATTCTTCTAAAGGGTACAATTGTAATTGCATTCCGTCTCTGATTAGCAACGGATCAGAGACGGAATCCAATAATTCCGTCTCTGATCCGTTGCTGAGTTATCATCTATTCCTCAAAAATTAGAAACGGAATAGCAACGGAATCTCTGAATTCCGTTGCTAATCCGTCTCAATTCCGCTTTGTTTAGTTTTCAAACCTAAGCTTAATCCAATTGGTTCTCCATAACATCTAAACCTGAAAATACAACCATAGGACCTGCTCCATCGCCTGCACGTACCCCCTCCAATAACTCCTTGGGGGTGGTAACATCCCCCAAAAAAGCAGAATTTGACATACATACACAAATCAAAAATATATATCAACAACAAAGATTCAAATGAGAAAAAACATAAAATTCGATATTAAAAAAGATTTATATATTCACGAAACGTAGTCAAGTATAATAAATGTTTAAGATACCTAAGTATCCATAAAAAAACTACAATTCTCATTGTTCTACAACAACCATAAAAATACCTAAGTATCATAAAGTTGCCCATCCCTCGTTGTGCTAGCACCTGGGATGTGCTAGCATCAAGATGTACGTATCTTCTTTTCTTTCTCCATAACGACCTGAGACTGTAGACACATCCTTTGGGACAGTCACCCGCCACCTTGTAGTACACCGCCTCAGCATCCACCGGCTGGTCGGGTGTAGTCTGGGTCAGCTCCTGACGTCTCCTTTGGAGCTTAGCCTGCATGGATCAACAATATTTTGTTAACAATATAATAGTAGCATTAAGTTGAGAATGCAGCAAAATGAAGAGATAAGTAAAAAAATAAATAAAGTTGAGAAGGCAAATCTTACATTTATCAATTAAGTTGAATAATTCTACTATTTTTCAAGTTATGTTTTGAACCATTATACTATCGATGCACCCTAACGTCTTAAACGAAATGAAATGGCATCCATAAGTGGGACAAGATCAGTCTCGATGTCGAAAGAACCTGCAGAATTTATTATAACATATGTTTATTCTAGAAACACAAGAGTAATGTCTCTTAAGTCACAATGGTTAATGAAACTGTCATTTAGAACCTGAATTCTTGAGGAGAATCGCCCAACAATTGAATTGGCTAGAAGACAAGTGAAGTCAAACTTTTGAAGAAGTCATGAACAACATTTGAACATTTGGAGTGACACGTGACTATACTTTGGACAATCCTACTCAAGATTTCATGGATTGGCATTCTATAATAGATGAGATAGTTGACAAATGATTTCTAATGCACAACAACTTGCAAGCAGACGATAAAAGGTAGGTTTAACGTACAGTCGATAGTTTGTTATAGGTTCCCTCTATCTATGCGAAGTAAGCTCCTAAAAGCATCTCCAACGCATCAACATTTGGCTTAAATCCAGTTAAATTTCCCCGACCGCTTTTGTTGCTCTTCAAGTCATCATTACTGAAAATTTAAAAATAGAAGGCAAATGAATAAAAAAAGAAGATGACATAATGGTTAGAATGGCTCTAGGTTTGACAAAATTGGGTTACATCTCTTACCTATGGATATAAAAAAATGGACGCTTTAAACATCAATATCAACAATTAGTACACAAAATCAATGCAACTAAGTTTACCATTTCCATAACATGGTAGCATTATCTTTTGCATTCAACCTTCGCATGTAATCTCACACATGCCTCCATCCTCAATTTTACCATTTTTTTTTTTCGGACAATTATACCATTCAAAAGGACTTGATACTTTTCGTCTTCCAATTGTGTGTGCTTTGCCAACTTGTAGGCAATGTAAGAAATTCATGCAAAATATCATATTGTACAAGGCATAGTGGCATACCTTTCACTTTCACTGTCTGATTTATTTTCCATGTCAACGTCTTCATTTCTTGAATCATTTTCCCCAAGTTTACGAGCAAGCTTATCAGTTAAATACATCTCACCCATATCCATGTCATCGTCCAATAAATTTTCAAGTTCATCTCTAACCTAAGAAACGTGAAATTCTTATGTTAGAGAAGAAAATATTATCATATAAGTGATGCACACTGAAAAAGTAAAAAAGAAAGATTTCTATGAGCAACTTTGAATCTGTAACAGTCTCAAACAAAGCGTAAACTGGAACAGGGAATCCACTAAATGGATATCTACAAACCAAAACGACAATCACCATCTGTTAAAGAAAAACTATCCCTCCCAACTAACCTTAAGGCAGGAGGGGCACGCTTAAAAAATGGATCCAGTCATGTCATTTAAGGTCAAATTAATAAAATACTAATCAAGTCATAGATATTACCAAATGATCTAGAAATCAAAATAAGGCTCTTAACAAGGGGATATTATCAATTAGAATTGTGAAGCAAAAACAAGAATAAGTTATCTTTACCCTCTGAACACGCCCAAATAATCCAACTAGACGACTCTTTATTTGTCTGACATGTTCGAGGTTGAGGGTGCATATTTTATATGTCAATTCATCTAAAGCTGGATATGCCTCTTGCTCCAGAGTCGAAGTCTAACACAAATAGCAAAACATAAGTTAAAAAAAAGAAAGAAAGATATATATATATATATAGAGAGAGAGAGAAATGCAGCGCATAAAAAATTGAAGCTCGCACTATGTAATGCAAACATAAATGACCACATAACTGAATTTTGCTAGTTCCTCAAAGTAATATATTGATTTGACATGAAATACAATATAATCCATGAAATAGAGAATAATACTAGATTATAATTGAGAAAAGCCACAAATCAATAAATCATAAAACAAAGACGAGTCACAAGAGTAAAGGTTTAGCCTACTATATCCTGTAAAATGACCTTGGTATTGTTTCTCAGTCTCAATCCAGCGTTCACCAAAATTCTCTCTGACGTTCTCAACTAGATCCACTGTGAGAGAAAGTGAAAAGAAAGGAACCTAGTCCCAAACAGTGGTTGACAAATAGATTCATCCCGATACATTCTTTGAAAAGTACTTCTCCTCAACAACTCTAATTTAAATGGAAGCTTACATTCTATTCAAGAGATGGGATCTGCTTGAGTTGGTTCTTTCATATTTCGCCTCTCCTAGTTAGAATAAAACACTGGAAAGTACAATTACTACTATCAAAGATCCACAAGTCCATTTTCGTATTGGACCAAGCCAAAAATGTTTAGACACTTAACTCACTAAAAAGATTGAGGATAAGAAATGTCTTTCATGGTAGAGTTGATCGAATTCTCTACTTTCTTTACATAGGTCCCATTTAATTCAAACAATGATATACTCTAATAAAATAAACCAAAAAAGTCACACTTGAACGAAATGAAGCATACCTAGCAAACAACAGCTGAGTATAGATGTACTAAAAAAGATTCAGAATAATTTGTGTACTTTAAAAGTCTAAAACATCAGACCTCATTTTCGAGACGTCCGCAAGCAGATTCAAGGCAAACT
The DNA here is from genome assembly GCA_039657365.1 of Stephania yunnanensis. Lineage (NCBI taxonomy): Eukaryota > Viridiplantae > Streptophyta > Magnoliopsida > Ranunculales > Menispermaceae > Stephania > Stephania yunnanensis. The sequence goes on along the minus strand of CM077588.1, from coordinate 3,942,660 downwards.
TCAAGAGATTTGAACTCAAAAGGCAGCAACTTCAAACCATCAGCCTTTTGCACACCCCCATATCTTGAAAACCACAAGTTTCCGCTACATCCGTCAACAAATACTCAATCTTCTCTGAGCCTTCACTCTGTTCACTATCCAATGTATCCACAGGAGAACCACCTTCAAACTCCACTTCCGAGTCACTTCCCCCATTCACCTAAACAGCAAAAATTTTCAATTATTACTCAAAATCAGTGCTAAGATCAACATCAATGCCCTTGGCACCCTGCAAGCATTATAAATGAAGGAAAATGATTAGTCCTCACAAGTTATCATTCAAAATCAAGATATAATTCAACAACAACAACAACAACAACATAGGCATCAGTCCCAAATTAGTTAGGGCAAAGTATCAAGATCCAGTCACATCAAAAACATATAAAATGCATTCCAAAAAAGCACAGACCACCATCAATTTCTCACAAACCCCAAAAATCATATCAATCAGAAACTCTAACCTAATTCAAACAACCCCAATTGAAACAACCAAACATCAAAACATCCAAAAACCAAAAATTCAGGGTTTGGGAGAGAGATTTCTAAGGCTTAGGGCTTTCGAGGCTTAGGGCTTTCGAGGCTCCATTTTGCGGCGACAGGTTAGGGTGCGGCGAACAGCGGCGACGGCTTGGGGCTTCCGAGGCTCCAATCTCAGGCATACGGCGACGGCAGACCCGACGGCCTCGTCGCAGCCTCAATCGTAGCGACGACAAAGATTTAGGGCTTGGGAGAGAGATTTCGGTGAGAGAGAGAGAGAGAGGAGAGAGAGTGAGATCCGGTGAGAGAGAGCGGTGAGATTTCGGTGAGAGAGCGGTGAAAGAGAGAGAGAGCAGAGAGCGGTGGGAGAGAGGGTGAGAGAGTGAGAGCAGAGAGCTGCGAGAGAGAGAGAGAGAGAGAGAGAGAGCGGAGACGGTGAGAGAGCGGTGAAAGCTTCGTTGACAGAGAGAGAGCGGTGAGGAAGAGAGGTTTGTTGAGAGAGAGAGAGAGAGAGAGAGAGAGAGATTTTTAGGGAGAGAGAGGGAGCGTTGTGGTTGGTATTTTATTTTTGAATCATCGAGATCGAAGGATGCATGAATCTCGAGATTTGATGAACGATTATAAAAAAAAAGTTTTGGTGGGAATGTTGGCGCCATTATTTAGAGACGAAATTTAATTTCGTCTCTATTTCCATCTCTGATCTCTCTCTATTCCGTCTCTGAATTAGTCCGTCTCAATTCCGTCTCTAACCACTTTTTCTTAGCAACGGAACTTAATTTCGTTGCTAATTCCGTTTCTAAATATCATTTTTCTTGTAGTGTAACGTAATCAAAATTTCATTCTTTTATGCTAATTTAATGTAATTAGGATATTTAATCATAAGGTTTTATTCAAATATGATATGAAAGTCTTTTTAGGTTGTTTTCATCAAATTGAAGCTATCATTTAGATCTCAAGTCATGATTTTCAAAATTTCAAAGTTTGGCCAAATTAGGACTTTTTGCAAGAAATTGAAATAGAGAATTCTGATTTATAAAATGATTTGGTTTTTGAAAACAAATGAGATATTTGGATTCCTTGTATTTTTCTACTCAATTTACTATCAATAAAAATAAAGATTTGGGTGTAAATTGAAAAAGTTGTGAATTTTCAAAGTTGTAGTGTTCTTAACAAAAAAAATCAGTTCTGATTTTTGGTCATTTTCAGAGAGTAAATGTTGGAGTCTTTGAAATTGATTTGTAGATTTGGATTCTTCGCGAAAAACACTCAATTTGATATAAAGAAGTTTTGAATTTGGATTTGTTTTAACAAAGTTAGGGTGTTTTGAAGTTCTATATGTTCTTGAGCAAGAAAATGGGTTTTCTTGTAAAATGCATGATTTAAGCTGTCGTAGAATATGATGAATAGTTTATGCCCACAAGAGATGTGACGGCCCCAAATTCCGAGGCAAACCGGGCACCGTCACATCGCCGAACACGTCACCAAGCCATGCCATGTCATTTGCACCCATGTCCATGACGGCCCACGAACTAATCATCTTATAATTCGACTTAGTCAATTTCGTCGTTTAAAAGATTATTTTGTCAAAATATACCAAGTCAATGAGTTTTACCACTTAATTTGTTTATTTTGATTCTTTTTAGGTTATTTTTAATAGCGAAAGTCTTAATAATATACAAATTAATAATATAAACGAGTCTTGCATTAATTAACAACCTATAGGGTGAAAACCTAGCAAAATGATATCATGTATATCAGTTAAGGTGACAAAAATGTATAATATGTGTCAACATACACGTATCAGGGGAAGAAGTCTCTGAAAATGATCCCAAAAATATGTATATGTAAATACAAACACCTACGAGTGAGCTAGTGGAGGCACTTCAGATCAGAGGTAGTCACTAATCACCGCCTTCCCCCGTCTCGTCGTAGGATCTACAACTTGTCACCAACAAACAATGACAAGTTCCTATAAGTAAATCCCAGAGAAATTCAGTTAGTATTCACAAGAAATCCAAGAAAATGACTACAATTCATGCATATAAAGTAAATGAACAGGAATGTAAAACACGAATATAAGTCGCGAGATAATCAAGAATATAGAACGCGAGTGCGGTGTAAAGCTATCGAGTCTTAGGACGTAAATACTAAATCGAGAAGGCCTTGGAGGTGAGGAAGTCCACACCCCCTTTCACGATCGAAATGAGGAACTCTGTTGGTTAGAAGGTAAATTTCCGCCTAACGCCTCAAAGGAGAGGAAATATGTGATGGAGGTGAGCCTCACGTCAACTTTCTTTTGAGATCATCGACTCACTAAGAGATATCTCACGTGTAGTCTAAGGTATGACCAACACCGTAACAACAATCGGATCATCATCAACAAGAGAGCTGGAATGGGGTCACACCGTCCATTTAACCATACACAGACACACGCGGGAATAAAGTAAACATGCAAGCTGAACTGACGAGAAGTAATAGGAAATAAATAATTTACAAGAAAAATAAGTAAATTCTAAACTTGACTTTCTCGTGAGTTTACTTACCTCAAACAATCGCAAATATCTCCCCAAAATGTCCCGCTCACGCCTTGCAATACGCGTCTGATACTCGATTATAGTCTTATAAGTCCTGATATCCAATTATACTACTTTTGTTATTTTAGAGTCAGAATAAGTAAATTTATAATGTGTGACAAAAAATTTGAGATTTCGTTTCAAAAAGTTTAATTTTGGCACATTTTTTGAGCTATACTAGGGTGCCGATGCCCCAAAAAGTCATCAAAAACTACTTTTTATATTTTCCCATTTTATTATATTTTTCTTGATTTTTTTTGGATTTTCCATAATTCTCTAGCTATTTTCCTATTTTTTGATATTTATTTGATTGAAAAATGTATTTTATTTAGTTTTTTAATTAATTAAAATTAATTTGAGGTGGGTTGGGCCCGATTAGGTTGGGCCCGGTTCGGCCCAACCAGGGCCACCCGGGTTCAGGCCGGCTCGGCCCGCTCTGAGCCTGGGTTGCCTAGCCTGACTGGGCTTGGGCAGCTCGGCCCACATGGGCCTTGGTGGTTGCCACCCCTTCCCTCTCCATGAAACCGTCTCTCGAGAGACCATTTTTTTTTTCATAACAACAACACCATTACTATTAAATTTAAGTTTCTCCACAAAAAGCTTGTAAAATCAACAAAACTCACCTCGATTTGGCGATCGTCGCGAGCGCCACTGAGAGAGTGAACACCGCGAGAGATGTGAGTCCGTTTCAAGGGAGTGATGGAGAGCTTGGTGAGGGTGAGATTAATGGAGATTGAGTGGTTTTGTTGGAGGAGAAAATGAAAATGAGAGGGGAAGAAGTAGAGCTCGGGTAGAGAGAGGGAGTGAGTGAGGAGAGAGAATTTTTTTATTTGTTTGATTTTGGAGAGGAGAGAGAAAAATGGGGGATGGGTTGATTTGATGGGTAATGTGAGGTAATTTTTGATGTTACGCGCACACCGCGACGTCTTACACTCTCGTCACTACACACGCACAACGCTACTAAGTGTAATTCTTAATGAGCACAGCGCGAATTGTTAAATAATAGTAAAATAAATAAACAGTCACCATACAAAAATAACAAATTTTACCTCGTTAGGCGTGCTCTATAATTTTTTGCGACGTCCACTTGAGTTTGAGCTTAGGATCTTAATCTCTAATTTTTTAGTTAATCATGATTTATTAAAGCGGGTCATTACAATTTTTCCAACTTAAAGGAATTTCGTCCCGAAACTCGAATTTAATTAAATCTTTACCTTGGAACAAGTGGGGGTATCGCTTCGCATGGTAGACTCTCTTTCCCAAGTAAGGCCCTGGTTCTTATGATACTGCTATCAGACGAGTACAAGTGGTATTTCTTTCCTTCAGAGAGTCTAATCTTGCGATCCACTATCTCAATTGGGTGTTCCTTGTATGTCACATCCGGTCTGACCTCGATCCTAGTCATATCAACCATCGGTCTCGACTTGATCTGGCTAGCCTCAACAAAGAAATGTGAAAAACATCATGAACCTCTGCCAACTGGCTCGGTAATCTCAACTGATAAACAACTTCCCCAACTCGTCGGACTATTTGAAATGACCTGATGAATCTCGGTGCAAGCTTTCCCTTGATCCCAAATCTCCGGTGACCCTTCAAGGGAGAGACCTTCAAGTAGACCCAATCATCTATTTCATAACTCAACCCATCGCGGTACTTGTTCGCGTACTTCTTTTGTCTATCCTAAGAAGCCTGTAGCCTCTGATGAATCAGCCTATTTTCTCTGTGTGATCTACAACAATTTCAGGCCCAACGGCAGCTACATCATCGAGCTCTGCCTAGCAAGCTGGTGATCTGCATGGTCTCCCGCATAGCGCCTCGAATGGTGGCATTTCAAAACTAGTCTGATAGTTATTGTTGTAGCTAAACTCACAAAGTGGCAAAAACTCCTCACATGACCCTCCAAACTATAACACACAAGCTCTGAGCATGTCTTCAAGAATCTGAATAAGTCTATCAGACTGCCCGTAGTCTTCGGATGAAAAGCCGTGTTGAACTGCAATCTAGTACCATACTGCTCCTGCATGGCCTGCTAAAGCTGCGAAGTAAGTCGACTGTCTCTGTCTAACACTATAGATACTGACACTCTGTGCAGTTTGATAATTTCTTGCTCGAAGAGCGTGCTTAGCTATGGAAAACTATATTTCATAGAGATTGGTATAAAATGCACTGATTTTCTCAGTCGATCCACGACTACCCAAATGGCATCGTGCTTGCTCAAAGTCGTCGACAACTCACTTACGAAGTCCATAGTGATGTGTTCCTATTTCCACTGTGGGATAGGTAGTGGCTGCAATAGTCCTCCAAGCCTCCTGTGCTCAGCCTTAACCTGCAGACACACCTCACAACTCCTCACATACTGGTTGACATTTGTCTTCATCCGTGGCCACCAAAATAATCATCGCATATCATGGTACATTTTAGTCCTGATGAGATGCATGGTGTACCTCGATCTGTGAGCCTCCTGAAGAATACCATTGCGTAACTCTGCCACTATCGGAATCCATAATCTAACTAGGTGTCTCAAACACTTATCAAAGGACTCGCGCCAATATGGGTAATCTGGACTCTATGTCATGTCCCTGAACCTTTGATACATCATATGAGCTCTTTGACACTCCAAAACGCGCAGAATAGATATTGTCAGTAATCTCATCTATCCGCAAATATGTGCCTTTACAGTATCTAGAACCTCTGATAAACTCATAGCTGATGTCGCCTCGTGTAAAAAACTCGTAGGTCATCTGGTAAACTACTGTCTCACTATCTGGTCCTCTCCTGCTAAGGGCATTTGCTACAACATTCGCCTTCCCAAGCTGATACTCGATGGCAAAGTCGTAGTCCTTAAACAATTCCAACCACCGTCGTTGTCTCATATTTAGGTCTTTTTAGGTGAAAAGATACTGCAAAATCTTATGATATTTATACAGTGCGAACCTCTCACCATAAAAATAGTGTATCCACACCTTCAGTGCAAATACTCCGCTGCAAACTCCAGCTCATGCACTAGATAGTTCCTTGTTGAGTTTTGGGGTCCATACGCAACGGAAATTACAAAAAGACTTTGACAAAAACCCCCAACAGGATCCGAATCTAATTCCATTAAAAATGTTTAAACTATGAAAACTTAATCATACCTCGGTCGCAATATACCTTTCTGAAGGTTGATCGATCTCTAAGGCGTTGCCAACGATGAACGCCCTCTACCAGCAGTCCATACACGAACGATGGTCGAGATTCGAAGTGCTAGCTTCGAGAGAATACCAAACATTTTTTTGTTTATCTCCAAAATGATCCAAAGCGTACCAGAAAACCCTAATTCATTTCTGCAACGAAAATAGAGTTTCGGCCCTTAATCTTTCATACGTGTATTCTAACTTAAAACGTCTATTTATACAACCATTGTATATAGAAGGTTAAGTAAATTACACATATACCCTTACTTAAAGAAGTATAAGTGTAATACACCACAAGGACGTTTCTGTCATGAACTTTATCATATAAAATTCATTTTTTTGAACCATCTTAAAATCTCGCAAAACCATTCTTAATGTGCGACCCAATAGGCTCATACAACATTGGTAATGTACCAAAACACATTTTGGTATACAAGTCATAAGCGGCCTCTAGCAAGACATTATGACTACCCAAGTTGTACGAATATCAAATCGATACAACCTAATCAATAGTATATAACATCCTTTTGTCACATGATATCCTTTTGATCAAACATAAGGCATGGAATTGCCATCTAACATGTTCAATCGTACTAGTCTCGATCTCTAGGTAAACACGAAAACATCCAAGTGACATTGATCAATATCAATTCACTTAGACTAGGCCATTTAACAGTCTAACACATCGAGTGATCCACTGGATATCTCTCTTTATATGAGAGGGAAAAGTTCTAACTCTATTACACAACTTCATCATATTGCTCACACAGTAACCAATCACAACCTTTATAATCGCCCGGTTAAAGAAAACGTTTGATTGTGTCAAATCATTGTGTTCCTAATGTTGAAGTCTCTTGTAATCTCAAGTCAGAGGACTGAAAAATATACCTATCATAAGAAACAATTATGACTTAATCCATGTAATGTTCTTATAGTGGGTCGGTCCAGTACTTTGTTCCCTAACAAGTACTCATGATCTGGATTCGTATCCGTATATGTATAATCATCATATGATCATCAATCAAGACTCACACTAGTCTTAATTCATTATAGTTCCCAGTATAATGATCGACTAGGGACATTTAGGATATTTCTGTAAATACCTATGGATCTTATTAAAATGTAAACATACAAATTAATTATAATAAACAACAAATGAAATCCTCTATTTTATTAACTAAAAGTATTCATAAAGACAGTTAATGGATTGACCTAGGGCACATCCCCCAACATTTCTCTCATGGGTCCTCAACTAACGTGATAAATAAGCTATCACTATGTCTCCCTGCATCAGTACACTAGTCAATCCGGTGCCACATGCATCCATATGAACAATCAACTCCTTGCCCGTCTCTGGAAACACTAACAACGATGCATAAGTCAACTTCTTCTTCAATTCCGTGAAGGCTGCTATGCATTCACTAGAACAATGGAAAACAACATCCTTTTTGTCAATCTAGTCATCGACGCTGCAATTTTGGAGAAGTCCTATACAAATCGTCGATAATATCATGTCAATCCCAAAAAGTTCCTAATGTCCAACACACACTCTGGTGTAGGCCAGTCGATGAAATCCCTCTTTTGTTGATCGCGAATCCCAAGAATCTTACATCAGAAAGTTAAAACTCGCACTTACTGAACTTGGCGTACAATATGGGCTCCCTCAAGTCTTCAACGTCTCTCTGAAATGCCTCTCATGGTCCTTATGAGTCCTGGAGTGAATTAAGATGCCATCGATGAAGACTATCACGAATCGACTAAGAACGACCTTAAAACTCGATGCATCAAATCCATAAACACAGCTTGGCGTGTTTGTCAACCCAAACGTCATGACAATGAACTTAAATAACCCGTAACGTGTGCCTAACATCGTCTTAGGTACATCCTCCTCTCTGATCCGCACTTGATGATATCTAGATCTCACATCAATCTTGGAGAAAAACTGTGTTCCGGCCAACCGGTCGAATATGTCATCAATCTTAGGCAAGGGATACCTATCCCGGACAGTCACCCAATTCAACTTTTGGTAGTCTATACACATCCTCGTACTATCATTTTTCTTTCTCATAAATATGACCGGTGCTCTCATGGGTGACATACTCAGGTGTATGAAACCATTATTCGATAGATTATCTAGTTGAGCCCACAACCCCTCGTGCTCTGGCCGTGAGATACGGTAAGGTCTGCTCGCTATAGGCTGTGTGCCTGACACTAACACAATCATAAACTCTACCTGTCTGAGCGGGGGTAATCTAGGTAGATCCTTAGGAAAAACATCATGGAACTCATGTACTACTAGGACATCTTCAAGTATGGCCATTGGCCTCTCATTGGACTCTGCTATCTTCGCGAGGATTTCCATCTCCTAGGTGGTCGCTAACCTACCTCTCGTGATCGGAAGTGATGTCGCAACTCCAGTAAAGGTGAAATCGAGAATCCCTGATATCTGAAAAATGACAATTTTTTTAAAATAGTCCAGCTCAACTGCGCGTGGTATGTCGCTAACCAATCCATGCATAAGAGTATATCGAACTCTAGGTACTCTAATACTCGGAGATCTATAAGAAACTGATGTCCACCAACCTCGACTGGACAATCTCTACAGATCTGACTAGGATATATCTTATCCCGAATGACCGTGCTGTGGATAAGGTGGGTGCTAACACTCTCAAGTGTCAAACCCAACTCTCCTACCATCCATCCTAAAATAAATGATAACGTACTACAAAAATCTATCAATGTACGCATAAGGCGAACAAAAATAATCAACGTACCCTCGATGAGCTACCGAGACATGTCATGGTTTAGTGCGACAACTGCGTGCACCCCCTCCTTCGGGTGAATAGGATGAGCAGCTAGTGGTGGTTCTGGCTCCCTGGTACACTCACTCTTGTAGTGCCCCTTATGTCTACATCTGAAAAATGTGACATTCTACCTATGTTCGAAGCCCTGACCCTGCTATCCACTAGCCCTATGGCCCTGTCCCTGCCACTGCTGACTCCCGTCTCTACCTCTCTTGCCCTGACCCTGAGTTTGTCTCTACATTCTCTGGACTTCCATAACCCGCAGTGGCTGCGCAGGTACAACTGCATGTGCGCTGATCGTCTGGCTGTCATCATGTCTACGCTTTTGCCCCCTCTAATATCTCTGATCGTGATTCGTCTTTCCTTTCCTGTTTGACCTCCCCTAGCCTCTACGACTATCGTGATGCACTGGAGTGGGGACGGTGTCGCTCCACATAAAAAATGACTCGTGGGCCAACGACCTCTCATGAATATCCTGTACAGTCCTGGCTCCTGTCGATACAATCGCGCCCTCAATCTCTTGTTGGAGTCTTCGAATAAAGTAATAGACCTGAAGTCGCTCGGTCCCCACTACGTCCATCGCAAAAGTAAGTAGGTATTTGAATCTCTCCATGTATTGCAACACCGTTCAACTACCCTGCCTCAGCGTCAAGAACTCCTCTATCAGTCTCAGCTGAATCTCGACGGGATCTACTGATCATAAAAAGATTTCTTTAACTCTGCCCAAGTACTCGGCTCTCTGTAGGCATCTGTGTGGGCGGTTCATCATACTACAACATCTCCCATGAGCAAGAATCCAAAAATCCTAGCCCGTATACTGTCGTGAATCCTCAAAAGTTCGTGAAGTTTATCAGGTGAAAGGATCCACTTCCCAGCTACCCCTGGGTATTCGCCACCATAATAGTAGCCTGGCTGAAAAACAAATGAACACTTTAATCAACTTCACCTCAGCTGATAAGGAGGTCTCGAATGTGATGTCCTGGGGTGGAATCAGTGTCAGTACCACGACCGACGTAGTCAATAGTGTAGCGACTGTTGGCAATATTTCAGTAGTTGTGGTAGTGAGCGGGGTCGCTTGAACAATCGAGGCGACAACTGTCTGCCGTATAGTAGTGGCGGCGGCGAGTGTGTCAGGGGCCGGTGTTGCTGCTGCCTGCGCTCGAAGCAATTGAAGAATCTCATCGAGCTACAAATTATGGAGTGTGACCAAGTCGCGCAAGGTCTGATCCGAGTCGGCAGGTGTCGAGCCGCTTGTCTGGCCCCCATCATCTGTATGAAGAACTGGTTGTCTATGCATGTCGAATCTGCAAATCATGAATGTGCCACAAGTCAGCGTCGTGTATGTAAGTATTACAATCAATATATACACATATAAGTCCTAGTACTACTCGATTACATTGCTTCCCAACTAAGGTTCTAAGTTAAGATCTTCGGGTTTCCATATCTAATGTTTATTTTTAAGTTTTATTTGGTTGTATTAAACTTTCCCCTAGGTTCACTTAAACCTGGGCTCTGATACCAACTGTGACGGCCCCAAATTTCGAGGCAAACCTGGCACCGCCATGTCACCAAGCCATGCCATGTCTCTTGCACCCATGTCCATGACGGCACGCAGACTAACCATCTTATAATTAGATTTAGTCAATCTCGTCATTTAAAAGATTATTTTGTCAAAATATACCAAGTCAGTGAGTTTTACCACTTAATTTGTTTATTTTGATTCTTTTTAAATTATTTTTAATAGCAGAAGTCTTAATAATATGGAAATTAATAATATAAACGAGTCTTGCATTAATTAACAACCTATAGGGTGGAAACCTAGCAAAAGGGTACCATGTATATCAGTTAAGGCGACAAAAATGTATAATAGGTGTCAATATACACGTATAAGGTGAAGAAGTCTCTGAAAATGATCCCTAAAAGTATGTATACATAAATATAAACACCTACGAGTGAGCTAGTGGAGGCACTCCAGATCAGAGGTAGTCGCTAATCACCGCCTTCCCCCGGCTCGTCGTAGGATTTGCAACTTGCCACCAACAAACAATGACAAGTTATAGTGAGTAAATCCCAGAGAGATCCGGTTAGTATTCATAAAGAATCCAAGATAACGGCTCCAATTCATGCATATAAAGTAAATGAGCAAGAATGTAAAGCATGAATATAAGTCGTGAGATAATAAAGAATATGGAACGCGAGTGCGGTGTAAAGCTGTTGAGTTTGGGACGTAAATACTAAACCGAGAAGGCCTTAGAGGTGAGGAAGTCCACAACCCTCTTCACGAGCAAAATGAGAAACTCTATTGGTCGGAAGGTAGACTTCCACCCAACGCCTCAAATGAGAGGAAATTTGTGACGGAGGTGAGCCTCACGTCAACTCGCTTTTGATATCATCGACTCACTAAGAGATATCTCATGCATAGTCTAAGATATGACCAACACCGTAGCAATAATCTGATCATCATCAACGAGAGAGCTAGAAATGAGTCACATCGTCCCTTCAGCTATACACAGACACACGCGAGAATAAAGTAAACATGCAAGCAAAACTGGCGAGAAGTAATGGGAAATAAATAATTTACAAGAACAATAAGTAAATTCTAAACTGAATTTCTCGTGGGTTTACTTACCTCAAACAATCGCAAATATCTCACCAAATTATCTCGCTCACGCCTCGAGATATGCATATGATACCGGGCAATAGTCTTCTAAGTCCCTGATATCCAATTATATTACTTTTGTTATTTAAGAGTCACATTAAGTGAATTTATAATGTGTGACAAAAAAATTGAGATTTTGTTTCAAAAAGTTTAATTTCAGCACACTTTTTGAGTTATATCGGGGTGCCGATGCTCCAAAGAGTCCTCAAAAACTACTTTTTATATTTTCCCATTTTATTATATTTTTCTATAATTTGTTAGCTTTTTTTCCTATTTACGATATTTATTTGATATAAAAATATATTTTATTTAATTTTTTAAAAATTTTAATTAATTAAAATTAATTTGGGGGGGGGGGGTTGGGCCCGAACCGGGACTACTTCGGTTGGGCCCGGTTCGGCCTAACCCGGGCTTGGGCTACTCGGCCGCCTAGCTGTCCACCCCTTCCCTCACTCGTGAAACCGTATCTCCATAGACCAATTTTTTTTTCACAAAAATAACAACAACACCAAAAATACCATTACCATTAAAATCGAAGTTTCTCCCCAAAAAGCTTGTAAAATCAACAAAACTCACATCGATTTGGAGATCGTCGTGAGCGCCTACGAGAGGGGCGAACACCACGAGAGATGTGAGTTTGATTCAAGGGAGTGATGAAGAGCTTGGTGAGGGTGAGATTAATGGAGATTGAGTGGTTTTGTTGGAGGAGAAAATGAAAATGAGAGGGGGAGAAGAAGAGCTCGGGTAGAGAGAGTGAATGAGTGAGGAGAGAGATTTTTTTTATTTGTTTGATTTTGGAGAGGAGAGAGAAAAAGTGGGGGATGGGTTGATTTGATAGGTGATGTGTTCCGTGACAACTAATCCTTGGCTACCTCATACACCTGCATTACGCACGCACTGCGACGTCGTGCACTTTCGTTACTACACGCGCACAACGCGACTGAGGGTAATTCTTAATTAGCGCGACGCGAATTAGTAAATAATAGTAAAGTAAATAAACACTCGTCACACAAAAATAACAAATTTTACCTCGTTAGGCATGCCCTAGACTTTTTCGCAAAGTCCACGTGGGTTTGAGCTTAGGATCTTAATTTATAATTTGTCAGTAAATCAGGATTAATTAAAGCGGGTCATTACAAGAGACGTTGTCCCCACAAGGGACGTTTGTGAAACTGTCTCCACAACAGATGTTTGTACCTTAAAGGACATTTGTATGTACTTATATGGGATGTCTGCACGTATGTGCCCACAAGAGACAATTGTGCTCACAAGGGATGTTTGTACCCACAAGAAACTTGTGCCTACAAGAAACGCTTGTGCCCACAAGGGTCATATGTGACCACAAAGACTTCAAAAAACTATATTATTATGACTATGCAATACAAAAGGTATATAACATACCTAAACTAATTCAAAATAATACAAGGAGCTTAAGGAAGAGTCTCGGGAGTCCGGGTACGCGTTTTGAAGTATCAAGAGGCCGAATTTATCAAGGTCCGTCTCACTAAGCCATGACTTATCTTTAATCACCCTAATTAGGCACCTAATCCATTCAATTAACTTTAACCTCAAAATAACGTTTATTCCAATCCTTAATAATGCTCCAAACTAAATTTATATCCTCAATAAAACTAAATTCATGATTTGTTTCAGTGGAGCAAATTGGAAAATCATACGGATTATCCTCTGGATTTTTATAAAATTTCGATAGCACCTCCCCCTAAAAGTGGTCTACCGAAAAATTCACCAAATAGACAACAAAATGGAAAGAAGCCTAGAAGGACTTACAACTCCTTGCACTTCACAATATATATTAATTTAAATCAATTATACTAACTTAAAATCTCCTATACATTATTTACAACTTATCAAACTTAAAATAAACTAAAACTGAATAAAAAACCTCTCAACTTACTTCAAACTAGTTTATGAGACTCACATAACCTATTTGAGAGTATTTTATAATCTATACTAAACCCAGAACCCAAAACAATAATATATATAATATAATTACAACGAGAATTAAACTTTAAAACATGAAAACATTCACCAAGGTTTTTCGAGTTTTTTTGTTCTTTCCTGCCTTCACAAAAAACCTAACATCATCAAAAACAACTCGAAGATGTCAAGTAAGTAAACTCATACATCTGTACTTTTGCAAATGTTAATCTGAATACATGGAGACATTTAATTGCATTTCCAAATAACAAGAAACTTATATAACAACGTGTATCGGTCATTTTTGTTATAAGCTCATAACAAGTAGGCACACTCACGATGAACCTATAATAGTCTTATGATTTCAATGCACGCTACCCTATAATTGACATTAACCGCCTTAGATGTCTATAATACTTCTAATCTGGAGAGGAGCACCTCACACTCTTACAACCGAAGCATGGGCAACTCTATCAGGATGCCATATGTGTATGCATGACCAAAAATGATGTGAAATGCAATGCAGACTAAACACAAATACAGGTACAAAGATAAAATTCCATAAATAGTAAAGACCACTGTAGGATTTACTTACAGTTCAACCAACTCAAAGTTGGTCACGAAGCCTCACACAACGTTTCCCGACTTTTAAGGGTTAAAATAAGCTTAACCCCATATAATCTGGATATTGTTTGATACATCAACTTATCGACCCAACTTGCTTGCTTGCAAGAAATTTGTTATACTTTGCCAAATTTTTAGGCATTTGAGCAGCTCGAAACGGATGGTCTACCCCCCATTTGAATTTCCAAAACTTGACGCACATTCCCCCAATATTAAAACCCATAATTTTAGATAAAAATAGGTTATATGGAGTACTTATCCACTAAATCTCATCACCAAAATACCTATAATTGAAGAAATTAATCATACTTGACTTTTCCTACCTCGACACATCAAAGAACAACAAAAACTTATCAAAACTTATTCAAATCAATTCCAAACTATTCAGAATTAATTGAATTTATGAAAACTGACCCAATACAACTGAATTCAAGCAAAATCCATCGATCTTTATCCTTAACTCATCAAATTGATTCACTTCAATAGAACAGTTCCATTTTTTTCTTTTCTTTTTTTCTTTGATCAACATACCAAAAACTAAACCACTAAATTAACTATTAATTATCTAAATCAACATCAAATTCAAACCAAACACTTACCTCAATTTTGATCAATTCCTTTCATCTTCTCACCTTTGTCCACCATAAGCTTGAGAGAAAAATTCAAGTGAAGGAAAACGACAGAAGAAAGTAGAGAGAAAGATGTCAAGAGGGGGAGCATATGCAGTGGAAAGGGAGAGATGGGAGGAGGAGTGCAACACAAGAGTTGAGATAAAGAGAACTAAACGAAACAAGGGGAGCATTTTGTGCGTTGAATACGAAGGTCTAATTAGGAAGGGTTTAAAAGAAACCCAATTTTGTTTCACAAGTTAATTGGATTAAAGATTGGTCAAATGACCAACTTACCCTTCCCTTGGTTATTTACTTATTTGTTATCTCATGCCCCTCTTGGTCATTTTATTTTTTAAGTCTCATATTTATCTTCAATCTGTAATCCCAATTCAACCCTAGAAAAAATCTTAATTTCTCCAAAAACCGGAGAAAATTCCCAATGCATTCTGAAACTAGCGGACACCGCCTACACCTCAAGTTAACCCTATTTCACATCGAACAAAGTATAATAAGTCCACTAAGCATACAACAACCAAACATAACATTTTAAAACTTATGATCCCCAATCTGTAATGTTTGAGTCCCACCTCGGATACTTAATTCCAATTTAAAACCCGTAAATCCTTAATTATGTAATGGCCCATTTTATTAACACTGTTATTTATTTCGTAATTTCATATTATGAAGCCATCTTAGATCAACATTGATGTTGCGAATAGGCTAGGACACATGTCGACCTGGGTACAATAGCTATTTATCTGTTGATTGCTTCGTTGCGATGCATATTTATGAGTTTATTCGTTAATACATCGCATGTTTTTTGTATTGTTTTATCGTGTGAGATTGTGTGATGGATATTCACTTCGTAATACGCGTCAATGCGGGTATCGGGTAGGCGACTATGGATATACTAGAAAACACGACTAGTTCATATTAAGATGACTAGTTAATCTATTAAATCAGGTAATATAACTATAAACTAAGTCAATTTAATTAGAACATTGCTTCTTATAATCTCACCTCATGATATTCTTGTGTCTATTCATGATTGAATATTGTTACATGATGCCTTGTGAAATGTTTCGTTGACTCCAATTCATATTCTTGAAGTCATTTTTGATAAAGAATTGATGAAAAGCATGCTATTGGGATAACTTGGGTTTGATTAGACTTGTATTCTATTCCTTTAGGCTTTGAAGTGTAGCTTGTTTTTGAATCTAAAGAATTTGAAACCATTTCTTTTTGAAAACTAAAGTAGAGATTATCTAGTGTCCATTGTGTGAGAGATGCGCGGTTCACAAGGACATGGATCTACTGGGGTCCCGACACTCACCACTACACCTTGCACGGCACACGAGTTATGGGACTCGGGGTAGTCGACAAACATGAGATTGATGTTGTATAAGTGTAGAGCGCAGCTCCGCTATTGGAGTGGAACATGTTGAGCGCAACTCCATATAGTAGTGAGAAAGGTTATATAATAGTTCTCACCGCTGACCGAATGTAGATCTCTCAATTTAGCCTGTGTCGGTCTATACATTCTTAATTATGGAATTACTTGCATTACTTGTTTCAGCAATTCTTTAGCTACTTAATGCTTTTAAATACCTGTCTTATATATTGGAAATGTGACATAAAATTCTCCAGTTATTACTTAAATACTACTATACTCACCGTCTAGTTTGTGACGGTGGGTGTAGGTCCATCAAGCAGCAGCAGACCGGGGAAGGAGAAGATCGACAACTTTCTCTGAGCATTTCGGCGACTCTTTTACCTTGTTTTTGTATGACTCGACTATTGTTGTATTATTTCTATTTATGTCTTTACTTTTTATTTTTAGGTTGTATAATGGGTTGAGTGTATAGTTCCTGTTTTGACACTGGTATATATACATGCATGTAATGTTATGTATTCCTAGTTTTCCACACTTATGAGTTTTGAATAATAAGAGCTTCTACATAATCTTTAAACGACAAGATAATGATTAAAAAGTTTTAATAAACTCTGAAATTTAATAATGTGTGGACATGTGTATTGAAGAATGTAGGGACGAAAGGCTGAATAATACATAATTAAGTCTTAGGTGGCTAGAATTATTGCTTGATTACGGGATTAGGTAGGGCGGCGCCCTATTTTGAAGAACGTCATAGTAGGTATAAGAGCATAAGTTTAAATACCTATATGGCTAAAACACAAACCTTAGTTGTGGAAACAAGATGACATTTGCCTAGAAACTATTAGTTGGGAAGTGGGTAACACTGAGATGGGAATTTCTTAAATGTACTTGTTAATTTATGTATGTATATATATGCGCTGTGTCACGTAGAAGCTGATTCGAGTTCGCTAGTCATTGCATACCCCGATGGCTGATACACGATGGGGGATGAGATGTAGAGCTTAGTAGCAGTCAGCCTCCTACTATTGCGGAGGATCTATAGAGGCTATCTGATTGAGAGACAGCTCAAGGCTAGCAGTTGACTGAGTTCATCACTTTGATGACAGTTCATTTTGCTCCACCAACATCGACATCGACTCTACTACTGCTACACCGACTGTCTAGGTGTCAGCACTTCCTACTACAACTTTAATAGCGCCGATCACTGTAACCGCACCTGTAGTGGAGACAGCTAAGGTAGTACCATCTCCCACGCTGGCATCTTCCTACACATTAGTGGAGGTTCAGCTGGTGAAGGACTTCATTAGACTCAAGCCAGCCTACTTCGATGGAGTGTGAGATTTTCGGAAAATTGAGAAGTTGATTCTGTCTCAAGAAAAGCTTAATAGGATATTAAAGATCGAGGATAAACTTCGGGCAGAGATCTCACCATATACTCTTGAGAGAGACGCCGACGTGTGGTGGCGGATGACAGTGGCCACTCACGGAGAGTTTGAGACATGGGATGCTTTTAAGCAGAAGTTCTATCAGCAGTGTTTTCCACCTTCAATAATGAAAAGGTTGAGGAGAGAGTTCGTGGATTTCAGACTAGGAGCAGAGGAGCTTGTGATGCAGTATATGGACATATATGATTATCTGCACCAGTTTGCTGGGGACTTGGTGAGAGATGAGTCTCAAGATGTGTACCATTTCTGTAATGGACTCAGGCCAGACATTGGTTATTACGTGGTCAGTTCGGGCACTAGGACACTCACCGAGATCAACGAGCGAGCTCTAGC
Source organism: Stephania yunnanensis (assembly GCA_039657365.1). Lineage (NCBI taxonomy): Eukaryota > Viridiplantae > Streptophyta > Magnoliopsida > Ranunculales > Menispermaceae > Stephania > Stephania yunnanensis. The sequence continues at coordinate 3,924,588 of CM077588.1, read as the reverse complement.
GCATGACACATACTATCTGGGTAGAGTCGCTGATGGCAGAGAACCGGTGTCCAGTTTTATCTACGGAGCAGACCATAGACTATGAGAGACGGAGATTGAGGGGTAAGGGAGCAAGGAGATTGAACAAAGGTTCTCAAGGTTCGGGGACAACCACTCACCCACTGGCTGTGCCTCTTATATCATCCATTGCTCCAACACGAGCACTGCTTGTAGACCTCCCTTGCCACTTTCCATCATACCAGCCTTACCAGCTCCCATTGTTCTTGCACTTCCCGCCCCACACGCTTCACGATAAAAGCCGCAGGGTGGTAGCGGCCGAGATACCAGACTGAGACCGAACGATCGCAGAGATAAGGTCAGTATAAGGCACAAGTCCAGTTTCAAAGTTAGATTCATTGTAGATAGTTGACACGCTACATATGTGGACATGTTGAACACATAGTAGAGAGTGCTCGTATCCTGCAACAGTGTATGCACAACAGTGGAGATGAGGTCCATATGGTAGCCCAACCAGACACCGTCGCCATAAGAGGACTCATCGAGGGTATGATTTCTATTTGCAGTAGGGATGCATATGTTTTCTTTGATTCTGGATCTACTATATCTTTTATTGCTAGTCGCATGGTAGACATCCTAGGGTTGAAACCTGTTAAGCTTAGCATACATTTAATTTTGAGTACTGTAGCTGGGGATAGGGTTTACCCAAATAGTGTTATTGAAGGATGTCTGGTCGAGATAGATGGGGTAGAGCTACCTGTCGATTTTAGAGTCCTCATATTTTTGGAGTTCGACGAGATCTTAGGGATGGACTGGTTAGCAGCATACCATGCTCATATCGACTGTTTCAATAAGACAGTGATATTTGAGATCCCAAGGCATCTGACGTTCACCTATAGAGGTAGTTCAGTGAGGACAGTAGGTACGAGAGGTCGACCTGCAATTAGTGAGGAGATGAAGGCGTTAATCTCGTTATACACTGTACCAAAAAGTCGAGTACCTAGGCTGAAGGACATACTAGTTGTTCGAGAGTTTCCCGATGTTTTTTCGAAGGATTTACCTGGTTTACCTCCACCGTGAAAGATTTGTTTTATTATTGAGTCGGTATAAAGTGCGAAATCGATTTCCATACCACCAGAAAACATGAGGCAAGTATCGCGCTGATGAGGCAAGTAGCGCCCGCTATTGTTCGCAATTAGCGCTAATTGCCCAGCCAATACTAAAAATCAAGAAAGTCCAAAAATGGTTTAAACACTATAAATGGGTCCAAACGTACTCTAACACCTATCAAACGACTCTAGGGGAATAAGAAGATATCTAAAAAGTTTGGGAATGCATTTTGGAGTATCGAAAGATCTGATAGGTCATGACAAGTGTGTGAATTATAAGTAAAGCTATGAGAATTATATATTTCATTTCATTGTCTTTTATCATTTATTGGTCTATTTGTAGACATTGCTACTTGTAATCTCACATCATGTTGTTCTTGTGTCTATTAAAGATTGAATATTGTGACATGATGCCTCATGTGAAATGTTTCATTGACTCCAATTCCTACTCTCGATGTCATTTTTTATAAAGAATTAATGAAAATCATGCTATTGGGATAACTTGGATTCTATTAGACTTGTATTCTATTGCACGAGAGATCCGCGGTTCACTAGGACATGGGTCTACCAGGGTTTCGACACTCACCACTACACTTGCGCAACCCACGGGTTATGGGACTCGGGGTGGTCGACAAACATGAGATTGATGTTGTATAAGCGTAGAGCGCAGCTCTGCTATTGGTGTGGAATATTTTGAGCTTAGCTCCATATAGTAGTGGGAAAGGTTAGGTGATAGTTCTCACCACCGACCGGATGTAGATCATATCGACTTAGCCTGTGTCAGCTATACATTCTTAACTATTATATTTACTTGCATTACTTGTTTCAGCAATTATTTAGCTACTTAATTATTTTAAATACATGTCTTATATTTTGAAAATGTGGCATAAAATTCTCTAGTTATTACTTAAATACTATTATACTCATTATCTAGTTTATGACGGTGGGTGTAAGTCCGTCGAGCAACAGCAGGCCGGGAAGGAAAAGATCAACGACTTTCTCTGATCATTTCAGCGACTCTCCTATCTAATATTTGTATGACTCAACTTTTGTTGTATTATTTCTGTTTATGTCTTTATTGTATATTTTTGGGTTGTATAGTGGGTTGAGTGTATAGTTCCTATTTTGACACTGGTATATATACATGCATGTGATGCTGTGTATTCATAGTTTTCCATACTTAAGAATTTTGAATAATAAGAGCTTCCCGATAATCTTTAACGGCAATATAATATTATAATGATTAAAAAGTTTTAATGAACTATAAAATCTAATAATATGTGAACATGTGCATTGAAGAATGTAGGGACGAAAGGCGACTAATATGTAATTAAGTCTTACGTGGCTAGGATTAAGGCTTGATTACGGGATTAGGCCGGGCGGTGCCCTGTTTTGAAGAAGGAGCCGCCATACGAGTATTGGGTAGGCAAACTACGAGTACACTAGAAAACTCAACAAATTCACATTAAAATGGATAATGTAACCATAGGCTAAATTGATTGAATGAAAACAACATGCTATGACGTATCTCGAAATGCATGCCAAGACGCGAGGCATCGAGTGCTGGGTAGTCGAGGGTTAGTGGGATTACAAAATTTGTTAATTTTGGCGAATAAAAACATTAACCATATGGATTATAATGGGCTTAAGCTAATGTAATGAGATCAAATCAATAAGGCCTATAGTTTGGTTAATTAAATGGAAACTATATATATAGGATTGACTTAGAGATACGTATTGCCACATCTAAAGACCATATGAGTAGCCAATTAATGTCACTTGGATTGAGTTATTGGGAGTTAGTGGGATATATGTCAAGGGATGGATCATTGGATGAGCTTGGAGATATGTAAATACACGAAGATTAATGGTTATGAATCAATATTACCTTAATATATAAGATCAACACATGCAAGTAAACCATTTTCTTTTTCAACTTATGAGTCAAGAGAAATTGGTGGAGAAGAATGAGGTCGATGGAGAGAAGGAATCCATGAAGATTGGTGAGAATTTCTCAAACAAGGGTGTACATCAACTAGGTACACATATCTCTAGTTCAAATTGAAACAAGTTCTGGTTTTCGCCTGATTTCAGGGATTAGATGATTAAGTATTTGAAATTGGTTTATATATTTGGGTTCCTTATTTCAAGGTGATAATCCAACTATATTGAAGTTCTTAAATTGGTTTTAAAATCAAATAGTTATGAATTCTCGAAATTGTAGGACCAAAATTAGAATTCTGCATGTTGTATTAGGAATTAGCCAATGTGATTTGGTCAAAACTTTCTCATTTTAAATCCAAATCTGACCCAAATTGGTGGGATTTGAAAGTTTATTGGAAGGGGAACAACTTCGTTGAATTGAAGATCTTGTAATTCCAATGTTTTCATGTCCAAAAGTACTAAACAAATTGGTAATTGAATGCAGTACAAGATTTTTGAAACTAAAATTATTAAAGGTATAACTCCCTAAATATTTATCCAAATGAGCTGATCTTTTAATATATTGTTATTGGATATGTTACCTACCTTAGGACCAAAAATCATATTTTTTGGAGCTATAGATTTGGAGGAATAAATTTTCTTAGTCCATTGGTCGGATTAGATTCCAACTAGGGCTATGTTTAGTAGAATCAAGATATCTCTTTCTTTTTCAATCAAAATTTTGCAAACTAAACCTTCTCGAAAAGCTAAGATAGAGACCAACAATATTTGTGCTAGAGGAAGATTTTGATATTTGGACAATTTCATGCTTAAAAATGCATTGTAACATAAGATTGAAATTGTGACTTAATAATTTAGTCTTTAGTGGTTGATTTGAAAAGATGGATTTAAAACATATTCAACCAATTTGATACATAATAAACAAACTTAACGGACTTCAGGGACTTAGGTGACTATAGCTCGGTGTCGGAAGTTTGTCGGGTCGGATATGGAAGTCTGGAGAAGTCGGCGCGCCGATTGTGGTGCTTAACCCATTAGAATGCCTCACATAATTCGTGGTTTTATTTTATCGATATTGGATTACATGTGTAACTATTGATGGGCACATATGGGTTTTCACTTCTATTTCTGTTTGTGTATATATTAGTTGTGGCTAAATCACTTGCACGAGTTACTTGGGATAGTGCTCGTGTCGACTGCAGTAGGATATAGTTGCGACCGTCGAAAGATTTAAGGTGGTCTTAATGTGTAACAACGTCGGGAAGGGATCACGCCGTTTACCGAAGTTGGGATTTCATCACGTGAAGCCTGCTGTAAGTATATATGTGGTTCCTATTCGGTTTTATCGATTACTGGCTGGCTTAGGTCAGGGTTTTCTCAAAATTATACAGTTGTTTACTTATTATTGCTTTATTTCCAAGCTTGTTTAATTTGTATATGTTGTTTATTTTAACCACTATTTTTTCTTGTCGTGTGTTGCCTACATTCATAGGAATATGACGTACTATTTTTAGGTGTTACGTGTTATATTTGCATGTCTTATAGTTTATCTGTGACGACCCCAACTACAAATAAGGGCATTGCCCGACCTAATCCCTTAATTAAGCCCTAATCTCCCCTATAGGACCTAACAAGGAACTAGTCGGCCTTAGTTAAACACCTTCCATTTATGATACCACTTACAGTTAACTTAATTGTTCTAGTGACTAACATATGGTTGTCTATAAAAAAGAGTTACTTAATTTTTTTTTCTAACAAATTATTCAGTGGAAGTCTTATTAAGTTACTAGTGGAAATGATATCTTAAGGCCTAACCTATTGTGGAAAAATCAGAGAATAAAGATCACCTGCATATATGACGCTCTATATATCTTATGTCCAATCAGTTGTTCCTATTACTCAACCCAAAAGGCAAAATAGCATGTACATAAAAAATGTAATAAAAAAGAATACAAAACGTACAAAAGTATGTCGTAGCAGTCCTTCACTGGCTCAGAGGTAGTCACCAATCTTCTTTTTGCCTGGTCTGCTACTCGGCTGATCTGCACCTACCGTCACAAACTAGACGGTGAGTACATGAAATTATTTAAGTAATACTGAGAAACATTGATCCACATTCCCAAATAGGCAACAAGTATCAAATGGCATAATTTAACGTGCAACTATGCTGAAAGAAACATCATGCAAAGAGATACTTGAGTTAACCAAATATGAAATTGACTCAAGGCTAAGTAGTAATGGATTAGGGACGATTGGCTGTGATCTTCATCACATCAGCCTGTCCACTACAATTTGAGCTCTGCTCTATATCATAATTTCAAAAGGTCGTACTTACGATTACGCATGTTCTATTCCAAGTGAATTAGTCGTCACCGGAATGTATACTTGCTAACATACCCGAGTTTTAAAACTCGTCATGTTCGCCCAAGTTATTCTTGCGCCAACAGACCCCGAGGCTCGATTACCCCATTTGAGGCACGTTACCCCGTGTGTCATGCAAGGTAGTGGAGAAATTCCCTAACATCTCAGCAATTCTAATGACCCCGTATGAAAGCTGAGTTTCGATCATCAAATGACCTTAACCACAAGAACCACTTTCATTTTCAATATTGGCTCGGTAATGAAAGCCAACAGATGTAACTGCATACTAATGCACAAAGGATTAGAGTAAAAATAAACAAACTATCCTAATAGCATGCTATATCACTGAACAATGACAAACACAACAATCAACATGACAAAGTACAGGAAATGGAATCAATGATATACACAACAGAGTATGCTATGAACAACATCACAAAATGAGACTGAATAGGTCATAACATATTGATTTCAAAGGTAATTCAATTCAAATAATTGAGAATAAATAAATAAATGGAATGAAATGTAAATAAATGTCTCAATCAGTTTACTTACGTACATACATCAATGCCTAAACTATCCGACTTCTCGTTGCGTCGATGTATGCACCATAAACCTCATAATAGCTCTTTTACGGTACTAGCATTTGAAAATTTATCAATTTAGTGTCATTATTACTTATTCACAATTTATAAGTTCGTCGAAATCGGTCGAAATCGAATTCGAGACCAATTTGTCAATTTCGCGCTTCTCGAGGTAAAACCCCCGTAAAAGTCACGCCTGACATTTCAAATCTTGTATTTTTCATAGAGATTTATTAATTTCTATTTATTTTGTCATAATATAATTTTTTAGATTTTTTTCCTATTTTTTCTAGATTTTTCCTGAATTTTTCCATATTTTATCTATTTTCTGGAAATTTATTTTATTCATATATATATTATTTATTAGTTTATTATTTTTTTAGGGTGGGTCCGGTCAACCCGACCCGGTCCAACCGGACCCGATCGACCCGTCCCTATCCAGCTGGACTCCGATCGATATGACCCAGTCTCCATCGGGTCAAGGTCGGCCCGGACCAACCTATATGGGTTCGAGTCGACCCGACCCAACTCACATCTTCTTCTTCACCTTCATTTTTTTTTCATTTTTTCTCTTTAAGGTGTTGGGGCTCTCATCTCCAACCCCAACTAGAGTCGATGGCAGGGGAAACTCCCCTGCCATCTTCTTCCTCACGTCTCTCGGCCATGAAGGTCGAGCCTTCCATGGCCGAACATGGCGGCCAACAACGACAACCACAACAACGACTACAACAACAACCACACCAAATCAAGAACGGAAATCAACTCACCTTGGAGCTTGGTCTCTCTCTTCTTTCTTTCTTTCTTCTTCTTCCTCGGTCGTTCTTCTTCCTCTTTGTTGTTTTTTTTGTGAAGTGCGGATAAAACCCCACCTTATCCCTATATATATATATAAGATCTAGCCACTTTTTTTTCATTTTTTGTTTTTTTAATAAAATGAAACTCAACTAATTACACTTACCCCACGAGCTACTGCCTCGGGCCCACGTCAGCACGCGACTCGAGGCGTGTCTCCACTCGTCTCAGTATTTGCATACCCGTAAATGACTTAGTAGTCTACACATATACAATACACTAGGCATATAACACATTAAATATTACATTTACCTCGGCAACATGTCGCGGTAGTGACACATATCTCGCTGCGAGTCCCACGTCACGGGTTATTTTTTCTTGATTAACGAATTAAACGTGTATTAATTATTGGGCTGTGACATTATCAGTTTTATTTTATGAATATTGTGTGGACTGCTCTTGAAATTTTACTCACTGCATTCGTCACTATATTTGTCGGGTAACCGAGTGCAGATCTTTCGACGAGCATGGGCGAGGGCAAAGAGGTATTGGGCGACTACCTCTAAGATAGAGACGCCAGCTCGCGTGTAACTATAGTATGTATGTATTTACTTTTGTTGCATTTTGGGACTGTAGAACACTGAATACATGTATATGGAACTTTTGTTATATTTATCTCGCCTTGATATATACATGGTATCTTTTTGTCGAGTTTTTCACTACTTAAAATTGTTAAATATTGCATAACTTACTCATTAAAAGATTTTTGTTGTAAAATTATAAAATTGTAATATAACTTGATAAATTGAATAACTGGCTAACTAAATCATTAATACTTATGTAGAAATTAATTAGCGAAACTACGGTAAGCTAAAAAAGTGGAAGCAACCAGTTAGGTCGCGAGACATCATAGATAAGTGGGCCATGATGTGGCAAGGCTACGTGACTTGGGATGTGACATGGAAGGCCCTAGGGTTGCTTCGGATTTTGGGGTCGTCACTCGCTATGTCTACATAACGCGCTAGGGAATGACAAATATCAGTTGAACTTAAAGGGTTGTTTTGAATCCTTGACCTACACACTTAAATTTCAATACTTATAATCGATCTAAAACACTTGAAATTGATCCCAAGGGACTCATGGACTATAGTGTTGGGGCATGTGCCCTAGGTCAATCTACAAACATTGTTTATCTTATAATTTTAGTTAATAAAATTAAGGTTTTCATTTGTTGTTTTATCGTAAGTGATTGCATGTTGACCTTATAGTAAGATCCAAATGTATTTGTTGAAATATCCAAATTTCCCTAGTCAATCATTATACTGGGAACTATAATGAATTAAGACTAGTGTCAATCTTGATTGATGGTCATGTGATGATCATGCGTATAGGGATATGAATCGAGATCATAAGTACTTGTTAGGGAACAAGATACTGGACTGACTTGCTATGAGAACGCCACATGGATTAAGTCATAGGTGTTACTCATGGTGGGTATATCATTTAGTCTTTCGACTTGAGATTACCATAGACTTAATTATTATGATCATGGTAGTTTGACACGATCAAACGTTGTCTTTAATAGGACGATTATAAAGATTGTGATTGATTACCATGTGAATAATATGTGAAAATGTGTAATTAAGATAGAATTTGTCACTTTCATATAGCGAGAGATATCAGTGGATCTCTCAATACGATAGACTAATAATGACCAAGTCCATGTGAATTGATATGATCAATGTCACTTGAATGTTTTCAGTTTACCTAAAGATCGAGGCTAGTATGATTGAACATTAAAGGTGATTTTTCATGCTTTATGTTTAGTCAAAAAATATTGCACGACAAAAGGATATGATATATGTCATTCATTAGGTTGTATCAATTTTGATAATCATGCTGCTTGGGTAGTCATAATACCTTGCAAGAGACCGCTTATGACTTATGTACCAAAATAGTTTTAGATCATTGCCAACATTGCATGAACCTATTGTGTCACACACAAAGAATGGCTTTGCACAATCTCGATTGGTCCAGAGCATATAAAATTCATGACATAAAAGCTCTTATGATTTGTTATATAATAACTTATTAATAGAGGCGTATGTGTAATTTGCTTAAAATGCCTAAATACAATAGTTGTATTATGAGTAAGATTTTAAGTGAGGGATTATCTATACATATAAATAAAGGGTGAAACCCTAAAATGATATAAGATTTTCATTTTTGCAAATTTCCAATTCTCTAGATTTTGGGAGAGATAGAAAAATATTTTCAATCTCTTAGGGCTAGCACTCCAAATTGTGGTCACTATTCGTGTGTGAATTTCTGATAGAGGATATGCGCTTGAACGTCTTGGAGATCAAACAATCACTGTAGGAAATCACGGATCAAGGTATGGTTTACTTTTGTACATCTAGTTTAATGGAACCTATTTTCGATCCTATTTGAGTTTTTCAAAAATCATTTTGAATTTTTCGCTGCGTATGAACCTCAAAAACTCAATGTATAGTATGATAGTCGGGGACATGAAATCTAGGTGTTTTTGGGGATCGGAGCTCGTGTTTAAGGTTTGTAAAACTCAATTGAAAAACTCTGAGTATTTATTCTATTTTGACTTTTATATTTATCAGTTATGCTTACTTTCCTTACCCCATTCTGTTATATGGATGTGGGTTGAGTTTACTCCCTCAGATTCCTCGTTGTATGTTCATGATGCATTAAATTATAGCATGCCTAACCCGACCTCGGTGAATGGCAACCCAAGCTTGTTTCTGGCGTATGAGTCGGTGACTCAGTGGATTTTGGCTAGCACCGTAAGGGGACCCTGTGAAAGAGTATTGGGGGTACCCAACAAAGGGATCTTGGGATCGAAGTATAATCTAGCCTATATAGAACGAGCACACACTTTATTTAACTTATGTGTTACATATTCATGCGACGAGCCAATTACAGTTGCCTATCTTTTACATTCCACATGTCGATTTAAAAATATTTATTGGATCTCATTTACTTTATCATATGAATGCTAAGAGGAGTTCTTTGGGATTTCACTCACTGGACTTGTCATTGATCTTTTGTGATGTCATGTGCAGATCCTAGTACCGAGTAAAGTTAAGGGGATCCTAGGAGACTATATCTGATTGCACGCTATCGAGGACCTACTCTTACGTTTTTATCTTGCTATTTTGTTTTATCTTGGGTATTAGAGAGATTGGAGTAACACTGTACATGTATATAAATTTTACTTTATAGTATTGTCGCATATATACATAGTGCTTTTTTAGGTTTTTCACAGTAGGACATGCTCATATGAATGATGTTGTATATATTATGATGAACTTTATGTTTTACTTACTCTAAGTAAGACTTCCGCTGGTTTATTTTTAAAAGTGATTAACTATTAACTTGTATTCATAAACCACCCGCACGGCTAGGACTTGAATAAGCTACAATCAATTGAACGTAAAGAAATAACTTAAGACAAATATAAATAATTGATTAAATAAATTAATAACACACAAGTGAATACGAATATCGAGACATGAGATGAACGGACAGGTGTCAGACACGTGTAGTTGGGCCTACCCGGTAAGGAGCATACGACATGACTACACCCCAGGGTGGCCTCGAGGCGTGGGGGCTGCCACGGTTAGCCTGCCAATCAAGTTTATGAAATTTTAGAGTCTTACAAAATTAGGCTAAGATTTGTGTGCATTTGAGGTAAGTAAACCTGTCTGGCAATTTTTCACAATGCACTTCTATTATTTAAGTTGATATACAGTCACTTGGAATGTTTTGTTGTTTTTTCTTATTCTGAATGTCATTACTTGTGTTTGTGTATCCTATTTAAGTTTATCGTATTTATTTAATCATGTTATAATTTGGTGAATGACATTCCTTGTCTTAATTTCAATCTATATTGGATTCCCTTATTGTTGTTGATTCTGAATTGTTAAATTTCCTTACAAAAATCATGCTTTGATGTGTTCATTCATTTTTGGTGTTTGTATGCCTTTATGTGAAGTACTTGTGTTTTTGTTATCTAGAATTCCAACTCATTGCCAAATATGTTTAGGATAATCTACTAGTCAAAGTTCCTTATTGTCAGAGTTGCGCATTTTATGGGGTATGGGACCCAGGGATATCGACACTCAACACAGCTGATGTTTTCTCTATCTTATAAGTAGCGGGGCTCGCAGGGTTAGATTCTCTGAAGATGTCTGTTCTCCACATAGGTGATGTTAATTTCTTGCGGGGCATACGACCGATTTAGATTCCCTCGGGATGTCGGCTAACATAGATTTATGCGACTTCTCAATTTATTGCCCTTTGTAATAGCTTGGTAACTACTTGCATACTTTTCTTTCGACTTCTCTTTCTTCATAACTATTGTATGCTTTCAATTACCGTTCTTCATATATTTTGGAAATATGGATAAATGACTTTAAGATTTACTTCTACTTCTACTTACCGTCTTATCGGTGATGGTGGATGTAGATCCTGCGAGTAGCGGACCAGGGAAAAAGAAAACTGACGACTACCTCTGAACCCTCAGTGAGTTTTTCTTTGCTTCTTTTATAGGTGATCATTTTGTATATTTATTATTTAGGTCTTTAAATATTTTTTAAATTGTTTATTTGGGTTGAGAGACTAGTCTTCCCGATTGATGCATGTTTATTACACGATTCATGTGATCCACTAGAACATTTTTGGTCTTTAATATAGGTTCTAAAACTCCTATTAAAATGAGTGTTATTAAATGTCATGTGAGAATGTGTTATGTTTTAATTTTTAATACATGTATTATATAAAGATTTTTCAAAGCCCATATCAATTAGGTGTATTTAATAACATCCATTTTTAACGGGGGCTTTAAAACCTATATTAGAGACCACAATTATTCTAGTGATCGTTGTTTCCTAGTTTCCACACTTAGGATTTATTTATGTTGCTTCCGCTAAACTGTTAAGACTTCCTCTAAATTTGTTAAAATGTATAAAAAAGATTTATTAATTCTGAAAATGATGAATAATAAGAAACAAGAAATACTTATCTTGAACATGATTTACGATAAGAATAAGACAAAAGGCTGAATAATACGTTGTTAAGTCCTACATGGCTGAACCCATGACCTTTTACTTTCAAATCCCATAGCAAATAATTGGGCCGCCCAATTGGTTTTTATAATTACGAGAGTTATTATATATAAATTTATAATAATCATCTATCGAGGATCAAATCATTTCAGAATTTGTTTGGTTTTTTTGTTTTTGATAAGAAAGAAATAACTTACCCGGCTACTTAGGTTCAAACTCATAACTTTTAATTTTACTCTCAATCCTCTATCAAATCATTGAGCCACTTGGTAATTTTATTTTAATTTAAAATCATTAGCAGTCTAGTTTATGCAAACCTTCCAAATGATTGATAATCATTAGTTGTAGAATAGACATGTGGAGCCTCAATTAATGACCTTTTGCATGGAGACTGTATCAAAACATTAAGCTACCACATGATTGGTTGACATAAACGACTGTATTAATCAATGTCAAAGACATTGTTAGTTTTATCTAAAAAAACGAGATTGTTAGTTTGAAAAACGTACATATTTTTTCGTTTGTGCATGTGCATGTGCATGTGATCACATAATTATGAAAGTTATATAACAATCATAATCAGCTATCGATCGAGGACCAAACCATCTTAAATATATATTTTTATTTAAATCATTAATCAGAAATTATGCTAGTTTGCTTAGTTTATGCAAACATTCCAAATGATAAATAATCAATTAAGCTAACTACTATAGGACACTTATTTATAAAATGCTACGTACGTAACTTTAAGATTTTATTATATACAGAAATTGGGAGAGTTAATTACACATTAATAATCACAATCGATCAGCTATCGAGGACCAAACCATTCTAAATATTTTCTTATTTAAACCATTGGAATTTTGCTTAGTTTATGCGAACATTTCAAATGATTGATACTAACTAGTACTATTAAAATACTTAGATACATGAATCTACTTTATACATATAAATTAATATATAATATTCTGATGTTACTATTATTCAACAGGTACATATGTGTATAATTACATTATGATGACATTCAATCTAATATGAATAAAAAACAAGCAACTACCATCTCCACCTTAGGCTTATAATTAAATAAAAACAAAGGGATGCTTTCAATTATTCTCAAATTGTTTGTTTTCCTCTGATGATAGTTAGGTCGATGGTTGATAATTTGATGCCCATTTCCGGACCTGCCCCGCCGACCTGATTTCTTTTCACACTTTCATGCGGGCCATCCAAGAAAACCAAAAAAAAATTGTTATAAAGTTGGTTAAGAAAACTAAAGTTAAGGTTCCCTAACGATAAGGGTCTGTTTTATATGTTTGTTGAAAGTTGAACATTTTTTTATATATACGTGCATCTAATTTTGATCATCACTAGATTGTAACGCCTTATATCTAATCTAAATAATATAATAAGCACCAATCTTAAGATTTTCTTTCGTGACATGAAATCGCGAATAAATTGCCCTTTTTTAATTCTCACACCTTCATCCGTTCCTTACTGCGTTCTCTCTGTCCCCATTTTGTTTTGTAGCAAAATACAATTATGTCCCTAATGTACATTTCTTCATCCAACTTGAAATCAATTTATTATTGTTTGGGCACCCAATGACGTTGCATTTTGAATTAACCTACTAACTAGGTACTGATTTACATCACATAGTGTACTGATGAAAAATAAAATTAAAAAAACATCACATAGTGTACATAAAAGTAATAAACACTTCAACATTGAAGGTACAAAACGTGCTTATTGGGTTTTCTCATCACATAATCTACAATGGGGTGAAACCAAGACTCCTTCTACCATGATTTACTTTTCTCCCATTTTAACCTAATAAGCAGAGCAACATTCAAAGTATTGTTTTTTTTTAAAGTAATGAATATTCTTATAATTAGATGTAGGCTTAAATTTATTTTACAATATATATTTAATTATTATGATAATTATTTGCAAGAATGTTTAGAATATAAGCAAGTAAACTTTTTTTTTGGTACAAGATTTTTTTTTTTTTTTTTTTTTTTTTTTTTTTTGTCACAAAGCAAGTAAGCTATTAAATTCAAATGGTCACAATTAATTGTCAAAAAAGTCAAATAAAAATGTAGTATACTTTTGGATAATAAAAATAGATTTTTAAATTAATTAAGTTCTCATGAGCGTAGTGAACGCACACTCAAAAATTAGTATAATAATATTTAACAACTTAATTATTTATCATTAATTTAAAGTTTTCGTTTTTGTTGCGGTACATCTTCCTCAACGCTCATTCAATGATTTGTACAACTGCTGGGTTGATCTTCTTTAGTTTTTATTTTTAGGTAGTTTGTCTTCCCTTATTTATTTGTTTTTATAGGAAATAAACAACTTTTGTACCAATCAATAAGGTTTGAACTTATGACCTCTTACTTTCAAATCTATATACCAAAATCATTGGGCTACCCAACTAGTTGTTTGTCTTCCTTTGTTGGAAAGCTTGATTTTTGTCTTCCCTTGTTGAAAGTTTTGATTTTGTCTTTCATTATTAAAAATCTTAGGTTTTTTCCCTAGTCGAAAGTTTTGTTTTTCGTTATTTGATTCTAATGGTGTATGTGTACCGTCATGTATTTCAGATGTTTGCAGAGAGCAGTCTCTGATTGTTACTCTCTTTCAATGTTTACAATCACATTCATAGCCAAATTCATGACAGTTCTTTTAAACAAATAGGATTAGCGAGTCAATGAATTGATTATATGTCTAGTCTCGTAACGAGTCATTGATGATTAATAAAATTTCTATTTTACTTCCAAGAAAAAAATAAATTTTCCATTCCCCAAAAAAGTAGGTTTATGATGATGGAGAAGAAACCATATTTCTCCTTCAAAAAAATTAAGTTTAAGACATTGGTCGATCGATACACACAATGTATAGTTAGCTATTCAAAGCACCCTTTTGTCTATTTATATTTTGTTGTGATCACAAATGCGGCTATATAATAAAGTACGTTAATTGTCACTAACTAATTAAAGGACAAAAATAAATTAAGGATTGTGGGATTTGAAGATTAAGAACAAAATTAGGAGAATTGGACTCCTCTTTCTCATTGATGATTGATCAATATATACACGATAGTCAATGAACTCTTGAATACAAGATAAACACCAGATATACTTGCTAACTATGAGGATACTAACTTGCTAGTAATGAGGAGATAAGATAGGAATGACAGCAACTCATGTAACGAGTATATATATATATATCCTAAGATCAGTAACTAACTGATTAACATCAGAGATAAACACTTCAACACTCCCCCTCAAGCTAAACAGCATAAATGTTTATGAGGTTGAGCTTGCTGCATAAGGACTGGAATGGTATATTCGGAAGTGCCTTTGTGAGGATGTCAGCTACTTGATGCTTAGAAGGAACATAGTGTAGATTTATAAGTTTGCTATCAACCTTCTCACTGATGAAATGACGATCCACCTCAATATGTTTTGTGCGATCATGATGGACAGGGTTAACTGCAATACTCAGGGCTGCTTCATTATCAGAATGGAGATGAACAGGATCGTTACTTGGTATATCGAGATAGTGTAGGACTCTTTTTAACCAGAGACCTTCACAGATTCCATGAGCTAGAGCTCGATATTCTGCTTCTGCACTACTCCGTGAAACAACTGATTGTTTCTTGCTCCTCCAAGTAACCAAATTACCCCAAACAAATGAACAATATCCAGAGGTAGATCGTCTATCTGTTTGAGATCCAGCATAATCAGAGTCAGTGTATACATCCACGCTTCTACTCTGATTTTTCGTGAAGAACAATCCCTTCCCTGGACTTCCCTTGAGATATCGCAGAATTCGAAATACAGCTTCCATATGAGGTTCCTTGGGATGACTCATGAACCTACTGACTAAACTTACAGCAAAACCAATATCTGGTCTGGTATTTGCTAAGTAAATCAGCTTCCCTACGAGCCGTTGATAACGTCCTTTGTCCACATCAGCTTCCTCTTCCTTAGCATCGAGTTTTAAATTTGGCTTCATTGGTGTCTCTGATGGTTTGCACCTAAGCATTCCAGTCTCTTCCAAGAGATCCAGAGTATACTTACGTTGAGACACTGAGATTCCTTTATGAGATCGTGAGACTTCCATTCCCAAGAAGTATTTTAGCTGTCCGAGATCTTTAACTTCAAATTCCATGGCTAACAATTGTTTCAACTTGATAATCTCTCTTTCATTGTCACCAGTTATCACAATATCATCAACATATACACTTAGGATTGCGATCTTTCCATCAGTGTCATGTTTGGAAAATAAGGTATGATCAGCTTGACTTTGAGAATAACCAATCCTTCTTAAAACAGTGGAGAACCGACTGAACCAAGCTCGAGGACTTTGTTTTAATCCATACTAAGATTTCTTAAGCTTGCAGACTTTCCCTTTTGAGTGCTAATCCTCAAAACCAGGGGGAATATCCATGTAAACTTCTTCTGAGAGATCTCCATTTAGGAATGCATTCTTCACATCAAGTTGATGAAGTGGCCAGTCTAAGTTTGCAGCTAGTGAAAGTAGCACTCGAATTGTGTTCTGCTTGGAAACTGGAGCAAAGGTCTCCTGGTAGTCGATTCCATAAGTCTGAGTATATCCTCTAGCTACTAACCGAGCCTTTAGTCTCTCAATTGAACCATCTGCATTGTGCTTCACATTGAGCAGCCATTTACATCCAACTGTTCTTTTCCCAGGTGGTAGATTGGTGATCTCCCAGGTATTGTTCTTTTCCAAAGCCCTGATCTCCTCATAAGTTGCCTTCTTCCACTCTGGTGATGCTAGAGCTTCCTGAACTGTGCTAGGGATGCTGATTTTATCAATGTTAGACACATAAGCTCTGTATTGTAAGGAAAGCTTGCCATAGTAGATAAAATCTTTCATCTGATATGGTATATGAGTTCTCTCAGTTCTTCTCAATGCAATAGGCATCTCATTAACTGGTATATTCTCATAATTTTGAGAGGCATTTGAATCAGACATACCTTGTTCATTTGACATTGGAGTTGAGGCAGATGATTGACAATCTTGAGGTTGAGTCTGTGATGTATCTGGAGTCTGAGAGGGATCTGGTGGTGTTGATTGTAAAGTACTTATATGATCATGTTGGATATTTGTAGGAAAGTATGTAACACTAGTGTTCTCCCCCTCACATAGATATTGATTTTGAGATTCTAACAGTGAGTTCTCCCCCTGAATCGAAGAATTAGGATAGAAAGGCTTGTTTTCAATAAATGTAACATCCATAGTGTGAAAAAATTTTCGCAAGGATGGGGAATAACATTTATATCCTTTCTTAGTTGGAGAATAGCCTACAAATATGCATTTTAAGGATCGAGGAGCTAACTTACTTTGATCATAAAGATGGACAAATGCAGTGCAACCAAATAGTTTGGGAGGGATGTTTGAAAGAAGTTGTGTTTGAGGAAAACCGTGTAGCAAAGTTTGGTAAGGTGTTGCAAAATTCAATACTCGTGAAGGTAATCGATTGATGAGATATGCTGCAGTGAGGACTGTTTCACCCCAATATTGTTGTGGAACATGTGTGGTGAACATGAGTGAACGAGCAACTTCAAGTAGGTGTCTGTTTTTCCTTTCAGAGATTCCATTTTGTTGTGGTGTTTTGACACAAAAGCTACTGTGTACAATGCCATGAGAGTTGAAGTAATCACCTAATATGGAGTTAAAATATTCACGTCCATTATCGGAGTGAAAGATTTGTATATTGGTTTGGAATTGAGTTTGAATCATGACATGAAACTGTTTTAGAAGGTTACAAGCCTCTGATTTATGTTTCATAAGGAATACCCACGTGAGCCTAGTGTGATCGTCGATAAACAAGAGAAACCATTTAGCATTTGTAATAGTTGAGATGTTTGAAGGACCCCAAATATCACTATGAATCAATGTAAATGGTTTAGATGCTTTATAAGGACTCGGCACATATGAATTTCGAGTATGTTTAGACAATTGACACACATCACAATTCAAGGAATGTAAATCTTTATTTTTAAATAAGGAAGGAAACGGTTTAGAGAGATACATGAAGTTAGGATGACCAAGTTGAGAATGTAACAACATGATTTCTCTATCTGACTTATTGAATTGTGACCAGCAAGGAATGTGAAGGAGATGAATGTTGGAGTAGATACAAGCCAGACTTTAATTCAGCACTGCCAATCATCTTCCCCGAGTCCTTGTCCTGAAAAACACAAGAATGCTCTGTGAATTGAGTGAGGCAATTCAAATCTCTAATTAGCTTATAAACAGACAGTAAATTGCAATCCAACTTGGGAACATAGAGCACAGATTTGAGTTGTAGAGTAGAAGAGATGTTCACTGTTCCAATGCCTACAACAGATGAGATTGAACCATCAGCTATAATGACTGAGATCGACTTGGTACATGGTGAGTAGGAGGCAAACAAATCACTATTACCAGTCATATGATCAGTGGCTCCTGAGTCTACAATCCAAGAAGAAATGCAGGCCATTTGAGAGAGAAAATCCCTAGGGAAAGTACCTCATTTGATAGTGAGAGCATTTCCATTTGAAGGAGAACTTTGAGAAGCTTGTTGAGACTGGCTGATCAGACTTTGTAGGAGCTCTAATTGCTCCTTGCTGAACAGTGGAGCAGAGACGAGATTTCCTCGAGATTCTTGATCGGAGGAGGCTTTTCGAGGCTTCCAATCAGATGGTTTTCCATGGATTTGCCAGCAAGAGTCACGAGTGTGTCCTGGTTTGTTGTAGTGATCGCAGTAAGGTCGTTTACTTTGCCTTTTAGTAGTAGAGACTTTAGCGGCATGATCGTCACCGGAAATGGAGAGTGCGGAGCCATCAAAAATTGCACTTGGTGTGGTAGAGTCTCCCAACATGATCTTTCGCCGACTCTTTTCGTATCGAATCACTGAGAAGGCCTCCCTGATTGAAGGCAATGGCTTGGTGCTAAGGACTCTACCCCGAGCTTCATCAAGGTCTTTGTTGAGTCCAGACAAGAATTTGAATACCCTCTTAGTCTCGACAATGGATCGGTAGAGTTTTCCATCCTCTGGATACTTCCACTTGTGAGTGTCTATACGATCAATTTTCTGCTAATGTCGGGTGAGCAAGCTATAAAATTGTGTGACTAAGAGATCACCTTGTTTGAGTTCATGAAGAACACTTTCAGTTTCAAATATCTCTGATGTATTCTCAGAACGGGAGAAGGTGATCTTGGCTGCTTCCCAAATTTCAGCCGTTGTAGTATAGAGTAGAAAGTTCTCACTAATGTCAGGGGTCATGGAGTTGATGAGCCACGACATTACCATATTGTTGTTGGCCTTCCAAGTTTTGTAAGTAGGTTCATCTTCCTTCGGAGCAATGGTTGATTCTGTGAGGAGATCATCTTTGCCCTTCCCACAGATGAACATAAGGACTGATTGAGACCACTGCAAATAGTTTTGGCCATTGAGTTTATGGTTTGTAATATGAGCAGAAAAAGGATCGAGAATGGGAGAAGATGAATGTGGTTGTGAGGATGAGGAGACTTCATTGGAAGAAGAAGAGGTGAGTCCATGGATCTTATTCCCATACTTCGCCATGAATGCTCTGATACCATGAAGATTAAGAACAAAATTAGGAGAATTGGACTCTTCTTTCTCATTGATGATTGATCAATATATACATGATAGTCAATGAACTCTTGAATACAAGATAAACACCAGATATACTTGCTAACTATGAGGATACTAACTTGCTAGTAATGAGGAGATAAGATAGGAATGACAGCAACTCATGTAACGAGCATATATATATCCTAAGATCAGTAACTAACTGATTAACATCAGAGATAAACACTTCAACAGGATTAGTTAACATCAATTGGAGATTTTTATTCAAAATTGAGAGTAGTTGGGGTAGGGAGGGTCCGGATATTAAAAAAAAAAAAAAAAAAAAAAAAAAAAGTTCATTCAGTACTCATAATTTTTTTTACAATAAAAAAAAATTCAGAAAGTAGAGCATCAAAAAATGAAGAAAAAGTACATTAAAATTATGTTCATCTATTTTTTGAATACAAAAGAAGTTACTGAATGCATATCTTAGAAACTACCCACTAATTAAAAACTACCTATATATAATGTACGTAACATATAAAAATCTATATACCAGTGGTATCTTGAATCATTAGATAATTAATTTGGTTAGTTTTATGCACATGTAACATGTAACAACACCAAAGGCTCTGTGAAAAAAAAAAAAAAAAAAAAAAAAACTAGGCCCTGCTTGATTGTATGGAAAAGGAAAATATTTCGAGAAAAACGACAAATTTCATGAGAAAATGACATTTCTCACGAAACATTTTCTCACAATTGCCAATATTTCATATTAAGACTCATATATATTTTCATTTATTATTATGGTGAGCAAATTGAGTTTTCTATTGAGAAAATGTGAGTTTCCATATTAAGACGCATTTAATTTATTTTTTAAAAATATAAATTAATATTTTTAATGTATATGGTAAGTTTTCATATTTATTTCAAAAACTTCTTATTTGTGAGTTTTGAGGGAAAAAATTTTTATATGTGCAATCAAACGCTTAAGGTGTGTTTGATAGCAAAGAAAATGAAAAAAATCATGAAAAATTGTGTTTTTTTAATGTAACCGTTTTATTTGGTGTTTAATAGGCTTATAACTGCTTGGAGAAAAAAAGACCCACGCTCCTATTTTTCCTCATTTATTTTCTCTTATTTTGACGTGGAAATTCGAGATTCTCTATTGGGCAAACAAACCAAACTGGACTCCTTCAACATGAACTGGTCAAACTCGGTCACATCTCGACTTCGGACCTCTAGCATTCACCATTGCCGGCTTTGTCTAATGATCATCGCCGCTACCGCCATCACCTCTTCATCCCCGAGCCCAACCCATCAAACCCAGATTTGTATTCTATCAAAACTAAAACTGAATTCAATCCATGATCATACAAATAAATCACTAAAAAAGCCCCAAATCTTCCAAAACATCAGCTTTTCTCTTCTTCTCACCGTGCCCAAATCCCATATTTACAGCTTTAATTGACCTAACAAATCAACAATTGCATAATCAAATTTATTTTTGTTTGTTTAATTTTCTTGATTACTACCTGTTTAATCGGCCTAACAAATTAACAACTGCAGAATCACCAGAGAGCAGTTTCAACTGAGTGGAGCTAGAATACATCTTTAGAACAAATCTCTTGAAAAGGTGATAATGGCGATGGTGGTGGGCGCAAGTGGTGGCAGGTGGAGGTGCAGCCAGTTGATAATTCTCTGGTTTTGGGGAATGAATGATTGTGGAGAAGAAGAAAAAGTGGGCCCCACTTGCTTAGTTAGAGAAAAAAAAATTTCTAAGTTGTAGTCAAACAATAATGAGGAAATTTTTTTCGAAAAACTTCTCTCCAGGAAGATTCTCTAAAAAAATAAGTTTTTCTCAATGAAGATTTTCTTTCCTATCAAACACACCCTTATAGGAAAACTTCCCTTATAGGAAAACTTTCTTTTGGACATTTGATGGAGAAAACTTTCTTAAGAAAATATTATTTTTGTATACAACATTTTCTTTGCAATCAAATAGGGCTTAAAGGAAGTAAAATCTTTTGCGCATTTTGTATTGTGTAATTAAGGTACGATGGAGTGCTATGTGTTTGTATTATGTGTGCTTGTTGATAAGAAGACCTCGAATAGGCTAAGACACGCCTGATTGGGCATAAATCATTATTTTTGTCTATTGGTTGTATAATTGCGATGTTAATTATTATGTATTTCATTACTTATCGTATATGAATATATTTATATTTTCATATCGTGTGAGATTGTGTGACGGGTAAACGCCATATAAAGCATGTCGACGCGGGTATCGAGTACGCTTAGTACGGGTACACTAAGTCTTATAATGCTAACTTAAATAAAATGACTAGAACAAAGGTGAATATGACATAAAATAGATAATCAGATTTTAGGCTAAGTCATTATAATCGGGTACATCAAGGAATATTGGCGCGCCTAAGGATGCGTGCCAAGACGAGGAGCACCAAGTAATTAAGTACTAGAGGAAGTGGTAGTACACCAATTTAAGACCCTAATAGCCTATATTTGTATAAAAGTGCCTAAATTAAATTAATTGAATCAATTGATTACAAATGCATATAGT
The DNA here is from genome assembly GCA_039657365.1 of Stephania yunnanensis. NCBI lineage: Eukaryota > Viridiplantae > Streptophyta > Magnoliopsida > Ranunculales > Menispermaceae > Stephania > Stephania yunnanensis. Next base: position 3,902,512 of record CM077588.1, on the reverse strand, counting down.
TAGATGAAAATTGATGTTATAAATTTGCCTCGATATTCACACTCATATGAAATCCTGAGAGATTTGAGTTGGGAATTGATGTCAACAAGATGAAAGTTAGAGGAACAGGAGTTAACAAGGACCATTAGATTGACCTCGAGATATGTGAACACAATTGATTCTAACATAGCCTATATATAACTAAGTTAACGGGCAATCTCTTCATGCAAAAATAATAAAGTTTGTTCATGGGTTGGAGTGCTGAAAAATTCAGCAAGAACCAAGAGGAATAGAAGGCTAAAATTAGTGATTTGAAGCTATAAATACAAGCATTTTATGATCATTTTCTTCATCTCTTTTCCATGAAAATGAACTTCAAATTTGGGTTTAGATTCAAAAACGAGTTTCTAAGTTTGCTCACTGATTTTTTGAGTATCTTTATAAATGGAGAGTTCATTATGTTCACTAATTTAAGGATTTGAAACTGACTTTTCAAATGGATTGTATTCTTGAAGTTTCTCGATGCATGCGTATTAAGTTTTTGAACTATCCTCTGTAATTTGAGCATAACTATCTCATTCAAACTCAAAATGGGTTGATCCTATACATTGGAAAGCTTACTCAGAGATTAACAACTTTTGTCTACCAGTATATTTTTGAAATTCAAACACTTTTTATGTAACGACCCTAAAAATCTAACTCATGTCACGTGTCATGTCAGGGTCGTATGTGGGACCCACTCGTTGTGATCTGTATGTCCAAATTTCGGGTGTAGACATCGAGGTATGCTATTTTTGTGTGACGCACATTTTAACTCAAAAATGTTCTGCAATCGACAGTTGAAGTGGTATTATGGGATTTTTATAAATGAACTTTGACTATGCATTACTCTCTCAATTCTTATCGGATTGAGCTCATCTTTTACTATGTTATTATTGAGTATGTTACCTGTCTTATAACTGAAAAATTACAATTTTTGAGCTATAAATTTGGAGAGATAATTTTATAATATTGATGGTCGAATTTGGTCCCAATTTGAGTTATTTTAGTAGAAGTTCGATATCTCTTTCATTTTAAATCGAAATTTTTCAAACCAGATCTTTTCGAAAAGCTAAGACATAGATGACGTCGATAGGGCTCCGGGACCTTCGTAGCAGCTCACCTAGCGGCCTCGGGCCACGGGGTTGCCATATAATAGGTTGCCAAAGTGATAGAATAAATGTATTATGCAATAAATTTTAATGATTTCGGTCAAATGGTTAGAGAGGATAAGTTGTCCTTAAAACTTAGATGTTGCCTAGATACAACCCCGGAATAAAAAGACAATGGAAATCAATACAATTAAAATAAATATTGAAAATAGTTAGAAAATAGCTAGAATGACGTCAACAAAAATATTTTTGCCTCACAAAATATTGAAGGGAGAATAATATGAAATGGCATAAAGAACAATAACCAAAATTTGATATTAAAACGAAGGCTATGGACTCGATTAACAAAGGAAAATGGGATCTCCAAATATAGAGTCAAGTGATATAAACAAGCTCTATTAAGTTTTTTTCAGGCGCAAAGTTGTATTGGAAATAAGATAGCTTCATCAATGAAAACAAGTTAGCTTGAAGAAATTGAATGTGAAACCGACTTGCTAACAACCAACATATGATAAAAATAGTATGACTAGAATACATTTACAAAAAAGCCAAAACCATAATTAGGCCCATTATTACTTCAAACAAATAAGACAGTATTCTTTCCACTACAAGAAATTCCAAAGGTAGCAACAACACGACTTAATAATGAGTCAATTGACAGGGAGAGGTATTGAAGCAAATTGGGAGCGAGGGTAGTCATATGAGAAACTACGATTAAGAGAATCACCAACTCAAAAGTTGGGAGGAGATGCGTTGATACAAAGTTGAGCATTCACTACAAAAATAATGAGGAATAGCATCAAAAAATTGTGACAGACCGAATTTGTTGCTAAACAACAACAAATCAGCAACAATTCTACATCAGATATATTGTTTGACTCGGTTGACCGAAAAGCAACAATTCAGTGAAAGATTTGTGACAAAAATTGTAACAAATTGCATTTTGTCACAAATCCGTCACTGATTTCTCCCGCCATAAATTTCCCACCGAGGCTGTGACAGATCTGCGACAGATCAGAAACATACACTAGTTTGTCGCTGATCTGTAGCGAAATCAGTGAGAGATCTGCTACAGATCAGCGACAGACTAGTGTATGTCACTGATCTGCGACAGATCAGTGACAGATAGTCAACGACAGACTATATATGTCGCTGATCTGTCGCTATGCGAAAAGGTTTTAACAACTAAACCATCCCCCTCCCGACCCTATCTCTCTGCAAACCCAAATCTAAACCTGCCGCCGTCGAAGATCCCCGCCGCCGCACAAGCCTCGCTACCACCGTCGTCGTCATCGTCCATCATCGTCGACCGATCGCGACTCGCCGGCTCTGTCGTTCCTCTGCAACGCACGTCGACTGCGTACCCGACTAGCCGCCCCTGTCGTTGCTGCTGCGCGTTCTTCTCCTCCGGCGCTGCTGCCATTGGGCGTTCTTCTCCTCCAGTGCCGCTGTTCGGCCGCTGCCCAAACAATTCGTCGCGGGTCCCGTCGGATTTTGTCACTGCCCCCTCATTTCTGCCGTCGGTGGCCACCAACAGGGCTACGCGGCCCCGTGTTCCGCCGACTCTGCGGCCCATTGTGCCGCCGACGTTGCTCGCCTCTGCAATCGTCCGATGCCTCTGCTCTGGCACCGCTCCTCCATCGCCGCTGCTCGCCTCCGCGATCCTCCACCGCCCTACTTGGGCCCGGCTCCTCCGCAGCCGCTGCTCGCCCCTGACTCCTCCTGTAATGGCCCGAAAATTTGACTTGTGCCACGTGTCAAGTCAAGGTCGTATGTGAGACCCACTCATCGAAATACGTATATTCGAATTCAATTTGAGATGATAATGCTAACTATGCGAGGAATTCGAGAAACCGAAACACGAACGGGGACGCGCCTCGAGTCGCGCGATGACGTGGGATATACATCGTGATGCGTGTAGCCCGAGTATTAATATTTTTAAATGAGGCGGGTTGGTGCATCAGGGAGTGCGCTGCTCAATTGTCGAGTTTGCCTCGAGATTTGTGTAGCACGAATCTCGATGACACTTTTGATTTGAAATTAAAAGAAAAATGTATATATATATATATAAAGAAGGAGATAAGATTGAAACGAGAAAAAAGAAAAGAAGAGGATAAGAATCGGGAGGTGAGGATGGAAAAAGAGGGAAGAGAAGATCTCCTCGGTGGCAGCAGTTGGAGCGGCACCGGTCAGTGGTGAGGACCGGCGGTGAAGGTGGCGGCACAGAAAGTGCAGCGGCAACGACCGATGATCTGAGCGGCAAAGAAGATGGCGATATCGACAACAATAAAGCGCGCAAGCGGCGCGATCTCGCGACGGCGACGCATGGCTGAAGCGAAGCGGCATCCGGCAGTGCGCAGCTGCGCCGCAAAGCAATGATCAGCGGCCGGATAAGCGGGGCATTGTCGCGCGATGCTCGGGATCCTCAACACCGGACGATAAGCGGCGGCATGGTTGCGGTGGTGCGGGCCGCTGAGTGCCGGCGAGGGACAGCGACCGCACCAGCTCACTGCTGTAACGCAGCGGCTTCAGCGAGCGGCGAACAGGGACGCCGGCAGCCGAGGTCGCTCAGCGCCATGGACGGCTTGGAGGGTCGGACGAGCGAGTCGGATCGGCAACGAAAGCGCGCGAGCGCAGCCCGATGAGCGCTGCTGCTGCCGGCGCGGCGGCGGCAGCGCCGACAGAACAACGCGGTAGCGGCGGCGACGCGGTGAACGGCGCGGTGGCGCGTTATCGACTAGTCGGATGCGCGATTTCAACGAAATCGCGACGACGTGATGGAGGTGAGGTTTATTCACCTTGTTTGTCTGTGATTTGTATGATTTGAAATAAATTAGGCCTAAAATGTTTATATGGACACCAGGGACTTGAGAGTCGAGTGTCGGGTGCGCAAATCGAGACGCGAGCGACGTTTTGAGGTTCGCGATTTCTCGAGGTAAGTAAACCAATTAGGGACTTATACAGTATTTCATTTCTTTCCATTGGCTGTTGTTGTTTACTGTTTGTGATAGCTTAGTGTTGTTGTTCACTGCTTTGTGATGATAGTTATCGTTAAATTGTTGTCGATTGAGGGGGTCCATTGGCAAGCGAGTCATGGTTACTATTTATCTGCGATATGAGCTCTTATCCGGACACTGTCGATATCTCCTAATGGAGTGTACGTTGGGGGCACTTATCCGGGTCCGTAGATATCTCATAGCCGAAAGGGTTAGGGTTGCATGGGGCTCGCCCTAAACCCGGGGTTAGGGTTGGGAGGCATGGGGGTCGCCCTAAACTCGAGTCTGCTGGGCTTTTGCCGCGACTCAATGACTTTTTGGGTCGGGACTCCTTGTTATTTGGCACCACTCATCGATGGATTGTTTACAGTCTTGTATATTCATGCGTTCTTAATTCCTTTCGTTCTATTTGCATGAATTCGATCCTTTGGATATCATGAACTGTTGTTTTGGATATTGTGAAATGTTGTGTATATGTCCTCTTTGGATTTACTTACACAGGCTCGTCATTCTTATGTTTGATCGAATGCGAGCGCGCGGACAGTAGCGAAGGGAAATGGCTTCATAGCTAGGTGATTTTTGTATATTTTGTATTTACTCTCCTCTGATGATATTTACTGGGTTCCACAATTAGGTTGCCTAACTTTCTATATTATTGTTGAGTTATTTAAGGTTATAGTTGCTTCCGCTAAATTGTAAAACTCGAAAAAACATATTAATAACTCAACTGTAAAATGTGGAATGTACTGATAATGATGGATTTGAAGGCTGACTAGGCTCTCGTTGACCTTGCGAGACTGGCTCGGGGGTCCACGTGAGTTTAGGCCGGGCGGGGCCCAATTCAAAGCCTGAATTGGAAAATGGGGTCGTCAAACCAACGTCACAGTTGGTATCAGAGTCTAGGTTCTGACAAACCTAGGGGAAAGTTTAATGAGCGAAATAAGACACAAAATCAGCGGAAGTTAGGAACGGTTGAACTTAGAGTGGAACCCTATGATCCTGGCTTAAGTCTTCGTTGGGAAGTGAGGAGAGTTGGAAAAAAATTAAAATTTGGACTATATGATACAAAGAATTACAAAGGTTTATACAAATGAGCTTTTGATATTCTTTCATGAAAGGCTCATTCGGAGAGTTTGAACCACTTGGTTCTGTTCCAAATGGAATCAGTTCAATGATTGATGTTCCATTTGAATACGTGATTTCATTTTTGGGTAAATCAACAGTTTTTCCAGTTGTTTACAACATTGTGGACAAATTGGTGAAATTATTGGGGTTGCCTCGAGATTCGTATTGCACGTATCTCGAGGACACATTTGAGATTTCTTTAAAAAAAAATATGGCAAAAGATTTGTGAGACTAATGGGATTACGCAGACTCTAAGAGAGCAGAGTGTTGAGATGACTTGAGAGCTAACGATTACATCATGTACGAACTCCTTTAGCTTTGACGAAAGCATTGGAGTAGTACTGTTGGATCAGAAGCCCAAGTAACTCCACTTTGGTGACACTATGCATTTATAGTCTTAGGGTTGGTGAAGTCGACCACCACCTTTAGGGACTTGTAAATGAGTTACGTGTCGAAGTAGAGTCTGCTACTCATTCTAAAAGTTAGAAAGGATCCTCACATGTTAAAATTTGTTTAGATGCGTTAGTAAACGCACTGAAAGGAAATTTTCGTGCAAGTAGTGCATGTTGTAAAAACAAAAAAAAAATGTATTCGATATTGTATATTTGTTGTGTTGTAATATATATACGATATCAAGGATTCGAGGCTTAGGAAAACGCGACGACGTTTCGAAAAAAAATGATCGTGAGGCTGTAGGTTCGAGGTTTGCGAGTGCTGATGAGCTGCATATATCGCATTACTTCGAGATGCGCAATTTGCAAGATTCGAGATAGACGATGCCTAGAGATTTGTGTCGCACGAATCTCGAGGACATATTTACTTTGAACGTCAAAAAAAGTGAACGTTTACGAGTGAACGTGTTGAACTCGTACTTACATGAGGAGATGATGAGCGCGCCAACCGATACGGGAAGTAGAGTGACGATTCAGGAGAAGCAGTATCGCGAGTTTTAGCGGCATCGCTCGGAAAAGTTTCACGGTAGTACGAATCTCGGAGCAGCAAATATTCATGGCGTTTTGGCCACACCAGATCGAGGTCGAGCATCGTATAAGTTTCATTGTTCGGCGAGGCCGATGTCTGGTTGGGCACTACAGTGGCGTCGATATGGACGTTCTGGGGTGCAGTCGATGTTATGGTGAGTGAGAGCGTGGGAGCGAACGCGTCAGAGTACCAGTCGCATTCTCGGCATCGTCACATTCAGCGCGATGGTCTGGAGATGTCAGAGGAAAACAAGGGTTAGACGGTTAGGGAGCGTAGTGCGTTTTCACCAAGTGCGGCGTGTATGGCGCCAGTGTAAGATGGACCAGCGTAGAGTTACGCTAGTGTAGTACAGCAGCTAGCACCGTCAGATCCTTAACATAAGGAGACAGTGGCCAGAGACAGGGTCAGAGATCCAGTCGAGTGCACAAACGGGGACAACGATCTAGTCATGCATATGGGCAAGGATATGGAAGTGTTTCCAGTTGGAACGGGATTTCAATGTACATCAAAACCAGATAAAGGGTATGAGTTGGGTTGAAACTCGCTCGATGAGTGAGACTGATTTACATTTCTCGCGGGCATACATCGGATATACGTATGTTAGTGATAGTGGATCATAAAATTAAAATATTCATTTGTATTCGAATATATGTTGCGAGGATGTTGCCCTGACATATATTGATGGGAGGAGACAGATGGTGTGTTCTTTGCTTGAAGGTCTCGGAGGAGCCCAGCTCGTCACGGAGGAGCCCAGCTTGTCGCGGAGGAACCCAGCCCTACAGAGTAAGATGGAGGTATGGCCTTGGGCGAGTATGGCCCTGGGCGGGTATGGCCTTGGGTCTTTATTCCTAAAACACCATTGTCCCGTGAGACTTGCTTCAATTTCGAGGACAAAATTCTAATTCGTTGGGAAGACTGTAACGGCCCGAAAATTTGACTTGTGCCACGTGTCAAGTCAAGGTCGTATGTGAGACCCACTCGTCGAAATACGTATATCTGAATTCAATTTGAGATGATAATGCTAACTATGCGAGGAATTCGAGAAACCGAAACACGAACGGGGACGCACCTCGAGTCGCGCGTTGACGTGGGATATGCATCGTGATGCGTGTAGCGCGAGTATTAATATTTTAAAATGAGGCAGGTTGGTGCATCGAGGATGCGCGCTTGCTTGTTGTTTAGTTGCCTCGAGATTTGTGTAGCACGAATCTCGAGGACACTTTCGATTTGAAATCAAAAGAAAAAAGTATATATATATATATATATATATAAAGAAGAAGATAAGATTGAAAAGAAAAAAAAAAAAAAGTAAGAGGATAAGAATCGGGAGGTGAGCATGGAAAGAGAGAGTAGAGAGGAGATCGGCTCGAGCGAGACGACGGAGCGGCCCAGCGGTCGAGCGACGACGCGGCGATGAAGGCTCCCGGCGCGACGGATCGATCGGTCACCGACACGGTGGTCACGCGCGCGAGAATGGCGGAAAGGCAACAGCGCAAAAGCGATGCGCGCGATTCGCGATCTCGGATGCGACGGCGTGGCGCGGATGCGATGCGGCCGCAACGACGGCCGCTAACGGACGCGCAACGATCGGCCGATCGGCCGACGCGACGATGCGCAGCCGGAAGATCGAGGATCCTCGCGCCAGCAGCAGCGATGGCGGCGGCATGGTGTTGCAGTGGCAGCGGAGGCTCGGCGAGCGCGAGCCGGCAGGAGCTTGTGCAACGCAGCGCTGCGCAACCGCACGAGCGCCGATGGAGATGCCGCTTCAGCAGCCACGACGGCGAGCAAAAAGGTCGATCGGATCGACAACGAAACGCGCGCGCGCGCGGCGCGATATGCAACGCTGCGCGATGCGATGTGTGACGGACGCGAGCGCGGCGACGCGACGCGCGGCCGGCGAACGGCGCGGTGGCGCGTTATCAACCGGTCGGATGCGCGATTTCGACGAAATCGCGACGACGCGATGGAGGTGAGGTTTATTCACCTTATTTGGCTGTGATTTGTATGATTTGAAATAAATTAGGCCTAAAATGTTTAAATGGACACTAGGGACTTGAGAGTCGGGTGTCGGGTGCGCAAATCGAGACGCGAGCGACGTTTTGAGGTTCGCGATTTCTCAAGGTAATTAAACCAATTAGGGACTTATACAGTATTTCATTTCTTTCCATTGGCAGTTGTTGTTTACTATTTATGATAGCTTAGTGTTGTTGTTCATTGCTGTGTGATGATAGCTATCGTTAAATTGTTGTCGATTGAGGGGGTCCATTGGCAAGCGAGTCATGGTTATTATTTATCTGCGATATGGGCTCTTATCCGGACGCTGTCGATAACTCCCAACGGAGTGTACGTTGGGGGCATTTATCCGGGTCCGTAGATATCTCATAGTCGAAAGGGTTAGGGTTGGGAGGCATGGGGCTCGCCCTAAACCTGGGGTTAGGGTTGGGAGGCATGGGGGTCGCCCTAAACCCGAGTCTGCTGGGCTTTTGCAGCGACTCAATGACTTTTTGGGTCGGGAGTCCTTGTTATTTGGCACCACTCATCGATGGTTTGTTTACAGTCTTGTATATTCATGCATTCTTAATTCCTTTCGTTCTATTTGCATGAATTCGACTGCTTTGGATATCATGAACTGTTGCTTTGGATATTGTGAAATGTTGTGTATATGTCCTACTGGATTTACTTACCTGGGCTCGTCATTCTTATGTTTGACTGAATGCAGCGCCGCGGACGAGTAGCGAAGGGAAGGCTTCATAGCTAGGTGATTTTTGTATATTTTGTATTTACTCTCCTCTGATGATATTTACTGGGTTCCACAATTAGGTTGCCTAACTTTCTATATTATTGTTGAGTTATTTAACGTAATAGTTGCTTCCGCTAAATTGTAAAACTCGAAAAAACATATTAATAACTCGACTGTAAAATGTGAAATGTACTGATAATGATGGATTTGAAGGCTGACTAGGCTCTCGTTGACCTTGCGAGACTGGCTCGGGGGTCCACGTGAGTTTAGGCCGGGCAGGGCCCAATTTGTGGAAATTGGGGTCGTCACACCTCCTTGATTGAGTTTCGGGTCTCCTCTGCGACTCGTGGATTGCCTCTCGTTTAGGCGTTGGACCTTCGAATCACAGTGCTGGTTTGCATTTTCTTGAACTTCTATTTTGGAATTTTTGTTGAATTTTGTTTTCATTACTACTGAAATTAGGAAATCTAAATTTTCCCTTTTATATATCAAAGAAATCTTATGCTTAGCCTTTAAAAATAACGACAACCAACAATGCGGCACTGTGTTGCTAAACAACAACAAATCAACAACTCAACCATCTGTTGTTAAACAGTAACAAATCAACGTTAGAACTATCTGTCGCTAAACAACAACAAATCAACAACTGAACAATCTGTTACAAGACAACATCAAATCAACAAGTACAACGAATTGAATTTGCATTTAGGTACTTTATATTGTCACCATGGATTTGTGATATGACAATCATCATTTACTATTATAAATTGTAGTTCATATATAGTATGCTCATTGAATAATAATACAGTAAATTAGTAAATCTGTACATTGTATAAATTATTGCTTGGCAGTGCATGCATTTCCAACTAAAATGATATCTTATTGAGTTATAACTTATATATATTCTTATAATGTTTACTAATTGTGATTGTCATTTAGTTGGTACGTATTTATATTTGGAATCTCACAGTAGTGTCTATATCTGTTGAATTGAAGAATAATTAGATTTATTTGTAAAATAAAGAAAAATATATTAATTTATATACTTCATTAGTAAGAATTGATAAGTAATGTCGAGAGTATATGGAGATTATGGAAAAATAACTTGGGCAAATCATGATGGTGAGGAATAAAATTTTATAATGTTTGTACATAGCATGTTTGTAGAGAAAACACAATACCTGAATCGAATAAAGTTAATCGTATTTCCCTTTAAACTTTAATTTAAATTATATATTGTTTATTAATTGTGATGATTGTCATTTACTTGATACTTACTATAGGTACGTATCTATATTAGAATTCTCAAGATTATATATAATCCAATTTATGAATATTAATTTGGATTATTTTCTGAATGTGTAGTTAATTTTTAGGATTTATATATATTATTACTTTTAAGAGTTGATAAGAGTTTTCCAAATATCAACTGAAAAAAACTTAGAATCGAGATGTCTACAAATCGAGAATGGATGTATAGTCGTATTGAAAATGGCTTTACTCGACGAGAGTTCATAAACGATGTGAACGAGTTCATCACATACGCGAAGACGCACTGCAGGACATTCGCCACTAAGGGAAAAATTCAGTGTCCATGCAACCATACGAAGTGTCATAATCGTTCATACTATGATGTTGACACCGTAGAACTTCATATTTTTCGTCGGGGCTTTGTTCTTGGATATCAATGTTGGTCAGAACACGAGGAAGAAGATTATATGTACACTCAAAATGTGCTTGACGAACCTAGCAATACGATGAGAATTGATGACCACGAAGGGACACAAACGGCCAATTATTATACATCGTATCATGAGATGGTGCACGACTTGGCTGGTCCAAGTTTTAATTGGTGCCATGCGGAACAACGACCAACTCCTGGAACGAAAAATTTGTATGATATGTTAGACGCAGCAAGTCAGCCGCTATGGCAGGGGTGCGAGAACATGACGAAATTGTCGGCAGTTGCGAGACTCCTAAAAATCAAAGCAGAACATCATATTTCTGAAAAGGTGTTCGATGAAATTCTTCAATTTTGTAAAGATGCATTGCCGAGTGACAATTGTTTAGTCCATATCTTTTACGACACGAAACGGCTAATGCAAGGGATGGGGCTACCAGTCCAGCAAATTGATTGTTGCAAGTCCATGTGCATGATTTACTTGGGTGAGGATTCGGAGTTGACGACGTGTAAGTTTTGCGGTGAATCAAGATATGAACAAACTAGAAGTGAAGGACGGAGTGGCGTGTCGCGGGCTCGGAAAAAAATGTATTACTTCCCCCTAGCACCTCGATTGCAGAGTTTATTCGCGTCTAAAGTGACTGCGAGGCATATGCGTTGGCATGAGGAACACGTTTTAGATGGCATCGTCATGCAACATTGTTCCGATTCTATTGCATGGAAACATTTCAATGATGTGAACATCGAATTCAATGCTGAAATTCGTAATGTTCATTTAGGTTTATGTACTGATGGTTTCCAACCATTTGGCCAATCCGAAAAATAATACTCATCGTGGCCTGTAATTCTCACTCCTTATAAGCTACCCCCCTCAATGTGCATGAAGAAGGAGTTCATGTTCTTAACGGTCATCGTATCGGGTCCGACTAATCCTTCAAATCAGATTGACGTCTTCCTACAACCTTTGATAAAAGAGTTGCAAGATTTTTGGCATGATGGGGTACTTACCTACGACATTCCCACCAAGACCAACTTCCAACTCCGAACTGCACTAATGTGGACTGTTAGCGACTACCCTGCTTATGGTATGTTGTCTGGCTGGAGCACACATGGAAAAAGGGCTTGTCCTTATTATATGGATGACATGGATGCATTCCAATTAAAACATGGTGGAAAAAATTCTTGATTCGATTGTTATCATCGGTTCTTACCGCGTGGGTCCACCTTAAGAAGTGATAAGAACGGCTTCAGACGCGATACAACTTGTCGAGAAGGACCACCGAAACTAAAATCGGGGGAACAAATTCTGGTTGAAATTGAAGCTTTTGGACTGATGAAAGTAATTGAAATCGAAGTCGTTCATGTGAATAGAGAGATTGCCAAGTATTCAGGGTGGAGGAAACGAAGCATATTCTGGGACTTACTTGGAAGACGAATCTCATTAGGCACAATTTGGATGTCATGCACATTAAAAAAAAATGTTTTCAACAACATTTTTAATACAATTATGAGTGTGTCTGGGAAGAGTAAGGACAATACCACGTCGAGATTAGATGTAAAGATATTTGCAACCGACCTTTCCTCGAATATGACCCTACGTCCAATTCATATCCCAGAGAGTCTAATACATTCGATAAACGTAAGAAAGAAGTATTGTGTGATTGGGTACGGTAGTTACGCTTTCCTAATGGGTATGCTTCAAATATTAGTCGATGTGTGGACTCCAACAAATTGAGGATGTTTGGGCTGAAAAGTCATGACTGCCATGTGTTCATGCAGAGATTGATTTATATTGCCTTTCGTGAACTACTAGAGGATAAATTGTGAATTGAAATTAGCGAGTTAAGTTTATTTTTCCGAGACTTGGCTGCTAGGAACCTTAATATGGTGCAAATCGAGTTGTTGCACTCTAACATTCCCAAAATATTATGCAAGTTGGAGCAAATATTCCCACAGTTTTTTGACTTAATGGAGCATCTTCCCATACACTTGGCATACGAGGCCCATATCGCCGGACCAGTATAGTTCCGGTGGATGTATCCATTCAAATGGTAAATTTTTTATGCAATCTACATTTACTGAATGAAATAAGTAATATCTTAGGTTATATTGGTTATTGCTACCTAATTTGACGAACATAACGTCCCAATGTTTCATCTCATCATATAGGTGTCTCAAGCATTAGAAAAACGATGTTAGAAACAAGGCGAAAGTTGAAGAGTCCATATGTAATGCTTACTTAGATAAGGAATCGACTTCTTTTTGTTCCTTCAACTTCGAGGATCATATCAGTACTGCGCATGAAAGAATCGAACGAAATAATGCTGGTGGAGTAGGTCCAAGTGTTGCTAACAATGGTGCATTCTCGATTTTCATTCATCCGGGGCGACCGTTGGGCAAAACAAGGAAACGATACCTCACGCCAGATGAGTATGTTGCATGTCATCAATATGTGTTACTAAATTGCCTGGAAGTAGTTCCGTTCATAAGGTATTAAAATTCAGTCATTTTTCCTCTGACATTTTTTCTATGCAGTGTATAATCTCAAATCATTTTTCGTAGCATTTTCAAGACAATCGTTCGTTTCAAGAACCGAACATCACCGATCAAGCTATTGAGATCAAACTTGAGCAACAATTTGCAGGCTGGTTCTTGTAATATGTACGTAATAGTTTATATACGCATACGTCTCATTACGTTTCTTGGTTGATTTTAATATCGTAATTTTACATCTATTAGGCTGAACAAAATGATGTGCCAGAGGCGATTCGTCAAATTTCTCAAGGACCAATGCGTTCATGTATGAGTTATCCTGCATACCTCGTTAATGGATATAAGTTTGACACACTTTCATACGATACGAACAAAACAACCTAAAATAGTGGTGTATGCGTCAAAGGCGGGAACGATATTGATTATTACGGTGTACTCCGAGACGTAATTCAAATTGATAACCATGATGGGTCGCTTCAAACAATGTTGTTTAAATGTGATTGGCTTAATCCGACCCAAAATGGTGCACAACTTACTCGTAAGCTGGGGTTGGTAGAAGTTCATAAAAACCGTCGGTTCAATAGGTACGAGCCTTTCATATTGGCAATGCAAGCACATCAAGTATATTATCTTCCTTACCCTTCTATTGGAAGAAGGGAATGAAGTGATTGGTTAGCTATATGCAAGCTTCAACCAAAGTTCGTAGATGAAACCAATGTCATTAGTTCAGAAATGGCCATCTCGGACAATGCATTTCAAGCGGATCAAAATGAGAATATGGACATCGTGGAAGTAGATATAGATCCTTTTGCGTCGGCAGCTGTTGATCCGACAAGTGAAATTGTGTTTGACAACGATGAAGTTGAGACAAATGCAGATGATGATGAAGATGATGAGTTCACATCGTCATCAGACAATGGTAGCGAAGATGAGTTTGAGTGATTGGTGTGAGTTTTTAGTGCAATATATCTATCAACTTGCTTGAAAGATGATGTTCACGTTATATAAACTATATCTCTATAAAGGTTATTTGTATGACTCAATTGAATTATTTGTTTATGCAATAGATAAAGATACCATTATATATGGCGAGACGTAGGGGGCGTGGTAATCCAGAGGATGAGGACGTGGAGGACATCAATAGACATCCGGAGGAGACTAGCACCACTGACGAGGATCTTTGTCGCACCATGCTACACCTGCCCATCCGGATGGCCGTAACTCATTACATTATACCCACGGATGGTCACATGTGACTCGTCCATACCCGACTTATGCCCCTAGACCGTCGTCATCACATTATACCTCATCATCGCCTCTCCGGTCATCCATATCCATATCAGCATGGCACACTATCTCCTCATGTTCATGCACTCCCACTTCAACATGGTTTCATTCCCTCCTCGTCACACCACTCCACACCATCACCTCCAGCATATGTATACCCACATGACCATGGTACCAGGCCGTCTTCGTCACATCACACCATACCATCACCTTCAGCTCATCCCGCTCATTCTTTTGGAGTCGGCGACGAGCACACTTCTACATCTCGTAGGCCCCGGCACCACATCGTCATTCATGCGTGAGGTCATCAAATAACAGGTTGCGCTCATCGATACCACATGCGATTGAGGAGATCCCTGACTCTTTCAGACCTCCGACATCCCCTGCGGAAGGCGAAAACCCTCTTATTTATCTCATTGTTGAGCATGACTTGTACGTTACTCTCCATAAGATATATGCGTCCAATTTATAGAAACATAATTTTCCTAGAATAACTTAAATGACGAAATGGTAGGTTACACCCTTTTTTTCGTGGTGGCAGGGAAGATGAGTTTAGTTTTTAAGAGCGGATATTTGAAAGAAGGATGAAAATGGGAATATGTCCCACAACCCCAACGAGATATATATTGGTTGCGTTGGAAGGTCAGTAACTTCACATCAACCATTGGGTTAAATAGCGGTGAAACTAGTATATGATATTAGCAATGATGATGTTTTCATAATACTTGTTCATTTGTAGGTGTTCTTCACTTAGGACTTGCCAATGTCCATTGTGATATATGATGCGTGGTGTCGGAAGCAGCCATCCGGTACACGGGCAATATAAATCTCATCGCGAAGAAAAGAATAACACCTATTTACTTAACAGAAGAGGTGTTTGAGCATTACAAGCGAATGCGAGCAATAGATGAAGCATTCAAAAAAAAGTCTGAGCAGATGAGCAGCAATAGAAAGTCCAAGGTGGGAGGGTCGGGCACTGGTATTTCGCCGCATAGCGCTGGAAGTATATCCGCTAGACAGCATGGTGATACGTTGGTACGTATACATACAAAAATAGTGTCTTTAGTGGATTAACCAAAATAAAAGCTATTAATCTTGTAACAATGTTGTAGGAGAAGAAGCTTCAATGTCGTCCCACACGGAAGGAGATGTTTCGACACCTCCACACCCATGGCCATGACGGACAATCATTCGTAGATCAGAGATCGCATGAAGATTGATGTAAGTAATATGAATTGCATATATATAACTAGTTCGAGACAACATGTGTAGCCCATCAATTTAAAAGAAACTAGTAGAGTTAACTATAATTTCATACTATTTAATGCAGGCTGAACTGACTCGGAGATTGGAGGAGATGTCCGCCTAGACCCCCGACACATCGATTGATGAGGATGTCGTTTATCTTGAGGTGGTGCCAGAGGTCAATGGACGTGTATACGGATTAGGGTCACAAGGTTATCATCGCAGCATATCTTCAGGGGGAGCAAGCTCATCTCGAGGACCAGCGTACGGACCTCATGAGTTGGAAGAGCTCTAGCGAGACCACCAAAGGTTGCAAGAAATATTGCTGAAGGAGCGAATGGAAAGACAAGAACAAATGCAGAGAGACAAGATGGAACGCTAGGAAGAAACTCGAGAGATGTATGATCGGTTAGCACGTATGGAGGCATTGTTGATGCAATACCTTGGCATTAGGCCCCACGTGCCTCCGACACCGCGGACTCCACCATCACCAGTAACTGAGCGTTCTAGTCCTCAGAGTGACGACCACCCTGGTCATTTGACGACTGAGATAGCACATTCTCAATCGCCCCCGCATGACCACCGGCCTGGGCATTGGACCTCTCCACATAGAAGGATGTCTGAGGATCAATGTCATCTTTAGGATGATCATGATGAGTTTATGGAGCAACTTATGTCGCCTCTGCGACCACCGCCACGACAAGAGTGATTGGATGTCGTATCTTTTTTAATGGTAAACTGTTAATTACGAGTAATGTATATCTTCACATTTTTTCCCTTCTAATGTAGTTGATGCGATTACTTCATTTGCAGGTATGTGCACCGGTGACATTTGATATGGGTGTTGCACAGGGAGGCAAATTTACATCACCAATTGGGTTGCAAGTTTCAGAGATTTCTTTTAGTAAAAGTTAGTGTTAAATTAATTCATGATTTCTTAGACTTTGCATTTTAACATGTGAGGCCTTCAATCAGCTTTGGCAATTGTATAGGTTGAGCTTATTATTTAAATCATCACCATGAATTTATCTTTTGAGTTTAATTACAAAAATGGGCAAATTGGTCATCTTTTTATCGAATTTTTTACATTACATGATGTTCTTAACTTAATCAAAAGAGTACGTGCAAGCTTAGTAAAAGTTAGTGTTAAATTAATTCATGATTTCTTAGACTTTGCATTTTAACATGTGAGGCCTTCAATAAGCTTTGGCAATTATATAGGTTTAGCTTATTATTGAAATCATCAAAAAAGCCTAAGTTGATGCATATCAAAAAAAGCTTTTATTTTATGTATTAGAAATCCTTAACTCGTTGTGTGTATTTTGGAGTGGTTGTGTTGGTCATGTTATACATCGAGATAGGAAGACTGTGAAAGATAGTGTGTACTTAGAAACAACATTGTATTCAATTTCACTTTAATTGGATGTGATGATATTTTCATTTGTGTTTGAATATTTTGGTTGCATTTTGAATATTAGTGTTATGCGTAAATTTATGTTAATCGCGTGGTTCTCTAGGTACTCTTGTC
This sequence comes from Stephania yunnanensis, assembly GCA_039657365.1. Classification (NCBI taxonomy): domain Eukaryota; kingdom Viridiplantae; phylum Streptophyta; class Magnoliopsida; order Ranunculales; family Menispermaceae; genus Stephania; species Stephania yunnanensis. The sequence goes on along the minus strand of CM077588.1, from coordinate 3,885,306 downwards.
TAGTATACCCTCTTTTAGGTACTTGTTCCATGGCCCTTCTTACAATTGCTATTCATTTTCTGGTCCTTCCTCTTTTAGGGGAATGTTGCCCTAAGAGAATGTTGTTATAGTTAGCATTCACTTTAGGAAGTAAATATTGGTTATTGAGGATTGGTTATATAAATGAATTCTGTTGGTTTTTTAGTTATGAAATTAATTAAAGTTCGAAACTTATGGACATGTAACAATATTCTATGTTCAATGTTATCTAATATTGGAACTTGAACCACATGAAAGAATGTATAAGAAGAAAAAATTGAAAAAAAAACATGGAATGTCATGTATGGAAGTTCATTCAATCCATTTTGAGTTGGAAATTTTTGTGTGTGCCACTGTGTGCGATCTTTTATGTATGAGATCGATGACCAAGGCTTAATTTTAGGATTTTTTCATTTGTGTTTGAATATTTTGATTGCATTTCGAATATTGTTCAAGTTATTCCTTTTCATTTTTAGGATTTGGATGGGACACGCACTCCTAGCCCTAAAATTTGTATGGTGCATATCTTCATCGAAACAATTGGGTAAGAGTGTGGGATTGACATTATATATATATATATGTAAATTAATTTGTGTAGTCATCTTAATTTGTGTAGTATTTTGTATTTTGTTGAATAATGTTCATCTAGTACTATATAGTATACTACTAGTTAATTATGAAATGTTAATCTCATCCTTTTGTAGACATTGTTTGTCAAATTTTGATAATATACAAACAATTTCTCAATTTTCGTTTTAATTGCAGCGGGAAAAATTGTATTTTTGTAGATTTTACTGCCCTCCAGGATTCCAATTTACTATTTACTGTGAACTGTAATTTTTTAAAAAATTACCATTCTAAATGTTGTTGATTTGCAATAGATTAGCAACAGCCGCTTGTGCTGACTGGCAAATCAGCGATAGACTATGTCTGTCGCTGATTTGCAACAGATTTGCAACAGACCCTCATTTGTTGATTGTACTACGATTAGCGACCAACATGTTTCTGTTGTTGTTCAGCGACAGATTTTTGTCACAAATCTGTCGTTGAACAGCAACATAACCCAAATTTGTCGCTAACTTCAATCTGCAACAAAGAGTTTAGCAACAGCTTTGATCCGTTACTGATCTGTTGCAGGGTCGCTTAGCAACAGATCCGTACCAATTCAACATCAGATTTGTTTGTTGTTGTTTAATTTTTTTCTTGTAGTGATTGGAATATTCTTTACCTAGTATTGAGTTTTGATATTGAGAACAAGTAGATTGAACTGAAGAGAAAAATTAAAACTATAAGCAAAAAACAAACTCAACAAATTCAATAACCTAAAAAGAGAATATGAGAAGTAAAGAACTCAATTGTATTAATAAAATTATAAAAATGAATCAATTATATATCTTGCCTAAAGATATAAAAGTCCACAAAATAAATTAATTGAATTTCAGCAAAGAGATAAGTGAGCAAGTGACACTTTAATAGAGAGCAAAGAAACTTGTGAGAACGACAATGACAAATGAGCGAGAGAGGAGCATGAGCAAGATAGAGAGAGCAAAGAGAATGGAAAGTTGAGGGTGATTGAAGATTGAGAGAGAAGAGACGGAAGATAAAGATATGTATCAATTGAGAAACTATTAGTGAGAGATTTTAGATATCAAAAAATCTCTAATTGAGATATTAGCGAGAGATTTGCAAAATTGAAAATTGAAGGGCAAAAGTGTAATTCAAAGTAATGGTTGAAAGTTGTTGTTTTTGTGCTTATTAACAAGGGTGTATTCAATTGAGATTTTAATAGACTTTTGGTTACTTTTATTGACTAAAAAAGTTTAGGGGTATTCAATTAAAACTTTTAGAGAGTCTCTAAAAGTAAGGTCTCTAAAAGTAAGGTGTATTCAATGTGAACTTTTATAGACTTTTAAAAAATCTCTAAAATTCTTGGGGTATAAAATTTAAACTTTCAGAGAGTTCATAAAAGTAAAGTGTATTTAATTTTTTAGTGACTTTTGTAGATTGGTTACAAATCTTGACTTTTGTAGACTTTTTGTATAAAAATAGATATAAAGAAGTCTTCAACTTCTCCTCACCTCAACCCAGAAACTTTTAGAGACTTTTAATTTTTGTTGGTTACATTTTTCAATAAGGATTTCATTGTTCATAAGAGGACTTTTTCATATCAATGGTTTTTATCAACTTCTCCAATCACTCCACAACTCTTGAATTTCATTGCTCACCCATTATACTCTCATATCTATGTTTATGAAAATGGATTGATGTCATTATTAACAAAATCTCATTCTTGCATCACTATACATTTTTTATATTTTTTTTTGACAAAGAAGTTTCGTTTATTTAGTGTATTATTATAATCTCAAAAAGTGTAGTATATATTATTATTTTTGAAGAAAATAATTGTATAATTTTTTTAAAATGCAAGAAGTGCATTTTTTTAGATTTAAACTATCATTATTAAGGAAAAAAACATACTTTTTTTTGCTTAAGTCAAACAAAAAAATAAAGTGCAAAATTTTTACACTAATATTTTCAATTATCTTTTCTCAAAAAACAATATTTCCAATGATCCTACCACTAAGGGTGTGTTTGATAGCAAAGAAAATGAAAAAAATCATAGAAAATTGTCTACTTTTTTTGTGTAACCGTTTTTTCCATTGTTTGATAGGTTTGTAACTGCACTAAGAAAAAAAATCACATTCCCCTATTTTCCTCATTTATTTTCTCATCTTTTAGCATGGAAAATTGAAAATCTCTTCATCTCTCTCACGAACTGATCATTTCTTCTACCCAAACAAACTTGGCATTTGCTACTATTTTGCGGATATACATTTTTTCTTTCTCTCTTCATATTCGGCTTCGTCACCAACATCATCGTCGAGCCGCCTGACATCGACGATGATTTAGAGGCGCACCCACATTGAACCATAAAAGAAATTTTTTTCTCGTGCAATCAAACAACTATGAGAAAATTTTCTTTATAAAATTCTCTCAAGAAGATTTGCTAAAAAAAAAAGTTTTTTCTCATTGAAGATTTTTTTTGCTATCAAACACACCCTAAAGGATGATTTATTTACTTGTTTATTATGTTGATATTTATTTACTTATTTGTTATGCTACTACCTTGAGAGTAATTCATTAATATGTCTATATGTTTTTTTTTTTACTAAAATACAACAATACTTTTTTTAAATATTAGTAATAGTTATTAAGAAAAAAAATATAATTATTTATTTTTTATAATAAAGTGCAAAATATTTGTTTCATTTTAAAAAACACAATAATCTATTAGTATCATCAAAATCATGTTTAAGAAGTTCACAAAAGTCACTAAAAATCTTAAATGTTGATAAAAGTCATCATAACGAAATCTACATAAAAGTTTATCAAAGTTTTTCAAAGTCTACCAAAATCCATAAAACTTCATAAAAGTCATTTACTTATAAAAGTAACCAAAAGTCTATTAAAATCTCAATTGAATACACCCCTGTAAGTATTAGTAGATATATAACAAATCATTGGGCCACCCACTTGAATCATATAGTTTTTTTTTTTTTTTAAGTAGGAACAATGCTGTATATATAATAAAATGAAATAGATCGATAAGAAGTGATAATGATCAAGTCATGAGATAGATTAATTTGATAGCACTTGATGAAAGGAAAAAGAAAAAAAAAATGCATGGACATAGAGAATCAAAAAGAGATATATTGATATGCATGGTGAGGGAAGTACTGATGATGAGACGATCATATAAATATACTTCTTAATTATATAATTGTTTAGGTCATTTTCATCACCTGAATTAAAGCTGATTTAGTGATCGAGGCTGCGAAGAGTGGGACCTTGAGAGGAAAATTGATTAACTAGAAGGGGGTGAAGGAACAGCTACAGACAGATAATGTACCAAGAGATTCTAACATATATTGTGATGATCTTCTTTTCCATAAAATGAGCCACGTAAACCTAATGCAACCAAAGCCTACACTAATTAACAAGGAAGGTAGGTCTTGCTTTTTGCAGAGGAGTAGTACACATGTACATTTCAAGCAATCTAGACATTATTGGGAACGTCCGAGTCATGGTTGTTGCTAAGTCATTCTAGTTAAGACTGTTACATGTTTTCAAAGTGGATTCAACTGTGGGAACGAGAAGCTATTATAGTGGACACTACTTTGGTAGTACTGCGAATCTTTTTTTTTTAATGAAATAGATCGAGGGGATACTCCTTATTACTATCCATAGCGCGCTATATAAAATATTTACAAGTAGAAAACAAAAAAGAGGCTATATATACAATCACAAAGGGTGAGATATTGTGAAAAATACCCACTGACTTTCATACAAAAATATATAGGTCCTAATACAACTCGAAAAGTTAAAAATGTTAAAGATACTGTACAGTTCATGAATATTCTACTTCCTAAATGGGATTCAATTAGTTCCATATTCTACTTTTACAGGGGTTGTATTTAATTGAGATTTTAATGGACTTTTAGTTACTTTTAATTACTAAAAAAGTTTAGATGTATTCAATTAAAACTTTTAAACAGTTTATAAAAGTAAGGTGTATTCAATGTGAACTTTTATAGACTTTTTAAAAGTCTATAAAAGTTTTTAGGTATTCAATTTAAACTTTTAGAGAGTTTATAAAAGTACGGTATATTTAATTTTTTTGGTGACTTTTGTGGTTTGCTTACAAATCTAGACTTTTATAGACTTTTTGTATAAAAACACACATAAAGAAATCTTCAACTTCTCTTCACCTCAACCCAGAAACTTTTAAAGACTTCTAATTTTTGTTGGTTCCCTTATTCAATTAAGACTCCATTGTTCATAAGGTACACTACAAAAAAACAGCAAATCAGAAACGAAAATTTCCATCTCTGATTTGCATAAATTCCATCTCTAATTGAAATCATAACGAACGAGACAAATTTATTCCGTCTCTAAAATCGTCGACGCTGATTCAATCAGAAACAGAAATGTGATTCCGTTTCTGATTTAGAGACGGATCAGAGACGGAATAAATTCCGTTTCTGATTAGAGACGGAATAAATTCCGTTTCTATTCCGTTTCTGATTTAGAGACGGATCAGAGACGGAATAAATTCCGTTTATGATTAGAGACGGAATAAATTCCGTTTCTGGTTATTTCCGTCTCTGATCCGTTGCTAATCAGAGACGGATCAGAGACGGAATTTGATCCGTTTCTGATTTATGTATCTATTCCTCGAAAATTAGAGACGGAAATAGCAACGGAATCCATTTTTGTTTAGTTTTTAAACATAAACTCAATCCAATTGGTTCTCCAACCTAGAACTTGTAAATAAAACCATAGGACCTACTCCATCGCCTGCACCCCCTCCAACAACTCCTTGGGGGTGTTAACATCCCCCAAAAAAGCAAAATTTGACATTCATACATCGAAAATATATATCAACAAATATTCAAATGAGAGAAAAAAAATGTAAAATTCAAAATTTGAAAAAGATTTATACATCTACGAAAAATTGTCAAGTATAATAAATGCTCCAAATTTGTAAGTATTCACAAAAACCACCAATCTTATTGTTCAACAACCACAAAAAAACTTACAATCCTCTAAATATGCACAAAAAGAATTATCAATCTAAAAGTCATGTAAACAACTATAAAAGTTACATGATATGCTTTAAATTCCTCATCTCTCACTTGAAAACCAGATTATGGCAGGTATTGTCACAGGGATATGGGCAATCAATGGCACTAACTCCCACTCGATCGAAGAACCAGTCACCTACTGATAGGGCCACGCTCTGCAAATATTGCAAAATAGATCAAACTCATGATAAAAAAACGAAACTGCAAAAAAACTATCTCCATTTACAGTGCAAAAGAAAACAATATATTTTACTATAATAAGTCAAATAAGGCCACAACAGAAGAGTAAAGAGCATGCACTTACAGAGGAAAGTAATAGAGCTGAAACATCAAGAAAAATGAATTGGAAGCTTTTTGTAAAAATTACCAAAATATAAATAATGATTTGTAAGGACACGAAGAAGCTAAGCTTAGTCGTAATGGCAAGGTAGATTATTTACTTCATTCCAAACCTAAAAATCCTAAACAATTGCCATAATTCCCAAAAACATTTGATTTAAACTCTTAAAAGTTCTAGAAGCCTAAATCCAAGACATTGAAATCTCAACCCTAAGAAAGTCATGCACCCCTAAAACACTAAAGTTACACTCCATAATACCAAAAAAAAAGTCACACTCCATATCCTAAATTTGCAATTCCAGAAACATCAAAGCCACTGAAATCCTAAACCCACAAGTATGAAAAAGGAGGCAATATTGGAAGTAAAACTAGAAACAAGATGTGGCTTTCTCCTTGAACTGCATTAAAATAAATTAGAACGAGAAAAGAGTGAGCTCAACTATGAGAGTCAGAGCAAACAGGGGAAGAAAGCGAAAGAACAAAAGCAATGATACTAACAACAAGAGTAAATCAATAGTAGTAATAAGAGCAATGGTGATAAGAGATTCCAACAATAAATATAAAAATCAAGTCCCCAACTCAATCAATTTCACCCAAGTCTTTCAAAACATGAGATCCCCATAAACTTAAACACTCGGCACTTCAATTACCCACCAAAATCAAGTCCATACAAAATAAAAAGTAAACTCTAGCTTAATTAAGATTGATAGTGGTGATCATACCAGTCAAGGAGAGGGCATAACAATGGATAAGAGAAGAAACAGAAGAGGCTCTTGCATAACTTCAATAAAGAAAAACATTTGATTTAAACTCTTTAAAGTTCTAGAAGCCTAAATCCAAGACATTGAAATCTCAACCCTAAGTAAGTCATGCACCCCTAAAACACTAAAGTTACACTCCATAATACCAAAAAAAAAGTCACACTCCATATCCTAAATTTGCAATTTCAAAAACACCAAAGCCACTGAAATCTTAAAACCACAAGTATGAAAAAGGAGGCAATATTGGAAGTAAAACTAGAAACAAGAAGTGGCTTTATCCTTGAACTGCATTAAAATAAAATAGAACGAACCTTCAGATGTTGCTGGACAAAATCAAAAGCATCGCTTGGTCCAAATACCTGCAGCCACAACATTGTTTTGTATCTCGATAAACCTTAAAAACAATGAATTCAGAGAAATAGTGAGAAGACCTCAAGTTAGCTTGGCACATAAGCCCATCATAGGATAAATCCCTACAAGTGAAAAAGACAAGGCTATAATTTTTTGTTCATAAAATGATCTGCTTTTTGTCATAGATTAGTCATTGTATTACGGCATCCACCATTTGCAAGAAAGTAAAATGAAAAACAAAAGAAAGAAACGGAAAAGAGTGAGCTCAACTAGTAAACAATGCAAGGACATGAGGAAGAATTATGCACAAGGCCGAGAGTCATTAGCCTATCTATACCTCTATCTCTTCACTGATTGGTCTCATTTATTCTTCGGTGCGATCAAAAAGGCATCTAAGAAATTAAGAATAATGATTGAAAGAAAAAATGAAATCAAGTAAGAATAATTGGGCTCAAATTGGTAATAATTCTTAAATCAAAGAAATTCTTTGCTATTTCCTTTTTTATCTGACAAGAAATTATTTTCTGCTTTTCCTTTTAAGAGGAGAGGCAAATCAAATATCGGTGCTTTCCCATAAGTCATTAAGATTGACCAAGTGTATGCGAGCGGATCAAATGCTTTCACTGTCACAAAAATACGATGATAAGCACAAGATCAGTAGTCAAAAACAACAATCAGGTAAATCATAAATAACAAAATTAATTTATTTACAGTAAATGACATATCTAAACTGTGATCAAGTTTGGAAGGTCTTTTGTATGTCCAATAATGGAGAGAAGCTTATTTCCCCATGATATCTACCAAACAATTCATGAAGCAAAAATCATATAAAATAAGAAGACATTCAAATAATGGACATCTATGTTGCTTTTTTAATATGGCGGTATATTGTTCTCAAATGTCAACAAACCGAATAGTCGAAGATGTACCAAGGAATGACCAGCACATGCGACCAAAGGCACGGGAGATGATGACTCCACAGAGTCCACTGCAGCCTTAGCCTCTACCCTGGACCAGGTCAAAGTTCTCAAATCCAGTACCTGCAATGTTATGTAGCCAATAAGATCAAAAAATAATATCAAGAACTCAAGAGACTTCAACTTATATGCAGATCTTATAATACATACCTCATTTTGACAAGAGCAAAACAGACAAATGTCGAAAAATACAAAGATTACAAACAAATTCATCATAAAGAATAAGATCCAGATTCAAAAGAAAAAATCTTTAAATACACGATAACCTATAATCCCACTCCGGTCATGTAAGATTTTATCTTTATTTTTAAAAAAAAGGTTAGTAAGTTTGTCAACTTCCATTAAACAGTAAATCAAAAGAAAAAATGAGATCTTTTGCCAAGCTAAAGAACATACCATAAACTGAAAACAAGTTGTTCATGACACCCTAAATTCTGCCCATCATGGTATATGTTTTGCCTGAACCGGTTTGGCCATACGCAAAAACATAAACCTATGGAGGACCAAGCAATCAGCCTGCATAGTGTTATACATCTAACTATATAATCCAATAGTTCCATGACAAAACCACATGGTATTCTTATGAAAATACTCAAGCATCACTTGGAAATTAGCGAGGTTAAAGTACAATTCAAGGGTTTAGTAATTAGAATGTTCAGATACAGTTCGATAGATATCTCCAATGAAAGGGTTGCTCTGATGTACACATTGCATATCTCAATTGTACATTTGTACCTATGCCTATGAAACTGTGCTAAGAAGTATAAATCAGAATCTAACAATTTTTATTAAGAAAATTTAAAGAAAAAAGAAATACCTTGTGACCATCTATAGCATTTTGAACTAGCTGAGAAATTTCAGCAAATACTTCTTCTTGTTATTCCTCGGGATTGAACACTTTATCAAATGAAAATTGATGCCTTTGTCCTACAACTTCCGAGTTAGACTTGATGTATCATGTAGCCAGCACAATAAGAGGTACGAGGAATCTTACTAATATGGTATTATATAAATCTTTATGTAGCTTATTTGCCTGCATTATTTGAAACTTTACATCTTCTATACGGTTTTGCAGATCCCAAGCAAGTCTCTTTTGCTCTTCAAATTCAATTCTACTCTTCATAGTATTTAAATCCTCCATCTAAAACAAAAGGAGTGGTAAACATAATTTAATAAACAATATTAGAAGTAAGTTCTTCAACTAAGATAATTTAATAAACAATATTAGAAGTAAGAGGAAAATACTCCTTATAAAAGCAACACCTGCAACTTATCTCGAGGGCATTTGATTTTGTTGTCAGATTATCCAACTCAGAGCAGGATCTCCCAGTTCGTTCTTTGTACTGTAGCACTCAGTTGTTAAAGCCCGTGCTTGTAAATAATGGGTATCTCTTTCATCTCTCACTTTTTGTAATTCTGCTATCATGCATGTCGCTTCACTCGTTAACACCTTCGTCTCTTTCAAACATCATTCTTAGAAGTTAAATAACAAAACAAGTTTTAGTTGTTAGGAACAGATTGTATCAAGGTTTACTTCGAAATCGATGACCCAATATCATTGTATCTCAAAGACAGGAAATTCAGTGGAGGCATATAAGATTTAACCTTTTTTTTGGCAAACATATAAAATTAAACCTTCATGTAGATAAAAGAGCCAAATGTATTTCATTTTAGATGCATCGCTAACACGTTTTGTATGTCATACTAGAAAGCAGCCTAATCAAAAATAGCTCCACTTATGTTAGTTTCCAAGCATTTATTGCATTTGAAGGATCAGCATTAAATTGTGCAGAGTGGAAGAGTTAGATCCGTGTAACCAATCTTAACCAATCTTTACTCGATCGTCCTCTTTCTTAACTCCTAATGGATAAAAACATTTCAAAAATAAGAACAAAAAACAATGGAAGATCAATAAATTTATGGAGCATACACATGACTGATACATGTTAACAGAGGTCATGCATATGATTGAGAGACATAAGTGTGCAAATGTTTAACTAACTTACTAATAATCATGCTAAATGCAATAACAAAAAACAATGGAAGATCAATAAATTTATGGAGCATACGCATTCGATATTTATTTGTCGTTTGATCATTCGAATTTGTTGTAATTAAAGCATAACCAATAGGCTGTACTGGTATCAAATAAACCCAAACTCTAACTAAACCATTTACTTTACATCTACAGTCAGACTTAATGTTAGAAGAAAGTAAACTAATAGCTTTTCTCATTAGCAATTAACTACGAATTGTAAGCAAAAACGATAGCGACTTTTGCCTTGAATCGCCTCTCATATTGGATCAACAGGAAAGAGACAACTGTAGCCGAACCAAGAGATAATTAGCGCGAATCTGAATTATAAACATTCTTCCTTATTTAAATATGCAGTGTATTAGCAAAACTTTCCAATAAAGGAATTCGATATTACAAATATAAATATAAATACCTGCATCAAAGCATTTCCAAGGCACTAAGCCATAGTCTTAAATTGAGCATTTTGCATAACCTTCAGCATGGTAGACAAACACTGTTCTCTTCTCTATCAAATTGAGGAATTCCATCTTCACCGGCAACCTACAAAAAACAACAATCAATCAAGGATCAAAATATCAAAGAAGGGCAGCGCTACCAGGGCAGAGGCGCGGACTGAAAAAGAGCACGACTGGAGCAGAACAACGCGATGACGACCAAAGCAGGGCAGCGCTACCAGGGAGCAAAGGAGTGCGAGGACGACTTGTTTGGGGTTGGGGATTTGGGGGGCGGTGACCAGAGAGAGACGGAGAGACCAGAGAGACCAGAGACACCGGAGCGACTGGTTGAGCAAGAAATAGAAAGACCAAAGAGAGAGAGTTCAGAGCAAGAGACCGAGACGAGAGATTCGTTGGGGGTTGGGGATTTTGGGGGCGGTGACCGGAGAGAGACGGAGTGACCAGAGCGACGGGTTGAGCAAGAGACAGAGAGACGAGAGTTGAGAGCAGAGACGACACCAAGACGAGACGATCGAAGAGACAAGAGATGGTGGGAATGTAGGTCGCGGTGAAGATAAGGAGCTGGTTAGGAGCGATGAAGGTCGCGGTAAATACGCTCTTCGCCGGAGAGCGGTTTCTCTGCGACTTCGTCTTCTCCGTGGGATTTAGGGATTTTGGTGGAGGGGACCGCTACTTCGTCTGTAACAGTGGGATTTGGGGATTTTGGTGGGGGGTGTTGGAGAGGGCCCTAATCAAAACTCGAGATTTGAAGCACAAATCTCGAGATTTGATGAACGGGTATAAGAAAACCAATTTTGGTGGGAATGTCGGTGCCATTTTTTAGAGACGGGATTTAATTCTGTCTCTATTTCCATCTCTATTTCCGTCTCTGATTTGTCTCAATTCCGTCTCTGAATTAGTCCGTCTCAATTCCGTCTCTAACTACTTTTTTTAGCAACGGAACTTAATTCCGTTGCTAATTCCGTTTCTAAATTTCATTTTCCTTGTAGTGGTATTTTCTTATCAATTATTTTTATCAACTTTTCCAACCACTCCACAACTCATGAATTTCATTGCTCACTCATTATACTCTAATGTTTATGTTTATGAAAATGATGTTATTATTAGTATATAAGATGTCATTCTTGCATCATTGTACATTTTTATACGATTTTTTTTACAAAGAAGTTTCGTTTATTAAGTGCATAATTATAATCTCAATAAATGTAATATTATTATTTTTGAAGAAAATAATCATTTTTTTCAAATGCAAGAAGTGCATTTTAAGAAATTTAAACAATCATTCATAAGGAAAAAAATATTAATTTTTTTACTTAAGTCAAAAAAGTGAAAAATTTTACACAATGATTTTACTTATTCTTTTTTGCCACTAAAAGATAATTCATTTACCTATTTGTTTTGTTGATATTTATTTACTTATTTGTTATGTTACTATTTTGATAGCAACTCATTAATATGTATGTATGATTTTTTTTATTAAACTATAAAAATACTTTCAAAAAAATTAGTAATAGTTATTAAGAAAAAGAAATATAATTATGCATTGACCGATCATCAAAATTATGTTTAAGAAGTTCACAAAAGTCACTAAAAATCTTAAATGTTGATAAAATCATCAAAATGTTCACGTAAAAGTTCATCAAAGTCTTTAAAAGTCTACGAAAATCTATAAACTTTAGAAAAGTCATCCACTTATAAAAGTAACAAAAAGTCTATTAAAATCTTAATTGAATACACCCTTGTTAGAATTGGTACCAAATTTGTTCCTACTTTGTAGCTAGATATTTAGGCATTTATTTATGTAGATATTAGTTTCCATTATTAGAGTAGGGTTTACATCATTTTCCTGTAATATAAGTCCATACAATTGTAAATTATTTAGATGAATTAATAAGTCAATGAGAATACTCATCATTCAAATTATATCTTGTATCTTTGTTTCAAGTTGGTATCAGAGCCTAAGGGTCTAGATCTGAACTATATTTATGAATCCCATTTATAGATAGATAAATGGGTGATAAAGTTGAATCCTCAAGGAACAATCTTGTTCCTGTTGTAGTGCAATATGAAGGAGAATTCAGCGCAAGTATTACTCTCAATGAATCAAACTATGATGTTTGGTCGCATGCAATTGATGGGGATGCACATTGCTGAAAGAGAAAAACTTTCTTACATACGTGGAAAGTCAACGCCACCTACAGAATTTAAAAAAGGATACGAGAAGTGGTATGCCGAAAATTAGAAAGTAAAAATATGGTTGTTGATAACTATGACACGTGAAATAATGAAACAATATGTTGGATTGCCCACTGCTTATGTAATTTGGATAGCGTTGGCTAAAGCATTCTATGATGGAAGTGATGAACTGCAAACTTTTGTGTTGAATCAAAAAGCTTTTAGAGCTAAAAAATGGAAGATCTCTTTCTGAATATTATGGCGAACTTATCAGATTTTTCAAGAGCTATACCATCGAGACAAAGTTATTATGAAGGATCCTGATGATGTCGAAGTGTACCAAAAATCCATTAAAAGATTGAGAGTGCATATATTCCTTGCTGGACTTGATGACTACTTTGAACAAGTTCATGGTATATTTTACTGGAAAGAGTCAATTCCAAATCTAGAAGAATCTTATGCTTCAATTCAACGCATGAAGCTAATCGCCGACTAACAATCAAAGGTGAACCTGAGAATTCAGAAACTGCAACAATAATGGCTAGCAATAAGACAAGAAGTAATCAAAATCTAAAAAGCCTATGTACAAATGTAATCATTGTAATGAATCTGGACACACAAAAGAACATTGCTATGAATTGGTGGGATATCCAGTCTTGTGGGATCACAACAAAGCTCGAAAAAAGAATGTAAAGAAAGCTCCACACATTGCTACAGTTGCTAAAATAATATCAATAAATGAAACTGATGAGATGCATTCAACGATGATAACTACTACGAGTAATGGTGGTAAGACATTTTATGCTTCTACATTTGTTAGTGATAACACATGGATAATTGATTATGGTTCAATAAATCAAATGGCATTTGATTCTAAACAGATTGCTAAAATTAAACCACCTCAGAAAAATTTGTTTAACTACTAATGGTGAGCAAGTTCCTATTATTGGTGAAAGGTCTTTACAATTTACCGAAACTTTGAACTTAGACTATGTTCTGTTTTTTTTATTCCTTAGGATATAACCTCTTATATGTGTCTCAATTACAATAACCTTATCTTGCATTATCATTTTTTGGCCTAAATTTTGTCTATTCAAGGACATCCAAAAGAAACAGATGATTGGTTGTGGTACTAAGCGAGGGAACTTGTATTACCTAAACTTGAAGACAACAATTTCGGATAGGCTTAGTCAAGCTCTAGCAAAGATTTGGTTACAACATCAAAGATTGGGGCACACTTCATTTGGATATTTGAAGAAATTGTTTCCTAGTTTATTTGAGAAAGTTTATATATCTATTCTCCATTGTGATGTATGTGAACTAGCAAAAAAGTCATGTAACTTCTTTTTCATATCAGTTTTGAATAAAAATCCTCTCCATTTATGATTGTTCATTCATATGTATGGGGACCATCTAAGATTCATACATTGGGAGGATCTCGTTTGTTTGTTACATTTATTGATGATTGCACTCAAATGACATGGCTATAGCTATTGAAGTCTAAGAATGAGGTGAATATGTTGTTTCAAAAATTTTGCAGATTGATCAAAACTCAATATAATGTATTAGTTCAAATCCTTCGTAGCGACAAAGGTGGAGAGTACAAAAATTTAGAGATGAAGAATTATTTGGACACGTAGAGCATCCATCATTCATCAAACTACACTACAACAGTTTATCCATTTAGTGACAAGCAAAATCTTCTTGCTAAATGTATTCTACAGCAACAAAATTTGTAGTCATCACTATGGATTTAGATTTAGCAATAACTTGTTACAATGAATTTAATCATCACTAAATAACACATTTAGCATTAAAGGTTTTAGCATGAAGTAATAATTGTCGCTACATGCAACCTATAGTGAGAAAATATTTTTCATCACTAGAAAGCATCTTTAGCAACAATTTACTAGCAAGAGTTTTAGTTCATCACTAAAAATTTAGTTTAGCACCAACAACTAGTTGGTCTAAGTGTTAAAAAATTTAATTCCCCTTACGCAAAGTCTTGTATGCGAGTCTTGTGAATGAAAAAAAGCTGAATTGGGAGGGTCGCTTTCTATATTGGGTCCGATAGTGCCCGAAAGTAAATTAGTCAGTGCGATTGTTGTCAAATACTACTTGAGAAATCGAAAAAAAAAATGATATCAATTAGATTAAGTTTTTTCAAAAAAGAAAAAAATAATCAAATTAACTTTCTAGTTTTTTTTATCATTAATTAACTTTCTAGTTATTGTTTTAAAAGTTTAGTGAGAAAATAATCTTGTATTGCTATAGATAACTTATAGTAAGAAAATTAAATTTTATTGCTTAACTCAACACATTCAACTCACCCACACTAATCACCGTCACATTTGGTGCACCCCCACAAAAATCCAAACCCATTTTCATTTCAACATCCAAACCCAAACCAAACATGTTATGTTTCATCTTCCTCTCCTTCTCATCTCCTGAATCGTCATCAGAGAAAGCGAGGAGTTAAGATTTGGAGAATGAAACCTTGACGAAACCTAGCAGCACATTCACCAGTTCATCAACATCAGATAATCCATTGTTTCAAATCCAAATCGCAGATCCAAAATCATCGAATACCAAATCGAGAGATTTGAAGAACTGAAACCTTGAAGAAATCATATTTTGACGATGTGTTTATAGAGGACGATCGTCGGCGGCCCTCGCTGTCTCCTCTTCGCCGTTTCGAGAAGGTTCTCTCTCTCTCTCTCTCTCTCTCTCTCTCTCTCTCTCTCTCTCTCTCTCGAATTTCGTCGATAAGGTTGGGAAGTGGTTTCAGCTCTGTCCTTCACTCACTTTCTCAAATCTCGTTTAGGTTGAAGATAAGGTTGGGGTGCAGGGGTAAGGTTAGGGTTTTGATTTTTTTTTTGTTGAATACTTGAACTTTCAGTGATTTCTATGTGTTTTGGTTGAATTGGTGGTTCTTTAAACGTTCTCCGTATCTCTATCATTGAAGACCTAACTTTCGCTGCTTTGAATCATCAAAATTTGGAGATTCCTCAAGTGTGTTTTGTTTTGTGTCTCAATTTTTGGTATTCCGAGAATTTTCTGTAGTTTGTCTTAGCAATTTGTGCGCTTTGAATTTGTTCAGATTGCACGGTGATGGCGAAAAGGTTTGGGAAGCAATTGATGCAAAGAAGGCTCTATATGCGACGAAGCGCATTGGCTGCTCTCGTGAAGTGCGTAATGCTTCTTAACCTTCAGTTCCTTTGATTTTCAATTTTTTCTTCAATAGTTTAAGCTTTGGTATTTAGGTTTGAAATCCATTTGATAATCTTTGTTGATTGAGCATTGTGTTGTTGTTCAATATGGCTGAAATTGAGAGGTGTGATTAGTTTGGTGAATTTGGTAAGCCTTAAGAGTTTCTTTTTTCGGTTCAGTTTCTTAACTATTTGATGCATTGTTGTTTTGTGGAAAACTAAGAGAATTGAAAATTCAGTTTTGTCTACTGTTAATGCGTGCTACTGAATATTGTGAGAGCCTAAAACAAATATTTTGGGGCTCCATTGTTGATTCTCTCTAAGTGCAAAATTTTTACAATTGTTCTTCATATCTTTTCTTAGTCTTTAAAACCAACAGTTTTTAAAAAGCACTCTTCTGTTCATTTTTTACACCTATAGTTTCTTAGTCTTTAAAACCAACAGTTTTTGTTGGTGTATCGCCTGGTCATCCTCCATCCCAAGGACCTCTTTGTATGCTTCGGTATTGAATCTCCTCCCTACTATTCTTTATTTTGCTTTTTTTACTGCTCGACCGAATTTACGATTATTATTTTGAATACGTGTTTGTTTCCACTTACTGTCTTTTTAGCTTTTAGGTGATTTTCTCAGTTAACAATCAATAGTGAGTACCGATTAATTAAATCTCATGAGCCATTTTTAAGCTCATTAGCATTGGTGTGGAGAGAAGAAAGACGGTATGCCTTTCTCATCAACTATTGATTTTGTTTATTTATTAGAGTGTTGGGTATCTATTATCTCTATAGGTTCAATATAAATTGAATTATAGGAATATATATTTAGGGATTGAGGCTTTTTTTATGATTTGTAGGAATATCTTCATTATGGATAAGAGTTGGATGAGCGAACCAAATAGGCTTAGTAAATGATATGTTGACGGTGTCAATTCGTTTTTAGAATTTGCAAGAGCTCACACCAGTAGTGAAGTAATTAGGTGCCCTTGTCGTGAATGCTTGAATATTGAAGAGAAGAAATTTGATGTAGTTGAGAGTCATTTATATGCCAAAGGGATATGACAATCTTACACGCGATGGATAAATCCTGGGGAGCAAATAATTGGTGGATATAGTCATGATATGTCACAAGATGTAAAAGAGGCAAATGAATGGGAATGATATATTTGATATTTTAGATGTTCATCGGGCAATATTTACCACCACGAAAGCTAGCGAGAGCATAATGAGTTGAACTAGACACTAGAGGGTGATGGAACCGCATTCTACAAGTTGTTAAAAGAGGCACAATGTTAATTATACCTTGTTTGTAAAAAGTTCTTAGCTCTATCTTTCATTGTGGAATTGTTGCATTTGAAGGTGACAAATCATCCATTGTGTATCCGCCACTATTCTTCTTGGATTTCGTCATTCATCCTTTCTATTATGATCATATATATATATATATATATATATATATATATATATAGGGTCCATAGAGAAGTTCTTTGGTGGGTTCTAGAAAGAAAAAAGTGCATGTTAGATACATAGACACTATAAAGGATATGTATGATGGAGTAGTAATGGGTATAAAGATATTTGGGGAGCTACAAAAGAATTCTCCATTACGATATGACTACATCAAGGATCGGCTTTAAGTCAATATCTATTTACTTTAGTTATGGATGAACTAACTAGGCATATTCAAGAAGATATACCATGGTGTATGCTATTTGCAGATGATATTGTCTTAGTGGATGAAACAAAAGATGGAGTGAATAGGAAACTAGAACCCTGGATGAATACATTAGAATCTAAAGGCTTTAAGTTGAGTAGGACGAAAACTGAATATATGCACTGTGAGTTTAGAAACACTAGACATCGAGATGATGGAGTGGTAAAATTAGGGGAAGTAGAAGTTCCTAAGGTGAACCACTTTAGATACCTAGGATCAATCATACAAAATGATAATAATATTGAGAATGATGTCAAACATAGAATTCAAGCTGGATGGAAGAAATGACGGAGTGCAACATGGGTGATTTGTGATCGAAATGTTCCTACTAAGTTAAAAGGAAAATTTTATAGGATCGCAATTAGGCCAGCTATGCTCTATGGTAGTGAATGTTTGGAGGTAAAACAACAACAATTACATAAAATGAACGTAGCGGAAATGAGGATGCTTAGGCGAATGTGTGGTAAAACTCGTAAAGATAGAATAAGAAATATAAAAATTCAAAGACAAATAGGAGTAGCACCAATTGATACAAAGATTAAGGAAGGGCGGTTGCGATGGTTTGGAGGACGGCCTACAAATGCCCCCACTAGAAAACTTTACTCAATAGAAACTGTAGAAATTCGACGAGTAGGGGTAAACCAAAGTTAACATTGAATGCATTAATTAGGAGAGATTTGAATGGTTTGGAAAGCTCGCCATCAATTGCACTTAATCGAACACAATGGAAAAGTTTAATCCATGTAGCCGACCCCAATTAATTTGGGACTGAGGCTATGTTGTCGTTGTTATATATATATATATATATGGACTGGTTTATGATTACTTGCTGCAACTTAATATGTTATTGTGATCTGTAATTGCTAAATGATTAGCTCACATTGTTGGAGATAGATCAAGGGGAAATAGGAGGAACTGGTACTTAATTACTTATTCATGAATGTTTCAGCAATTTAATGTGCTCTCATTTGTTCTTCCATTTAATTAATAAGCCTATGGATATGCGGTTGGCTCAAGTTCCCAAGATGCTCAAAGTGATCAAGGAAGAGTGGGGCTCCCATGGCATTTCGCGTATCGTTCGAGGTAAGAAATGTTTATATATCGACAATCTTACTTGAGAGTTGAGAATAACAATGTGTTTTGTCCCTTGAACGTGGTTCGAATGGTTGTAGAGATATGACTCATAAAATCTACAACTATGGAGAAGGGTGAGTAGAATATTCTATTCTTCCACTATCGACCAAGAGTTGGAAACTAATCCATTCATGCGCATCGATCTGCATCAACTGCAGGTATCTATGCATTATATTCTTCCATTTAATTAATAAGCCTTGATTTTCATCCTTCGAAGCTAGATCCCTCATCATATATTACTTATTGTATACTTATAACTTTGGTGGTGCATTTCTCTTAATTGATGTTATCTTTGTGTGAGTAAGCTAAAAACTCAAACTTGTAAATATAGGAGATTGAAGTGATGACCCAGTTATATAAATACAAATACTTTGTAGTTTTAGTAGTGATTTGATTATATGAAAGGGGTGTAATTGTTGTTGTTAATGGTGCAGTTTTAAGAAGACCCGCATACGAGACTTTGCGTTAGGGCCAGAACTGATTGGATCTGTTAGTTATGATGTCAACTGCAGGCTCTATTTGGTAAGCACAAACTAGCTTATCAGCTAGCTGATAAGCTAGTTTATTTGTTAAGCTGTGTTTGGTTTGTAGCTTATTTTAAAAATAATCTAGATAATAAGCTCCTAATTGAAATGTTACTCTTACTAGCGTTTGAACAAAAATTCGTCGTTTGGATTTTTTCTCGCGATTATACCCTTATTTTTACGGTATTAATAAATTAATGCCCTTGCAAATTAGTTGAAAACAAAATACGCAAATATTTAAACAAACCCCACGAATATTAGTACCCCACGAATATTAGTACCCCGTAATTATACTAATGGTAGAGTTGGAATATGCGAAACCAGCATTTCAAGCTCTTCCAGGCTATACCAGCAGTTATATAATACTTTATTAAAACTTATTGAATTTAAAATTAACATATAGCTTAATATTGTTAATGAAAAAAATAGTAATTAATAATTAACTAAATATTATAAAACAAAGAATTTCACTAAAATTAAAAATCATTACACATTAATTTCTTAATTACAGATAATCTTATTACATATTTATTACATATTAAATAAGTTTTAACAATGTCGAGTATAATATTTTTAAATGTTATAAAAATATTTTTTAATGTAGTGTTCGAGTGGTGGGCTATCCTACATATTTTTAATTTTTTTTACTAATCTACTATTTTTTTTAAGTTAGAGAGGGACTTTTCTAGAAATAAGAATATTCGCAATAACATTGCTTCTGAATTATGGATGATGCATTATGTATATGTATAGTTATCAAAGTCGTTTATTGTATTTTATTTACATGCGTTTATTTTTTGCGAATTCTTATAAATTAATATAAAGTTATTTTTATGTAAGAATTTATGGACACACATAATTTAGTTTTCTAAATAATATAAATTATTTTATGGTATTAATTTGTATTTTGTAAATAAAATACAAAGTTATTTATAACAATTAATTATATGATTATATAATTAATATACTTAATTGTGTCATATGTCCTTTATTGTCATTTTACATTTATCAGCTAATTAATTAGCTATCATTTCAAACAATTTTTAATTGATCAGCTATCAGCTAGATTATCAGCTAGCCTTGCCAAAGAGAGCCATAACTGAAGCCTACAATACAAGTTTGTCTATTAACCTGATTGCAGTTGCATTATTCATCAACTTTGTGTTTTGTTTAAGCTATTAATACGTATAGTACATTTAATTATTATTATTATGGTGTGTAGAGTTTTATGAAAGACTTTTTGTATTATGGTTTGTAAAAATTTATAAGATTAATTTTAAGTTTGATTTAGATTTGATCTCTATTTTTACAATTTTACATTTAATAATTATTTTTAATTAAAATATATAAAACAATATCGACATTTTTGTGGGAGTTCATCTTTTAGCAAGGGAAAAATTTTCATTGCTAAAATTTATTTCTAGCAAGAAAAAATTCCATCGCTAAAAATCACTTTTAACAAGGGAAAATTTTCATTGCTAAAAGTCACTTTTGGTAAGAAAAAATCTTATTACTAAAAGTCACTTCTGGCAAGGGAAAAATTTATTGCTAAAAGTCACTTCTAGTAAGAAGAAATTTCATCGCTAAAAGTCATTTCTAGCAAGGGAAAAACTCCATTGCTAAAAGTCACTTCTAGTAAGAAAATTTTCTATTGCTAAAAGTCACTTAAAGAAATGAAAAAACTCCATTGCTAAAAGTCACTTCTAGCAAGAAAAAAAACTCATTAGTAATCATGACTATTAGCAAAAGAAAATAATTTTCTTGCTAAAGACCTATTGGGATGACAAAAAACAAGCATGTGAGATTTAATTTCTCACTAAAGATTATTAGCGACAAAAGTTGACTTTTAGCAATGAAAGTTTTCATCACTAAAAGCCTTTCTTGTTGTAGTGCTACATGTGTTGATATACCTCAACAAAATGGTGTAGCCCAGCGAAAAAATCAACATCTACTTGAAGTAGTTCGTGCTCTATTAATCCAAACTCACATGCCTTTTTCATATCGGGGAAAGGCCTTGCGTGCTACAATTTACTTAATCAATAGAATTCCTTCAAGAGTGCTAGAATTTCAGACGCCACTACACACTTTATGCAAGATTGTTGCATGTCCATCAATATCAAAACTTCTTCCTAAAGTGTTTGGATATGTAGTATTTGTGCACCTACACAAACAACAACATCACAAATTAGCTCCACGAGCTTTGAGATGTGTGTTCGTTGGATATGGAGTAGATCAAAAAGGTTACAAATGCTACCACCCTCCAACCAAGCAAATGTTTGTTATAATAGATGCAATATTTCATGAAGAAAAAATGTACTTTTCTCAGCCTGAACTTCAAGGGGAGAAATATCAAGAAGACATCATGACACTTGATGTTGATGACCACGAAGTTCAGGGGGAGTCTAAATATGTTGATATATCAAAAATTATGATTTTGCATAATTTGGAAGTGCAAGGACAGAAGTTGAAGAATTGCATATTGAAAAGATGAATGAAGATGTGACTGTTGTAGAGCTAAAACTTGAAGAAAGGAATGAAGAAGTAGCTAAACAACCGGATGTCTCTAATGTACCACACCAATCATCCATTCAGGATGCTCCTAACTTGCAAGTTGAACCTATTCGAAAATAGTTGCCTAAACGCACTACGAGAGGTATTCCCAAACCTACTTATGAACCTAATTTCTCAAATAATATTAAATATCCTACGAGCAACTATGTTTCATATCACAATCTATCAGAATCAAATAAGTCATTCATAAATCAATTATCTTCTGTAGTTATTCCTAACAATGAATATGAAGCCTTAGTTGATCCAAGATGGAGAGCTGTAATGAATGAAGAAATAGAGTCACTTAGAAGAAATGAAACATGGAACTTGTTGATTCTCTACCAGGGAAGAAACCAGTGGGATGTCGTTAGGTGTTTACAGCTAAATATCAAGATGATAGTACAATAGAATAGTTTAAGGCAAAATTGGTAGCTAAGGGATATACACAAACGTATTGCACATGTGGCTAAAATTAATACGATAATGTTGCTACTATCACTAGCGGTTAACTTGGAGTGACCTCTACATCAATTTGATGTTAAAAATGTGTTCTTATATGGTGAATTATCTGAGGATGTATATATAAAGCTTCCACCGGGGTGTGTGACATCTAAAAGTATGGCAAAAATGGTGTGCAAGCTGAAAAAAAAAGCACTGTATGGGTTAAAGCAATCCCCAAGAGCATGGTTTGAAAGATTCACGAAGTCAATGATTGCCTTTGGATACAACTAAAGCAACTCAGACCATACATTATTCTTGAAAAGAGTGAATGATAAAGCTATCGCTCTCATTGTTTATGTAGATGACATGGTTGCAACTGGAAATGATCATGATAAAGTAAAAACGTTAAAAGAACATTTGTCGAGGGAGTTTAAGATGAAGGATTTGGGTTGCTTGAAATACTTCCTCGGAATAGAAGTCTTGAGATCAAAAGATGGGATTTTCTTGTATCAAAGAAAATACATCTTAGATTTATTGAAAGAAACAAGAATGTCGGGTTGTCAACCAATTGATACTCCAGTTGTGGAAGGATTAAAGCTGAGTCTGGAAGAATGTCATATTCAAGTTGATAAAGGAAGATATCAAAGGCTTGTTGGAAGACTAATGTACTTGGCGTACGCAAGACCTGATCTAGTATACGCTTTAAGTATTGTTAGTCAGTTCATCCATAATCCTGGAGAAAAGCATATCGAGGCAATTATGTAAATATTGAGGTATTTGAAGTTTGAACCTAGAAGATGTATTTTGTTTAATAAAAATACAAGTATGGAAGAAATTGTTGTATATATTGATGCAGATTGGGCTGGAGCATTAGTTGATAGACGATCTACATCTAGTTACTTTACATTTATAGGAGGCAATCTTGTTACATGGAGAAGTAAGAAACAAAATGTGGTTTCTCGCTCAAGTGCAGAATCAGGGTACAGAGGGATTGCGCTTGGATTATGTAAAGCCTTATGGTTACAATTGTTACTACAAGATTTAGGTTATTCACCGCAACAACCAATTAAGTTGTTTTGTCACAATAAAGTCGCTCGTGACATAGCTCACAATCCAGTCTAACATGATATAACTAAACATGTTGAAGTCGATAGGTTCTCATCAAGAAGAAGTGAGACAGCAAGATCCTGGAATTGCCTCAAATACAATCAGAAGATCAATTAGTTGATATTCTAACTAAAGCAGTGTTAAGTAGTGATTTTCTGTGATGGATCGACAAGTTGGGCATATATGACATATATGCACCAACTTGAAGGGGAGTGTTGAAGATACTTGACAGTTCATGAATATTCTACTTCCTAAATGGGATTCAATTAGTTCCATATTCTACTATTAGAATTTTTACCAAATTAGTTCCTGATTTGTAGCTAGATATTTAGGCATTTGTTTCCATAGATATTAGTTTTCATTATTAGTGTAAGGTTTACATCATTTTCCTTTAATATAAGACCATATAATTGTAAATTATTTAGATTAATAAGTCAATGAGAATACTCATCATTCAATTTATCTTTTATATCTTTGTTTCAAGTATAAACGCAAAACACAATAGCCCAAAAAACACTTCTCCATAAGGGAGCCAATCTCCACCAAAACACCACTCCTGCAGTGAGGACATTTTCCATTTCGCATATGCATCCCCTTTAATTAAAGATGAAACTAAAAGGAGTAGCTCATAACTATGCTACCCAAATCAATTAACTTCCAAGAGCACACAACAATAACAACTGCCACCACCAACAAATATTTCCATCCAAATAACAACATGCACATGCTCCAAACAATGAACGAGATCTCCACACCAAGCAATGAGACCCTAATCGCTCAAACCTCCTCAAACCCTCCATCACCACCTCCCACAAAGGCTCTAAACTCTCCAAATCCTAGAACACCAAAACATATCCCATTAACGCCCCAACCTACCAAACCTTAATCAATCACCTAAGGAACCGATAACCCTTATTCAAACAGTGTTGGACTTTTTCCTCACTCGCCGACGCTCGTTGCCAACTCCCATCGACACACCACAGGTCATCACCAATCATCGGACGTCAACCTCAGTTGCCACTGGTCTGCGAGCATCTTTCATAGCTATTGTTGCTCCCTAACTCGGTGTGCTCACCTTCTTTCTGTTGGAACAACTTTGTTCTGTGTTTGAAAGAAAACATTAGTCTCACATTGAAAAACTAAAAATCACTTTCTTTCTTTATATATGAAAGCAACTCAACCAACTTTATTTTAAGGCTAAGAATTGGAGTTGGTGACCTAATGGGCTGCACATAGGTAGATATAGATAATAAAGTGACCCATATGCATTTTAAGTCAAAGATGGACCTTGGGCCTTGGGCCTAATTGGCTAGAAAAACATAATTTTACTTTTACTACTTGGTTTTTTCAATTTTAGGATTAATTAAGTAGTAATTATTTTTCATTTTAATTAACAATTTTACAGTTATTACAGTTGGGGCATGTTAACAGTTGTGACTGTTGAACCCAATAGGTTTATTAATTTCAAAATTAAAGGGTGTATTTTTGGAAACATCTCTTAAACATCTATTTAAGTCTTACTCAAACACTGATTTATTAACTTAATTTTTATTTTCGAAATATAATTATTTTAAGAGAGAATAAGAGTATTATTTTAGCAGACTTCCAAATTTGGTGATCGTAGAACTTGGAAAAGCAATTCGGTTGAATCCTAATGACACATTTCTGAAGAGGGTTTCATCACCAAATTGTGGAAACAATTTTATCTTAAGACAGTGAAATTCGCAAGCCTTTGGTTAGAATTTTGTTTGTTTATTTAGTTTTGTTTTAAGTTATTTTAATTTCGTTTGTTTATAGTACTAAAATATCATTACAAATTGGTTGGAAATAATAATATAAGTCATAATTTTTTCTCTATTTGAGAAAAACAAAGAGTTTTATTCATATTTTTTTAAGATTTTGTTCTGTTGTTTTCAAAAATTTTGAAAGATGGTAGAACTACAATCGAGTTCCAACGACCTTAAGTAGCATGAAGAAAAGCCTGAAAAGTTTAAGGGAATGGGCTTTAAAAGGTGGCAACAAATGATGTTGTTCTACTTGACAACCCTCAACCTTGCGAATATTGTAAAGGATGAAGATCCTAAGATCAATGAGGATCCTCTCGGTAAAGAATCATTGTTGTCCATAGAGGCTTGGAGAAACTCGACTTTCTTTGTAAAAATTACATCCTGAATTGTCAGGATGACATTTTATATGATGTATATTTATCAAACAAAACAACAAAGCAAGTTTGGGAAATGCTTGAGAAGAAATATAAAATTGAAGATGCCAAAAAAAGTTCATCATTGAAAAGTTTATCAAGTATTTCATGATGGACTCCAAAAATGTAATCAAGCAAGTAGAAGATTCAAGTTCTGATTTATTTGTTGCATTCTGATGGATGTTCTATCAATGAACATTTTCAAGTTGGTGCAATAATTGAAATGCTACCTCCTACATAAAAAGATTTTAAGATCTATTTGAAGCATAAAAAGAGGGAGATGACTTTGAAGGACTTGATTCTAAGGCTTCGAGTTGAAAAAGATCACCGTAAGGGAGATAAAGTTGCAGTACATACCTTTACTGCTAAGGCAAACGTAGTTGAAGGAGAGTCGTCAAAGTTTAAGTTTTATAAGAATAAGGGTCATAAGACTTTTACAAAGAGTGTCAACAGTCTTGCACCTAAAGCCAAACCTTTTAAGAAAATACGTTGGGCGTATGGAAAGCCGTAACACAAGGCTCAAGAATGTCATCACTGTAAAGACCAAACTGCTGGAAATTCAATTCAACATAAACATGCCAATCTCAATACTACTGATGAAGCCTTGGTTGTTATGATTTCTGAAGTCAATATAATTGAAAATGTTAAGGGATGGTGGATTGACACGAGTGCTACAAGGCATATATGCAGTGACAATAGTCTATTTTCAACTTTTGAAAACATCACTAGTGATGAAAAAATCTACATGGGGTGTAACGGCCCATTTTCCAAATGGAAGGCCCCACAACCTAGCCTACCAGTACCAGTTGTTTCCCACATGCCATCTCATCCACTATTGTATCATTATTAACCTCAATGAACAACAATTTATTGTTTAAATCAATAATGAACTCAAATCATCTACTTATAATAACGTTTTAAACCATAACAAATCACAACGGAAGTCTTTTATCATGACAATTTAAATTATGAAACATTATGTCATGCATTTACTCTAATACCTAGTGTGAAAAATCCATATGATAACATATATCAGATATAAACCTAAAAGATCTCAAAATATCAACAATATAGAGTCCTAAAACATCTCACAATTCTCAAATCCCAAAATAACACAAAATATGTATAATACAAACGTATGAGCATGGCTCAAAATCTCTGAATCACAAGTATTTCGGTAGCTTACCCTTGCAACGGCTCGTACTAGGATCTGCACTTAAGCCATCACAAAAAGGCAGATGACGAGTCAAGAATTAGTATTCCCAAGGAAATTAAGCGAGCAATACCGAGAGTAAATATTGAAATTTAAAGAAAACTATTAAATAAACATGCAGAAATAAATACAAGCAACTGTGATCCTCGCATGGATAATTAATAGTACAAAGCTCAAAGTGTGTTACTAGAGTTTAGGGTCAGACTAGCGCCATACTTTGAACTCTCCATAGACTACTGCCGGCGAGTAGCACTCAGGCAAGGCCAGTATCTGGATCTGCTAGGTGGTCGGCGTGGAACCTACGATGCACCCACACGTGCCCGGACGCGACTCTCGGGTCGACCTATTCACCGAGATCCCTGACGCACGTGCTATGGCCTAGTGGACATACATACAAGAATGACACATAGGGAAAACCGCAACATCCGTCCATTTAAACCAAACCAAGAATAGAATACTGAAAAACAGAATATGAGTTCAAAAGCAAAAATAAATACTGCTCAAGTAATCTCAGTTGGCATACTACACACCTCAAATCGCACTTCATATCCTAGTAACTAACCCCTAGTCCGGCTCCACCGAATCCCTATATCCAAATTATCACCTGAAATAACATATTTCCATTTATAAGTGATTTTTAGTCAATTGGATGTATTTTATGTTACTTAGCAAATATAGTATAAAACTTGCAAGATCTAGCGCGCTAGTTTTGGGAATTCGAGCGCTAGATTTCTGGGCAACTACATGTTCTTCGTCAAGAAGAACATTAGCGACGAAGAACATTAGCGCGCTAATCGAGTTTTGGACAACAGTTTTGCTGAAACTTTTGGTTTCTCAACAACACCACCCACCACAACAACTACCACAACACAAATCAATAAACTTCATAACACTTAAAACCCACCAAAACAACTACTTTACAACCACTTAATAATTCATATAGGATTCACACCAACACCTCAATAATTTGTACCAAAAAATTAAAGAAGTTGAGGTAATTGTGAATCTCTGTAACGGCCCCAATTTCTCACAAACTGGGCACCACTCGGCTTAAGCCCACATGGACCCCCGAGCCAGTCTCGCAAGGTCATCGCAGGCCTAGTAAGCCTTCCAATCCATTATTACAAGTAACTTCATAATTTTAAGTTGAGTTATTAGCATTTTTCAAGTTTTACAATTTAGCGGAAGCAATTAATGCATTAAATAACACAACAATAATGTAAAAGAGTTAGGCAACCTAATTATGGAACCATGTAAACATGTACATTCATGTATATCTCTCAACAAAAAAAAAAACAATACATAAATAGGTAATATAAAACCTACACAAATTCGAGAGGGAAAGTTACTTCAATATTCTTACAGTAAATCACACAATGTTGGTTCTTTTCCCTCACTCGTCTGCGACTCTGCACTCAATCAAACATGAGAATGAAGATCCCGGGTAAGTAAAATCCAGTAGAATTTAAACATTAATTTAAAATGAATGAAGCAGTCCAAAAGTTATGCGGATATAAAGAAAACTATATGGAATGCATGATAATGAGATTGCAAAAATGAAAGCACAACGAGAAATGAGTGTCAAAGGAAACAATTGAGAGGTACCCAAGTAGTCCAAGATCACCGAGTGCGGGTGCCACAAGGTCGGGTCACGAGTCGCGGCGCGCCAGCGGACTCGGGTCATTACGCGACATCACTCTGTACTCGGCGTCATAATGAGGATATCAACGGTGCCCCAAATAAAACACATCTTATTCTCGACCAAATACTCACGTCACGAAATTTAAACATTATTTAAAATGAATGAAGCGAGTCCCAAATATAAAAAATGCTATATGACCAAATACTCAAGTGACTCGAGGTCATGGCCCCGGCCACATGCAAGCACGAGTCGCGACCACTCCAATCAGAGACACTCGTATGACTCACTTGACCCTCGAACACTCATAAGTGGATGGGAATTCCAAGAAAGTGACACAGTACAACATCAATAAAATAAAAGTTCAAATGAATTATTGTGCATTTCCTAGCTAATTTTACTTACCTCGAGAAATCGCAAATCGTCCTCAAGACGTCCCGCTCATGCTTCGATATGCGCACCCGACACCCGACTATAGCCTCATAAGTCATTGGTGTCCTTTATACTTTTTTAGAGCTAAGTTACTTAAATCATTCCAACCACAACCAAATTAGGTGAAATAAACTCACCATTGCCTTCAAAAATCCATTTGAATCCATCGCGTCGTCGAGCTTCGTCGAAGTCGCACCTCTCGTCGAGGATCGATTGGTCCGATGATGCGCCACCGCACAGTTGCTCCATGCTATTCACTGCGCGCCGCCACTGTCGTGCCATCGTTGCCTCGCAGTGCCGGCCGTCACCGCCACCGCACCGCTGCACTGTCGCCGTCCAACCCGCTTGCTGGTTTACTAGTAGTCCGCTACTGCTGCTGAAGTCGCTCCCGGTCCGCTATCGGTCAACGCCGCTGCCCTGCCACGCCGCTGTTGGCCGCACCGTTATTACGCGTCATCATACCCACAGCCGCGCCACCTCATCCGCGGCCTCCGCGTCACCACGAGCCGCCATCCCAAGTTTTCGCCGAGGCGTCGATCTTCATCGCTGTTCATCGCCGCCGTGCTCTCCCCTACGTCGATCCAACCGCCGCCGTCTCTCTCTATCTCCTTTCTCTTTCTCTTTCCCTCTCTCTCTTTTCCCAGCTCTTTTCTCTCTTTCTCTCCCTCATCCGATCTCTCTCTCACTTCGATTCTTCTTGAGGAAGAAAAATAAATGTGGCCTCGAGATTCGTGCGGAGCAAATATTGAAGAACATCAAAAACATATTTATTCAAATGTTTTCCTTAAAAATTGGATAGTGCGCATCTCGAGGCACCACAAATATGCACACCACTTTCACCTCCTTTCACAATCTCAACACTCGCTCCACACGCATCACGAGGCGCATTCAATTTATATTTTTTTAATGTGACTACATTAAAACCACTATACAATCCACATTTCAATTTATATTTTTTTTAATCTGACTACATTAAAACCACTATAGCCACTATAGCCACATTAATTTTCTACCTCGTCTCACATCGGCACGTGGCTCGAGGCTCGTCCCTGTTCGTGTTTCGGCTCACCGAATTCCCCGCATATATCTTTCTCAACAATTAGCATTATAATCTCAAATTGGATATTACTAAATAATACACACATCATAGAAAAATATCATACCTCGGTGTCTCCACCCGAGATTCGGATATACGCATTTCGATGAGTGGGTCCCACATACGACCCTGACCTGGCACGTGGCACAAATCAAATTTTCGGGTCGTTACAATCTCACCTTGCTTTGATGAATCTAACACTCCAAGCTCCTCAAATCACCAAGTTGAATCTCCAAACACCCCTGTTTTTGCTATTCAATTTTCGGATTTTGAGATAAGGAGAGAGAAAAGGTGGTGAAATCAAAGTCATATTGACTTTTTATAGTCAAATTGCATCTCTCCTCACTTGTGCATCTCAAGGCAATCCAATAAGCACCATTTGCTCCATTATTCACCCTCTAATGACTCCAATTGTGACACCAATGACATACTTTCCCTTGTCTTTAACCCAAAAGTGGTGTTTTAGGTGTTCCGACGCTCGATTTTGCGTTCCAAACCGCGACATATGCATACTACCATGACCCTAACTACCAAATATACATTACATTTTAATATTTAACTCATTTTATTAATTTTATTCATTTTGTGTGTGTATTATTTTCCTCGGCCTAGTATTTAATCTTTTAGACTATCCGGTACCCGCGTCGACACGCATGTCGAGGCGAATATTTAACACATGGTCTCGCACGTCAAATGAAATATAATTACACACATTACGATATCGTTTAATCTATTTTAACATAAACATCGCAAATTAGACAAATCGGCATACAAGAATAACTATTTACCTAACTCTAGGTGTGCACTAGCCTAGATGCTAGGCTCCTCGTTCTAGTTCGGCTGCATTTTCAACATAAAAGGTTGTACAACTCTAAGGTGATCTGGATCATGTAATCAACCCCTCTTTTATCTCTTGATCACAAAGTGTTAATAATCGTTTATTCATTTGTGAATGATTTGCTTTGGTAGGAATACGATCTTCATGAAAATTTTCGACATAAGGTAAGGTAACTTGATGTTTTTTTCTATCCCAAAATGCGAATGGAATTTCATACCAACATTTTTAACTAGGTTTTCTTGAAAAGTAAGTAATTTAGTTTGGAAAGTAAGGTCGGTAAGTATATGGTCTGTCTTTAAGGGTTTAATTTCAGCTGTCAAAAATTCAATATGCATTTGTTTATGGTTAATTTGATTTATAAATTGATTTAAATATCGTGTTTTTGAGACTTGAATAAAAGGAAAAATTAAGTCTTTATTATTAAAGGTAGTCGTTATTCCTGACTTGGTAACAAAAAATGGTTGGGTTTTTTGTAAGAATAGAGTTCCTAATAATATATCATGTTGAATGTCTTTTACTATGATGAATGATGTTGGTATACAAATATTATTCTTGCATATATGGGCCAATGGAATTTTGAATTTAATAATGGATTACTCATTATATATTATAAAATAAAGAATTCAATAGTGTTTATAATAACATTATATGATATTTTTTTTGTAATATAGAGCATTTTGCAATATGTCTCTTAAATATTAAATATGTTTAAAAAACATAGTGTTTGACAACATTGTCAAAGATTTTAAAGTATAATTTTTGTTGTAGTGGACATTGTTACATTATGATATTAATTTCAAGTATTGTTAACTTAAGAAGTATTTAAAAACTAGTTCTTTATTAATTTCTGGTAAGCCAAGTTGTAATTTTGTTGCAAAGGAGTGATGTATGAGGATCCAATTATATCTGAGTTTTTGTTTTAAAGGAGTGATGTCTGTCACGCAAATGAAGGTTTTTCTTTTTTTTTAGATTTCCTCCACTAACTAAGGTAAATAATTATATAATCCATTTAAATCAACTAAAACTGAAGAAACCCATTAAGCAAGAAATTGCAGCAATGTATTTGACAAAAAAAAAAAAAAAAAAAAAAAAAAGGATTTTCAATTCATGATAAAACAAGCAACAAAAACGTTAATTTACTTACATCCCCATTAGCGAGAACATGTGTAAGATAGTCTAGTACACTTAGTTGGAATTCCTAAAACCAATGTTATGCATAATTTTTTTTAAGCCCAAACAAGCGATTACATACTCACTAGTAACGGCTTTGCCCCAAGTGGCATCATTGTCTCAATTACAAACTCACTATGAGCAATTACAAACCTACAGACGTTATGTGTACAAATCTAACTGGACATAAACGTAAGTCAATCATAGCGAATTAAAAAGCCTAAGTGAACCTAATAGATCCGATAAGCCGACATAACTACTAAGATCTATATAGAGCTAGATTATTCTACGTACCAAGATTCATAATTGACTTGGAGAACTATGATACAAATTTAATTAGATAATTCTCAATTCGAGCTTAAGATGATCTCCTGGAACAATAAAAGGGGAGATTGAAACTAATTTTTTATTTTCTTCTCTTTCCTCAATAATAAACTTCTCTTTAAATACATGTGTAACCCTAATAAATATTTTCAAAATTGGTCGCATGCTTAATATATTACAAGATTCACAACCGACTATAATAATTCTAAATATTACTTAATATAAAATCTTTTTAAAATACTAAATTTCTAACCTGGTAATATTTCACTACCGACTCCTTCATAGGGCAAATTAAATTCAGGTCGTTACATAGGGAATTCATCAACTTCGAGTGTCAAAGGAAAGAAAAAGTTTTGCTGAAATTTACTTTGGGAAAAGTTCTTACTTTACTTGATGTCTTGTGTGTTCCCAAAATAAGGAAGAAATTAATTTCGGGTCCTTTCCTTACTAAAAGGGGATTCAAACTTGTATTTGAGTCTGAAAAGTTTGTACTAAAGTTATTGACTATATAGGTAGGGGTACTTAGCCAATGACGTGTTCAAAGTGAATGTAATGGTTACTAATGTTATGAATAAAATGAGATTTTCTGTTTATATCGTAGATTCATATGATATTTGGCATGCTAGATTAGGTCATGTAAACAATCGATCTATACATAGGATGGTAAACTAGATTTATTGCCCAAGTTAAATATTGATTTCAAGCAAAAATGTGATATTTGCACTGAATTGAAATTTGCTAGACAACCTTTTAAATCAATTCAAGGAAGGTCAAATGAATTGTTGGAATTAATTCATAGTGACATTTGCGATTATAAATCAACATCTACATGAGGTGAGAAGAATTAGTACATCACTTTTATTGATGATTGTAGTAAATATTGATATGTCTACATGATTAAAACTAAAGATGAAGCTTTTGATATTTTTAAGACATATAAAGTAGAAATAGAGAATCAATTAGACAAAAAGATAAAAGCAATAAGAACGGATAGGGATGGTGAATACGAATCCACCGAATTTGATGAATTTTGTAGTGGCTATGAAATTATACATCAAACTACAACACCATATACACCTCAACAGAACAGTGTTGCAGAAAGAAAAATAGAACTTTTAAAGACATAATATATTTCATGTTAAATAGTTTAGAACTTCCACATGACATGTGGGGTGAAGTACTACTTACGGCGAATTATATTTTAGAAAGAATTCCAATTAAGAAGACTAGTAAGTCTCCTTATGAATAATGGAAAGTTAGAATTTCTAATTTTAAAATTTTTAAAGTGTGGAGTTTTCTAGCAAAGGTACAAGTTCCTATTACTAAGAGAGCTAAGTTAGGCCTTAAAACAATAGACTATGTATTTATTGGATTTGTTAACAATAGTGTTGCATATAGATTTTTTTGGTAATTAATTATGAAATTACTGATATTTGTTGTAAATTGGATTACCCTTTAACCAAGCTTATGAATGATCACATTGTCAAGCATGACTCTCACATTGAATTGTAACATCAAGCATGACTTCTACATTGAATGTAACTTGTACACTCTACATAACTTGTATTCAACTCCAATGTATAATCACTTATCCATGTATTGTCATGTAACTTGCAATCCTCTCCAATGTACACCAACTCTTCCATGTATTGTCTATGTTGCTTGTGATGTGTTCTATGACTTGTGGTGTATGTATAACTTGTACACATTGTATAAGTACAATTATCATCATCACCAAATGACTTATATAAAGGGTGCTAACCCCATTGTAATTCACACACCAAGTTGAATAAAAACTTCTCATTCCAACTATCTCATTTCTTCTCTTATCCTTTGTAGTAGTAGTTTGTAGTAGTAGAAGTTCTTAGTCTTCTATTTTCCTTCTCTAGTTCTTAGCAAGTTCCAACTCAATTTACAACACGTTATCAGCACGAAGTTGCTCTACAAGAGGATAGGTCTTGAAGATCAAGAAGCTTTTCAAAGATATAAAGCTAAGAATGTATAATTTTTATTAATTTAAATAAGTTCAATTTATTTCCATGTTATCATGGTTAATTTCTTTTTTGTTACATGCATATTTAATTATGTAAATGTACTTTATTCATACATTATGCATTGTAATGTCACCGACTACGAAAGTATGCTCTGTAGTTGCGTCTTGTACGATCTTCTACATCAGAAATCAAAAGTCAATGTGTGACATGTAGTTTTTCTCTTAAAACTACAAACAATTAGTTATTGTTCTATTCTTGATTTTATAATATAAATAATGTTATAAGTTTGAGCTGATAGTGGGTAAACCTTGTCCCCAGTAAAGCTAAACATTGAAAGGGAGACGGGTTATCCCATTTGAGGAGGCATGGTATTAAGTAGACTATGTCTCGCCACCCAACCTGGAGGTTGTCCCACCAACTCATATGAATAGTACATTTTATTTATTAATGAATCAAGTTGTGAACATATATTTAATCATATGTTATGATTTTACATAAAAAAGGGAAAAAAATTTATATTAAATTTATTTTCAAAATATTATTCAATCATAGTTGAACTTGTTGCCTTATTATATTACCGACAAGAATTACTTGTCATGACAATTAGATACTGCAATTTGTGAATAAAACATATATGCAAAACTGCGTGTTATACATAATCATTCGCTAATTTCTCTTTAGAGATTTAAAAAGTGAATATTTCACTTTATATATCTTTTCACCTTATAAAGTTATATATATACATACCAAAAGGGTAATGCTCCAAAAGCTCAAAATGACCGGTTGAGTCTCATGCTACAAAATTTAATCAGTCAAATATTAATTATAATTTCACAATTTTAATTACCTCTATGTTGAGGCTATGTGGAAATATGACTGATGAGACAATAAAATTAAGGTCACGTGACCCGCCTCGATTTATTGTTGCAACAAATATCGAGTGCGCACGTCAATCCAATAAATATTAAGGATTGATTTCTTATCTCATGGTAGCTTAGTAAAATAATGAGATATTATAAATATAATATCGCTCTCGTCCAATTAGTTCGGCTTCAAATTAAGAAGCATATGTTGCATATAATGATCATGATCGTAATAATAAATTTATGGACGTGGAAAAGGTGAAAATATCAGGTAAATGTCGTATTGACAATTCCGCCAAAAGTTGGAACAAAAGTGGTGCACCACTACAAATGGCAAATAATTATTGACAATGAGCGCTCATAATTGTGACATTTTTTTGGTCATATATGAAAGGCTATTTTGCCTAAATATTGTCATATATATACCCGAATGTTTTTGTGACCTTTACCATGCCTTCAAAATCAAATGCAAAATATTATGAATTTTATCATTGAAAATGGCTCGATAAAACAAGCACATCGAGATGTGTTTAAATCGTGACCTAACTATGGGCGATGAGTTTATGTCTTATGTATCATGCTACATGCATGTACATTATAATATAAAAGTGAATATTTTTCGAATTCGAACTTAGCAGAGGCTAATGTTCAGGCAATATCTAATATAACAATTTTATTGTTAATGTCTTGTTTAGAAGAAGTCTACTCAGAATAATAGAAAATTTATCTATATGATTTAATCTAAATATAATATTCACGGTTTTAACTTCTGGAATATATAAGACACATTAAAACGAATGTCGTCATAAATCAAATGACATTCATAATGTGGAAAGATCTATTTGATTATCCATAATCATCAATAATGCAAAAATATCATAAATTCGCACGGACGTCCTTTATCGAACTAGATTTTTTTCAGCTGGAGATTATCTCAAGGCAAATCAATAGGAGACGTATATTGATTTACTCTCCATTAATCATATTATAAGATGCCTTGAATCCCTAATAGGGAAATTATTTATAGTAAGTTTTGCTAATTGTCACTTTGATGAAGTAGTTTTCCCACCATTAGGGGAGATATAAGCCAATTCAAAAGGAATGGCGTGAAATTGTTTGAAACACATCAAATTGCATTAAATTTGTTGTATTATGATCCATGTATAAATTAATATGAACTCGAAGTTCAAAGGATCATTCAGTAGTAACAAAGTTATAAATCAATTACTTGATGCAAGTACTATATACAAAAGAGTGACAATTATATGCTTCAACATTAAATGGTTCATATAGAAAACGATGTCCATGTGCAACAAAATGCACAAAATGTCTCACCCATGTGAACATGAGAGGGAGAATCAAAATGAGTTATTGGTTAGTGTATTGCACTCTTTTTCCCTTTGCTATGGTTTTATCCCACTAGGTTTTCTTTGCAAAGGTTTTTAATGAGGCAATTCTAACAATATTAAAACTCTTTATCAAGGTTGATTAGTGTATTGCACAATTTTCCTTTCGCTATTGATTTGATCCCACTGGATTTGCCTAGCAAGATTTTTAAAGAGGCAATCCTAACATTATTATACTCCGTATAAAAAATTTATGAGAGCAATGTACTCTTTTTCTTATACTAGATTTTTTTCCCACAGGATTTTTCTAGTAAAGGTTTTAATGAGGCATATATATTCTCTCAAAGTGTATCAATGTGTTGCACTCTTTTCCTTAGCTTTGGTTTTGTCCCACTGAGTTTTCCTAGCAAGGTTTTTAATGAGGCAATCAATAATATTATACTGCAAATCAAGATTGACGAGAACATTGTACTCTTTTTCCTGTACTAGATTTTTTTCCCACAGGGTTTTTCTATTACAGGTTTTAACGAGACGTATTCTCTCAGCAAGTGTCATCCAAGGGGGAGTGTTGTAAATTGGATGACCCTTTAACCAAGCTTATGAATGATCACATTATCAAGCATGACTCTCACATTGAATTGTAACATCAAGCATGACTTCTACATTGAATGTAACTTGTACACTCTACATAACTTGTATTCAACTCCAATGTATAATCAATTATCCATGTATTGTCATGTAACTTGCAATCCTCTCCGATGTACACCAACTCTTCCATGTATTGTCTATGTTGCTTGCGATGTGTTCTATGACTTGTGGTGTATGTATAACTTGTACACATTGTATAAGTACAATTATCGCCATCACCAAATGGCGTATATAAAGGGTGCTAACCTCATTGTAATTCACACATCAAGTTGAATGAAAACTTCCACTACAAGAAAAAAAGGAAACAGCAACAAACTAATATGTTGTTGATTTGGTACGGATTTGTTGCTAAGGGACTCAGCAACAGATTAGCAATGATTAGAGGTGTTGCTAAACTCTTTGTCGCAATTGAAGTTAGCAATAGATTTTGGTTCTTTCTTTGTTAAAGAACATATTTGTGACAAAATCATTCTTGAACAAAGAATAAAAAAATGTGTTGCAGATTGGAAAAGGTGGTTCTGTTGCAAATCGATGCAAATCAAACAATGATCAAGTCTGTTCTTGATATGCACAATCAACACAAGCGCGCGCATTGTTGCAGATCGTTGCAAATCAATGACAGATCAAGAACAAATACCTTTTTGTTGATGTGCAAATCAAGAAATGATCAAGTCCGTTGCTTGATTTGGAATGGTAATTTTTTTATAAAATTACAGTTCACTTTATGTAAACAAAAATTCTAGTTAAGTAGTAAAATCTGAAAAAAAATTATATTTATTCCTATTTGCAATTAAAATTAAAATTGAATAATTGTTTATATATTATCAAAATTTGACAAAAAATATCTACAAAATGTTGAGATTAACATTTTATAATGAAAGATGAACATTATCCAACAAAATACTACACAAATTAAGATGGCAACACAAATTAATTTACATATATATCTACAATGTAAATCTTCTCACACCCTTACCCAATTGTGTCACCGATACAAGATATACACTATACAATTTAAGTGCGTGTCCCATCCGAATCCTGAAAATGAAAAGGAATAATTTGAACAATATTCGAATTGCAATAAAATATTCAAACACAAATGAAAAAATCAAAAAATTAAGCCTTGCTCATCGACCTCGTACATAAAAGATCGTCCACAATGACACACACACAAAATTTTCAACTCAAAAGGGAATGAAAGAACTTCCATACATGACATTCCATGCATTTTTTTTCAATTTCTTTCATTTAGTACATTCATTTATATATATATAAGAAGTTAAAAACATAGAAGAAGACATCATGCAGCCCACAAATGAACCATTCTAAAAACATTTAGAATTCAATATTTTCATCCATCAACTAACATGCATTTAGACACGTAATGGTTAAATAAAAACATTTTACCTCCTATTAAAGCAAATGAGTAGGAAGAAATTAGATCAAAGTTTGAACATAGACAACAACAACAACAGAAAAATCAAGCCAAGTTATTTTTCCCATTAATTAACTCCTATGTGGAGAGATCAAATGCCCGAAGCCCTGGATAGTATTTTTCATTAATTAACTTCTTATTATATTTTCCCATTAATGAAATTTCATTACTTGATCTAAAAACAAAATAGTAACACAAACCCATTAATTAATTCAAGAATTCATGATATCCTCCGATTAACTCGATCTTGCCCACCATCAAAAAAGAATTATGAAATAATAAAAAATAACTAGAAAGCCTCTTCCTCGCCAGGACAAATTTCAACAAATTCAAGGATAGGTTAAATAATCTCACCTCTGTTGTCACCTTTCTTTTGTCTTCCAAGTCCTCTTTGTTCCCAAATGTACGCCCATTACCATATTAGGATTACCTGGATCAATGTTAAAAAAGCATAAGTCAACAAGAAAAGTTCTGATAAAGTCAATTCAAGCCCCCCTGCCCCTCGCCCCACTTCTTAAGCTCGGCCTTTGTTGTCAACTAAACAAGCAAAATCCGAAACCCACCTTGCTTTTGTAGCTCTTGAACCCACTTCTTAGCGCGTGTAAAGGAATCCTGCATTTTGTTAACAAATTAAGTTAGAAAAAAAAGGGCATTGGGAGCTAACAATGATAAACTCTAACAACACTAGATGAATCATCATCATTTTCTAAATGATCCCATAATCTCAATTATCTAATAAATTTGCACATAATTAAAAAACGATCCGCGATAAGTGTCATTACAACAACAACATAGCCTCAATCCCAAATTAGTTGGGCTCGGGCTGCTCCGCTACACAAATCAAACTCTTTCGTTGCACTAGATTCAGCCCAAAGACTAATGATAATTATGATATGCATACAATACCAAATACTATCTACAATAACATCACATTGAAGATACATACCTCTGCAATCTATAAATTGAAATATAAATAACCTTGAGATTTTAATATAGATACATACCTATAAATTCTATAAACTGAATAAGAATTGGAAGTTCTTAATTTATTCAATTTATATTAAACTATTTTATTTACACA
Source organism: Stephania yunnanensis (assembly GCA_039657365.1). Taxonomy (NCBI): domain Eukaryota; kingdom Viridiplantae; phylum Streptophyta; class Magnoliopsida; order Ranunculales; family Menispermaceae; genus Stephania; species Stephania yunnanensis. The sequence goes on along the minus strand of CM077588.1, from coordinate 3,845,596 downwards.
AGTCATAGTTCACAAGTGATACCTCTGCAATCTCTTTTCTTCAACTATGATAACTTAGTCTCTTCTATAACCTCTAACTACCTTCAAGAATCATGTAAATTTCATACTTACATTCAAGATTCAATTTGCATATTCTTATTCATGCGTATATACTTATAAAATTTTAAATACCACAACATATAAGATAACTTAAATATGCACGTTACAAGGAAATAAAAATTTGTTAGAGCAAAACATAAAAAGATACAAAGGCACAAAATGAACAAGTTAAAAACATACAAATCCACAAAATGAACAAGTTAACAACATAGCCTCACTCCCAATTATAAAAGCTTAAATACAAACTAAATATATTTAAATGTGTTGCTACCTCATTAGGATACATTTTACATTCAAGTTGCTAAATTTTAACTCGATTAGTTTGGTGATGTGCGTGATTAATGTGAATTATATAAACTATATAAGATAACTTAAATATGCACGTTACAAGGAAATTGAGTTGCTAATTTGTTGTTGTCGCTAGATATATAAATTTCGGAAGTCATATAAAATCATAAATCAACAAAAATACCAAAATAGATTTTCAAGAAAATGCAAACCACAAATGATACCCGAAACTCAGTCAAGGAGAAGCCAAAGGCGACCAGCGGCTGCGAAGGAGACGGCGCGGATCCGACCTGCAGCGGCGGCGAGGTGTCCGATGAACGGCAGCGCGGTGGCCGAGGAGTGGCGGGGCTGCTCGCCGCAGCGGCGGGCTCTGGCCGAGCAGTGGCGCGCAGCGGCGTCTCTGGCCGAGCAGGGCAGGGGCGGGGCGCGCAGGGGCGGAGCACGGCAGGGGCGGGGCGTGCAGGGGCGGGGCGCGCAGCGGCGTCGCTGGCCGCGATCGGCGTCGCTGGCCGAGCAGGGCAGGGGCGGGGCGCGCGCAGGGGCGGAGCAGGGCAGGGGCGGGGCCTGCAGGGGCGGGGCGCGCATGGGCGTCGCTGGCCGAGCAGCGCAGGGGCGGGCTAGCAGGGCAGGGGCGGGGCGCGCAGCGGCGTCGCTGGCTGAGCGCGCGGCGGGCTGGGCGAGCAGGGCCGGGGCGGGGCGCACGCAGGGGCGGAGCACGGCAGGGGCGGGGCGTGCAGGGGCGGGGCGCGCGCACTGGCCGAGCAGGGCAGGGCTCGCGCGGGCCGCGGCGTGCTGCGCGCAGCGGGCTGGGCCTGTCCGGCGGGGCGCGCGTCGGCGCTCGAGCGAGACAGAATGCTGCGGCGGGGACCTGTCCGGCGGTGGTCGCGGAGGGTCTCCGGCGGTGGTGGAGGGTTGGCAGTGAAAATGGGTTTGGAGGTGAAATGGTTTGGAGAGGTGAAAATGGTTTTGGAGGGAGGTGAAAATGGGTTTGGAGGAGGTGAAAATATTGAAAATGGTTTGTAAAAAGTAAAACCATTTAGATATTGATTTTTAAATGGTTTGTTGCTAGTTTGTTGGTGATCAGCAACAGATCAAAATATGTTGCTGATTAGCCTACGTGGACAGCCTAGGTGGCATTTGTTGCTGTTTTGTTGTGTTCAAAACAGATTTGATCTGTTGCTGATCAGCCTACGTGGAAACTAACTTGATGCATTCTGTTGCTTGATTTGTTGTTGTTCAAGCAACAAATCAACAACAAACTAAATATATATCAATTTTGATATAAACATTAACTACATTATTCACATCTCCAACCATCAACACTGTAGTTTACACTATTAACTTTTTATCATTTTTTTATTTAATTCGATTTGAAATCTCAAAATAATACAATTACAAGATAATTTAAAAAATACCAAAACAAAAAAGAATAAAAATAATTAATAGTAATATGATATGTGAATAGTGTCACACCGAAATGATGTGACACTATTCATTCAACTCCATGACATTTTGGCAAAACATCACTGTAGCTCCACTTTGGCGCTTTATCGAAATCGAAAAAAAAAAAAAAAACTTTATCTATCCAAACTTCTAATATTAATGAAAATTTAAATTAAATCTATATGTATATATGTTTTCAATTTAATTTCAACATCTCATGAAAAAAATTTAATTTCAACTAAAAATTTTAATTTCAACTACATCGCCTAGCTAAGGCGACCATGCGTTTACGATCATTCCAGAGTCCAAGGAAAAGAAAAGACAAAGCATAGATATATTTTGATGTAACTATATATATAATTAATTAAAGGCTTCCGAATTTGTTTTTAGCCATTTTTTTTAATTTGGCTCATCCAATCTAATGGAAGTCGATCGGCTGTCCCAACTCCATGGTTCGAAAGAAACCAAGAAAATATAGTTGTAAGAATTAAATTAACTTGATGTCTCCGCCTCAATTAGAGTATATATATATGGATGCTCATTTTTTTCCCACTATGCACGCTATACCCCTTAAGGACCGTGAAGATTAAATATAAATAAACACTTGTGGACTGTTTTGATGATGTTGATATTTCGAAATGTATAGTTTGACAATTCAATTAATTTCATTATATATGTTTGGTGGTACAAATTTCAACAATGCCCTTAATTAAGTCTGTTTGGGCTTAATCTGACTAACTATATACAAAACTTATCTTAATAAGATTAATCGATTAGCTAATTAATTTAAGTTTTCATGTACAATCGAGATATATGTTTTAATTAAAATTGGGGTTTTCCTAAAGTAGCTTCAAAGCGATTTTTTTTGTTGCTCTCTACCTATGACAAAATTGAAAGTAGGGGCACATTAGGAAATTAAACAATTTTGTCATTAATATTGAATAGATAGATAGATATATAGATATATTATACATATAGATATAGATCTTGAAAAAAATAATTTTTGGGTTCCAAAATTTTTAAAACGTGGTTTTTATTTTTTTTATGTAAAGGTGTTGCATATTGTTTTCAAATAAAAATAGAATCCATGATTTTAGGAAACCGCCTATTTAATTATCAATGGTTCTGCACTTAATGGAAACTGTTAATTAATCAATTCGTAAATTTTTGTTCTAAGTGCAATTTGCAACATAAAACACCAATATAAAAGGGATTTTTGTTAAATTACTACATTACCTTAAAATTAAATAATATATTGGATTTTTTTATCCAAAAAGGAGAGCCCCTGGTTTGAAAAAACTATTTAAAATTTAGTGACATATCAAGAACAGAGTATCTCATTTGTTTGATTTGTTTGTTGCTAATTTGTCGCTAATCAGCGACAGATCAGCAACATATTTTTTTGTTGTTGACAATCTGTTGCTGATTTGTCGCTAATCAACAACATAAATGAATATGTTGCTGGTTAGCGACAGATCAGCAACATAATTGAATCTATCGCTGATCTATAGCAGATCTGTCACAGATTTAGCTACAGATCACCGACAAACTAGGTTCTGTAGCTGATCTGTCGCAGATCTGTCACAAAATGGGCGGGAAAATATTGGCGGGAGAAATCAGCAACAGATCAATGACAAAAAAAATTTTGTCACAATTGTTGTCACAAATCAGTCACTGATTTGTTGCTTTTTGGTCAACCGAGTCAAACTCTCTATCTGATGCAAAATTGTTGTTGATTTGTTGTTGTTTAGCAACAGATTCGATCTGTTGCAATTTTTTTATGCTATTCCACATTTTTCTTGTAGTGTTCACATTCCAACTATCTTATTTCTTCTCTTCTCCTTTATAGTGGTAGTTTGTAGTAGTAGAAGTTCTTAGTCTTCTATTTTCTTTCTCTAGTTCTTAGCAAGTTTCAACTCAATTTACAACAATATTCATGTTAATACAATTATAAAATATGTGGATGTGCAATTCTTTGAAAGAATATCTCCTTATAAAGAAGAAAATATAAGTTCATCTAACAAGAGAGTTCGAAAGGAACCATCCACTTCTAATGTTTCTGAGTTAAATACGGAACCAAAAAGGGAAAAACAACAAAAGTTCCAATAAGTCTTGGACCAAATTTTATTTGTCTTTTGACTAAAGGTGAATCACAAACATATAAAGAATATATGACTTCAAATGAGGCTAGTTTATAGAAAGAAGTCATAAACAATTAAATAGAATCCATTTTGAATAACCATACTTAGGAATTGATTGATTTACCTCCCGGTAATAAACCAATAGGTTATAAATGGATTTTCAAAAGAAAATTGAAAGCTGATGGGTCGATTGATAAATATAAAGCATGTTTAATGGCTAAAGGATATCGACAAAAAGAATGGTTGGACTTATTCTGTGACGACCCCAACTACTAAACAGGGCACCGCCCGGCCTAATCCCGTAATCAAGTCTTAATCACAATCACATAAGACGTAATTACGTGTTAGTCGGCCTTTTCGTCCATATTTCCTCCAAATCTCCATGTATTGTTTATATTATCAAATCGATAGGTAATTCAAATATTAAGTGGAAGCATTAATTCTCTAAAACATTCCTAAGTGTGGAAAATCAGGAAAAGACAGCATCACATGCAGGCAGGTATATATATATGAACTATTCACTCAACCCACTGTACAACCTAAAATGACATAAAGAATAATAATACAACAAAAGTCGAGACATACAAATGAGTAATGAGAGTCGTCGAACTGCTCAGAGGAAATCGTCGATCTTCTCCTTCCCCGGTTTGCTACTGCTCGACAGACCTACACCCACCATCACAAACTAGACGGTGAGTATAGTGATATTTAAGTACTAACTAGAGAATTTCATGTTACATTTCCAAAAGAAACGAATGGTATTTAAAAGCATAAATAAGCAAAATAAATTGTTGAAACAAGTAATGCAAGTAAATACCACAGTTAGAGATATATAGACAGACACAAGCTAAGTCGAGATGATCTACGCCCGGTCGGCGGTGATACATATCACCCCTTTTCCCACTACGATATGGAGTTGCTCTCAACATATCTCACATAAATAGCGGAGCTACGCTCTACGTTTTCCAACATAAATCTCATGCTTGCCGACCACCCCGAGTCTCATACCTCGTGTACCGCGCAAGTGTAGTGGCGAGTGCCGAAACCCAAGTAAGACCCATATTTCCGTGAACCGCGCATCTCTCATGCAATGGACACTAGATAATCCATACTTTAGTTTCAAAGACAAATAATTTCAAAATTCTAGGTTACCAAGACAATTTAGGCTACAAAGCCCAAAGAAAATCGAATAAAAGTCTATTTAAATTCAAAGTAGTCCATTAGCATGCTTTTCATCAATTGTATTCAACAACGACATCGAGTGTAGGAATTAGAGGAAATGAAATAATTTATAAGGCATCATGTCACAATATTCATCCATGAATAGATACAAGAACAACATGATGTGAAATGACAAATAGTAATGTCTACCAATAGACCAATAAATCAATAAGGGTGAATGAAATGAAATATAAAATTCTTATAGTTGTACTTACAATGCACACGTTTATCCTTGTCTAGCCGATCCTTTGAAAATTTCGTAATGCGTACCCAAATGCCTAAGTTCTCCCCTTTAGTGCCCTACCATTTAATAATGTCTCAATTTATGCCAAATTGAAATCGAGACAAATTTCTAAAACCCTTTTTGTATTTATTTTCGGCCATTCGGCCCATTTCACGTTTTTCCAAGTAAAACCCCCGAAAAATGCTCGTCTGAAATTCCAAATATTTTATTTTCCTATAAGTCATTATTTGTTATTTATTTTGTCGAAATATAATTTTTCGGAATCTTTCCTAATTTTTCTGAATTTTTTCAATTTTCCTACATTTCTTTTCTATTTTCTATTTTTTTTATTTTTGGTTTGGGTTGAACCGGGCCGAACCGGTTCACCCAACCTAGTGTCTCCTCCTCTATTCTTTTTTTTTCTCTGGGTCTGAACTGGGTCGAACCGGGAAAGCCGAACCGGCCCGGTTCAGGCTCATCTTCTTCCTCTCGCGAAGAAACAGAGCATCGGCTTTGTTTCTAAGATTTTCTTTTTTCTTATTCTTGTCGCTGGGGTTGGGCTTCCATCCCCAACCCCAAGTTGGGTTGCCTGTGCAGGGGAGACTACTCTCATGCCTTCCTCGAGCTCAGACGAACTGTCATGGCAGTTCGTCCGAGTTCGCCAACCCGAACAACAACAACAACCGTCAGAAATAACAACAACAAACGACACCACTCACCTTACATTACTTCAAGCTCTCGGTCTCTCTCTCCAGCTCTTTTCCTCTTTCTCCCACTCTCTTTTTCTTCTTCATTCTCTCCTTCCTCTCGGTTTTCTTCCTCTCTCTCTCTCTGTTTTGTTTTGTTTTATTTTTTTTTCACTGGAGACCAAAGAATGGGATAAGATTGACCCACTTTATATATATACATATATATATATAATATTTGGGTAGCTTGAATGTGAGCCACACATCTCAACCCATACGTATCTCGAGGAGCATCTTGTGGTCTTCAACACCACACTTGTCCCCTGTGTCACTCTTAAGTGACACCAACACTTGACACTCTTCCTAGAGATGAGTGTGTGCGCATCTAGGGGCATGTCTAATAGGTGTATTTTTTTCTTAACTTAGGCCCATTATATACCTATTAATAGATGTGGCCACATTACACCACACATTACCCAAGACTTTCACATTTTATGTAAATAATTAAATCTTACCCCAATGTGCGCTACATCGGTCCCACGTCGACACGCGACTCAAGGCGCGTCCCCACTGTCTCTGCACTCGCATACCCAAATGACTTTGTAGTCTACACGGTATGACACTAGGCATACATCACACAAATATAAAATGTACATCGGCCCTTGCGTTGGTAATGACACGTATCTCGATGCGGGTCCCACATCACGGGTCATTTTGTCCTGATTAATGAAGTGAACGTGTATTAGTTATTTGGGTCGTGACTTATTCTTCGGTTTCAAGAATTATATCTATTAGGATGCTAATTTCGATTGCAACCTTATTCAATATGGAAATACATCAAATGGATATAAAAACAACATTCTTAAATTGAGAATTAGATGAAGAAATTTATATAGAACAACCTAAAGGATTTGTGGTTGGAGTTCAAGAAAATAAAGTCTGTAACTCGTTAAGTCTTTATAGTTTGTAATTCGTTAAGTCTTTTTATATGGACTAAAACAAGCATCAAAACAGCAGCATGAAAAACTTGACCATACTATGCTTGCAAATGGATTAAAATAAATGAATGTGACAAATGTGTTTACATTAAGTAAACGAGAAATTCATGTATCATAGTATGTTTATATGTTGATGATATGTTGATGATATGTTGATCATGTGTCCTAATACGAATATAATCATTTTTAACAAAGAAAATGTTGAATTCTGATTTTGACATAAAAAAAAAAAACTTAGGTCAAGCATATGTTATTTTAGGAATTCAAATTAAAAGAAATGATAATGGATATATCCTTACTTAATTTTAGAATGACAAAAACAATGTCACACCACAAGACATTGGCTCACAAGAGCCTTCCATATAATCTCGATCTACGTGTTATGCATGTCACACTACAAGACACGTTAGCTTACAAATCTCAACTGATATGTTAGTTTAGTTATGTACATCAGTGTATTTCCATTAATTAAGTCTCAACTGATGACACCAGTCGTCTTCAAGTCAAGATATCTGCTTAATTGTTTCTCTCTAAGTTTTGCTTGCTTTAGTTAATTATATGTTTGTTTGAGCTTGGACATCAATCATTGGACACTAGTAATAGTTCTTGAAAGAACTTCATATTAGTTGAATGCTTGAAAGCCAACTTCATATTAGTTGAATGTTCTTTTGATCAAATGGGATTAGTTAGTCAAAGTCATCCTAATTAAGGTAATTTAATTGGATAATTCTATGTCGGTTCATGTTCCATTGAATTATATTAATAGCCATTGATGATTAATGAAAAATTTATTTAAAAAAACTCTAAATTCTTTATTGTTCCTAAAAAAATGCTAAATTGTTTTTTTATGAGAAAAAAAAAAACTTAGCCCCCACCGAAAACAAATGCTATTTATATTTTCGAAGTAAATTTCAAATCAGTCTCTTTCAAAATTTCAAATCATGGTAATTTGAATTTTGGCCTAAAAAAATAGTAATTTGAGTAGTTATGTACTATTTAACTTGTTGTAGTGTTGTCGCAGAACTTTCATAATCCGTGTTCAATTGGAGAAGCTTTTTTTTGAGTTGAATGTCTATGACCTAGTTAGGTGGCATCCATTTTCACTATAATTTATAGTTGCAAAGGAGATGCTCTCCAATGAAAAATGTAGATTAATTTAGATCATGGATTAGTGCAACCTTCGAGCATCGATCCAATGTAAATGTGGATTGGAGGAGAACGTATGCTTTGTAGGACATAATAGACATTGGAATAAAAAAAAAAAAAAAAAAAAAATCTCCAATGCAACTATGGATTGATAATTATGTGTAGCTAACTTGGTGTAAAAAAACAAACAATGCATATATATTCTCAATGTCTTCTTCTAGACGTCGCGATCGATTACCACATCAACAATTCTATCTAAAATATATAAAAATAACAATAAAAGTTTAAAGTAGAAATTGCAATCAACATTAATCATTGGAGAACACTTTTAAACTTCAATGTATATTTAAGCCACTTGGATGAATATCCTCTCCATACACATTGTTGAAGCGACATCAATATAATTCATACCAACAAATCTTCATTTTCTTGGAGATGCTTTCATGGATATGAGGAGAATATCTATCTTACATGGCATCTATTTTCACTGGATAAACTTTCAACTCAAAAATAGTGTATAATGCATAATGCGGATTATGACATTTCTTTTAGGTTTTTTTTTTTTTTTTGTCTCTATATGAATTGTGACCTTTGTTTTGTTTTCTATTTTAATTTTTATAATAAAAAATGATAACGTGGCGGTGGATCAATTTTCACTTCAATCCATGATTGCATTGGAAGGGCTAATTCCACCTGCTTCAAGTATGTGATAGTTAGACTTGATCATGGGCTCGAGGCCCATCCAACCCGCCCGAGCCCGTATACAAATAATCGGGCTTAAGGAATCGTTCTCAAGAAAAGTCCGACCCGGTCCCAATCCCGATTAGGCCCATGAACAGGTCTAATGGTGGTTTTTCCTTGTATCCATGCTCTCTCGTGAGTCCGTGACCGTCGATAAACATAAATAAATGAAATCTGCTTCCTTGGCTCGCCTATCGATGCATGTCAAAACCAAGTGTCTCTATCTCTCTCTGGTCTTCGCATTCAACTTCTCATCTCTGTCGATCGATCGATTCGATTGCGATGAGAGCTCTGAAGAATCCAAACCCTACCTCACCAATTCATCAATCCAAACCTACAAGACTCGCAAATCTTCACAATCAACTAGTCTCTCTAAGCACTCGCCATCATCATCATCATCGTCGATTGGTTCACTCCCAAAGGAGGCGCCGCGGCTCGATTGTGCGAGCGGCATTGAACTCACCGTGGGCGACGATCGACGAGCTAGGGCTTCTCGATGCCGGATTTAAGAATCCTTCGGTCTCGACCTCGTATCGCGTTTCGGAGATCCCGAGGCCGAACAGGACTGTGTTGGAAGCTCAAGCTAGGGTTTGTACAGGACCGACTCAGACCAAGCCGTTGACTGAGGACCAAGCGTACAAGGTTTTGGATACGATTCTCAGATCAGGTGACCTTTGATTCATGTGACGATTTGAATTCTGAAGAGAAATGCGTGAATTTTGATTGAGAAGAGCTGAAATTTAGGTTTTTGGTGCTGATTTGTGCAGCTATGCATGATTGATTGATTTGATTTTGTTATAGAATTGCATTTCAATGATTGATCAGAGTGTGTGCCACAATGAGAAGTATAACTAACGCGAGTACCGAACTTTAACAACCTTTTTAACTGTACTTGACAATGAGCACTAAAACTCCTCTTGAATATGGTTCGTTTCGCGGAACTCGGTACTTGGCTTGGACTACCTTGAGTTTGGTTTTTCGTTCAGCAAACTTAGAGGTGGGAATTACTTTAGGGAGTCATTTGCGGTTAGATCAGTGGAAGTGACATGTTCGAGAGAAACTCATTGTTGCGTTAAACTCGAGTCTTTGTGTTTTGTTTGATTATATCATTACGCGTGAAATTCGATTGAGAAGAACTTAAATTAAGGTTTTTTTTTTGTGCTGATTTTTGGTATGGATGATTGATCAGAGTATATGCCTTACCAAACTTTAACAACCTTTTAAACTGTACTTGTGCAAAATGTGAACACTACAACTTCTCTTGACTATGGTCCGCTTTGGCGGAACTCAGTATTTGGCTTGGACTGCAACAAGTTTGGATTTTTTATACAGCAAGCAAATTTGGAGGTGGGAATTACCTTAGATAGTTATTTGCGGTTTGATTAGCGGAAGGGATTTGTTCAAGAGAAAGTCACTGGTGCATAGCTTTTTAAATATGAGTCATTGTGTTTGGTTTGATTATGTTGATTTGGATTGGCTAACAACAACAATGTACTATGGTTCACTCTACAAGAAGGAGATCCTGAATGTAGGACGCTTCACAAGTAAATTCGGCCAATGCACAGAATTTTAGTCTCGGTGCTTGTCCTGAACGTGACGGACTACTTGTTGAACAATGATCTCTTGATTTTTTCACAGAATTTTTTTTTTTCCGTCGCTGTTCAATTCTAGTGATTACCTTGTGACAATTTACTGAGTGGTTTGATTTATTGAAATAGAAAAAAATCAAATCTAACTTGTGCTTCATATTGAAAATGTGTTTCGAGGGACAATCCGAGAAAGAAAACAAAGCTAAGACTTCTTGCTTCATTGATTGACTTTATGGTCCAGAGTCTTTCTATAGTCATTGCACAGCATAAGTAACAAAGCACATGCGATAGCATACTAATTCTAACAAACACACCTCTTACAGTATGGAACTTTAACTGCTAAGTAACTGTGATTTTATAGAACTGAAGGCTACAACTTCTCTTGGTTAAGTGATTTGGGTCAGAATGTTTTCCTTTTTTGCTTCGCAAACCTCTAGAACAAATCTTTAATGTTTCATTGGTTTTTCTTGGATGAATTATATGACATATTCTCTAGGATATAAATTGTAACTTGGAGAGCATCACTTTGATAGTTTTCTTTCTTTTGTCTTTGCCACTGAGCCAAAATCATCCAGTTGAGTTTCTTCTGATAAGGTTCAGTTAGATTATTTACTTGAATTTTTCTGATTTCTGCTTAGGATAATGCACTTATCAATATCTGTTTCTGATTAATTTGTGGGCTTGTAGTGAAGGGAGAACTTGTGTGGTAAAACCCGTAAAGATAGAATAAGAAATATAGAAATTCAAAGACAAGTAGGAGTAGCACCAATTGATACAAAGATTAGGGAAGGGCGGTTGCGATGGTTTGGTCACCTGCAAAGACGGCCTACAAATGCCCCAACTAGAAAACTTGACTCAATAGAAACTGTAGAAATTCGACGAGGTAGGGGTAGACCAAAGTTAACATGGGATGCATTAATTAAGAGAGATTTGAATGGTTTGCAAAGCTCACCATCAATTGCACTGAATCGAGCACAATGGAAAAGTTTGATCCATGTAGCCGACCCCAGTTAATTTGGGACTGAGGCTATGTTGTTGTTGTTGTTGTTGTTGTAGTGAAGGGAGAACTGAAAGATGAGGATGATGTTTCAAAAGCACAGCTGGGGGCATTCTTTGGAGCAATGACAATCCGCGCAAATGCCTTTCCTGAAGCTACACAATGGAGTGAAGGTGAAAAACGTGCAATTGACACATTATGGCCTGAATTGGTTCAGGTTCTTCCACATGATATAATATTTATAGCAGATCCCGAGGGCACAATAATGGGACAAGGTTCCTCTATTGGGCCGAACTATGTTGGAAATGGCACCACTGAGATGCGACTGGTAGGTGCTCTCAGGGAAGTTTTGGCTGGAGGTCATCTTGGCTTTGAGGAGGTTAAAGGTGTTCTAAGCGATGTTCTTCCTTTAGAAGATGTAAAATTGGGAAAAGCGAGTGATTCACTGCTTTCAGCTTTTCTGATTGGCCAACGCATGAATAGAGAAACTGACAGTGAGCTTAAAGCATATTGTCTTGCATTTGATGAAGAGCATGGTAGTGTTTTATTTATTTATTTATTTATTTTCTGTTGTTCAGTCCGTATGACCTTGCAGATTGGTCAAGTTTTGATTCCTCTTTGTTTGATGTATTTTTTCCCCTTTAGGGAGAGGAAATGGTGGCTCTTGCAAAGCCAAGGATAGCAGTAGTTAAATGTTTCCTCACAAAGTCTATATTGTGTTTTTAATGCACATAAGATAGAGCAATGCTAATGTTACCCAAAAACTAGGTGCACAGATTTTAGAAGTTTGTTTCAAGTGAGAGCTTGCTTTTTCTCCTTCTCTATTCTCGCCGGTTTGAAAGCAGATGAGAGGAGAATTCCTGATATGTAACCCTCTATTATGCAATGCACTAAAGATTTCCTACAACAGTTTGAGATTCTTTTGAACAACTAAAGCCAGTCATAAGATATGGATGTCGCATATGTTGTTCTTGTGTTTTTTTCTTTTTTCCTTAAACTCAGGATTAATGTGGAATCATGATTAGCGATATCAACAACAACAACATAGCCTCAGTCCCAGATTAACTGGGGTCAGCTATTGAATATGTATTTGGAAAAATAAAATAAATTTAGTACTTATGAAATCTGGAATGTAAAGGTTACTTTTAAAATTTTTCTCACACTATTCATTATGTCCAGTTCCAGTTGCTGACGTACGTTCTTTGACTCATTATGGCGAGCCTTATGATGGAAATACACGATTCTTCAGGAGCACATTGTTTGTTGCTGCAGTGAGAGCCTGTTATGGGGAATCCTGCTTGCTTCACGGTGCCGAATGGATGCCACCTAAGGTAAGTAAAATAGATTTTAATGTACTTGTTCTGATATTTTATTTAGTGATCATTCTTGATTTAACTATGGCTCATCATGTTTTCATGGCATTTAGACTTTCCTCTGAATATTTGGTTCCTATTATTTTCAGGGCGGTGTGACTGAGGAACAAATGCTGAGTTACATGGGAGCAAACACCCAAATATCCCCTTCGCAGGCTAAAAAAGTTCTTGAGGTGCATGTTCTCCCCAGACATTGTTGCAGGATATAGTCAAGACCATTTCTTATGTCAATCTTCTTGTGATTGGTTTCTTCAGGATGAGGATGCTGGTTTCGTATATATCAGTCTGCGTGAAGCTCGCCCATCATTGTATGAACATCTACCTATTTCTATTACGTTGGAATCTTCTGTTCTTGGTATGAAACGTTGAATTCTTTCATTTCCTGCTTATGTACATTTTGTATGAATGTTAGAACATCCCAATTTCCTGCGTTCTTGACAAGTTTCTTCCTTCCACATGGAGTGTAGTCATTATTGCTAGTCCTAAAAGAGAAGTCAAGGGATGTTCTATCAACAAAAGTTGTGATACCAAAGCTATAAAATGAGTTCCTATTATTTATTTGCTTTGGATATGAATAACAGCAAAAGGCTGTAAATTCATTGGCATCTGGGATTGATTGCCAGGGAAGTCTTCGTTGAATAGTAGCTTTAACTGTGACAAGACTTTTGATTGAAATTCATAAGGTAATTCTACTGTGTTACATTTTAGGGTCAGAGTTCATTGTTGTATCTGCATTGATTTAACTGCTGTGGCACCTAAATAGATACCAAGTTCAAAATGACTCACATCTATACAGTGTTTTCAAGGCGGCAAAGTGCCGCCTAGGCACCTCCTTAGGCATTTGGAGGTGCTCGCCGCCTAGCCCATAATATAAGGCAGGCAGTGGGCCTAAAAATAATTATTAAAATTTTTATTAAAAATACTATTTATTTATTTATTGATTTATTTTGAAAATATTTTTTTATTTTATAATGTGTGGAAAAGTGGGAGTTGAAAATATGTTGGTGAGAAAGTATGTCACTTATTGTTAAGGGGTCTCTAGATAAATTAAACTATTTTCTTAGGGAGGTTTAAGTAAATATTTTGTCGTCGGCCTAGGTGCGATCTACACTAGGCGAGGCTAAACCACCTAACACTGCCTCACCACATTGAAAACATTGCATCTATATTACGCTGGGTTTACGTATATCGCATTTATGATCTCTTATTAGCACATATATCTTGATTGTTCATGGATACCAGTGAATGAGTTTTATGTTTCAATGTGAATTCGTTAATGATTGTTTTATGAGGGAAATGCTTTTCTCAACTTTTATATGCCCTTACAAACTATGGAGACTTCTTTTGCCATTAATCAATGCAACCCGGTTAGTAGAGATTATTTGCTTATAAATCCAGTTCTATTTGCAGATACTCCTTAGTTGCAATAAGGGAGCACATTAAAAAGCGCCCACCCATTGCAACATCTGAAAAAGTTCAACAGTTTGTCAGGGTAAGTTTTGCCACTCTGTCCATACACTGAATATGTTTGTGGCGTATTGGCTTCAAAATAACTACTCCAATATAAGATGTTTAATTCTCAAGTATTGTATAAAGGCTGCAGATTCGTGATTCAGTTTAGTTTTCTTTTGGGTCTCTACAGTTGTGAATATGCTAATTTGTTAATAACTGAATTTTGTTTCTTATTTGCTTGGAAGTTGAAATTTGAGCTACAATTGGATGTTCTTATGTTCTTTCTCAAAAGCTCAATAACATTGCTTAACAATAAAGTTTAAAATCAACTATCTGCAAAAAAAAAAAAAAAAAAAAAAAAAAAAAAAAAAAAACTTGTGCTCAGAAGTCAGATTCTTTAAATGGTGATAAATTCTTGACAGGCTTCAGGGAGGGAGGCTATTGTTGCTGGTTTTTATCATGAAGGTTATGAGGACTCTTTGTTAATGTTAATGAGAAGAAGAGGTGTTCATGCAGGTTTGGTTGTGAAGGTGCATACTTAACCCATAAAAAAATATCTGGTGTGCTTGGTGTTACTATTTTTGATTTGAGAAGAATTCAAAAGTTCAATTCTTTCCTTTGATTTGGTCGAAGCAGACTTCTGATAGCTGAAACTTTAATATTGCTTAAGTTTTGGAAAATCTCTTGAACAGCAGATTGTAGTAGCACCTTGTTTTTTCTCAAATACTTTGTTGTTTTAGGGTGAAGAAGGTGCGTTATCAATGACTACAAGACTTCGACCAGAAAATGCCTCAAGAGGCCTTCCAGTTAACTACTGTTCCGGATTTCGTTCTAAGACTAATTTATCTGTATCAGATGTTGATGGTATGAGAATTGTTCTATACCCAATTGCCTGCATACTACTATTAAATTTGAAGAAAATTATGTACATAATTGGCTAGAGGTCCTTGTTCCAAGAAGCTGTGTAATCGGGTGGTTTGGTTTCCTTAAGATTCTGGTTTTTGGTTTTCAAAACTAAATTCTGAGGTATAACCTGAACTTATGGCAGGGATTTCACGTGAACATTTCAATATGGAGGTCAATGCGAAGGATTACGGTTTTGATCCTACCGATACTCCAAGAACTGATAGATCAGTAAGATTATGACTCTAGTTTTTCTCATTATTTTGTGTCATAGTTATTCACCTATACCATAGTTGGTTTCGAAACATTACTCACATATTCAATCTTGCAATTTTACCTTTTTCGCAGTATTAAATTATGTTTTTTCAGTTGAATCTGATAGTTCAGATAATCACCTTTACTTCCCTCATTATGTAGACTCAATAGTTGCTAGCGTCACTGCTCATTACGTGGTATAATTAGATAAACTTCTATTGGCCGCGTTATCTCCTATGGTACCTAAGAAGTTGTCGCTTCAAATCCAATAAGAGGTTATTTCCTCTTAGTTCCTGCTTGAATCCTAAAACTGTTTTAGTAGGTATTAGTAGAGCCTTCGATTGATGGTTTACGGCATGAAAAGTTTGCACATGCATATGCATGGCATGATGTGGTATGATTCATGAACGTCAATCAAGTTAGTAGCTTTATTACGGTTCTCACATGATCGACCATTTCGCTGCATGGTGTTAATAACTTTCTTTCTCATTGTTAAATTATTATGTGCGAATTTCTTCTGATCACTTGGTATTTATTTGTAATGAGCCATGGATTTATTAAACTTGAAGCAGGAATCACCTACCTTTGCTTACTTTCTCCTGCTCACATGTAATTTAGGTTGTGAAGAATATAGAGCTGGGTCTAGCAGCACTGCGCGGTGAAAAAGGACCTGCTTACGACCGAATAGTCTTGAATGCGGCCATGGTGGACCACTTACTCGGATGCGATGGCGCTGCAGATATATCCTCGGCGATTGATAGAGCCAAGGAGGCCATCGACAGTGGTAAAGCTTTGAACAAGATCCTGAATTACATAAAGATTACTCATAAATTAAAATGAAATATACTGGCTCACTGTTTTTTTGCACCTTTGTATTATTTGTCTCCTCTCTCCATAAAAGATAAATTTTAGGTCGCCACTCTGTCAATCGACTGTAACTAAGAACAAGGTTCCAGGACTGAGTTTTTTTCTTTCTCTTTTTTTTTTTTTTTTTTTTCTTTTTTTTCTGTTCATTTTTAGTTTACTCCTTGGAGCCATGTATACAGTCTAGCGTATGTTGCCGTTGTGCCAGTTTGCAAACCATTGATATTCTTCTTAGTTGCAATAAAATGATCAAACAATGTACCGTAGAAGTTGCTGATATACATACATCTGATCCGCCTGTGTTGCGGTGGTTGTGATGCTCTCTCGACTCGAGGAATTAGTTAAGCCTAAGTAGAGAAGGGCTGAAACCACGAAAATGTTAGTGTATTATCAGATAAATGAATGAAGCATTTGCTGAGTGCACTTATTTTTGCAAAACTTTCAAAGTCATGAACCCTCAAAAAAGACAGAAAAAAAAGAAAAAGATAAGCACACTAAGATTTTTCGTCTACTGAAAGTGCTAAAGAAAAGTGCACTCTACTGAAAGTAATAGAATCACTCTTCTGATAGATTAGCCGAGGACTTGACAATAGGAGCAAATCACAAGTCCATTATTAAGTTATATATTCCAACATAAGTCGAGAAGGAAAACGTGAAGCTGTATCAATAACGATTATACTTGAAGTGCAGCAGCTATAGCGCCGGCTAAGCTCAGGACCTCGAAGGGTCGTCTGTTCTTCACCTCCTTAACCGTCAGCGGGCAAGAATCTGTAATCCAGAAGTAAGTTAGACCACTCTCTGGAGAACCTGCAATGAGCAAAGAGTAAAACAACATTAGACATGGCTTGAGAAGGCGATGAAGTCGATGCTCATTTTTGCAAGGTCACAAGTCTTGTGTTGCAATGGAAAACGATAATCCAGGCATCAGGTATGAAATAATGCCTCAACAGCTCTAAGACATGCTATTTGTATGAGAACAACTAAATATTCACAACACAGATACATGAATATTACACAAGAGATGTCTAATTGGTTTTGGATGGTATTCCATGAAATTTAAATTGATCCCAAGAAATCATCCAAGTGATTTGGAGACCATAACTGCTTCACATGGAGGCGGCAATTAGTGTTAAGATTAAGAATGAAAGGAAGAGTTGATTGATTGATGGAGGGATTGATTGGTTAATTGAAAATTGCATAACTGTGAATACCTATGTACCTCTATAAAACATATTTATAGAGGTATATACACAGTTAAATCTTCAATCAACCAACCGATCAATCAATCCATCAATCATCAATCAACTATTCCTTCCATTCTTAATCTTAACAATAAGTCACCATAATCTGTATTTTCAATTACTCTCATCAAGAAACTTAAAAGATAAACCTTGCAAGTCTCTACTCCTTAAACAGTGAAGGCCCACACCCTGAAGATGCACTGAAAAACTTTTACCATATCACTTCTAATGTTAACTAGTAAGTAACCTTATTTGACAAGTGACAACAACCAATATGTAATTGTTAACGTGCGTCGATTGCTGGATTAATGATCCAACTTTCTCCCACTTGGGCATGTATCGCCTTATAACAATGCATTGCATAAATAACCAAGTGAGCTCATCAAACTTACCAACATAGCATCAAAACGCAAGAAATCATCACCTAACGAGAAGCTAGCATGTAAACCTACCATATGCCATGCTATTATAATGCTTGGCCCAAATTTAAATGTGATTTAGTAAGGCTTTAGTTTAACAATGAGCCTACATATATCTCCATAAGTATGTGTTATTAGATATGCAAAAACCCTACTATAATCTAAGGCATCCGCAATCATTACACTCAAAATGAATGTAGTGAAGTGTCATATCACCAATCCACTAAGCTCTCCTCCATTACACTTCTCTTCCACTACAATTAAACTCTTCACTACATAGCAAAAAAAAAAAACTTATGTAGGCCTTGTGTGCAATAAAAAGCACGTAGGGCCCACTCGCTTTGTGGTTCAATTGCAAAAAGCTCTACAATTAAAGGTGGCCTCCCGCAACACGCCCGTTACATATGCCTTAAGGGTATTCGCAATCGCTACACCCCATTTTAGGTGTAGTGCCACATCGTCATTCCACTACACTCTCTTCTGCTACATTTTCTCCCACTATCATTGAACACTTTACAACATACTTAATGAGACTCACAATCACATCATACCATAAAATTAATAAATTTTATCCAAGTCACATCACATAATCTACAATTAACGAATAGATAAAATAACAACTATTTTTTCATATCTAAACATCAATTTTCTAACTAACATAAATAGAATAACTACTTAATTAACATTTTTATAGTGAAAAATTGAAAATGACATAAAAACAAAACGGCCATATACTGGTCCAAAAAAAATTGGTCACTTTACAATAGTAAAAAAAAAAATACGTCAAATCTTTTAAAAAAAAAGGAAACAGATATAGTTAGAGATTCGTAACTTGATTTCATGAAAAAAAAAGTTACAATTTTTGTCTCCACGTACTTTATCACGATGGGCCACGCACTTAGTTGTTGAATCACAGCAAACACGGCGATTAAGTGGCAATTGGACTACAACGTGTAGTGCCCGTGTAGTGCAAACCATTGCGAATAGTCAAAGGGCATCCATAATGTTCATCCTACGGTCGGCGTATAGTGCCCAATGAGTACACTAGTACTAAAGTCCATGCCCACTTGTCATTCAATCATAGTGATAGCTGCGATTGAACGGCTAAAAATGCATGGACCCAACCACAATAAAGCGTGTGGGGCCATGACAACAACAATAACAACAACAACAACAACAACATAGCCTCAGTCCCAAATTAACTGGGGTCGGCTACATGGATCAAACTTTTCCATTGTGCTCGATTAAGTGCAATTGATGGTGAGCTTTGCAAACCGTTCAAATCCCTTTTAATTAATGCATCCCATGTTAACTTTGGTATGCCCCTACCTCGTCGAATTTCTACAGTTTCTATTGAGTCAAGTTTTCTAGTTGGGGCATTTGTAGGCCGTCTTTGCAGGTGACCAAACCATCGCAACCGCCTTTTCCCTAATCTTTGTATCAATTGGTGTTACTCCTACTTGTCTTTGAATTTCTATATTTCTTATTCTATCTTTACGAGTTTTACCACACATCCACATAAGCATCCTCATTTTTGCTACGTTCACTTTATGTAATTGTTGTTGCTTTACCGCCCAACATTCACTTCCATAGAGTATAGCTGGCCTAATTGCGGTCCTATAAAATTTTCCTTTTAACTTAGTAGGAACATGTCGATCACAAATCACCCCCGTTGCACTCCGCCATTTCTTCCATCCAAACTTGAATTCTATGTGTGACATCATTTTCAATGTTACCATAATTTTGTATGATTGATCCTAGGTATCTAAAGTGGTTTACCTTAGGAACTTCTACTTCCCCTAATTTTACCACTCCGTCATCTCGACGTCTAGTGTTTCCAAACTCACAGTGCATGTATTCAGTTTTCGTCCTACTCAACTTAAAGCCTTTAGATTATAATGTATTCCTCCAGAGTTCTAATTTCCTATTCACTCCATCTTTAGTTTCATCCACTAAGACAATATCATCTGCAAATAGCATACACCATGGTATATCCTCTTGAATATGTCTAGTTAGTTCATCCATAACTAAAGTAAATAGATATGGGCTTAAAGCCGATCCTTGATGTAGTCCTATCGTAATGGAAAATTCTTTTGTAGCTCCTCCAAATGTCTTTATACTCGTTACTACTTCATCATACATATCCTTAATAGTGTCCATGTATCTAGCATGCACTCTTTTTCTTTCTAAAACCCACCAAAGAACATCTCTAGGGACCCTATCATATGCTTTTTCTAAATCTACGAATACCATATGAAGATCAAAAATTTTTTGATTAAATCAAATAATAAATTTCAAACAGTATATGTTTCAATTTTTTTTTGAAGATTTGAAATATTATTTTCCCATTTTCAAGTGACCCTTTTTTTAACCAATATATGATCGTTTCGTATTTTGATCATTTTCAATTTTTTTAATTTTTTATATAAAAAACTAATCAAGCATATCTTTATTTATATAATTAGAAAAATAAATATTTAGATATGTGAAAATAATTGTTATTATATTTATATAATTAATTGTAAAATATGTAATATGACTTGTGTAAAATGCATTGATTTTATGGCGTGATGTAATTGTAGGTCTTATGAAATGAGCAATGAAGTATTTAATGATATTGTGAGAGAAGTGTCGTAAAAGAGAGTGCAGTGAAATGTAGCACTCCACTACACCCAAAGAGATTGCAAATACTCTAATCTCTAAAAGGCATCTATAATGCTACTACATGCATGAGGAATACACGCCCTATACGGGGCATGAGCCGATATGTGGTTCAATCGCATAGTTTTATGTGATTCGACCACAAAGAGAGTTGGCCCCACATGCTTTTTATTGCCCACAAAAATTTTTTTTTTCTTTTTTTTAGTGTAGTAAAAATTTTAATTATAGTGAGAGTTAATAAATTTGTGAGGTGACACTCTGCCACACCCATTTCGAGTGTAACAATTACAGATGCCCTAAAAAAGAGTATAATAGCTTGACACCTCATCAATCCATTAAACTCTCCTCCCTCTATAAGGCATCCACAATGAGACATTTTCATGGGATAATAATCGGTTAACATTAACATATCCTCATTGCTAGAGGTTGGTGAGAACAAACCACTTTTTAACTATTAACTTGTTATTTCTCTTACATGCTATCAATTAGGCAGACCTCACCTCATTTAAGAATCACAAAAAAGTGCAGGGCCTGCCACAACTAAAAAATATTGATTCAACCATAGCAATAAAGAAGTACATTTGAGGACAGATTAATGGTTGGTGAGGTGACGAGCTATTATACTCTTTTTGAGTATAACAATTGTGGATATCTTAATATAATTCTCTCTGACAATGATAAAACCAATATTTCTTTTAGTTGTGTGGGGCTCCCCACACTTTTTCATGCTTTTTTAAGTTGTTTAAACCCAATACTCTCCCGAGGTCATAACCACTATTTTTGAGTACATATTTCTTTCTCACTTTTCGTAAGATCATAATTCAAGAAGATTACAGTAAGATTATACACATACAGCAACCCACACTTCACGAGACAATTTTAAGTTCATCAACTTGAAACCTTATTGATCACTTCTAATCTTGGATTAAACCTCAAAATAGCCAGTGCCATAATCATATGTATATTCGAGTCCTAAATATTCTAACATTACTTACATTAGGAAATCCGTCATGAATACAAAATTGAAGAGACATAATTATCAACCAAAGAGACCTGCTTTAAGGTCAGAAAAAGCTGAAGTACCCAATATGTGATTGATGAACTTTTAAACACGGATAAGTCTGATTCTGTTTCTCATGAAGATTGATTCACTCAGATGTCTATGGTGACAGTTCATACTGCTTAGGAAATGTTTTAGTTTTGCCAAATTTTATGCAACATGGGAGTTAAAAAGTTTCTTCTCATGCTCCATGAAAAAAAGAAGGATTTTAGTTGATCGTCAGTTTATTAACGACTTGCTTATGTGTCCAAGAAAATTGCCGAGCCCTGTGTTCAGTTCGAAGATCAACTGCGTAATATCTTGGCCAAACCTTTGGCTCATAATTCTTTCTTTTATGCATGTTCCAAATTGGGATTGCATGATTTATGGGCTCTACCTTGAAGGCATGTTTAGATACATCATGATCATATTCAGACATCCGCAGGCAATTTTGTTTTTACAAAGCTTTTATTTGCATATAAAGAATCAGTGAAAGCTAAAATCACTATTCAATACTATCACGAAATAGTCCACACAGCAGCAATTTCAGCTCCTCTTATAAAAGGTGACTTCATTCTAACTACTTTAATATAAAAATTGAATAGAGTAGATAAGGCATACCTCCATTATCTTGTTGAAATCTCTCCCAAGATCTGTTGGGGAAAATCCCGTGAGTCACATATGCACTGATTTTTGCCGCTCCATGTGCAGCCAAAACTTTCTACAAGGAAAAAAAAAACGCAGCAATTGATTCTGTTAATCAGTGGTTATTCATGCTAATTAAACTCAATCAGGAAGCTTATAAGTGTCAAGGTAACATCATAAGCAGAGTGCTTTTGTTCTTTTGTTGTAAACTTGAAAACAGAAACTGGAAATTCTCAAGACCAAGAAAATTATGCAATTACTACCACCTTGAACATAAGAAGCATGCAACAACAACAACAACAACAACAACAACAGCCTCAGCCCCAAATTAACTCTTTCTTAAAAAATTTGAACATAAGAAGCATGCGTAAGAACAAAATAAGATCCCTCGAATTTCAAGTAACCGAAATGCAACAAACTTTTCACTGGAGGTAAGAAGACAAACATGAACTCTTTTCTGCTGGATGTAAAGAAACTAACATATATAAATGAACCTGTGAATTGTTTCTACCTGGCATTCAATCAGGGTGCCTCCAGATTGTACAAGATCATCAACAATCACTACATGACGGCCTCTAGGGTCTCCTTCCTTGAGGCGAACAATTCTTTGGTCGCCTTCCCGAACTTTGCCACAAACAATCTGAGTTCAGTTTTACAAAATATTATCCAAATTAAAAAGAACTATTATATCCTTTTAACATCTTTTGATAGAAGATTAAATAGATGAGAGGACTAAAATTTGAATATGCTAAAATTCTAAACAGGCAATGCAATATCATGCATTCATTTTATGATCTGTTGCAAGAATGATGCTCAATTTTGATAGGAAAAAAAGTTTTATTCCATTCTTGGACTAAGTATAAATGGAAAAGTAGCACGCATCTTTCATTCCTTAAACAATGTAATACAACTTAAAAGAGAACTTGAAATGGGAAAATCAAATTTCTATCCCAAAAAACAAAGGAAAATATAGAACAAAAAAATAGAAAGGATTGACATTCCAGGACCAACATGCAGAACAGTGACGGCAAACAGACCTCTCTGCAGTAATAACACTGGCCACAACATTGAGACCTAACCCAAGCTGGACTATGATAGAGTACCAATATCGACTGTTTGAATTAAGAGAAATGACAGCGATCAAACTCGAAAGTAACCCCAGAGAAAGGTCTTAAAACCTTCTCAACCCAAGTCACTCAGAGAGTGCCCCAATTACAATGCAATTTCAAAAGCTCCCTAATCTTACTCACTCACCCCTATTTATACTATCTTATTCTCACTAACTCTATAAGGCCTAGATGTGGGATCTTATCATTACTCCCCCCCTAAAACATCCACCTTGTCCTCAAGGTGGACAGAAAAAAAGACATAAAGGAAAATTGAAGAACACTAGAAACATAGACTTATTGTGAACAAACACCTATTGTGTACTGCCAAGAGTGCAAAAGGAGACCGACTCATATTCACCAGTACTCGGGCACCCCACTCAGGCGCACTCCCCCTGTTCCCCCGGGCTCTCAGGAGGTGACTCACTGAACTCATCGCTAGCGTCATCTTTTACCAGCATCACGTTCAGCACCTTGGGCCGACAACGATGTGAGGCATGCCATTTCTCATCGCAGCGGTAGCAGAGCCCCAGCTTCCGGCGAGCCTGTGCTTCCGTCTCGGTCAGTCACTTGAGCTTCGGTGGAGATACATGAGGCGTGACTGCAGCAGACGAGCTAGGGCTTGACGAATCTGACGAGGTGGGACTGGTTTTGGTAGCCGAACTCATTACAGAACTGGTTTTCTGTTGGAGACATTTGGGCTCTTAGCGGGCCCTGAAATGGTGTGGGACACCCAAGTGGGCGGACGCCCATCAGATTTGCTGGGAAGGCCCAAATGGGTAGCGGGCCTGGGCCCAACTCGAAAACCCCCACCCAACTCATCTCCTTCGCTGATCTTCTTCTCGATCTGGTCTGCGCGCTCCACCACCGCCTGTAGCGTCGCCGGCGGATCGACCAACATCTCCACCCGAATGCGATCGTCGAGGCCGTTGATGAACACCTCGATTTTGAACTATTCTGGTAGCCCCTTTGTATATAGTGACAACAGTTCGAATCTCTTGCGATACTCGGCAACAGTGGACTCCTGCTTGATCGCGAAGAATTGTTGATGAAGGTATAATGGATTGGCTTCTGTGAATCTCCGGCACAACCGCGAGCGCATTTCCGTCCAACTGTCGAATGGCGTCTCCACTTCCTCGTTCTGCAACCAAATATGAGCGGCTCCCACGAGGCAGATCCGAGCGGCTCGAAGCTTCGACATCTCCGTCATCTCGTGCAAGGCGAAATAATGTTCCGCTTGGTTCAGCCAAACCAGCAGATCGTCTCCGTCGCACGTCGGCATCTTGATCTTCCTAACCTTCGGCCGGATCTCGTACGGATTTCCTCGCCGATCCGGGGCGCTCGTCCATCGAAGGCTCCGATTGTATCCCTGGAAGTTCTCCCATGGATACCTCCGTCTTCTTCATCTCTCGCTCTCCTCCTACCTTCATAACTGACCGAATAACAAGAAAATAGCAGAAAGTATGATTTTTAAGGTTTATTCAGGCTGTGCATGATAACCATACTGCAAGTTAGATCCACCAAAGAATGGTCTACTCAAACTCAATTCCGTGGAGACTTTCTACAGACAAATAGATTACTCATAATTCAGAAAGGACGTAGCAATAATTTGAAAAGAAACATGGATCAACAACTAAAGACACAAACATTCATTTAATTAACCTGACCATAAAAATGATGTCAAATCTTCGTTTCAGAAGGGACAAAAAAAGGATATAGCTAATGATCATATGGTCAATAATCCCAATGTTTAACCAAACCGTACTAATGATGCCAACTCCTATACAGTTCAGATATGAAAAAAGGAGGTTTATAATAACATCGACAAACACACATGAAGAAGCGTAGTAGAGTAGCAAAAAAGCAGGTCTTGATGGGAATGGGTCCAAACACTCCAAGATCCCAGACCTTTTTGTTTGGTGAATGGACACGGACCTATTTTAAAACAGACGAACGTTCTATCTAATCTCCCATATGTTTAAAAAAAAAAAAAAAAAACACCTGACCCCTTTTTGTTCGTTTCTATTTTTAAAATCCATTCAATTTATGATACATAAAACCAAGTTAAAAGTTTATCAAACTCTACAAGTTTCTCATGATAATCCATAAAATATGATAAACCAAACTCTATCTCCAGATTCTCATTCAACAAGGAAAAAAAAAAACTTAGCATTAACAACATTTTTCCAGCAACTTTAAAAAAATGTACAAAAAAAAAAAGTTAATCAAACTTTACTCTTCAATCATTAATCCACTGTTAATCCGTAGAAGTAGGAGGCAGAAAGCGCAGCAGTGAAGAGATGAGAGACGAGCAAGAAAGTGTCTGGAGATGGTGAGTGGGGAATGGCAGGGGAGAGAAAGAATGTTGGGGGTACAGAGAGATTAAGGGTAGATTGAGGAACGGAGAGGGGAGAGTGGGCAGATGGGAGAGTAGAATGATTTAGATTCTTAAGAAGACATAAATTTTAGGATAAGTTTTTGTGTGCGAGAACAAAAATGCCCTTCAAATTAATCACTAAATGGGTACATTTCTTAAGAAAAATTTTGTCCCATTTTTAAAATGGACAATTTTTTAATGTCCAGACTAGTTCCATTTTAACAAAAAAACTTGTAATCAGATAGACAAAAGATAACAGATAAAAGGAATGCTAACAGCCCAACACAAATAGCTAAAAATTCTTGTACCAAAAAGAAAAAAAGAAAAGAAAAAGAAAACAGCTAATGACTGTTACTGTTGGGAAATGCTGCAGCTGCTTATGGAAACGTTTCCACGAACCATCATCAGGAAAGGCAATGGATATCTGAGGAAAGTAAAAGAAAAGATATGTCAACAAAATTAAAAACTTCAAGTAGCAATTTGTTCTGGTTTATTAGCTTTTATGAGTCCGGCTAATCCCATACTTTTCAATACAAATTATGTGATAGAGGACATATTTCCCAGTTTCCTTCAAGAAAACTTATATTGTTAAGAGAAAAAAAAAAAAACAATTAATTGGTGAAAAATCCTCAAAATCATTGATTGAAATTTCAGAAAGACCTTGACCCAAAAAATTTAGAAAAAATATGGCGTTAAACAAAAGCTCAATGGATCTCCGTCTATCTGCATGTATAAACTCGAACAGTAAAGAACTAAGAAGGTCGTCATACTGAAAATGATGACCTCTCCCCACTCCATCTGCTAAGTTCAATAAACCACTCACACACTCACTTAGCAGGAGGAAAGAATCCAGGGAAGAAGGCAACACTATCTGAAAGAGAAAATAACACAGATAAAATGTAGTCTTCTCCAATATTCCCACCATCCACCTGGACCCCATGTCTTCTAGAATTTGCCCTCTACATTGGAAGCCATGAAGCTCTAACATGCCCTTGATTTTTGATGAATTACAACCAAGCATTTTTGAGAACTAACAATAGCTTCCTCTCAAAAAAGAGTTTTTTAAGAAAAATTTCATCTTAGTAGGAGTGATTATATAAAATGAAGCCCAGCTTACATTGTCAGAATCAGGCAACTGTTGGAGCCTTTCTTTAAGCATTGGGATTCCACTCTCAAAGCATGGCAAGACATTATCGCCGAAGTAGAATCTTTCCTGAAATGAAATGAAAAGAGACAAAGGGGGTCTTCATCAATCAATTTAGTATGCACAAAACAGGGTACAAATAATTAAAACTTGGTTGCTATTTGAAATACGAAACAACAATAAATATTGCTGCTAGCATGTGACCCTAACCTGTAAAGCATGAATATCAAAAATCACCACACTTGTTGGTCCTCCTCTTGAAATAGGTATATTTGAAAGTATTCTAGAAAGTGTAAATGCTGTCGCAATATCTCCTTCTTCTTCAATTCGCTCAGAAGTGCCCGTAGCGAAAAATGGAAGTACCAGCGTAAATGATGAGATGAATAGTTTAGGCAAGGCATAAATCACAGAGAGCTGCTCAAATATTACAGCTGGAGAACTGAACGAGGCCAGAAAAGCTACATGGCGACCACGAATTCCATGAGCATTAGAAATGAATAAGTTGGGGAATCCATCTTCAAAAGTTCTGAGAAACAATAAAAATGATAAAACTTTCAGCAGAGTAACAACAAAACAAGAACCAAATTCACAAGCCAGTGCTGAAATATTCTTCAAATCCTGCAATTGCTCGCATCTGACACTAATGCGTAGAAACATTTCGGGAATCTCTAATTATTACAAGGATTCAGAAAGTTACATTATCGAAAGCACCAAATACAACATTATAAAGTATAATTCCTTCGATTTCCCTAAGCTTGTAAACATCAATCCATCACAACTACACAATAAGCAATCCCGCGGCGTCAAGATAAAGATCAAACTCTTCACTTTTCAGCAAAATGTTCGTTAAAATCAAACTTAGAACAAGAACAACTACAGAATAAAACGAAGATTCACGCATCAAACACAGATTTTCCTTCAAATTTCAAAATTGTTCGTATTGAACACTAATTCGCGGAAACATTGCAGCGATTCGAGATTTCACACTAATATAAGGTTGGTTCGACCAAAATCCACACAATTGTCACCATAACTTCCACAATCAAATCTCAAAATCCAAACAATCGAACAATCGAAGAATCGAACCTCACCTCCAAGTGATGCTCCGCAACTCGATCGAATCAGACTCCGCGGCGACTCTCTCGGCGAGCGCCTTCGTCTCCGCGCAGTAAAACAAGCACACCTTCTTCAAATCCTTCTTCTTCAGCGCCGCACCGGCCTCCATTGAAATCGTCGAATGAACGAGGTTCTGAACGATTCCTTTGTGGTGATTCGTCTCAGAAACGCATCCGACGCTCCATTTTCTAGGGTTTCTGAAGGTCTTGAACTCGCAATCGATTGTACTGGTTTTCGAGAGTTTTAGAGTTAGAGATTGGTGAGGAGGGGTTTTAGGGTTTCGAATTGGGGCTTGAGCGCGAAAGATTGGTTCAATGGCGTCGTTGTTGCCGCCATTTGGCGGGATCGGCTCTTCGCAGGAGTGATTTGCATAATAGCGAGTAACTATACTGTTTGTTCCAATCTCAAGAGACACTCACTTTGGGACTTCCTAGAGAACATCGAGACGAGCACTCACGCATATCGAGAATGCAGTTGATCCCATCTTGATGTAGTTGTAGGACTCTTTAGAGAAGTTCCGGCACGGTAGGTGTCAAAATCGCCAAGGCCCTTACTGATTAAGGCTTGACTAATCTTATAATGTATTTAAGAAGGCGTCCCTACCACTAATCTAATATCAAAAGAAAATAGTGTAACTGTTGAAAATCGAACTCATCGACTTTCTTTAGTTAGAGTATTAAAGTCTTATTCGTAGTTACTTGACTCATTTATATTTTTATTTTTATTTTTTATTTAACAAAGCAAATCGAGCGAATGTAAAAGACAACTTGAGGAGTTAGCAAACATGACATGAAATTATCTTTACCACATAGAATTAGTCGAACTAGAGCTAGCCAAAGTATTCATTAATTTTTTAGTTTTTTATTCTAGGAATTGTTCAACAAAATAGGTTTAAGACTAATAATTGTACATTGATTCTGTCAAATTTATTTTAGATTTCGAGATGCCCCTGAAAAAAAAAAAGCAATGTAAATAATGAACCATCCAGTGGATTTGACAAAGGAAAATAACTATCATTTTCTTGGGTGGGAGGACAATTTTAGACACTCACTTTAGCAATACATGATTACATCACGATGTGCAAAAACGCATATCGAGGTAGTACATCTCTCTTACATCACCAGATTCACATCGAGATCTGTGGGAAGAACTGTTGAAGTCAACTACAAGTTTGCACTACAAACAAACAAAAGCATGCTCCAAATTCAAAATAAATAACAACCCAAACCAGGCTAAGTTTCCAAGACAATCTTGCTTAGATTGCACCGCTAAATTGACAAAAATTCACTATTTATACATTCAATCAACATAACTCATCAAACCCATCTTGTGATTTCAATTGAAAACATGATTGAATCCTCAGTGAAGTTCTTTCTCCAAAGATTGACTAATCTCTTGCTCCAAAACCCAGAAATCTTTCTGGGTTTGCAAGATCAGATTATAAACATCAAGAGCATACTCAGTGAAAAAATATGGTACTTTGAAGAAATAAACATAAGGATTGAGAAGGAATGCAGAGTTGCTCTGGCTTGGATTCAGGAATTGAGGGTTTCGATCCACAGCATAGATGATTGCATCGATGAATTCATTGTTCAGGTGAAGAATCGAAATGGGTCTGATCGAAATTCACTGATTGATGAGTTTAAGATCCGATTGGAGCAAATTGGGAGCCGAATTGGTGAAATCATGAACAGAATGCCTGGGAACACTGAGAGGGTTTCAATGGAAGGTATGGCCTTTTCATCATCAATGACATCAAATTCAGATTCTAACTATGTATTGCCTTACTATCTTCATTCATGTTTGATGTATTGTTGTGTCTTCCCTGAAAGTTATCAAATCACAAAAGGTAGATTGGTTAGATTGTTAGTGAGTGAAGGACTAGTTCAAGAGAAAATAGGGGAGACAATGGAGGATGTAGCAAAGGAGAATATTGAGAGCTTGATCAATTTGGGGTTGCTTGTATTGGTAGAGAGTAAGTCAGATGAAAGGCCTAGATTTCAAGTGGATCCTCAATTTCGAGTACTTGTACATCGAAAAATGGAGGAAGAAGGTTTTATAGCTAGTTGTGGAATTAGTGTAGAGTCTAACGATGTTATCGGTTCCAATGTAAGGCGGGTTTCAATTCATGTTGATGCTATGAACATTCCTAATGACTTGAATGGTGCTCGGGTTCGATCGATATTCATGTTTGGGATCGAAGGGAGGTTGACGGAGGAGGCAGGTTTTGATCGGCTAAGAGAATTTCTACTTGGAGTGAAGCTTTTGAGGGTGTTGGATTTGGAAGATGTTAAGTTGAGGACTCTTCCTGATGAGGTAGGAGATTTGATACACTTGAGTTATTTGAGTGTGAAGAATTCGGATATCGAAGAGCTTCCGGCGAGTATTGGTAATCTTAGGAACTTGCAGACGCTCGATATCAGATGGAATGGAAAGCTAGTGAAGACACTGCCTGTTGGGATACTGAACCTCATACAATTGAGGCACCTTAAAATGTTGAAGAACTCTGGTGTTTGTGGAATGGTAGTGCCAGGGGAGGGGATTGGGAAGTTGAAAAACCTTCAAGCCGTCACCGGTCTATATGCCGGAGAGGGAGTTGCAGGAGAGTTGGGATGTTTAAGCCAACTCCGAAGACTAGGCGTGATGGACTTCACTGAAGACATCGCAAGTGAATTGTTTGTCTCCATAGCGAAGATGGAGAACCTCCTCTCGTTGTCTCTAGAACCGAAACATGGTAATATTAATGGAGATATGCTTCCTCCATTGGAGCCGTTCACGCCTCCACCGCTGCTTCAAAAGCTTCGTCTAGAAGGGCAGCTAGGAACAATACCGAATTGGTTTGGTTCGATGCAAAATCTCATGAAGCTAAGGCTAGGATTCACTCATCTAACGGAAAACCCGACTCAAGTCCTTCAGTTTCTACCCAACCTAAGGCGTCTTTCCCTATGGCAAGCTTATGATGCAAAGCAAATAGGGAAAGAGTTTTGCGTCGCTGGCGGGTTTCCTAAGCTTGAGTTTCTCACTATTGCTTCTCACGTTCTTGAAGAGTGGAGTGAACTTGAAGAAGGTGCACTGCCAAGCCTGAAATGCCTCCACCTTCATAGCTGTTTGAAACTGAGAAAGCTTCCCGAGGGGCTGCAGAATGTCACCACACTCCAGCGATTAAATTTGTATCCTTTGCTCGATGACCATGAAGAACGGTTGCGACCTGATGGCGGAGCAGAGAACTACAAGATCAAGCACATTCCAGTAATAAGTTTCATAACGACTTCAAGGGTTAACTCGCTAGTATCGAGGGACTCCTCTTGAGGTACTTTTTTAATTAAGGCTTTGTTCACATTAAATTGTGTTTGCCTTTAAATGCTGGTTAGTATTTCAGTCATTCGTGATTTATCTCAATTATTATTATTTTTTTTATAAGAAACCAACTTAATTACAATACCTTTTGACTCAAAACACGAGTCGAACCCAGCCTTGCCTTTGGCATGCAAGTGATGCCTCATCCATCGCACTAGAGATCTTCAACATGATTTATCTATTAATCATAGATACTTCTATATATAGATGCATCTATTTTTTATGAGTTAGATCAATTCAAGGTTATCAAGCCAATCATGTGCAAATTCTATGGTTTTTACGCAATGTCCAAGAACCCTAAAATTAAGAGTCATGAGTTCAGATTCGATCTGTGGAAAAGTTCGGTTCAAGGAATCTTAGGACACGTTTCTGCTATTCAAGAATCTTTTTTCGCAATGAAGTTCAAAATTTTTTCAGTTCTCTAAAGTTCAAGAAACCTAATAGAGATTCTCACCTTCTTAGAAATAACTGAACAAGTAGGGTGCAGTGGACTTTGGTTATTATTGTTCATCAACTTGCATGACTAGCATACAGTGGAATCCAAGGAAGAACATTTTTAGTCAGTAATGTTAGGCTTGAAGTCAAAGAAAACCTTCAAAAAAAATGTGATATAAATGTGGTCTTGGTGTAGACTTGGTCAGGCGATTTGCTTATTTATTAGGATGTTAGAAACCATATATATGTACCTACATATATTTGTATCCATCATCTTCACGTAAGTTGAAATATATAATGAAGCTAGTTTTAGCCATTCTTTTTGTTATCTGCTTCTGTAGATCCTTAGCTGATGAGTATGAATCAGCCATAGACGCGACATCCATTGGCATCTACAAGGATGAGAGTGCTCCAAGTGATGAAGTGCTGCATAGAGTTTATGTGGAGACTTACAACATTATTGGACGAAGAAGCGGAGGCGAAAAATATGTGAAAATAGTAAAGCAGCTCTTGCCATCTGCTCGAGCTTCTTCGCTGGTCGGTTCTGCTCCTCGCCCACCTGCCTCGAATCCTAAGCATCTTTGGCAAAGTCCTCCATCTCCTCCCTCTACAATTTGAGATTATCGATCTACTTCCATATTTATTTTCTTTCTTTCTTTAATGGATGTAGGTTGCAAATAAAAGCTTGAATTATGTTCTATATTATTTTGTTTTATTAATTAGGCACATATAGATCAAGCATGTAACAAAATAACTATATGCGAATATGTCAATTTCTTTCTATTCTGTAATTTGGAAACAAAGCTTTGACTTTGAGGGTGTTAGTTATAAAAATGTTGGTGTCTTCACATGGATTGACAGTAATTCAATTATCTTTGTGAAAATATTGAAGCTCATGACTTGGCATTGGAACCTTCTGTAATATGTATTAGAAATTTAATTAGAACAGTCCAAAGGTCATGAAATCAAATCTTGCAGGCCATTCATTAGGCCCCATTGAAATTAGGTAGCCAAAAATAGGTGATTCATTGCAGCTGTAAGATGTGGACATCTAATAATACTAATTAATCATAAGAATCACGTTTTCTTTTCTTTCTTTTTTTGCATTTGTAGAGCTTTTTTTTTATCTCATAAGCTAATTTTGATAAAAAAAAAAATGTTCAAGAAATCAAATTTTATCGTTTTTTTTTTTTTGTCAAATAAATTTTTATCGTGTTCAAATTACTGTCAGACAACATAAAATAAGAACTAAAAGTTGTAAAATTCTTTTTCTTGATTCTCTTTTGTGATTTTTGTTCTTAAACCCCCGCTTATCCTTTTCAATCGGCGAGTGATTCCAACCAAATTCTTTTTGCATTTTGTTTATACAATAACCAACAAATATAATCAGATTTGTGAAAATTGATCGATCATTATTGCGCGCATCCTCATCGACGGTGTAGTTAGTTTTCTTCCCTAGTTGGAAGCTTTTGATTTGTCTTCTCCTTGTTGAGAAGTTGTACATTTTCTTCTCTTTTTTATGAAGTTTTATTATTCTTTTTGTAGTTCTAATAGTTTTGTGTACTAACATGAGTTTCAATGTCGTAAAAAGCAGTCCCCGATTGTCAAATTGTTTCAATTTCGCATCTACAGCCAAATTAATGGCATTTTGTTTGAACAAATAGAATTAGCAAATCAATGTATTTGATTCTATGTCTAGTCCTGTATTGAACCATGAATGATTAATGAAACTTCCGTTAAAAAAAACATAAAACAAGAACTAAGAACTATATAATTTTTGTCAAAAAAAAAAAAACTCAGAACACTAAATTAATTGTATTTTTTATTTTTTATTTTGTTTACTCTGCGCTCGGTGGACCTGTCTGTAAATGGACCACATGTGTGACATTAAAGGCTCCTGGACTGGGCCACTAAATCTGTGTTGGCCTTTTAAGGTTGTTGGCTTCAGCTGTGGGCCCATCGAGTCCAGAGCAACAATCATCACCGTCATTCTCAAATCATTAATTCCGGAATCAACCAGAGGATTTTTTTCCTAAAGTACAAATGTTATACAATTTAATGAGGGAAATAGGGGAAAAAAATTTTTATTTCCGGGGAGTAGGCAAAAACGCCTATTGAGAAGGCGCTATCTACGTGGCAAAATTTTGTTCCGATTTTGCCACGTGGATAGCGCCTTCTCAATAGGCGTTATCCACGTGGAAACGTGATAGCGCCTTCGGAGAAGGCGCTATCCGTGTCCACGTGGACACATCCTGGTATTCCCGGTCCACGTGGATCCACGTGGACCGGGAATACCCAGGCATACTGATAGCGCCTTCTCCGAAGGCGCTATCAGTATGCCACGTGGGAAAGTAATGGGTTTCCCGGCCCACGTGGCGCCACGTGGACCGGAAACCCGTGACATAGGGCGCGAGATAGCGCCTTCTCAAAGGCGCTATCCGCACCCCAAGGTGTCATCTTCCGAAACCGACGCAGAGAATATATTCTCTCGCGTCGGTTTCATCGCATATCGGGTTATAAGGGCGGGGGTAGGGGTAGGGGGTGGTGTAGGTCACGGGATCACCGTGGAGAGTGGGTGGGTTCGGGTACTTAAGGAGGGGAGGGGGGAGCAGACGCATTGAGGCGAGACAGGCGGATTGTGTGCGACGCGGGAGAGACAGAGGTGGAAGAAGGAGGGCGGACTGCGGTGACGGCGGAGGTAGGAGAAGGAGGAGGAAGGCCAGCGTTGGTACGTGGACTGGAACGAGCAGAGCAGAGCAGCGTAGGTACGTGGAGGTCGAGCTTGGCGGAGGTACGTGGTGTTGGTAAGGTCCGGTTGTGAGGCAGAGCAGCGGTGACGGCCAGCGGTGACGGCGGCGGCGGGGGAGGAAGGAGCAAAGCAGCATGGCGAGGGGAAGGCCAATAGGCAATGAGTGGAGGTAGGAGAAGGAGGAGGTATGTGTATATGGTTAAGTTAGTTTAGTTAGTTACTGATTTGTTTGATTAAGATGTTTTATTAAGTTTGTAGTTTAGTTTGTTTTGATGAGTTTAGTTAATTAAGTATGTTTATGATACATTAGTGCACATAATAAGTTTATTTAAGTTTGTTTAGGTAGTTTGTTTAGTTATATAGTATTGTCTTGTTTAGTTTGTTTAGTTATTTAAGTTTGTTTAGGATGGTTTTGTTTAGTTATAGAGTATTGTCTTGTTTAGTTTTTTTAGTTATTTAAGATTGTTTTGTTTAGTTTGTTTGTTTAGTTTACTACGTTACTTTTGTTTTGTTAGTTTATATTTGGT
This sequence comes from Stephania yunnanensis, assembly GCA_039657365.1. Taxonomy (NCBI): domain Eukaryota; kingdom Viridiplantae; phylum Streptophyta; class Magnoliopsida; order Ranunculales; family Menispermaceae; genus Stephania; species Stephania yunnanensis. The sequence continues at coordinate 3,810,361 of CM077588.1, read as the reverse complement.
TTTTAGGTTAGTTAATTTAGTTAAAGTAATTTGTTTTGTTTATTAAGACGCTAAAGTTTGTTTAGGTAGGTTGTTTAGTTTAATAAGTTTGTTTAGGTAGTTTAGAGGGATGTTTAGGATGGTTTTGTTTAGTTTGTTTAGGTAGCTATGTAAGGAGTTTGTATAAGTTAGTTTAGGTCGCTTGGTTTTGTCTAGTTAGTTTGTTAAGTTTGTTATAAGTTTGGGTAAGTGAGTAACGTAATTTACTTGTTATAAGTTCATTTAAGTTTGTTAATAAGTTAAGTACGTATGGTTAACTTAATTTCCTATGTTTAGGTTACGTTAGTCATTTATGAAGTTCGTTTAAGTTAGTTTACGTTATTATGTTTGTTTCAGTTAGTTTACTAAATTTATGTTAATAAGTTGCTTTACTTAATTACGTTTAGTTAAATAAGTTCGTTTGGCATATTTTAGTTAATTAAGTTCCTTACATTTTTAGGACACGACGTGGTATCGATCGGTCACTAGGAGATTTATAGGACACGACGGGGCGTTACGTGACTACACGGTAATCTGCCAACTATTAATTTTCCTCAAACATTTAATATTATATATTGCGTGATTTGAGAACTTATTTTTTATATTTCAGCGTAACTTGGTGCATCGACTTAGGCGTGTGTTGATTGAGGATGGGTACGAGCAAGGTCTTGCTGCCCTTGATGAAGGGATTAAAATTTTGGACGAAGACGAACGACAAAGGTCTAATCTTTCGCATGACGAGAACGACGTCCAACAAGACGTAGATGAGGATATTGAACAAGAAGATGAAGAAGACGATCAAGGCGAACCAAACATAGAGGTGAGAAGAAGACGAACACGACCGAGAGACTCGTGCGGGAACGCACCGCGACGTCCTCGTCCCCCACGTCCATCTACTCGGGCCCGAGGTTGCTCGCAGAGAGTAGTAGACCTTCTCCTCCAACACGTTCATCTCGTTCGAGAGTGAGTAGAAGAGATAATGTTGGCGAGAGTAGTCATTCTTCTCGTGGGTATATACCAAGATCTTCCACACCCCAACCGAAACCTCATATGTTTGTACCCAGTGCCGCCGAGCGTGAATCTTCCTCCTTACCATTTTGATCCGTACGCGCCGGGCCTTCGTCTTCATACGTGGATCCACGCGAATGCCTCATCATCAAACGTATCCATCACTCCTCCATACATGCCTAGTCCATACACTCCTACTCCGTATAATTACAATATGGCGTATAGCGGAGACCCTTCATTCATGAACTTGTTGACCATGCCGCAGCCGCATGTTCCATTCCCCAACCCCATGCAGGAAGCCGGTATTTCGGGATGGTTCCACCTCCAATTTTTGGTAGCATAAGTAGCAGAGGTGAGTCGAGTCAAGAACCAGAGGGAACGCAACAATCTAATCGACTTGATTCATCGCAAGACCAGCTACCTCAACCGGATGTATAACCACATCGTCCAACTAGACAAAGAGTACGTCCGGTTTGCTTCACTGAGGAACAACGTCAGCGGAACCGCCGAAATAGACCTGCATAATGAGTTTACTTGATGTCATAGTGATTTGTAAATAACTTATATTTTGGGTTAACGAAGTACGTGTATTCAACCTTATCATTGAATTGCGTTATTTCTCATGTTTTTCATATTACGTGGAATTTCGTATATGTAATTACTCTTCAATAGTTAGTTTAGTTTGTTAAGTTAGTTTAGGTTTTATGTTTAATTTAACTTAAGTGGTTAGCTTAGTTTGGTTAGGTTTTATTATTTTAGTTTGGTTAGGTTAATTAGCTTAGTTAGTTTTGTTTAGGTGTTGAGGTTATGTTTGTTTAGTGTAGTTGAGTTAGGGTATGTTCGTTAGTGTAGTTTAGTTAATTTATGTTACGTACTTTGGTTAGGTTAGGTTAGTCGAGTTTAGTTCACAAGTAACTCTCGAGCTACTTGGATGTTTGTGTAGTTTCGTTTGGTGGTTAACGTGGATCATTTTTTGGTTGTTTGTTTAGTTAGTTAAGTTAGTTATTTTACTTTACTTAGTTTGTATTGTTTTGGTGGTTAGGTTAGTTAGGTTAGTTAAGGTTACTTACGTTAGTTAATGTTAGTTAGTTTAGTTTGGTTAGTTCCATTTAGTTAGGTGGTGTAGTTTGCAATAAAGCTAGTTAAATTTGTTATTTTAGTTTACTTAGTTTGTATTGTTAGGTGGTTTGGTTAGTTAAGGTTACTTAGTTTAGTTTGTTAGTTAGTTTAGTTTCGTTATGTTAGTTAGTTAGTTACTTAGTTTAGTTGAGGTTAGTTAGTTACTTAGTGTAGCTCGATTTTGTTAAGTTAGTTTACTTTGGTTAAGGTTAGTTAGTTACTTATTTTAGTTTACTTTGGTTAGTTACTTTGGTTTTGTTAAGTTAGTTTAGTTACTTCATTCAAGGTTACTTACTTATTTAGTTTAGTTTGGTTTGGTTAGGTTAGGTTAGTTAAGGTTAGTTTTGTTAGTTAGTTGGTTAGTTAGTTAGTTGGTTAGTTAGTTAGTTAGTTAGTTAGTTTAGTTTGGTTAGGTTATTTATGGTTAGTTAGTTTAGTTTAGTTTAGTTTGGTTACTTTAGTTTGGTTAGTTAAGGTTACTTAGTTTAGTTAGTTAGTTAGTTAGTTTGGTTAGGTTAGTTAAGGTTAGTTAGTTTACTTTACTTTGGTTACTTAGCTAGTTAGTTAGGTAGTTATTTAGTTTAGTTTGCTTTGGTTGGATTAGTAAAGGTTTCTTACTTTACTTTAGTTAGTTATTTAGTTAGGTAATGTTAGTTAGTTTAGAATAGAGAGTTGAAGGTTGAAACCAATATATTTAAAATTTGTTTTTTTTTTTTTTTAATACAAATATAAACTCCTTGTATGGTTATTCAAATTTGGTTGTAATTGTCGAGATCGCTCGACGACGACGATCGACGGCCGGCGGCGGCGGGACGGAGCGATCGAGAATGTCGCGTCCAAATGCGAGGGAGGACAGATCGGCGAGTCGAGTTGGTGATTTTTGGTGACGTGGCGCTGACGTGCCAGCATTTGTAGAGATAGCGCCTTTTGAGAAGGCGCTATCTGTACATGTGTCCGCCACCTCAGCGCCACGTCAGCGCCACCTCATTCCCTCAGGTTTTGCTCAATAACGCCTTCTCAAAAGGCGTTATTGAGTGTGTGTATGTGGCGCTGACGTGACGGACACATGTACAGATAGCGCCTTTTGAGAAGGCGCTATCTGTACAAATGCTGCCACGTCAGCGCCACGTCACCAAAAACCGAAATCGCCCCAACTCAATAACGCCTTCTCAAAAGGCGTTATTGCCTATAACCGGAATAAAAAAAAAAACACTCTCTATTTTGTGAAAAAAATTGTAAATGTCCCCTACATGTGGAAATACCCCCAACCAGAGTCACCATACCTGTTCCGCCTAAAAGCCTTTGAGCAATACAGCTCAACAAACCCACCTTCATTATAACTTTGTTTGGCAACACTGGCAGATTATCTAATTGATTGATGGTTGATAATATAGTTGCTGTTGAAAACTTGAAAAGTAAGTAGTTGATAGTAAAAAGCTGATTTTTAATTGATAAGTGGTTATTCATATAATGTTAATAAGATAGCTTCAAATATTATATATATATATATATATATATATATGTAAAATATTTTTTGTAGTTGATTTATTAATAATATATATATATATGTATGTATATGTAATATATTTGATTAATATAATGGATGTCCTTTTACATCATTTTGCATTTATCACTACTCAATTAGCTAGTTTTTTATCCAACGATTTTAATTGATAAGTTAAATTATCGGTTTTCGGTTATCAGCTATTAAATTATCAACTATCAACTACATTATCAGCTAAGCACAAATAATCAATCTTTCAAACTGTCACTTGAATGTATTATTCTACCTTTAGTTAAGTCTTTCAATCGCCACTTGAATTTGCTATGCTACCCTTAATTAAGGGACTAATCAATCTTTTTAACTTTCACGTAAATTTATTATTTTATCTTTGATTAAGTTTTTCAACTTTCACTTAGGGTGTGTTTGATAGCAAAAAAATTCTTCAATGAGAAAAAAAAAAATTTTAGCAAATCTTCTTAAGAGAGTTTTATAAAGAAAATTTTCTCATAGTTGTTTGATTGCACAAGAAAGAATTTTCTTTTATGGTTCAATCCGTATGCACATCTAAATCATCGTCGATGTCGGGCGGCTAGACGATGATGTTGGTGATGAAGCCGGAGACGAAGAGAGAAAGAAAAAGTATATATTCACGAAAGAGTAGCAGAGGCTAAGTTTGTTGGGTAGAAAAAATGATCCGTTCGTGAGAGAGATTGAGAGATTTTCAATTTTCTACGCTAAAAGATGAGAAAATAAATGAGGAAAATAAGGGAATGTGATTTTTTTTCTCACTGCAGTTACAAAGCTATCAATCAATGGAAAAAATGATTACACAAAAAAGTATACAATTTTCTATGATTTTTTTCATTTTCTTTGCTATCAAACACACCCTTAAATTTACTATTCTACCCTTAATTAAGTCTTTCAACCGTCACTTAAATTTACTATCTTACCCTTAATTAAGAGCATAATCAATCTTTCAACTGTCACTTGAATTTACTATATTTTACCCTTAATTAAGTCTTTCAACTTCTACTTAAATTTATTATTCTACCCTTAATTAAAGCCTTCCGACTATATATTAAATATAAATAGTTTTAATTAGTTGTCTAAAAATCAAAATAAAAATGAAGTAGTATATATACTTTTGGATTATAAAATAGATTATTAGATTAATTAAATTCCCGCGAGCGTAGCTAGCGGGTTCAAGCGTGCGTAGCAAGCTCAAAAAACTAAATTAGAATATATATAATAAATTATTAAAATATAAAATATAAATTATTTATTCATTTAATAAATTGTATAGACTCTTTCAACACCATGTGTCTTTTCTATATGTGTATAGCATATTCATATATTGTGCAAAAATTAGGTACAACTCAAACGGTAAGCATCACTTTATATGTGTGCATTAAATCCTAAGTTCAAACCTCTCCTACAACATTAATAATATTAAAATATATTAGTTATAAACTTATATTCAGGCCGAGCCCGGGTTGGGCTTGCCCAAGCCCAGCCCATTTTAAAGCGGTCCTACCTGGGCTCAAGCTCGGGTCGGGCTTATCTTGAAAAAGGTTTCTCAAGCCTGACTATTTATTCACAGGCTTTGGCGGGTCAGGCGGTCACCCGAGCCCATGATCGGGTCTAGCTATATATCAGTTAAATCATCAGCTAGTCTTATCAAACATAGCCGCGTCCATAATTTTAGCATTTGATCTAACTTATTTTTAAAATAATTAAACTACTAACCGAACAAAGCTTTTTTGCCGAACTCATAATCGTACTTGAGCATATCCTAATTTCTCTTTAATCTATTATGATCTTTTTTTTTTAAGTGCTAGAATGACAACAACAAAGTCTCACCACAAGACACATTGGCTTACAAGAACCATCCATGTACCTCGAGATGCGGGCATACATAAATCCAGATGCATAACACGCGGGTCGAGGTCGTATAGATTGCTCTCGAAAGTCAATGTGTCTTGTATTGTGACTTTGTTATTGTCATTCTAGCATTTTTATTTATATTTTTTTAATGCCAAATCTATTATGATCTTATATATGAATTTTTATAGAAATTTGTTATCTTATCGTTATATTATAGCGTTCTATACTTTCCATTAATTAATAGTGTATAAGTTATAATTTCACTGTTGCTAGTTTCTCTCTTATATATACATGCCATATTAATTCGTATATATTGTACGATTAATTAGCACGTTACTAAATAGTAAAATGGTTAATTTTTGGTTTTTTCCAAAACTTATGAAAGCATATTTTTGTACATAGATACTAGGACCGGGCAGAAGAAGCAAAGTTCCCAACCCTGTTACTAACACTTTTGATAATATAGCAACTTTTTTATCAAAAAAAAAGTAAGTAAAATTACGTACTCGGACTCAAGAAAAATATAGTAACTACTCGATTCTTATTATTTAGTTTCCCTTTTTAATTAGATTTTTTTTTGTATATAAATGTATGAACATAATAAATCATACGATTTCATATCAAGCGGACAAACTAATAAGCAAAGAATGAGCAGTAGTACGAGCAGTGCTGGTAGTTACAATGCCAATTACATAAGCAAGGGTGCCAAAGCACCCGTTAAAATTGCTCTCTACTTCAAATGTGACAATGGAAGAAAAGTGTACCGCTGGGTGTCGGTTTCGTCGTCGATCGATCAAATAAGGAGGGAAATTGCAGAAGACGTAGGGTTTAACTCAGACGACTTTGAGTTGTATTACAATAATACGTTGATGGATGATGATAGAAATCTTGCAGACTATGATGTTCAAAAGAATAAGACTATTCATGTCAAGGTTTTCTCCAACGCCAAGAGAGCGTTTAACTAAAGCACTACTTATATGGATGAGCTTGAAGACTGAAGTATAGTTGATCGAGTCTCCTCATCATGTTCAATTTCGAGGGTTTTAGAAGGTTTTTTGTTTTATTTTGTTTTGAGTCTACTATATATAATAAGTTAACAACTATATATATAGGAGTTTTGATGTCCACCAAAATATATATATAGGAGTTTTGATCGAGTTTTTTAATTTAATTTAATTTTGTTTTGTTTTATTTTATGTTATTTATTTCTTGTCAAAAGGCTAATGATCCAGCTCGATTGTTTAATTTTACTTATAATAAAGTTAAATAAGTTTGCCGTATGAGAACCAATTAACTATACCAAGTAACAAGTTTGAAGGTAATGAGTAAAAAACAAATTGTAATTTAGTAATTATTTACTTTTATTTATTTATACAGTACAAGTTTATGAGGAGCAATCTAGTTACTCTGTGAGAGCAAGTCAATCTGGACCCTCTTGAAGAAGTATTTTTGTCCATTAATTATTATTTTTTTTTTTTAAAGTGGGATTAATGCATCTATCAACTCACCAGAGATGTTTTGGTCCGTTAAATTTACTGTAGACCTAGATTATTCTTTTGTCAGCGACATTATTATTAATTTATGCATCTCGACGTGTAAGTTTAACTTGAATATATGCTTAATATTGTTGCATCAACAAATTTCAACTTAATAAATACACCCCTAATTTATCTCTATTTTAATCTTAAATCAATCGCGATCTAAGGTTTTAACAAAAAAAAAACTATATATGATATAATCGGAATAGTAATATATTCACAGTAACAACTATCTCCCTATTAAAGTTTGGTTGGTAGTGGTAACAACCAATCAGTTGAGACACTCAGAAACCCTAGCAACATCTTTTTTTCTTTTTTCCTTTTTATGAAAAGAAACACTATCAATCTTAATTCTTAAGTCACTTTAAAGGAAACATTACGTATTTCCTAGCTACATTATTTTTTTGATTAATTAATTACTTTTTAATAAGAAACTAACCTTTTTAGATCAAACCAACGGGTAATAATATATAAGGTGACATTCTTTTGAATCTTTTGTCTAAAATATGAGTGTGGGTGTGTGTAGTTAATGTAGGATCAATGCAGACAATATTGTTATTTTATTATTTTTAAAATATCCAACTTCCAAGTACTTTGAAATTAAGGAAGTTTTAAGTTGGAAAAAAAAAGAAGCCGCTAAATTAAGTAACATACTTTGGGCACCAACATCGAATCACTTGGTTGCCTCGTGATACGCCTTGAGGTAGATGTGTATGTGGTGCATCACGAAGTGCATCACGTGACAACCCAGTGGATTGGTGCCCAAATTATTTGTTACTGAAGCTTTTTTCAAAAAAAGAAAAAAAAAAAAAACTTCCCAAGAAGTTTGACAAAATAAACCCAAGGACTAAAATTAAAGAAAATAACTATGTCGCTTTATTTGATTTTTAGTCTTATAGATCCAAAGAAGCCGAGTTAGAAGGGTCAATTCTATTTCAAGATCCTGAAACATGCCTACTGCCTGGGGTAGGGGCAAAAAGGGTGATCGCCCCAGGCTCCCACTAATAAGAAGACCCCTTAATTCATATGTTTAACTTAGGTATATATAAATTTCTATAAAAAAATAAAAAAAAATGGATATTAAAGTTTAAAGAGTTTAGGCCCACTAAAAAAACTCCAAATGTGTGTATAAAATAATTATATTTTTATTGTCATCCCTTAATCCGAAAACAAGGAGGGAAAAGGCGTAAATTAGTTTTTAAAGTATATTTGCTATTTAATTTTAATAATCAATAAAATAAAAAATAAAACTATTTTAATGAAAGTTCCGTGCATTAAGGCTTCGTCCTAGGCCCAAAAATGTTAATGTTCAACAATAAATAAGTCTACATGGTTGTTATTAGACACCATGTGGCAAATCAAGAAACCGAATGACTCAAACAATAAAATCTACCAAAATTTTAATAGTGCCTAAAAATTGAATAAACTAAAATTTTTAAAAATCTATTATAATCTATCAAAATTCTAATTAAATACCTCTTGATTCTTTTTTTAAAATCCTTTGAAATGCTGATTAAATAAACCTTGATTTCAAAATCCTCCAAATTCTTTTAAAATCCTTAATTGGATGCTCCCTTCATTCCATTAAAATTGAAGTCCGCCACAGGTCCACAATTCAAATTTTTGACACCTTTGACCCACCACTAACAAATTAATGGGCTTTATACAAGGCCCACTAAAGCGCGTAAGCTGGTCGGCTATATTAGTGGGCCCATGGCCCGGTAGGCTTTACATTCATTTCAGATGTGGACATACAGTTCTAGTGGTCGTAGCTGTACGACATGTATACCCTTCGCTTTCACACAGATGGATTAATCACAGCCGTCCGTTTTAAGAGCACCGTCAAAGATTAATGTATGTGTTTGACTCGTTCGAGAGACTCTCACCAACAACCATGAAAATGGGTGGATGAGATTCGAGGTTTGCTGGGGTTAAGAACACGTGGCAGAATCGTGAGGGCAGACATCAACAGTGCAAGACGAAAGCTCAATCTTTTAGGTTGCTTTCTCGAACCCCACACGTGTGGGTCTCACAATGTTAAACGACGAGTTTGGATGCTGTACTTCCTGGTTTAGGGTCCCACTCTTACTCCTACCTATAATAATTAAAATGTGATTAAAGACACTTTAGTGCATATTTATTTTACACATTTTCTTTTTTCCTTTTTTTAAGGTTTTCTCGCAAAGTGATTGTTTTCTTCTTTAAAAAAGCTAAATTGAGAAAATATAATAATATTTTTAAAAATATTTTTTTTTTTAATCTCTAACTATCAAATGATAACTCGATTAAAACATGAAAATAAGTTGTAATCATGAATAAGGTTAGCTTTGTATGATTAGTTTGATATATCTTATGAAATAATTAATTAATTTTTTTGGAGTATTATCGTCGACTTTCCATCAATTATATTAAATTGAGTCCGATTATATAGCTTAATAGATGTAGACAAAACTAATTTAAAATTAAAGCTTTATTGTTGTTATTTTATTATTATTTGATTAAAAATAAACGAGTTTTAAGAGTTTCGATTTCAATCGAGTTTTTATCACAAGTAAACATTGTTACAAAGTCATTTAATATTGTCAACTTTGACATTTGTACCTCAAAATCGTAATTGATGTAAATTTAACAAACAAAAAGAAAAGAAAAAATTCTTATATCAGTCAACTGTCATTTAATAAAGCAATGCCCTGGACTACACGATCAGGTACTTCCAGAAGCAGCAACTGAAATCACAAGAGGTGGGACAAACGGAGAATTAAAAAAAAAAGACTCGGAGGACAGAACGGGAAAACAAAAAAAAAAAAACAGGATGAAAAGAGAGAGGGAAAGAGAGCCGTTAATGCCCCAAAACGAAATTGGCGCCAAAACCACATAGTCAATTGTTTCGTGCTGCCCGCGGTCAGCAAACTCACGGGCAGCTTGTCCTCCCCCAGCACGAACACTCCCCACCGTCCTCCTCAGCACCACGCACTCCCCACCCCAACCACCCTCCGATCCCCCCACATTCAACAACCGCTCATCCCGATGCACATCCAACCGCCTACGCCCAACATTCCCCTAAATAAGAATAGATCCACCACCGTCATCAACTCCGATGCTTCATTTCTCACACCCCCCTCTCTCTCTCTCTCTCTCTCTCTCTCTGGTCACGGGTCTTGTGTTCATGCCTTTCCTTGCCCCTTTCTCAGAGAACATATTCTCTCTCAAATTTACAAAACTCTCACTTCATTGAAAGCCTTCAGTTGATTTCTTCTTAATTCTTCGAAAAGGATCAACTACGCTTTTTTTTTTTTTTTTTTTTTTTTTTTGTTATTTGTGTGATGGGGTTTGCAGAAATGGTGGTGCAAGTGGAGGGAGAGAAATGGGTGATTGCCGGGGTTTCGACGACGCGGGCGCCGCTGAGGCAGATCAGGACGAGGAGGAATATGGAGATGGATGTTGTCGGGGTGGAAGAGTTTGAGGATGATGCGGCGACGACGCCGACGGCGAAGGAGGCGAGGATACCGGACAGGCTGCCGTGCCCGCCTGCGCCGAGAAAGCGAAGGCCTGCGGCGGCGGCGGCGGCGGCGAAGGCGAGGTGGATGGTTAAGGAGTTCTTCAATCCGCCTGATTTGGAGACTGTGTTTATACGCCATGTCGAGAGGGCTAGTTAGTTAGTTAGTTAGTTAGTTAGTTAATTTTTATGTGAGTGGTTTATTGGGGAAGGTAGAATTAGAGTTATTTCTCTTCTCTGTTCTCTGCAAATGGAATGGAGAGCAGAGCAGATATCCGTGGAGGTGTTTTATGTACAAATTGTTATAGTACATGTTGATGAAATGGTCTCTTAGTTAGCCAGTTTGTTAGCTCATCTTTTTTTTTTTTTTTTGGGTTATAATTAGTATCTGTTAATTTCTCCACATCTATAGTTTGATTTGTTGAAGCTGAACTAGTTTCTTTTGATTGTTTGTGGGATTATGTGTTTATTTTGGTCTTAATTTGATTATATGCATCGATTGATTAATTTACGTTCAGGCACTGTCAGATTTTAACTCAGTTTTCTGCATTCACGACGTAATGTGAAATTATAAGATCAACTGGTTGTTGGTTAATTATTTGTATTTCTGAAGTGTTGATATCAAAACCTACCATCTAAAGAAACATGAAAATGAAACATGCCCACTTCTAGCTAACTTTCTTAATTTCCCATCTTTATCTCAAATGTCGTCATGCTGTTGTACTGTTAATTGAATGCAAGTCAATATCTCCCTCTTTAGACGTCTTAACATGCACAACAACGCTACAAGTTTGTTAAAAAAAAAAAAAACACATGTGAAAGTAAATCTTTTTCAATCTTTTTCATGGTTGAAATGGTGTAGGGACCCTTCAAAGTGATTGACTAAGACAAATCCTACAACCTTCTTGAGTCCAATGTCCTCCCTTTTCTGCCCTATATACATTGTACAATGTCCCAATCTCTAAGTCATAGTCTCTTATGTGTTACGTGTGTGAGACCCACACAGTTGTTTTTAATGGTTTGGGAAGTTTCCCTTGTAGTCCTCCCAAGACGGACTAGTCTGAGCAAGTGGACTAGAATCCTATGTAATGAGAGGTGAATGACTGAAAGACTTTTTTAACTATAGTTGCTCTTTCATGGTCATGGTGATCTCATCACCATATATTGAGGGTGGGGGTCCTTTGTCTTTAACTTCTACTTCATGGAAGAACAAGCAAAAAGGAATTTTGTTTTCATTCTTTTATAGGGTTCATTCATTGACGGTTAAGTGGCCAGCCAAGTATATCCAATTAGAATTGAATTGAAGAACTCCATAGTAAGGATATACTTGGCCCCTCAATATTTAGTAGCAACACTTCGCCTCCATAACTTTGACTAATTCGAATTAGTCAAGCTAATTGCGGCCCTCCAAGAAGTTTAAACTCAACAACCATTTATTACTTATATTCATAAAACTCGAACTCAAGAACTTGGTTATATAAGAGAATTCATGTACATGCCACCAATGGAGCTAATTATATATTACAGTATTAGTACTAATTATACATATAATATTACTTATCGAATTAATTGTTTATTACTGCTATACACTTATAATGAGAGCTCGAAAAGATTGTTCTTGGTCCTCAAGTGACAACAATTTAAGACCCACTTCTTGATAATGATATGTGATGGTTTCATTGGGATTTAATTAAATAGTGTCTTTGGATTAGAATAGTCCTTTTGTTTATACAAAGGAGTGGAAAGCATATGTGATGCATCATGATCAGTTGGAGCATTTGTTATAAAGTTGATATGGGAAGGTCACCTAATCTTGTATTATAATTAAACGAAGATGTCTAGGGATCAGCTGATACATTGGCTCAAGAGCTTTAGAACTGAGTGAAGATTATATGTATATGCAATCTCCTTGGATGGTTGTGGTTATTTATTAATTTGGTGATGCATTCATGCAGGGAAAATTTCATCCACTCCTTAAAGAATAATCCTTTCACCCTTTTTAGTCCAGGACTTCAAGGTTTGGATCATATCTGTGAACTTTTCAGTTGGTGCTGTGAATTTTTCCTTTTGTATGGAAAAGTACTACTGATGTAAGCAAGAATAAACCAAGAACATGCACATAAAAAACAATGTCACCAAGAAACTTTACATTTGACCAAGAGCTAGCTAAACAAAAAGGGCAACACCTAAATTTATAACAAAGCTCTGACCTAAGTCATCATAGAGAATCCTATGAGGAAGCGTTGCAGTAATAACTAGAACACTAGCTAACAGTAGTAATATATATATATATATATATATATGCGCTTTATTTGGAAGTTCTTCTCATTCGTCTTTTTTTTTTTTTTTTTTTTTTTTCACATGATATTTGGCATCAACTACATTAATTAATCCACATTAATCTACCGGCATTGTTGGTCCCCTCCCAACCAAGGTTTTAACATTGTAAGATTCGAACTATATCACAACATTTAAGAGAAATTGAGTCTCGTACTATTCGAAATAATCAATTGTTGGTTTTGATTTGTGTCTTTAAGACTTCATCTGTTCAATAAATTAAGTTTTTAAGAGTGTGTTCTTTAGTGTTCAAAATAGCATGACCAAACTAATTGGGTTAATGGTATGTGAGGATAAGAGTTCGAGTTCCAAAAACAATTTTGTCCTCACCTCCCACACACCACCTCCTTCCCGTCTACACACATCATCGCGCTCCTCAACCACGAAATTGTAGAAAATAAAAAAAATAAAAAATCAAAGTGCGTGCAAATTAATAATGTTAAGGTCCATAAAAAGATGAAGTCGATCTTCAAATGATAGTTTGAGCAAATCTCTGCTACTCTCTTGATCATCTGTACAACAAATTTCACCATGTCAAAAATTAACCATAATATATTCAAGTGCATTAATTACCACACATATAAATTGCACAAAATTCACCCTGCACAATATGCACACGGTAAAAATTTCCTAGACTGAATTTTGATTTCAATTGTGTGAATTAATTACAGCTGGTTGTATTCTATGGTTCACATTGAATACAGTCATCAGTTTTTGACTGGTTTTTATTGATCATGGCAACAGTTCAGCTGTCCCATTCATGATCTCTAGGTGATTTGTTAGAGAGGAAATCAATTTGTTGTCAATTTTTTGTCTCAGATTTATATGAAAGCTAGTTCATACTTGCTATGCAATCCCCTTTATTTCCACAACAGATCGATATAACAAGTATCAACAAAGATCCAAATTTGATTTCAAAACTGGTCCACAAAATCATGCATATATGCATGACTGTTTTCATGGAAACAATTAATGAATATAATTAACAAAGCAACGTCTCTGCACTCTTCAGCTACATTATCATATCATTTTGTAATTAATAACTTCAAGCATCCCAACAAAGATTAGCAAATTAAATTATGCTTGATTTGTACTGACTGATATTTAAAAAACTATCTAGCTAGTTAGGTCTTGATATATCATTGCTATCTTTCAACCTCTAAAGAAAATTTTTTTTTTAAAAAAAAAAAAAAAAAAAAAAAAAGCTTCTCCATTAGGGACCTACTTAATGATCAGCACCCAATTAATCAAAAAAAATCTCACATGGGTAGTCCTAGCAAATTATGCTTCATCAAAGAACAAAGGTTCTAACTGATACCCACATGAAAGACACCTCACAGACCATTATGTTGTTAAGGACACACAAGTCTTACTTTGCAGAGGATGTGATATAATTAATTGACTAACTACAGATTAAATCCAATAAATTAATTATTCTCGTCACATGGGCTTTTTTTTCCATTTATTTGTCATAGGCAATAATAAGAGAAGTAATATTAATTAGACCAGTTGCGTAACCACAAAATCTTATTAGAGGGATAAACTTTAACATAGGGAGCATGTGTCGATAAAAAGGGCAGAAATGACAAAATTATATAGGGGCCGTATGTCGATTGTAGGGGTATTATAGGGAGTCCTGAGATTTGGGGGTCCGCCAGTGAATTAGACTAAATTCACACTCTTTGTGGGCCAATTAAAGCTCCAATATTTTGATTTTTTTTTTTCATGTTGTAAGGTTTATTTTTTAGAGGCTTAGAGTTCTTAGGCAAGCAAATGACACAGCTCACATAATGACACGACTTTCTCATATGTATGCTAGCCAAATGACTAAATGTATAAAATCAAACGTATTGATGAAGTAGCTTTGATTGTACTAAATGATCAAAATGTTGAATGAAATATATGAATGTATACTACATTTTTATCAAAAAAAAAATAAAAATAAAATGCTCCGATTATTCTTGTCATAAAAAAACTTAATTATTATTATATATATATATATATATATATATATATATATATATATATATATATACTTTTCTTATAAGAATTAAGAAAGAAACTTATATCTTATATTGCCTCTCTTAAGACTCGGACTCTCACGTGGCGAACCCAAGTAGACAATCCCCCTAAGCTACAGCTCACCCCAAGTTAAAAACATCCATTGAATATTACTTACTCATGTTTAAAAGAAAAGCATTATATTTTATATTAGCCCACCCCAATTTGTCACAAGAAAACATTCATTGACTATAGCCCAGTGCATTTCAAAATTCTAAGTCTTGCAACATTGACATCAAATAACAAATAATTAGACCACCCACTTGATTGAAAGAAAATTTTTGGTAAGTGATGTTTTGGTCCATCTCATCATAGATACTTTCACTAAACATGCTTTTTTTTTTTAAACAAAAAAAACATGCTCCAATAATTATGATCGATGTGCTCTCAATAACTTATTATTGTTAGATTCCTAAACCATAAATTGAGAGTAAGATAAAATAATGCTTTGAGTTCAAATTCATATACAGTGTATATATATAGTGGTGGCTGCAGTATAATATATACCTACAGCTACATGCACTAGGTGTTAGTACACAATGATAGGTATACATATTATATTGCTATTATATCTAATATCTAATTAATAAAGATTTGAAGGGAACAATATCATGGGTGGATAACTACAAAGAAAAAATATTCCACTGCTCTCATTGGCTGATTGAAGCAATAATTGAAACAAATGCTAGACCCAAGTGGATTAACATTTAAACATGATAAGGCCAAGGACAACTTGTACATACTAGGCGTGCCTATCAAGTCATTCTCTTGCCAAATTAATCAACATGAGAATCTTGTTTTATGACTTAACGTTAGTGAGCTAAAATTTAAAAACTATTGGTTTTATAATGTTAGTGGCCCCGCTTAATCTAGTTTCGAGGTGGAATAAATGACAAATAAAATGATAAAACACTCGTACAGAAGCAACTTCATTTGTAAAATTTCATGTTGAAATCTTTGCTTAAGGTTTTAATTAAGCATTGAACTTTTTAAGCAAATTAAATACTCCCGAGTTTTATCGTAAAACTTCAATTTATCTGAAAATATATTTTATAAGAAAAATTAAATTACAATATTTTCTCTGAGTTTTATAATTTAATGTTGATTAGCGGGCTAAAATTAGAACTATTGGTTTTATAGTGTTAGTGGCCCCACTTAATCCAGATTCGAGCTAGAATGAATGACAAATAAAATGATAAAATACTTTTGCTAAAAGCAACTCCATTCAAAAAAACTTCATATTGAAATTCTTACTTAAGGATTTAAGCATTGAATTACTTGAACAAAATAATATTTTATCTTAAAAGTTGTGAACATTTTTATAAGAAAAATTGAATCCCACGTCAAAGTGATATTGAAGATATGGAAAACCTAGCTAAACCCTAAAAAGAAGAAGAGAAAAGGAAATGGAAAGAAAGAAATTAAAAGTAGATGATTTGTTGTGTGAGAAGGAATCCAATGTTAATATTCACATTGATCGTGGCAAGAAACATGCACCTCCACATGCCAGGGGTATCCAAGGGTCGAGATTCTAAAAGGAGTTCTCACAAGTATAAAAAACCATGTTTTTGAGCACGATTAAAAAAAAAAAAAAAATGTTAGAATCATACTTCAAATGACACGTCAAGTAACACTTTTGTAACGTGAAGTGGCTCATTTACGAGAGTCATCATCCGCGTTTCGAGATTTACATTAAACGTGTTATGCATCGATAATTATTTAGAGTACACTAATTTTTACATAGGCCCATAAATCACGTCATGATAATGTCTCTTGAAGTGTCATTTAAAATGTTATTTTAATTTTTTTCAAAAAAATTTTTGTTATTATTATTTTTTTTTTGCTGCCCGAACTCACCGGCTGCCCGCTGAGGTGCCCGGATTATTTTGGCGGGAGAGTTTGTTTTGTATTTTGGATTTTAGTTTGGTTCGCGCCAAAAACGACTCGCCCGGGAAAAGCGGAGAAGCGACCACGATAAGTCTCGCCCGCAATTGCTTTTAAGCTGTGCAATGACTAACTTGCCCCCTAACTACTCAAATAAGGTCTAGCTCGCTTCCAACTTTGTTTTTTTTTTTTTTTTTTTCTTTTTCTTGAAAAAGCCAAATTTTTAACTTCAATAAAGGCCAACCCACGATTCACTCTTGCACAGCGAAATCTATATATATATAATATAAATATATAAAAGACGATTTGTTGTGAGAGTTAATGAGAGCGTGACACATAACTATTTATGAAGTATTTTTATTTTTAAAATTTTTATTACTTATTTTGTAAGTTTTTTTCGGGTTTTCTTATGTATTTGACACATGACATATTTTTTGATCAATTTCTTTCTTATCGCCTATTTTTTGTGTATTTTTCAGATTTTCTTATATATATATATATGATACGTGGCATATTTTTTGGTCAATTTTTTTTTAACGTCTACTTTTTTGTGTATTTTTGTTGCCCCATTTTTTGGGTTATTTTTTTTTTTTAGCCTAAATACTCTAACATATAGATTAGCCCAATTATTAGCCCAATTTCTTATGTGTCTTTTGTTTCTTTTTTCAACTTTTTCCTATTTTTAGCTATTTTTTTAAATTGTTTTAAGATTTTTCATTTTATTATTATTTTTTATTAAATACGAATTGTATTAGTAATTGAATAGCTAATGTTAATGTGTCCTACTATATTTATCTTCTCGATTTTCCTGTTTAGCTATTTTTTATTTTTTAATATTTTTAATAAGTATTTTTTATTTTTTTTGAGTTTTCAATTTTTATAAGGGTTTATATTTATTGTGTACCTATTTTTTGAGATATTTAATTACCTTTTTTATTTTTCATATTTTCTCACATATCTTTTTTGTACTTAATATTGTGGCTATTTTTTAGTATATTGTATTTTACGAGTACCTTACTCACTTACTTCTTAAAAAACTTTGATAATTTTAATAAGGTTAATGATGGGTACCGGTGTTCAAATCTATGCATATTATGATTCGATTTGGTACAAGTACATAGTATTAGTATCGTAAAATGGGTATGGATAGGAAAATTTTCAAAGTGCCATATTCATTTACATCCTTACAATAGTTTGAAAAATCTCATCAAATTTATTTTTATCTGAGGCCATGTTTGGTTACAAAGAAAATGTTCCATAGGAAAAAATTATCATATATATTAAATATATTAATTTTCATATATGTGTTTAATTGCACACATAAAAATCTTTTCTCTCAAAACTCACCAACAAGTTTTAGAAAATAAGTATAAAAACTTACCATATATATTAAATATATTAATTTTCATATTTTAAATATAACTTTAATGTGTTTAATGTGGAAACTCAAATTTTCTCAATAAAAAACTCAATTTGCCACCATATATAATAAGTGGAAAAATATATGAGTTTTAATATGAAAAATTGAGAATTGTGAGAAAATATTCCGCGAGAAAATTTTGGCTATTAAACGTATGAAAATGTCGTTTTCCCACAGGGTTTGTCATTTTCTTTGAATATTTTCATTTTCCATCCAATCAAACATGGACTAAGGTAGATGTTAATACTCGGGCAAGTCGCGAAGCACAAGATGTCAACGTTAGTTATTGTTGAGTGAGGTTTATACTTTTCTTAGGTTTGATAGGAGTCTTCTATTTTGTTGCGGAGGTGATTAAAGCAATTTTGTGATTTTTAGGAGGAAATTAAATTTCTCCAAATAATTACTCAATACATAAATGTATAAAAAATATATTTTGAATTTTATATCTTATTTTTCTCTACCAAGGAAATTTGATGATGTTGCTTCAAGACCATCGAAGTTCTTTTTTAGACTTATCCGAGAGTCCAACTCATGATCTCCCTAAACCTTGTCTTTTGGCAAGTGATGTCTCATCCATCTAACCATAAATGTTTTAGCGACCATCGAGGTTGTCTAGTAAGTTTTTTTTTTTTTTTTTTTTTTTTTTTTTTTTTTAATTTTGAACTTCACATTGAATTATTTTTTATCTGATATATTGATACTCCGTCTTGCCCGCGCGCAAAGCTTGGGTCTACTACTAGTTTCTTATATCAAGTGATGCTAAAAAAGTTACATCAATGGAAATAGCTAAAGGAATGATGTCAAATTTATTTTTTTGATGAAGCATAAGTATCGACCATTGCTTTGTTGTACTAGTTGAGATTTATTCACTTAAACTTCTATAAAATTTTAAGTTGGAATCATAGCCAATATTGTCACTTTTTAGGCCTGGGGTGAACCGTAAAAATGGGGCCTTCTATATATACACATACATACATTTTTCCCTCCTCCTCTCTCCGGACTTGGGACCGGCAATGAAAATGTAACATTTATCATCGGTGGAGTTAAAAAAGGGTTAGTTACAAGATAAAATTGATTAAAATATCCTTAATCTTTCGTAACTTTTTAGTTTATTTTTCGATCCTAATCTTTTTAAATTTGTTATTACATTCTAACTTTTTCTAGATTCTTTCATTTATGTTTAATAAGTTAACTTCAAATTCGATGTGACAACACCTTAATAATTAATCAAAATAATAAAACAATTTAAAAAGTTAAGATTTAATATAAAAAGTTGTGAAATGTTAGATATACTTTAACTAATTTCGCCTTGTAACTTAAACAAGACATAAAATGACAAAAACCAACAAATAATAACGTATAAATAAAATTGAGGTTAATAAGGAAAAAAAAAACATGTACTAACAAAAAAAGAAGTAATAACATCAACATAAAAATCAAACAAGTAAATTCAAGGCTAATTACTCTATTATTGTAAAATTGCTCTAGCAAATTTTTTTATAATCTCTTTATAATCAATATTCAAAAATAAATCTTCCTTAATCGATATCAACGCTAATCCATTCAATCTCTCTTATTTTCTTTTTTTTCTTTAATTTATCATAACGGAAGATTTTTTCTAGGTATCATATTTGCTAATCCTACACAAACGATAAATAAAAAATTAAATAAAGTAAATCTCAAACCTAATTTTGAGAGTTGAGACTCCTTTGTCCTTAATCAAAGTGAAAATTTGCAAGTTCGCAATGAGAATCTAAAATAGAAGAAAAAAGTGTTGGGAAGAAGGTGTTCACTGCTGAGAAGAAAACAAATGTTGGGAAGAAAGAAAGTGTTGACTTTTGAAAGGAAAAAAATGTTGGAGGGAGATGGTGTTGAGAAGAAAAAACAAGGACGTAGAATGTTGAGAAGGAATGTTGGAGGAGATTGTGTTGACTCTTAAGAAGGAACGTTAATTTTTTAGCTGTCTTTTGTTTTTTTTTTTTATTATGTGAAAGTAATTGATGGAGTGACACTTGTTTGTCCATTCAAGATTGGAAACCGGAAAGTCATTACCGACACATGCGTAATAACTTGTACTACAAGTTTCCTTTTTCTTTTTCACCTAAAAAATAAAAAAAAATTTAAAATTACAAAATTACCCTTAACTTTTTTAAAAATTGGGGGCTTTTTAATGTTTGGGGGCCTGGGTGATCCACAAAGCCCCATATCAAAGCTGGGCCTGGTTGGAATCTTTTATTTTCTTAAGACATATCTATATCTATTACAAGATGGGTTCCGTGCTAGAGCACTCACAGTGGGTATGCAATGCAACACCCCCCATTATGGGCATCGAATGGGTTACTTGTTCAATGACAGTGAAGAGTTGCCATTGAACGACTATTCTGATGGGCCCTACACGTATTAATGCACGTGGGGCCCTCCGGATATCAGTTTTTTTTTTAATTTTTTAGTAGTTTAAGTTTTTGTTTTTTTATCTTTTACATATCTGGCCTCAGTCTGTCGCCAAAATGATATACATCATCTGCATCCTCCTTCACAAGATCTCTGGAAAACTGCCTCAGATAACCATATATGTCTCGGTAGTTCATCACTATCTCATCGCCTCCCTGTCACAAATTCATGAATTCCTTCCCCAACCTCTTCATCACCGCAGGTGGGAAGTACTGCTGATAGAACTTAGCCTTGAAAGCATCTCGAGATTCAAATTCTCCTTCAGCAGCTATCGTAGCATGCCACCACACATTGGCGTCTCGCTGCAACGTGTACGACGATATCTCAGCTCTGAGTCTATCCTTAATCTGCAACACTATATGTACCTTCTCCTGTGACATGACCCACTTCTCGATCTTCTCAAAACCTCTCTAACCGTCGAAGTATACTGGTTTTAGTCTGATGAAATCTTTCACCAGTTGAACTACCACTGTGGAACTAGCTAATGGGGGTGTGGGCGATGGTGTAGACATAGTCTCTATTGCTGGAGCTGTCGTCATCGGTGTTGCAGGTACAACCGACACTACGATCGGTGATGTAGCCGCAATAGGACCAAATGTTTGAGCTGGCTATGCGAGTGGAGAAAATCGGGAAGTCATCAATGCGATGAGCTCCGCCAATTACTGACCCTGAGCAGCGACACGATTAGAAAGCCTATGGAAATCCTCCGCTGATGGTATCGAAGGCTGACTACCGCTCGCACCAGCATCATTGCTATAGCATGAATCCTCCATCTCCGATTGCAAATGGATAATGAACGCGAATCAGCTACTACGTGGATAACGCATATATACACATAACAAAATTAACATGTATATCCCAATATATCAAATCCCCAACTCACGTTCACTCACTTCCCAACTAATAGTTTCTAGACGAGGATCATCTGGTTTTCCACATCTACCTACGGTTTTCTACCTTCTACAGTTTCTTAAATCTATTAGTTGTTTCTGGCTGAAAAAGGTAGGCCGTTCACTACATATTATAGTTGTGGTATCATATTGTAGAAATTCCATATTCTACAATCTTAGACTTATCAAGCTCCGGTAAGCCATGTTTTCTCAAAATCATGACTCTGATACCACCTGTGACGACCCCTTCTTCAAATAAGGGTACCGCCTAAGCCTAATCCCTTAATTAAGCCCGAATATCCCATATATGACCTAACAAAGAACTAGTCAGTCTTATTTAAATACCTAAACACCTACCAATTACGATACCACCTACAATTAAGTAGATAGTTCTAATTACTAACCAATGGTTGTCTATAAATCATAGTTATTTTAAATTTTCTATTTACCAACTTATTCAGCGGAAGTCTTCTTAAGTTATTGTTAACCCGGACTCGGTCCAATAAAATAATATATATTTAATTATTTAATTAAATTAAACTGATTTTTAATAAATAAAAGCTGGAAAATAGAAAAAAATTCAGGAAAATTCTAGAAAAATCAGGAAAAATTATATTTCGACAAAATAAATAGAAATTGATAAATTTCTATGAAAAAATAAAATATTCGAAATTTCGGATGCGACTTTTACGGGGTTTTTACTTCGAAAAATGCGAAATCGGCAAATTGGTCTCGAATTCGATTTCGACCGATTTCGATCAATTTAGGAAATGTAAATAATTAAACTTGAAGCTAAATTGATAAATTGTCAAATGTTGGGACCATAAAGGAGCTATTGCGGGGTATTGGGTGCGTACTTCGACGCAACGAGAAGCCGGATAGCTTAGGAAGAGTTATGTATGTAAGTAAATTGGTTGAGACATTTATTTACATTTCATTCCATTTATTTATTTATTCTCAGTTATTCGAACTGAATTGCATTTGAAATCCATATGCTATGACTTATTCAGTTCTCATTTTATGATGTTGTTCATAGCATACTTTGTTATTGTAACGGTCCGTTTTAATTAATCCCAATTAACCGATAAATCACAGATTAATATCCTAAGCTCAGACCCACGTGGACGTCGCGGAATAGTCTATGACACGCCTAATGGGTGAAATATGTTATTTTTGTGTGGCGAGTGCTTAATTATTTTACCATTATTATCCCAATTGCAACCCTAAAAGAAAGTGAATGAGTGATGTACTTCTGATACTACATTTGCTATTTGGTTTTGTTGTTATATATATATATACACACACACACACTTACCATTTAGGCCTCCTTTGGTTTGTTTTTGCTACCTTACAGTGTTAGTCCGGAGTTAACTCCAAGAAGATAACTCCCTGTAAGTTATCTCCACCTCATACCAAACAAGACCTTATTTGTTATTTTTTAAGGGGAGTGCTATGTGCAGTGTACCTCGAGATGTGATTTACACGCATCTTGAGGAGCATCGCACGCACACCAGAACGCGATGTGTGTTTGCTACTGTATGTGTAGAATTTTCCAATTTTTAAGATGATAAAATTTGTGCAATTTGCATAGTATCTGGATGCATTTTAACAATTACTCTAGTTCATCCAAAATTATAAGTCGTTTTGGATGGAGCATACTAATTAAGATAACTTTAAAGATAACTTTAATGACGAGCTTAAATTATATTTGTATCCCTTGAGACAAAATGCTAATTACACATAAGTTTAGTAAGTATAAATGCTTACTTGAATTCATAGAACGACTTTTATATTTATTTTTTGAAATAAAACTTTAACTAAAAACGACTTATATTTTTGGAAGGAGGAAGTATTTAGTATTAGAATTTGTAGGATGAAATTCTAAAGTCCAAGTTTAGAGTGTGAATGAGTGATGGCTTAAAATTTGGAATAGAGACTTCACCAAAATGCTAAAGTAAGACGTTGTCTCCAATTGTAACTCATAACCTTTTATTTATTTATTTGAATACCTGATATGAGACTATTCTTAACACCCAAGAAGTAGGTAAAATAAGTCTTTCGCCAAGTAAGTATTTGTAATGGGTCTTAATTACTAGGGTAACTCAACACAAACACGCAGGATAAGCACTCGTTAACCACCTTTTGACACGATGACATATGCTGTGAGTCATGTATACTTATACCATTTTTCTTTTCATAGGTTAATTTTATGTACATTTTTTTTTTACTTCAACACACACATAAGAAAAATGCAACTCGCTTAAATAATTTAATAGAGCGATGTGACTCGTCATTTGCTTGGCACATTAGAATTTTAAAAAATTTAGCGTGACCCTAATTCAGTAGTGACAAACAAAGGGACTCCACCTCGCTTAAATAATCTAACGTATATAATTTTCAACTTCAAACTCTCGACTCAACAAAATGCAACTCAAACACATAGTAAAGGTTGGCGCTTAGCCCTTTCGCCTAAAATATGACTTCGCCCTTAAACCGATGCCTCAATAATGTATCTCGCTATATATGCTTTTGGCGCTTTTCACTTAAAAGTGCAACAACAATCCACTTTGGGCATCGATTCAGTTGGTTGCCACGCGATGCACCTCAAAATATATGTGCGCGGTGCAATGTTTATCATACGACAACCTACTAAGTCAGCACCCAAAGTGATTACCTCAACATTTTCCATTCCCTTGAGCTAGTGGAAATGGATTGAAAAAAAAAGCCGAAAAGAATAGGAAAAAAAGAAAAGAAAGGAAGATGAATGAGAACCTTATCTTCCATGTTCTGTGACTTAACCAATCTATAGATTGAAGCAATAATATATGATGGAACGTCTGTGCAAAGTCAAAAATCAAGCAACGGAAAGATCAGAAGTTCAGAAACTGTGAAAGTACTATATCATTCATGTGAAATTCTGCACAGAATTCCAGGGAGGAATTAAAACACAATAAATCAATCATGCAAATTCATACCATTTTTGTGCCAGCAGCCAGCTGTGCCGAAGTCAAACTGTGATGATGAATTTATTGTTTGCTCAATCAAAAATGAAGAGCTACTTCCCAACTGTAAGCCCCTCAATAGCGTGACCCGAGTAGGTTGGGTTGGGCAGCAAGAAACTTAGCACATGATCGAGTTCCGGATGGCTCGGATGGTTCCATAAGGTTTGGTAGCGGGAGAACATGCGGAACAACGCGCATAGGCGTAAAGGAGGTCGTGCCATGGCACGACGCCTTGGCGCAGCACGAGCGAACCTGGGCACGCACCTTGGCGTAGGGACGGACACACCTTGGCATGCGCCTTGGCGTGGGCACGGCAGACCTTGGCGCGGGCACGGGCAAGACTTGTCAAATTCCTTAGACACAAGCAAGGTCGCGCCTTGGCAATTCCTTGGCACGAGCAAGGCGATATCTTGGCCGATTCCCTTGGCACGAGCAAGGTCATGTCTTGGCACGAGCAAGGCAGCGCCTTGGCACGGGCAAGACATACCTTGACAAGGGTTGACAAATCTTGACTTGGGCGTTGACCAAGTCAAAGTACGCTTGGTCTCATTTTGGGATGTTTCCTATTAGAACTGAGGAAACGACTTAACATCTACTATAGGGAGATGTTTGTTCTCTCCCAGGGGCAAGATGGACAAAGAAGCAAGGAGGACCCTCGAGCATGCTTTGGGCACCATGCCAAGGCAAGACCCTCGGACCCATGACCCGGCCACCCCAAGCCGGTGGGACTTGACCGAGCCCCGGCTAGCACCCGAGGTGCCTGGGTGCAATCAGACACCACTGAGCAGTCCTTGTCCCTTAGAGAAGCACGGGACACGACCCTCGAAGCGTGGATGGACCAAGTCAAAGCGGTTTCAAGCGGTTGAGGAACTACCTTGGTCATGGGCAGGGGTCATGATCAAGGCACGTCCAAGGAAGTTCCGAATACATGGAGCATGTTGCAATTGACCCTGTAGTGGTGACGATTATGGAACGATGTGTGTGACGACCCCAATTTTTCACAAATTGGGCCCCGCCCGACCTAAACCCACGTGG
Source organism: Stephania yunnanensis (assembly GCA_039657365.1). Classification (NCBI taxonomy): domain Eukaryota; kingdom Viridiplantae; phylum Streptophyta; class Magnoliopsida; order Ranunculales; family Menispermaceae; genus Stephania; species Stephania yunnanensis. The sequence goes on along the minus strand of CM077588.1, from coordinate 3,784,714 downwards.
ACCCCCGAGCCAGTCTCGCAAGGTCAATGCGCAGACTTAGTCAGCCTTCCAATCCCTCATTATATGCAATTTTCTCAATTTTAAGTTGAGTTATTAATATTTTGCAAGTTTTACAATTTAGCGAAGTAATTACTATAAATAAATAACTCAACAATATTTTTAAAATGAGTTAGACAACCTAAATGGGAACCCAGCATAAATGTATTACATCGGAGGAGAGTAAATAAAAAATATACAAAAATCACATAGCTATCGAGCCTTCCCTTTATTGGACTGCGGATCTGCACTCAGTCATACCCAAAAATGACGATCCCAGGTAAGTAAAGCCGGTAGGACATATACAACATTTCAAAATAACCAAAGCAGTCGAATTCATACAATTTGAAAGAAATGAACAGGTAACGCATGAATATAAAAAACTGTAAATAATTAATCGATGAGTGAGGCCAAATAACAAGGAGTCCCTACCAAAGGTCGTTGAGTCGCGGTACAAGTCCATCAGACTCGGGTTTAGGACGAGACCCCAGCCTCCCAGCCCTAACCCTTGCGACTATGAGACATTCACACACCGGAATCTAGGACGAGACCCCTGCCTCCCAGCCCTAACCCGTATGACTATGAACCATCCATGGACCCGGATAAGAGCCCCCAACGTACACTTAATTGGGAGATATCGACGGGCGACCATGAAAACCTCGGGTTTAGGACGAGACCCCTCGTCCCAGCCCTAACCCTATCATATCGCAGATAAACAGTAACCATGACTCACTTGTCAATGGACCATTCAACCGACAACAATTTCAAAGATAGCTATCACCAAATAGCAATCAACAATAATGGAAAGAAACTATCACAAAGCAGTCGAACAATAGCCAATCGACCATTCCACGCAATAACACTTTCACGGATAATATCTAAGCAATGAATAACAATACCAAAACAATGAGATTAATGTACAGTTCCTCACTGGTTTACTTACCTCGAGAAATCGCGAACCTCAAAACGTCTCGCTCGCGTCTCGATTTGCGCACCCGACACCCGAATCCTAAGTCCCTCCATCGCGTCGTCGAACACGTCGAAGTCACGACTCTGATCGGTCGACAACGCGCCACCGAGCCGTTCATCGCGTCGCAGCCAACGCCGGCATTGCTGTCGCGCCACTGCCATCTGCCGCCGCATGCCGCCCGCGCCGCCTGCCAGCGTTGCCGCCGTCCGCACCACCAGCCGCACCCGGCTGGTGTTGCCTCGCCGCACGCGCGCTGCGCTGCTTCGTTGATGTCATCCGCATCGCGTCATCCGCGCCATGGCGCCGTCGTCCGCGCCTTCACTCAACCGCCACCGCACCACGGGTCCGCACTTGCACTTCTTGGTCTGCGGCTCATCGTCCCGCGCCATCCGCCACCCCGGCCGCTCACTCGGACCAACTCCGATCTTGCCTTCGCCATCTCCGCGAGCCGCCGTTGTCTGCCACTCTCTCTCTCTACCGCTCGCCGTCCATGGCCGGGAGCCCCGTCGCGCTCGGCTGGTTCGCGTCGCTGCCCCGGTAGCTCGCGCCCTCGCGTCGCCATCGAACCACCGTCTGCGCCCCCGTTGCTACGAGCCGCCGCTCGGATGCTGGAGCTCCGCGAGCTCCTCGCCGCTGTTGAGTCGTTAATTATGTAATATTATATATAGGTTATTTATATATTTTTATTGTCAAGTCTCCAAAATATTAGCCTAATTGCGTTTATTTATTATTTTCAGGGTTATTGGAGTGCGCGGTTAAATCCGAGGCGAAAAACTACACAAAATCAAGTATTCATATACCTGAACCCGTTCAACATCGAAAATCGTGTTAGCGCGTATCTCGAGGCAAATTTGACGGGCCCACATGTGTTATGGTGATTTATGAAGATCAAATGGAGCATTATATGGCGTTGATGCATTTAAGGAAAAGAAAGTTGAAGGGCTGTGTTGCTTGATTTGTTTGATTTTATGTTATTTTATTAATAACTTATATAAGTATATAATATATAGAAAGGAGAGAAAATATAGCAAGAGATCCAAAAAGAAAGGGACGCGCATAGAGATATTGGAAGAAATAGAAACAGAGAGAAAAGAAGAAAAAGGAAGGACGACTATTCTTCTCTGGATCTCTCTTCTCGGCTCTCTGGCCGAACTCCTCTCCCCCATTCTATTTTCCATTTTTTTATTTTTCTTTTGTTTTCTTCAACTATGCGAGGCTAAAAACTCTAGCCTAGGCAAGACTGCGAGGGAGGTTCGACTGCGCGTATCAATGGATTTGTGAGATTTATATATTTTAATTTCAAGCTTTTCATTAATATTTTATTTTCTTTGGTATTGTTTCAATAATCAAGGTTAAATTCATGTTTAAATCTTGATTTACTCGCTAGTGTGTCGTAAGCATCCGTACTTGTGCAATAAAACCACACTAGTGGCAATTGACCCTACCGATTGATTAGTCTCTTTTGGGACCGGTTGAATACCTTAGAAATCTAGGCTAAATCGGACACACGAGTGATCCGGTTGTCTAGGTGTAGTACTTTCACAAAGTCCATTGCGGTCAACACATTAAACCTAATTCACTTGAATATATGGTTATGTGTTTGACTAGGGAAGTGGTCATTGTCGTACCTTGGCCATCGAGATTAGGAAGTGCAAGGAACCGCGTACGTTACCGGGTCTATAGCTACATTGAGATATTTTGATTTGCATACTTTACATAAATCGACGACCAAATCCAATTTTTTATCGAACCAAACTTGTATGTCTTGACCTAGGTGTTTTTATTAATTGTTTTCAAATTTATTTCCATTGTTTTATTTATTTTGTTGATATTTAGATTAGCTTTATTATTCACTCTCTCAAAACCCCCGATTTCCCTTTTTGTTCTTTTTAAACCTTAGAAAGAATACCAATCCCTGTGGGATCGACCCTTTGCCACTTGTAACGGCCCATTTTATAAATTTCTCTACACTTGGTATACGTGGACGCCAGCTCAGATCCACATGGACATCGCGATAGGTTAGGACGCACAGGGACTTAGGTATGCTAGGTATTTGTGTGTTGGATGCTTATTTGCGGTGAAATTTATTTAAATACATCGCATGTGCGTATGTTGCATCAAAATAAGTGCGAGATTGTGTGAACTGTATTCGCCTCGATATGCGTGTCGACGCGGGTACCGGGTAGTTGACGAGACCGAACATTAGGTCGGGGAAACTAAAACACACAAATTAAATAAAAATGGCCAAATTACTAATATGGAATGAGTATTAGGCGGCTAGTGACGCGGCGATACGCGTATATCGCGGTTTATAGCGGCCCCCAATCCAGAGGTCGCCACGTGGGGAGAGGCTTGCCCAACGGTCCCGTCCGATCCTTGACCCACTGGGTCCCACGCGCCACTGACGCCATTTCTACAACACGTCTCCTCGATACGCGTGTTAACTCTCTTCGTTAAACATTATAAACAACAGCGAAAGTCTTAAAAGAAGTAAAACAATTAAATTTATTATCGTACAATCATTATTTTAAATAAGAGCAACTCCTAATGTGGAAAACCTCTATTCAGTCTCACATTTCCCAAAAGTAAGCAAAATATCAAAATCGCACGTACTAATAGGTCCTTGACCGCGGGCAGTCCGATAAAGTCGCCCAAAATGTCTTTGCCTCTACTAGCAGGGTCTGCACTCGACCATCACCAAAAAAATAAGATGGAGGGTACAGTTAGTAAGATTCCAACAAAGTACACCGAGCATTTATGAGAAATATAGACGATATCAATAAACATGTCAATTAATCATGCGAACTAAACATGCAACTGTGCTAAGATCATCACATTAGTAAATAACATGAGAAACAAACCGTGTACTCCTCCCGGTCACACTAAACTGTACGACAAACCCCCAGGATCCTTTCAGTGAGTGCACCACTTCCTTTCACCTGGTAACGGCTCAGCCCGGCGACAAGTACCCGTAGGCCCCGAAACCACCCCGAACTGGGGCACACAAGATCCTTTCAGTTAAATCAACCACTTCCTTTCACCCGGTTACCCGTATACAGCCTAGTGCGCCATAAGTACAACACGAATAGCAAAAGTCTCGACCCCCAACCCAAATGCGTCACGAAAATCAATAACAAGGAATATAGGGAATAACATCCAACAAGCACGAATAGGCAATCGATGAAAGAAAAGTAAACCCTCAGTGACTTTCAGAAGGAATCTTATGTACCTAAAAAATGCACTCGCACGTATCTCGATATGCGCACTCGACACCTGACTATAGCATCCTAAGTCCCTGGTGTCCATTTGTACAATTTCGGTTACTAAATCATGAAAATCGCAAAATAAAATTAGGTAAATATACCTCGCCCCAATCGCGTCGTCGACATTCGTCGATTCACGCCTCCGACCGATCCGACAACGCCATCGCGTCGTTCACCGCGTCGTTGCCGTGCCGACGCCGTCGTCGTCTCCGCGCAGCTGCCGTCGTCACCGTCGCGCCACCGCTGCCCTCGTCGGCGCCGCCATCTCCGCCCTCGCCGGAGTTGCCGACCCCCGCTAGATCCGCCGGCGCTGCCCCGCCGCTGGCCACGCTGCTGTCTCCTCCACCGCGCAGTCGCGCTGTCCAGCAGCCCCGCCGCGCAGCCGCCGCCGCGCTCCCTGTGCGCCGCTGCTGCCGTGCGCTGATCGTCCACTGCTGCCGCTGCTGTCGTGGCTCCCCTCGCTGGTCCACCACGCGAGCATCGTCGTCTCCGCGAGCTGCTGCTGGAGCTCACGCCGCCGCTGGCCGTCCGCCGCCTCCGCGAGCCGCCACAACCACCGCAGGCAGCCCGCGCCTGGTCCGAACCCGCCACCTGCTCACGCAACGCCGCCGCAACAGCGCTTGCCCGCGCCACCTGCATCCCGAGCCTGTCCGCGCCTCACCCACTGCTGCCGCTGCACCATACGCCGCCGCCGCTCGCTGTGCTCACCGCCGCAGCTCCCGCTGCACCCTCCGCCGAGCTGCCGAGCTGGTTGCGCCGGGAGCCGCCGTCCATGCCGGAGCTCCAGCCAGCGTCCCTCTCTCCGTCGATCTCCTCCTCCTCCTCCTGATCACTCTCTTTCTCCCGATCACACTCTCCTTCTTCATCCCTTCTCTCTCGCCATCTCGCTCTCTTTCTTTCTGATTTTTTTTTCTCTCTCTTACCTTTCCTTCTTTTGTCTTTTCTTCCTTTTCTTATATATATATATATATATTTACATATATATATATATATATATATTTATATATTCTTTTTTTTTATTTCAAATCAAAAGAGTTCTCGAGATTCGTGTTGCACGAATATCGAGGCAACCTCAATAATTTCACCTATTTGTCCACCGTCTCTATGCTTAACCAACTCGCGCTACACGCATCACGAGGCGTATCTAATGTACACATTAAAAACCACATAACGCGACTATCTCGATCCCACGTTGGTATGCGACTCGAGACGCGTCCCCGTTCATGTTTCGACTCCCCGAATTTATCGCGTTAACTAACTCGTAAAACGGCTCAATATTTACATTAAAATCTCAAATTGGATATTACAAATTCCTCGGAGTCTCCACCCAAGATGTAGACATACGTATTCCGGCAAGCGGGTCCCACATACAGCCCTAAAATGACACGTGGCACGAGTCAAATTTTCGGGCCGTTACAGTATTCCCAACTAAAAGAAATTTCGTCCCGAAATTTAACTGTAACTTGAATCTCGTACTAGATAATAGCTGAGAGTAACGTGTCGTTATCGTCGACTCGAACTCCAGGTGAGTCCATTCGTCCTATAATATTGCCAATGAACTAAGAAATTCACGAGTTCCCTGTTCTTAAGATTTTGTACTCAAAGGTCGACAATCTCTATCGGTCTCTCCTCATAGGTCACGTCAGACGGTATCTTCACCTATCACAACTCAATCGTCGATCTCGGCCTTGACCTAACGAATGTCAACGTTGAAATGTGAAATGTCGGATGAACCCCAACAACCTCTTTTCTGGCAAGTCCAATCTGTATGCCATACTGCCAACTCGTGCTGCAACTCTGAACGGTCTTACGTATCTCAGCGCCAATTTGAAAAATTTAGACTCTTTGTCATGTCCTTGAACCTCTGACAAACTCATAGCTGTTGCCGCCTCGAGTAAACAAAACTCGTATGTCATATGGCGAACTACTGTCTCACCGTCTGGTCCCTCTCATGAGTCCTCAACTGACGCGATAACTAAGTTATCACTCTGTCTCCCTACATCAGTACGCATTTAAATCCGGTGCCACAAACGTCCGTATGAACAGTCAACTCTAGATCCGGCTTCGACGACACTAATAACGGTGCAGATGTCAACTTCTTCTTCAACTCTGTGAATGTCACATCGCATTTACTGGACCAAATGAAAAAAAAAATCATATCCTTCTTGGTCAATCTAATCATCGGCGCTGCAATTTTGGAGAAGTCATGTACAAGCGTCGATAATATCTTTTGTCGTTGATCGCATGTCCTGAGGGCTTCACCTGCGAACGCCAAAACTCGCACTTACTGGACTTGACGTACAATCTTCGCTCCCTAAGTCTGTGGTCGAAATCCTCGAATAAAGTAATAGACCTGAAGTCGCTCGATTCCAGCTACATCCATCGCAAGGTATGCAAGTGTATGAATCTCTTCATGTTTCGCGACACCGTACCTCAGCGTCATAAACTCATCTCTCAGTCTCAATTGAATCTCGAACGGGGTATACTTCCTTGAATTCTGCCCAAGTACTCGGCTCTCTGTGGCAGCTGTATGGGCGGTCCACCATGCTGCACTGCTCTTCTAGCCCCATTATCCGCATGAAGAACTGGTCGTCCATCCATGTTGAATGAGTAAATCGCGAACGTGTCACATGTCAGCGTCGTACTTTGTGTATATAAGTATTACAATCAATATATACACATATAAGTCATAATACTACCCGCTCACTTTGCTTCCCAACTAAAAGTTCTAGGCAAGTACATCGGGTTTCCACATCTAAAATTTATTTTTAAGTCTTATGCACTTTCAATTTATTTCCCGAGTTTCCTCGAAACTCTCCCTCTGATACCACTTGTGACGTGGTATCAATTTAAAGACAATTACGCTTCCTCCAACGGACTCGACCATTGCTCTGATACCACTTGTAGCGGCCTTAAATCCCGAGGTCGCCACGTGGGGAGGCGCTGGCCCAGCGGTCCCGTCCGATCCTCGACCCACTGCCCACGCGCCACTGACGCCATTTCTTCAACACGTCTCCTCGATACGCGTGTTAACTCTCTTCGTTAAACATTATAAACAACAGCGGAAGTCTTAAAAGAAGTAAAACAATTAAATTTATTATCGTATAATCATTATTTTAAATAAGAGCAACTCCTAATGTGAAAAACCCGGGGAAAGTACTATGTACATATGAGACAATACTAAACAGTAACATATACAAGTACAACCTCTATTCAGTCTCACATTTCCCAAAAGTAAGCAAAATATCAAAATCGCACGTACTAATAGGTCCTTGACCGCGAGCAGTCCGATAAAGTCGCCCAAAATGTCCTTGCCCCTACTAGCAGGGTTTGCACTCGACCATCACCAAAAAAATAAGATAGAGAGTACAGTTAGTAAGATTCCAACAAAGTACACCGAGCATTTATGAGAAATATAGACGATATCAATAAACATGTCAATTAATCATGCGAACTAAACAGACAACTGTGCTAAGATCATCACATGAGTAAATAACATGAGAAACAAACCGTGTACTCCTCCCGGTCACACTAAACTGTACAACAAACCCCCAGGATCCTTTCGGTGAGTGCACCACTTCCTTTCACTTGGTAACGACCCGGCCCGGCGACAGGTACCCGTAGGCCCCGAAACCACCCCGAATCGGGGCGCGCATGATCCTTTCAGTTAAAGCACCCACTTCCTTTCACCCGGTTACCCGCGTACGGCCTAGTGCGCCATAAGTACAACACGAATAGCAAAAGTCTCGACCCCCAACCCAAATGCGTCACGAAAATCAATAACAAGGAATAGGGGGGAATAACATCCAACAAGAACGAATAGGCAATCAATGAAAGAAAAGTAAACCCTCAGTGACTTTCAGAAGGAATCTTACGTACCTCAAAAATGCACTCGCACGTATCTCGATATGCGCACTCGACACCTGACTATAGCATCCTAAGTCCCTGGTGTCCATTTGTACAATTTCAATTACTAAATCATGAAAATCAAGAAATAAAATTAGGTGAATATACCTCACCCCAATCGCGTCGTCGACATTCGTCGATTCACGCCTCCGACCGATCCGACAACGCCATCGCGTCGTTCACCGCGCCGTTGCCGCTACCGAGCCGACGTCGCTGCCGCGCCGACGCCGTCGTCGTCTCCTCGCCGCTGCCGTCGTCACCGTCGCGCCACCGCTGCCCTCGCCGGCGCCGGCGCCGCCATCTCCGCCCTCGCAGGAGTCGCCGACCGCCGCCAGATCCGCCGGCACTGCCGGCGCTGCCCCGCCGCTGGCCGCGCTGCTGTCTCCTCCACCGCGCAGTCGCGCTGTCCAGCAGCCCCGCCGCGCTCTCTGTGCGCTGCAGCTGCCGTCCACTACTGCCGCTGCCATCGTGGCTCCCTTCGCCGGTCCACCACGCGAGCATCGTCGTCTCCGCGAGCCGCTGCTGGAGCTCACGACGCCGTTGGCCGTCCGCCGCCTCCGCGAGCCGCCACAACCACCGCTGGCAGCCCGCGCCTGGTCCGATCCCGCCACCTACTCACGCAACGCCGCCGCAACCGCGCTTGCCCGCGCCACCTGCATCCCGAGCCTGACCGCGCCTCACCCACTGCTGCCGCTGCACCATACGCCGCCGCCGCTCGCTGTGCTCACAGCCGCATCTCCCGCTGCACCCTCCGCCGAGCTGCCGAGCTGGTTGCGCCGGGAGCCGCCGTCCATGCCGGAGCTCCAGCCAGCGTCCCTCTCTCCGTCGATCTCCTCCTCCTCCTCCCGATCACACTCTCCTTCTTCATCCCTTCTCTCTCGCCATGTCGCTCTCTCTCTTTCTGATTTTTTTTTCTCACTCTTACTTTTCCTTCTTTTGTCTTTTCTTCCTTTTCTTATATATATATATATATATATTCTTTTTTTTTTTATTTCAAATCAAAAGAGTTCTCGAGATTCGTGTTGCACGAATATCGAGGCAACCTCAATAATTTCACCTATTTGTCCACCGCCTCTATGTTTAACCAACTCGCGCTACACGCATCACGAGACGTATCTAATATACACATTAAAAACCACGTAACGCGACTATCTCGATCCCACGTTGGCACGCGACTAGAGACGCATCCCCGTTCGTGTTTCGGCTCCCCGAATTTATCGCGTTAACCAACTCGTAAAACAGCTCAACACTTACATTAAAATCTCAAATTAGATATTACAAAATTCCTCGGAGTCTCCACCCAAGATGTAGACATACGTATTCCGGCAAGTGGGTCCCACGTACGGCCCTAAAATGACACGTGGCACGAGTCGAATTTTCGGGCCGTTACAGTTCGGACACGAAATCGGACGTCGAAACGCCCGAAAAATGAGCGAGTGTCTCAGTTGTGTCAAGATTTGGTGTTAAGACACAAAGTCAACAAAATCACTAATGCTTATCCATACCTCACCATCACCTTTTCTCTCACCTTTCCTACACCTCTCACACACACACCCGTACACACCCCACACACGCTCCCGATCAAAAATTGGGAGGCCGAGAGGGAAGGAGCGCAGAGAGGAGAAGGGATGGAGAAACCGGGAAGAAGGATAGGAGGAGGAGCAGCAGGGACGCGAGATTGAGGTAAGTGTGGGTGGTGATTGTTTTTGCTTCAGGTGGGTGACGGTGGGGTGGAGGATGGGGTTCGGCCATGGAGGCCGGACCCCATGGCCACGGTGGGATGACAGGGGTGCCTCCCCGCCATCGGCTCCACGGGGTTGGGGTGGAGAGCCACCCCACCCATCACCGGAGGAGAAGAGATAGAATGAAAAAAAGGGAAGGCGATCGAACCGATCGATCGGATGAGGAAGATGCACACGCCCCTCATGGGCCGAGCCTGGACCATTCTGGTCCAGGGCCGGGTCGGGTCCGACCCGTCCCAAACCAGACCTGGACTGGGGCGGGTCGGAGTCCGACCCGTTGGGCCGACCCGACCCAACCCAAATAGTAAAAAAAAAAAGAAAAAGAGAAAAAGAGAAAAAAGGAAGAAAAGTCGGAAAATTTTTGAAAAATTCTGGAAAAATTAGTAAAATTCTGAAAAAAATATATTTCCATAAAAGAAATAGAAATTTATGAATTTCTATGAAAAATAAAATATTTGGATATTTCAGACGTGACTTTTTGCGGGGTTTTGCCTCGAAAAGTGCGAAATAGGCAATTTGGCATAAAATTGTCATTTTAAATTAAATTATTGATAAATGGACATAGGTTGACACGGGTGATCAATTGGCGACCAAGGAACCAGTGGACTTGGACTCGGGGATTGATTACGGGGTAGGAGAGCGCGTTGTGAGGTTTGCAAAACCCAATGGAAAAACTCTTGAGTATTTATTTTGCTTTCGTATTTCCATTCCTTTCCATTATTCCTTGTGATTTTTTCTATATTTATATCTTGTCGTTGTTTGCACGGTTGGTTCGTTACTCCCACTGAATTTTTCGTTGTGTGTTTATGCATTCTAGACCATAGCATGTGTATCAGGAGTGCTCGGTGGATAACGACCCGAGGGAACTGCTACATGCGTCGGTGCGTCGTAGGTCTACGCCGGCCACCGAGAGGGATCAAGTGATAGCTAGTTGGGTGCGCCCACTAGTGAGATCTTGGAAGGAAATCCCGAAGTATGGTTTAGTCTGACTGGAACAGACACACACAGTTGCACTTTATTGTTATTTACGCATGCGATACCCTACTTACAGTTGCCTGTTTACATTCCGCATGTTTAATTAACAATATTTATTGAATTCCATTTATTTCTACGAATGCTCGGAGGAGTTCCTTGGGATTTTACTGACTGCACTCGTCATCCGATTTCTTCTGTGATGATTGAGTGCAGATCCTAGTACAAGTAAGGGCAAGGGGATCTTAGGCGACTATTTCTGATTGCCTACCTCTGAGGACTACTTGTACGTGTGATTATTTTGATATTTTGATTCTTTTGGGAATTGGGGAGTGACATGACATTGTATAGTTACTTTACATGGTACATTTATCTACCGTTATTCTCAGCACTTTTTAGGGTTTTTTCACAGTAGGATTTGTTGAATTAATTAATATTTCTTACGTACAACTTCTGCTGCATATGTCATTTATACACTGTACACACACAAGTGGATGCGAATCTCGAGATAGAGAAAGGACGGGCAGGTGTTGTACACGTGTAGTTGGGCCAGCTGGCAAGGAGTACACGGAGATACGTCACCCCGGGGCGGCGAGGGCCGCTACACCACTATTCTACAAAATAGTTGGTTTAGGTATTTTAATTTTATTGACGCATTCGGCGCGCGTCAATTTTTGGCGCCGTTGCCGGGGATTGATTTTTTTTTCTTTCTTTGGTTTTTATTTTTAATTTTTTGATTTTTCTTTGTTTTTTATTATTTTGTATCTAGTTCCTTGTTTCTAACATTTTTGCAGGTAATTCCGCGATGGCCTCCTACCCCTACAATTATGGTCGATTTGAAGACTCACATTATTATAATGTGAATGGGGTAAGTATGTTATATAATGGACATCAATTTTCTAACATGCATTCTTTTGTGCAACAGGTCGAGGTTTGCAAAATCTGTGAAGATTATTCTCATTCAACAAATGATTGTCCGTATTATCCAAAGTATGAGAATTATAACTATCCTAGCTATGCATCGCCGCAACTCGACTTCTTTGGGCTCATGTCAAGTCCACAGATTCCTGAACAAAGCACCTCTTTAGAAGATATGGTAAAAAAGTTATTAGATGGTCAACAACGGTTTCATGAAGAGTTTCAACAATTTTCGCGTGAGTTTCCAAGCTTGCAAAACTTGGAAACTCAATTTATTCAATTGAATGCCACACTCTAGAATATGCATGACGAGAAAGAGTTGTGTAATACACAACCAATTTCTTACTCAGAGGAGAATGTGAATGTTGATACATTGAGGAATGTTGAGGTGAATGTTGATACACCGGTGGATAACTATTGGAGCGAAACAACGCAAGGACTTGAAGTCCTTCAAATTGAGTCGGACATTTCCAGTGAACAGAATGACGATGATAAAGCCGCGATAGAAATTGGAGTCATTTCAGAAAGGCCAGAGGAGCCGCAGATAGAGAGCAAGGAAGACCAACCTCTTGTGTTGGTGAAACCACCCACCCTCCCATGCATATTTGTTAAGCCTTATACGGGGGCGGAAGTAAAGGAGCGTTTGTGCGATCTTCTACACTGCTGACACATTTGTGTTGGATGACCATGATATGAGAAATTTGTTTGTGTTAGAGGTTCCGAATGAGCTCCCAATTCTGAAGGAGGGCGTGCATGATGCATTGCCCAAATATGTTGATACGCCATTTGTTGTTGACATCTTCAATGGAGAGGGCATCACGTGATGAATCACAATAAGTCTAGCCAAAGACTTAAGAGAAAGGCGCTCGTTGGGAGGCAACCCATCTTTGTTTTTATTTTTATTGCATTTATTTCAATTTTAACTTAGTTTTAATTTTTTTATGTTTAATAAAGCCCTAACTTGGTCTCTTGAATTTTTACAGGTGTAATGAATGTTTGATGAGCACTGATGGCACTAGACCACCCCCTGAGTTTTGTTAGGTTTGACTATGGATTACATTGTTTTTGGAGTAATTTGAGCATTTTTTCTTTTTTTAGGAATTAACATATTATTAGAGTTTTAGGTGTTTTGAGACTTGGTTGGGACATATCCAACTTAAGTCGCCACATTAGTGGCGGGTCTTTAAGTAGACCCAAAACCTTAAACCACATTCCATCATCTTGTTAACTTCACCCGTAGTTGAAAGACTCGGGCTCGCAAGATTTGATATGAATCATTTGAATTAACTCCATGCTTATTAGTTCTTGCTCTTATTATGATAATTTTATTTCATAGTTTCCTTAGTCACCTAGACATGCGAGATTTGAGCATTCACTAGTTTTTGGAGACTTTTGTTATGCATGCACTTGTATCATTTTCTTATTTTATCCATATTCTTTTTCACCACTATTCTTTGTCTTTTTGTTGCTTAGATTCCTTGACTTGTTTTGAACCTCGAGGATAAGGTTCGGAATAAGTTTGAGGGTTTGGGGGTACTTTAAGATTTGTGGATTGAGTAGGATGGATTGTTTTGCGAAAAATCGCAGGTAGATCGTTTAAATTTTTTTCAATTATATGCGGCTATATGTGGTTGACGGATGGTAATGGTGGTGTTTGATATATCTTATTCACTCATTTCTTCCATTTCTTTTCCTCCATACTCATCTATCTCACTTCATTAGGAGTTGATACACTTTCATGCATGTATTTAGTATAGTTTTCATTATTATATTGTTTAGAGTCACCCGAAACTTTGTTTCAAGCCTTTGGTTGTGGATGAGTACATTATGGTTGCCTTTTTGACTTGAAACTTAGGAAAAAGTAGGAGAAATACTCACTCGAGTCCGTAGGTCAACATTTTTATGATTTCATGATTAGGGACTTAGTATGATGGCTAAGCCTTGTGCTAGATACCAAAATGGGTAGACGGTTGAAATTATGCAAGTGATGAGACTTTAACCCACATTGGGGAATTTGCTTAATTATAGTAAAAATGAGAAGGGCTAACAGGAGTTTTCAAAATATAAAGTGTCCAACGAGTTTTCACAAGAAATGGAGTAGGGAAACTTGTGGTGGGAAAAAGTGAGGAAAGTGGTTCACATGAAATGGAGCAGGGACCATATTATTTGAAAAGAAAATTTGGAGAAGAAAAAAATAGAGTATACATATAAAATGAATAAAGGCGAAAGTGTATGGAAACTCCTCAAATAAAAAGATTTAGCTCGAGTGCTTATAGCTAGATTAAGTAAAATTGTAAACTTGCGTGCTTGAATGAATAGACCAAGAAAACCCGCGAGTTGATGGCTTTTGTCTTGACCTAGTCTTTGTCTTTAAAGTGTGATCTTAATTGTGTTTGGGTTGCGGTTCTTGACATATCTTAATTTCGAAATTTCTTGAGTGGCTTGTTGACTTGACAACTATGTAAACCAAAGGAACTCCATGAATTCTGAATCGGGTATAGGATTAGTTGAGTCTGTACATATCTATATTATAAGTCTAGTTTATTTGCGTGTTTGTCATTTACACCTTTGCTCGGGACGTGCAAAGTCATAAGTTTGGGGGTATTTGATAAATCAATATTTTATAGAAATTAGTAGTCTATTTTAGTATATTATTTATTGAAAATATTTAAATATTATATTAAATAATATGTTTTGTCATTTTTAGGTGAAACGAAGTGCACGATTGAATTCGTGGCGGAAAATACTCAAAATAGAGTATTTACTTGCAATAATCGGATGCCGGACAGTTTACATCAAAATACGTGTTGCGCGATGGGTCGAATAGCGACAGAATGTTTCAACCAATCAGAAGATGCCACGTTAGCGTAAAAAGCCACTCTGAACCAATCAGACGCTGCCACGTGGCATCGTCCACCGACAACCACGTCCCTGAGGTGATTTGGACCAATCGCTGCGCGCCACGTGGCGTGTACACGTTGTCCCCACTAATCACAGGCCGTCACGTCAGCATGCCACAGGCCACGTCACACCGCCTTATATTCTATTCGTTCAGTCTCCGTCGATCCGGCCCGAGATGCGTACCAGCACAAACTCCTAGTATTTCGGTCGAGTTGCACGATTTCGCATGGCGCTCGAGATGCGTCCACTCATTGCACAAACTCCACGTGCCCTAGGTCATTTTTTTATGATCTTTTAGTTAATAAAATAGCATTTGCGATTTCCTCATCCAGCCTAAATGTCCCTGGATGCCACTATAATGGACGCTATTGATGATCATATATGATTATACGTATAGGGATACGAATGAAGATCACGGACTTGTTAGGGAACAAAGCGATCGACCCGCTATGAGGACATCACATGGATTAAGTCATAGTTGTTTCTCATGATAGGTATATTTTTCAGGTCCTCGACTTGAGATTACCAGAGACTTCAACATTAGGAATCTCACAATCAAACATTGTCTTTAACCGACGATAATAAAGGTTGTGATTGGTTACTTGTGTGAGCAATGTGATGAAGTTGTGTAATCAAGATAGAATTTGTCCCTTTCATATGAGAGAGATATCCAGTGGATCCTCGATGTGTTAGGCTCACGGCCTAGTCTAAATGAATTGATATTGATCAATGTCACTTGGATGTTTTCACTACCTAAAGATCGAGACTAGTACGATTGAACATGTTGGATGACAATCCATGCCTTATCTTGATCTCACAAAAGCCTATTAATTAGGTTGTATCGATTTGATATTCGTACAACTTGGGTAGTCATAATGTCTTGCTACATAACAAA
The DNA here is from genome assembly GCA_039657365.1 of Stephania yunnanensis. Classification (NCBI taxonomy): domain Eukaryota; kingdom Viridiplantae; phylum Streptophyta; class Magnoliopsida; order Ranunculales; family Menispermaceae; genus Stephania; species Stephania yunnanensis. Next base: position 3,769,111 of record CM077588.1, on the reverse strand, counting down.
GCCACTTGTATACCAAAATGTGTTTTGGTACTACCAACGTTGTATGAATCACGCGATGACATGTGTCACAAGTAGGGGTATATGTGTAATTTACGTAACCGTCTATATCACGCTTTAAGTTAGAACAGACGACAAAAAGTTTTTGGTATGGCGTTTTGGAGAGAAACAAAAAGACTTTATTCTCTCGAAGCTAAATAATCTCGGGCCATTCGTGTGTGGACTCGATAAAGGGCGTTCGTCGTTGCGGCGCGCGCCTTAGAGATCGATTTGAGTATATTGTGACCGAGGTATGAATTTTGGGTTTAGTGAATTTTCGATCCCGTAGCAATTTTTTGGGGTATAAACCCCAAAACCCAACAAGTCTCTCTCTCGGCCTCCTCCAATCATCTCGCGCCAAGTCGGCGATACAACAAAACCACCCAATCACGCCACGTGTCACAATGGTAAAAAACCACCAATCATCCCATTCTATTTTTTATTTTTGTTTTGTTCTCTTCCATGAGGCATTAACTTATTTTTGGCTTTCCATGAGGCATTAACTCATGGCTTAGGCAAGACGACGAATGAGGTTCGACTGCGCATATCAATGAATTTGTAAGATTTATATATTTTAATTTTAGTCTTTTCATTAATATTTTATTTTCTTTGGTATTGTTTAAACAATCGAGGTTAAACACTGGTTTAAATCTTGATTTACGTGCCGGTAGGTCGTACGCACCCGTACTTGTGCAATAAGACCACACTAGTGGCATTCGACCATACCAATTGATAAGACCCTTTTGGGACCGATTGAATACCGTAGAAATCTAGGCTAAATTGAACACACGAGTGATCCGATTGTCTAGGTGTAGTGCCTTCACAAAGCCCATTGCGGTCAACACATTAAACCCAATTCACTTGAATATGTGGTTATGCGTTTGATTAGAGAAATAGTCACCGTCGTACCTTGACTATCGAGATTAGGAAGTGCGAGGAACCGCGTGCGTCACTCGGGTCTATAGCTACACTAAGATATTTTTATTTGCATACTTTACATAAATCGACGACCAAATCAAATCTTTTACCGAACCGAACTTGTATGTCTTGACCTAGGTATTTTTATTAATTATTTTATTTTCAATTTTATCTCATTTGCTTTAATTATTTAGTGATTAGATAATTAAATCATTATTTATCAAACCCCGATTTCCCTTTTCGTTATTTTTTTAAACTTTAGAAAGAATACCAATCCCTGTGGGATCTACCCTTTGCCACTATTCTACAAAAATAATTGGTTTAGGTATTTTTAATTTTATTGATGCGTTCGGCGTGCGCGTCAGCCGCCGATCTCCTTCTCCGCCATCTCTTTCTCGCTCCCCGGTGCTCTTTCTCTCTCTCTCCTCCATTCTCCCTCCTCCATTTGATTCTTATCCAAATCTTTTTTTTTTTAATCCTTGTCCTTATCTTTTTTCTTATTGATTTTAAATCAAAAGTGCCATCGAGATTCGCGTAACATGAATCTCGAGGCAAACTCAACAAATCCGAGCAGTGCACATCTCGAGGCACCAACCCGCCTCATTTCAAAATCTCGATACTCGCGCTACACACATCACAAGGCGTATCCAATGTACATTTTAAAACCACATAAATTCACTATAGCCACATTTCGGTCCCACGTCGATACGCGACTCGAGGCGCGTCCCCGTTCGTGTTTCGGTTCATCGCATTCCCCGCATATACTATTCTCAACAATTAACATTATAATCTCAAATTGGATATTACACAGTACCTCGGAGTCTCCACCCGAGATTCGGACATACGCATTTCGATTAGTGGATCCCATAAACGACCCTTACATGACACGTGGCACAAGTTAAATTTTCGGGTCTTTACAATGTGGCAGCAAGGGAGCAAGACAATTGGGTAACTTCCTTGACCATAAAGGAAGTGGTGTTTTACTTGGTCTATGGATCGATGTACACAGGACGGGTGTCCTAATTGGTTATGTAACTACTTGTTGGCTGGTCTATAAAGGCAAAGGCTCTAGGCTTGGGGAAGCATAGAGTTCCAATGTTGTATTCCCATTGAGTGCTTAGTAAAAAATTTCCTTGGTGCCATTACTTGTTGTTCATTCTATTCGAGTATTGGTTGTGCTGAACTAAGGTGGCCCTTAGGCACCACGGGTTTGATTGAATGAGAAAAATTTCCTAGAGAAAACCCATATCTTATTAACCCCATGACAAGTGGTATCAGAGCCCCATTTTGGAGAAGATGGCGACCCGAGCAGCGAGCGATCTAAGTGAGAGGGTAGCTCACCTAGAACAAATGATGGCAATGATGGCTGTCCCGGTGGACATAACAAAGTCTTCAATGACGACACAACGCATTGAAGGGTTGAAAATGTTGGTGGCTTCATTGGTGACTAGGGGAGAGTCACAAGAAGTCGTGATAGCTATGTGGGAATCGAGATTTGACGAGCTTGTAGCGGATGTGCGTTCCGTGGGAGAACTCACTACTGAAACAACCACGACAATGGCTTTGAAGGTGAATCTGCTCAAGCGAGCCGTAGGTGGATCCTCGGAGGTTGCAATTGTGGGACCCAAGGTATCAGAACAAAGAAATTCTCAGGCAAACGGAGCGCGAAAGAACTTTAGAATTTCCTTTGGGACATGGAGCAGTACTTCGCTATTGCCGGGATGAAGGAAAACCATAAGGTCATTTTGACCTCCATGTACCTAGAAGCAGACGCGAAGCTCTGGTGGAGAACCAGAGTGGATGATGATGCGGCTACGGATAGACCTAAAATCATGGATTTGGAGGTGTTTAAGAGGGAATTGAAGGATTAATTCCTTCCTACCAATGCGGCTTGGCAAGCGCGGGATGCCTTGCACAAGCTCAAGCAGACAGGTTCAGTTCGAGATTATATTAAGGAGTTTTCCTCCTTCTTGCTGGACATCAAAAACATGTCAGAGGAGGATAAACTCTTTAACTTCACAACTGGATTGCGGTCATGGGCTCAATCCGAGCTAAGGAGGCAAGGAGTGAAGGACTTGCCTGGAGCGATTGTTGTGGCTGATAGTCTTGCGGATTTGAAGACTAGTTCTTCCATGAACGAGGGAAGAGCAAGGAGAATAATCTGTTCAAGGATCATCACAAGAAGGGCGAGAATAAGCCCTTCCCTCATAAGCAAGTGAACTCGAAGCCAGTCCCGAAAGCAGATACTAAGCCCTCGACAAGCTCCTCACACAAAGGTTGTTTCATTTGCAACGTCCTTCACAGGGCACGAGACAGCCCAAAGAAATAAAACTCTCGAAGATGATGGCTAGCCCCGAATGAACCAACTACAGTTGTTGAATACCATTCAACAAGCCAAGACTAGCCCTTCGGAGGGGCTGATGTACGTGGATGCGGAGGTAAATAAAAAATGAGTCTTGGCGATGGTGGATTCGGAGCAACACATTCCTTTGTGGCGGATCGCATGGTGGAGAAGTTGGGACTATAACTTGTTGAGAATTCTAGTCGAATGAAAGTTGTGAATTCGGAAGCAAAGCGAATTCAAGGTATGACAACTAATGTGAATCTTAAGGTTGGATATTAGGAGGGAAAGATCAACCTCATGGCAGTTCCCTTGGATGACTTTGATGTCATCCTAGGGAATGACTTTTTATATTTGGGGAGTATTGCTTTGATGCCTTTCTTGAGGAGATTGTTTGTGATGAAAAAATCTCATCCTTGCTTTGTTCCTGCGGCTAACACGATTGCATGGAAAGAGAGTGTGAAGTTGTCCCATCTTTCAGCCATTCAAATGAAAGATGGATTAAGGAAGGGAGAACCGACATACCTAGCGGCCTTGGTGGAGACTAAGGCAAACACGATAGCAAAAGTCCCTGATATAGTTGCTGAGGTACTGGAGCACTTCGGTGATGTAATTCCGGCGGAGTTGCCGAAATAATTACCCACACAAAGGGTAATTGACAACGAGATCGAGCTGATCCCTGACTCGAAAGCCCCAGCACAGGCCCCTTATGGAATGACTCCAAAGGAGTTGGAGGAGCTGAGGAAGCAATTACAAGATATCTTGGATGATGGGTTCATTTAGCCATCCAATACACCTTATGGAGCACCAGTCCTGTTCCAACGCAAACACGACACTTCCCTTCGAATGTGCGTGGATTACAAGGCACTTAATAAGCTGACAATGAAGAACACGTACCCTATTCCACTAGTGGAAGATTTGTTCGATCGACTATCCAATGCAACCTACTTCACAAAGCTCGACTTGAGGTCGGGATACTATCAGGTCCGAGTTGCAGCTGGTGCATGTCCCTAAGACGGCCATGGTGATTAGATATGGATCATTCGAATACTTAGTCATGCCATTTGGCTTGACGAATGCCCCTGCTACATTCTGTAATTTGATGAAAATTGTACTAAGGGAGTTCATCGATCGGTTTGTGGTTGTTTACCTTGATGATATTGTAATTTACAGTAAAAACCTCCAAGATCATATAGATCACTTACGAAATGTTTTGACTACTTTGAGGGCTAATCATTTATTTGTAAAAAGGGAAAAATGTGAGTTTGCTTTGCAAACGATCACTTTCCTTGGTCATGTTGTAGGTCGGGAAAAATTACGGATGGACCGGGAGAAAGTGCGGGCGATCATGGAATTGTCAAACCCTTCGAAGGTCCAGGTTGCGGTCATTACGGATTTGGACCTATCGGAGAAAGTGAGGGCTACTCAAGGAAAGTGGCACAGCTGACAGCTTTGTTGAAGAAGGATCGAACTTGGGCATGGACGGATTGATGCAACCAAGCCATGGCGGAGCTGAGGCAGGTCATTGCCTCTGAACCAATATTGGGATTACCCAATTTCGACCTACCTTTCGAAGTACACATAGATGCATCAGATAGAGCATTGGAGGCGGTACTTGTCCATGAGGGACACCCCATTGCTTTCGAAAGTAGAAAACTGAAGGAAGCGGAGCAGAGGTACCCGACTCATGAGAAAGAGATGCTGGTTGTGATCCGTGTTCTCCATCTTTGGAGGCATTATCTGCTGGGAACTCGTTTCGTGGTGCGGACAGACAATGCGGCAATCACCTACTTCATGAGCCAGAAGAAGCTCAATTAGAAGCGGGCAAGGTGGCTGAGTTTCCTAGCAGAGTTCGATGTGCAGTTCGAACATAAATCGGGAAGGCTTAACTCAGTCTCAAACGCTCTCAGTCGCAAGGTGGTGGCTGAGATGGTGGCAGCAGAGTGGGGCTGGAAAGCGAATTCTTGCCTCGTATTGAGGCGAGCAAAGACCCTATTTGTTCGAAGATGCTAAAGCTAGTGGCTGAGGGGGTCACTTGGAGATGTTGGTGCGATGATGGAGCCATTTATGCCAAAGGAGGACGTCCATATGTCCCTAGTACTAGCGGACTAAGTGAGACTACTTTTAAGGGATACATATGATGCTCGGTGGGTTGGGCATCCAGGCATGGAGCACACTCATGCCCTTTTATCACGTTCGTTCTTCTAGCCTAAGATGGAGGAGGACGTAGATCAGTATGTGCGGACTTGTCTTGTGTGCCAACATGACAAGACAAAGAGAAAAAAGACACTAGGGTTGCTGGAGCCTTTGCTTGTACCCTAAAGACCATTTCAAAGTATATCTATGAATTTCATCGATGGTTTCCTAAGGTGCAGGGAATGACTAGCGTGCTAGTAGTGGTGGATAGATTCTCGAAGTATGCTACGTTCATAGCTGCTCCGAAGAATTGCGATGCGGATCTAACTAAAAAGTTGTTCTTTAAATATGTGGCGAAATATTTGGGCATACCAGAGGATATCATCAGTGATCGAGATGCTCGGTTCATGGAAGGTTTTAGGTTGCACTGTTCAATTTATTGGGTTCGAATTGAAATTTTCTACAGCAAACCATCCCCAAACGGATAGGCAGACGGAGAGGATCAATGCATTGCTGGAGGATTACCTCAGACACTACATGAATGCAAGTCAGTCCAAATGACATGCAATTGTCGACGTTCATCCGATGCACCTCAAGATATATATATGTAAATCATCAAACATGTCACCTGGCTCTTTGTCTCCTTATGAAGTTGGGTCCCTGCTTGAGAAACTCACGAGTTTCACCAATAACTGGCAAACCCATTGTTCCAGGTGGCAGCCCTTTTTGTCTGTATTTCATAGCATTCCATATCATCAGCAATGCAGTGAAAGCAAAGATCCCCCATATCACTACTAGAATACCTGCCATGGATATGTCCACACAGCTCAACCTTAACTTTGACACCACTTCATAAAAAAAAAAGTGCACTCTGAATGCAATGATGACCAGGAAAACTAAATATAAATAATAGTCTCAAGGATCTTATTTCAATAAATGATGTTATGATAAAATATATTTGGTGTAATCTGTTTGATCTTTATGAAATTTAAGACTTGGAATCTGGTATTTAAATTAAATGCAACTAGGTATCTACAATATTGTGTGGAATTATTCCTATTGGTTTGGAATATTTTATGGTTTTTCTCTATTGTGGTGGTATAAAGAACAAAGATTTTTTTTTAAAGCCTCCCGATATCCGAACTATCCGACTCAAGTTTGTCCTAAGTCGTGCACCGTATAAGTGGATGAAGCTTCCAATATTGATATTTTCATTTTCAAGAATTGAACTCGAGTCACTAGTTAAGGAACGATAGAACCTTCCGATTGTGACAACCTTATAAACCAAAATGCATACATGGTTCTTGGGCCAGACCTCAATTGGGTTTCTTTGTTGAAACTAACAAATATCCATGGACTGAGAAGGCAGCAGGTCTTGCACATAACTCTTAAGTAATTAAATAAACAAAAAAAGACTTAGTCCGCTCAACTTTGTATTCGAGGTCTATTGCCTCACTAACTAAGCTAATCATTCGGAGAGTCCACAAGCCCTAGAATTCGAGCCAAACTTAGTAGCAAAGGCAACCAAACACCTTTAGCAATCCACGCCGGGGTAACACTGTCCCCAATCCATTCCTTCGCCTTCATTTTGAAGTGAACTTTTCCCAAATTTACATTAATTGCAACTCTCCTCAACCTTAGCTAATACCCTACGTGCCCTCTCTTCATCAACAACATTCCTATTAATGTTGGTAATAATATATTGTGTGGGCATATCCAATGTCGATCAAACTTAAGTTGGACTTGCTAGAGACTTAAGCATAGAAGACATAAACTAAGAACTACTAGAACAAGTAGAGAAGATGAGACAAGAGAGAAGAGAGCTAGAGTTGAGAAATGTAGAGATTTCCATTCCAACATTGGTGTGTGAATTACAATGGAGTTGACACCCTTTATATATGTCATTTGGTGATGATGATAATTGTACTTATACAATGTGTACAAGTTATACATACACCACAAGTCATACAACACATCAAAAGCAACATAGACAATATATGGAAGAGTTGGTGTACATTAGAAAAGATTACGAGTTACAAGACAATACATAGATATATAAGTAGTTATACATTGGAGTTGAATACAAGTTATGTAGAGTGTACAAGTTATATTCAATGTAGAAGCCATGTTTGATGTTACAATTCAATGATGAGAGTCATGCTTGACAATGTGATCATTCATAAGCTTGGTTAAAGGGTCATCCAATTTACAACATGGATGACATTTGTTTCAACAGTTTTTACTTTTTACCATATGACCGACAACTTGAATTGTCCAAAAATGGTGACATTCCCCTAACAGATTGACAGAGGTGCTGAGTTGTACAGATATTCGAGAAGGTCGATCCAAAGCTGAGTCACTCATGACAATACTATTCTAATCGGTCAATCGAATTAATCCAGGCAAACCAAATCTCAAGATTAAAAGTATTATTAATTAGGAGTAATTGCAACGCGTTGACCCACTTCGAGCTTCAACTTAGGCATACTAATTGGGTGAGGATCGCACGATACACCTCGAGATGCAAGTTATACTTGCATCGAGCAACGGCCACATGTGGACGCGCTTAAGTTGATGTCCAAAGTAGGTTAACCAATCATTTTTTTAATTAAATAGATGAAGTCCAACTTCTCCTACACTCGAATTTTTAGATTGATACAAATAAACTTCAGTCCCATAACAAGCAAGATGTATATTTTGAAGCACACACGGATGACTTCTAAAAATATAAGACTGCATAGCACATCACCGAGTGTGGCTTTTGAATTGTCATTATAGCATTTTACCTGAATGGTTGTGTTTTCTTACAAAATACTAGTTGCCTAATGTTAGAACATAGAGGTAACAAACACTGACTATACCCGGTCTCTTGGGAGACGTGGTTAAAACTTAACATTGACCGCACCTATTTGACCGCTTTTATTTGGCCCGTTGGTTTTGAAACGGGCATATGTTTAAGTATATGGGCCGGGAATGGTCCACAAAATGTAAACCCGTTTTAAAATGAAAATATATTTACATATGAGTAAGTTTATCATTTCTCTATTTAATTTCTTGTATGCTAGTAGACTAATAAAATAAATTCATTTCGAGTATCATTACACACAGGGCCGACCCTGACATTTTTGGGGCATAGGACGACATGAGATCTAAATGAGGCCTTATATATTCTTGTTTTCTATAATTTTTTTTTATTTCGTCAATTATTTTTCATATGCTAAATGCATTATTAGATTTATACAATCTTATAAAATGCACATTTTCTTTTTATATATAAATTCATTTTCTTGAAAAAAATGGTGTTTTTTAAATAAAATTAATATATAAAAAGTACTATACGTATTTAAAGATATGATCAATACGGATAATATAAAAAGTTAAGCAAAAAGTTAATTTTTTTTTACTTCAAAAAAATCTTGTTTTGACTTAAGCGGGAGTCGACTCACGACATCCTCAAACTTTGTCTTTTGACAATTGATACATCTACCATTATATAATGCTAATTTTTTTTCCGAGTAATTGTTAAATTTTTAATCAAAACATCAATTAATTTCTAAAAAAAAAAGAAAATGTTAGCTTTGTTAATTTATTACAATTGCAAAAATAATCATATAGTTAAGTTTATATATACTACTAATGTTTTTTAATCAATACAACAGTTGCTTACTAAAAGAAAAAAAATGTAGGTTTTATTAATTTATCACATATAGAGAGAATAGCGGTGCAATTTGAAATTTAAGGGGAGAAATGATACTTCTTAGAGAGAGAGAGATTGATATAAGTGGGACCCACATACATATTAAGTCGAATTACAATAGCCACGTATGGCGAGATTCATCTAAGTTAGAGGCCCTCCACAATGCCACATAATTATCGAGCCAACCATACACACTAAAAGATAAACTTTAAAAAAGAAAAAAAAAAAAAAAAAGAAAAAAACTATATATATTTAAAAATCTTGGGGGCCTATCATAGGGATGAGCCCTGGGCCGGCTGCCTGCCCCGCCCACCCCCGAACCGACCCTGATTACACATCAAGTCCTTTTATACCCTCATTTATCTATTTGTGAAAAATGAGAATATTCTACTCCCTTCCATCAATAACATAACTATATAAGTAGTTTTAACAAAAACATGCAAATTAAGACAACCTTAATTACGAGGAGTTGAATGAACTGAAAGATAGAAGAATCAAGAATACAGAGAGATCAAGAAATCTCTCCATAACAAATCAGTTTCATTTATCAATGTTTGTTACACTGAGAGTAGTATTTATACTATTGTACAAATAGGGCTTTTCATGAGATACTAACACATGTCTCTTTACACACACCTAACTAACTCTAGTTAGGTTTACAACACAAACAATTCACGTGACTAGCACACGCACAACTAACTTACATGATGTCCTAATGTGCTTCTCTAACATCCCCTTCAAACATGAGGGTATAAGATTAACACCGAATTTATTGCGCAAATAAGAGAACCTTTGAGTTGAGAAAGCCTTCGTCATAGAATCAGCAATCTGGTCCAAAGTCGAAACGTATCAAACCTCCAACTCTCTGTTCAGCAACATTGTTGGCTAAAGCCCTATACTCAGCTTCTGTACTCGATCTAGCTACAACATTATGTTTCTTGGATTGTCGAGAAACAAAAGCACCCAAAAAACACAGTAGCCACCTATAGACTTCCTATCATCCATAAAAGTAGCCCAGTCTGCATCTGCATAAACTGTGAGAAGAGGGCCTGATGAAGTTGGCAAATGCAAAGAAAAATGAGATGTAACTTTCAAATATTAAAGCACACGTTTCAAGGCACTCCAATGTGTAGCAGTAGGACACGGTTGAAATCAACTCAACTTATTTATGATGAAAGATACATCACCGAGTATGTGTCATGAAATGTAGACCTCAAAGAACACTTCAATAAAGTGTAACATTAGTAAAGAGAGACCATCATTATGATATAATTGCTTTAAAGCAACAACTGGAGTGTCAGCTAGTTTCAAGTTCTTAAAACCAACTTTATGAAGTAGCTTTTGCAAGTATGAATATTGATTCAAGAAGAAACTTTATTTGTCTCGAGATACCTCAATTCTCAGAAACAAACTAAGGTTACCCAAGTCTTTTAAAGCAAAGAAAACATTCAACCAAGAAATAAACTGTTGTACCAATCTGCCTGAGTTGCCAGTAATGATAATATCCTTTACATAGATCAGTACATAAACCAATGAAGACCCATCCTTGTAAATAAATAAGGAAGAATCAACTCTTGAGTTAAGAAACTTCCAAGCAAGAATAGTACTCTTGAGCTTGTCAAACCAAGCTTTAGGAGATTGACAAAGACCATATATCGCTTTGTTAAGCTTACACACATAGTCAGGATGAGCTAAATATTTAAAACCATAATGTTGAGGCATGAAAATAGTCTAAAAGAGATGCCCATGCAGGAAAGCATGTGGCGGCCCCAAATTCCAGGCCACCTTGCTACCCGTCACGTCTCATCTCACTTCAACTAGCCTTGTGACGTCATGGCGTGCTTCTCCTTAACACCTCGCAACCTAACGAGTTGCTTACACTTTTTCAGCTAACCCTAGTTACGCTAACTAACCTTTACATAAATATTAATAATTCAATTAGCCGGTTACTAAATTCATCAGGTTATGTTATAATTTTACAGCGGAAAGTATTTTAATGAGTAACTTATGCAATATTTAACAATCCTAAGTAATGGAAAACCTGACAAAAGATACCATGTATATATCAAGGTGAGTTAAGTATAACAAAAATTTCATATACAAGTAATCAGTGTTCTATGGACCCCAAAACCCAACAAAAGTAAAATAAATACATACTGATATCATACACGAGCTGGCTCCACAATCTTAGAGGTAGTCGCCCAGTACCTCCTTGCCCTTGCTCTTGCCTTTACTCGTTGAAGGATTTGCACTCGGCACCCAAAAAATACAGTGACGAGTTCAGTGAGTAAAATCCCAAGAAAAATCCACACAATATTCATGAAATAAAACTGAAAAACTACGAGACATGCGAATATAACACCTGGCAACAGTATGTCATATTACTATGAATGTAAGCAACATACGACAAGCAAAAGCAGTAGCGTGAAATAAATAAACAACATATACCAATTAAACCAGTTCATAAATAAATCTTTAATAAGTAGACATCCGTATAATCACGAGAAAACCGTGACCTACACCAGCCAATAATCGATAAATCGAATAGAACCACGTATATACTTACAGACTTATGGTGGCTAAACCCTAACTTCAGTAAACGACATGTTCCCTTCCCGATGCTGTTACACATTATGACCACCCTAATCCCTCCTGACAGTCGTAGATATATTGTACTGCCATCGACACGAGCACTATCACAAGTAACCCGTGCATGCGATTTAGCCACAATCAATATATACGCATACCGAAATAAGAGTGAAAATTCCAAGTGTGCCCACCAACAGTCATACATGAAAATCGAAATCGATAAACCAAATCATGAATTATGTGAGGCATTTCAATAGGTTTACACACCTCAACACGCGCTTCGACTCCCTGGACACTCGAATCTGACCCAACAAGCTCCAATACCCGAGCTACGGTCCCCTAAGTCTCTAAAGTTAGTTAAGTGTGTTTATTATCTATTCAAATTGATTGAATATGTTTCAAATTGATCTTCCCAAATCAACCTTAAAGACTAAATTAAGTCTCAATTTTAGTCTTATGTTACAACGCATTTTTAAGTATGAAATGATCCAAATCTCAAAATTCTCCACTATAAAGATCTTCGGTCTCCATCATTAACTTTCCGAAAAGGTTTAGTTTGCAAAATTCCGATTTAAAACGAAAGAGATATCATGATTCTACTAAACATAGCTCTAATTATAACCTAATCCGACCAGCGGATTTAGAAAATCTATTCATCCTAATCCATATTTTCAAAAAAGGTAATTTTTGGTTACAAGGCAGCAAACATACCCAAATATAACATACTAAAAGATCAGCTCATTTGGATAAGTAGTTAGGGAGTTATGTCTTTAACAAATTTAGTTTCAAAACTTTTCTTTTGAATTGCAGCACCTATTTATAGAGCACTTTTGGACATGAAAACAATTGAATTATAACATCTCTAATTAAGCAAAGTTGTTACCCTTTGAATAAGTTTTCAAATGACACTAGTTTGGGTCAATTTAGATATAAATTAAGCAACTTATGATTAAATTACATATGCTAATTCTTAATATAACATGCAGAATTCTAGTTTTGGTCTACAACTTCAAAATTCACATCTTTATGATTTCAAATTAAAATTAAGAGCTTCAAATAGCTGGATTATCACTTCAAATGAGCAATCCAAAATATATAAACCAATTGCAAATATTCAATCATCTACCTTATGGAATTAGCTGAAAACCAGAAATGATTTCAATCTGACATAAATAGATGTGTACCTAATTGATGTACCACCTAGCTTGAGAAATTCTCACTAATCTTCCATGGATTCATTCTTTCCATCAACCTCTTTCTTTTTCAGCAAGTTTCTTGATTCATAAGTTGAAAATGAAAATGGTTTCCTTGCATGTGTTGATCTTATATATTAATGTAATATTAATTCCTAGCTAGCCCTTGATCTCCATGTATTTACGTATCTAGAAGCTCATCTAATGATCCATACCTTGACATGTATCCCACTAACTCCCACTAACCTAATCAAAGTGACACTAATTTGCTACTCACATGGTTCCTAGATGTGTCAACACATATCTCTAGGACAATCTCATGGTTTTTAATTTAAATAACCAAACTATAGGAATTGATTTATTTAATTCAATTATATTAGCTTAATTCCATTATAATATATATGGTTAGTTTTTTTATTCATCAAATTGACAAAATTTGTGATCCCACTAACCTTCGACTACCCGACACTTGATGCCCTGCGTCTCGGCACACAATTCGAGGTATGTCGTAGCCTATTATTTTGATTGGATTTTACTTGGCCTATGGCCACATTACCCATTTTAATTGATCCAACTAGTCATCTGACATGGATTAGTCTAGTTTCCCAGTATACCCGTAGTTCGCCTATCCGACACCCACGTTGACACGCCTTTCGAGGTGAACACCCATCACACAAACTCGCCCGATAATAACATATACACAAGCGATGCAATATCATAATAATAGTTTTTTAAACACCATATATACACAACCACCATCCATAACTAACATATTTCCTCGGTTTTCATGTCCGAGTCAACCAAGATGTCCATTTAACGCCCGAATTACGACCATTAATCTCCGAGATTAACGCTAATATTCGTTTAATTAATTTGGGTCGTTACAATTCTTCCCAACTAGGAGAATTTTTCCTCAAAATTTAAATCTCGAGTATACTCTTGTGTAACTATCCTATCCCCGTGTGACCACACTTCACACCTTGATAGTCCCTCTCTATAGTCCCTTGAACAACTCCACTACTCCATCATAGGGATCGTAGTGTTACCCTGAGATACATGCACGTGTTGTCGAGGTGGTCAAAATCAGTCACTCTTTTCCCAACATCCCCGCAACCTATTCTCAGTTCGATTTCCATGTTCAAGTTTCCCTAATTTAGTTACCTAACCCCAGTAACTGTAAACCTCTCATATCATGTATCCCAACATAATTGTCATAACCAACCATCACATACCATGACAATCCCATGTTATGCCATATCCTCCCTCACTCACCATAACAATCCTATGTCATGCCACGACTTACTTTTACTCACCATGACAATCAATGCCATGATACGACTTATCCTTACACACTATGACAATTCTATGCCATGCAACGACCTATGACAATCACATTCCATAATACACTAAACTATCATGCATACATGAACTTAAGCTATAATGATTAAAAATTCAAAAATCACATACCCTGAACCTGCTGCTATCTCCCGGCTTGGCTCGAGTCACCACGTGCACCGGCTCTTGAGTTTGCACTAGTGTCACTTACTACTGGAGTCACTGATCTCTTGGGACAATCTCTTTTGATGTGTCCCACTTATACACACAACCAACATGCAGTCGAATAACCATATCTTGATTTCTCGGCCCGACTCTGCGATCTCCAGTCCCTGCCTCCCTGGTCATGTACCCGTCTCAACGGCAGCGCTAGTAATGCAGGTACAACATAAGCTCTAGCTGCCAGATCATCATCTTTATGGTCTCCACCGTACTGTCTATCATCTCTATCATCTCGATCTCTTTGTCTTTTCTGTCCAATCTGTACCTCAGACCCAGTAATACGCCTACCCTCTCTCTGCATCAAGAAGGTCTCGTGTGCTAAAGCTCGATCAAATATCCCCTGCAAAGTGTGAGCTCTAGATGACACCACTACCTTAGCAATCATGTCATTAGCCCCTCATGTGAAGTAGCATATCTGTAGTCGCCAAGTCCGGGCCACATCCATAGTGAACCGAAGTAAATACTGGAATCGCTCCATATATTGTATCAACGTCCAACTACCCTATCAAGGTTAGAGATTCCTCCCTCAATCTCAACCTCACCTTTATGGGTATATACTAGTCGTATAACAACTCTCTGAACTCAGCCCACGTCGTCGGCTATGGATGAGTATCCATATACGTATTCCATCAGACTGATGCATGACCTCTCAAGCATACTCTAGAAAGACACGCTGGACGCTCTCATCATTCCTCATTAACTTATGGAGATGATGATGAGAAACTATCCACTTCCTTGCTGCCTCAAGGTCACCACCTTGTGTAGAAGAAATATGGCCTGAACTTCAAGAACTCCTTCAACATCTTAGCCTTTAGGGCTAAAACAAATCTTGACGTAGTAGCAGTCGTCTGCTATGTAGTCGTGGGTGAGACGTAGGAGTCGGCGTCTCCAGTGGAACAACAACAGTTGTAGCTTTCTCTCCCTGTGTCGTCGTAGCTACTATCTCCACTAGTGTTTGGGGAACAACCTAGGCGACGGCTTTTCCCTGTATGTGCTGTAACTACTTCTGAGTTTCGGGGTGCCGCAACCGCCGTAGTAAGTGCCATCTGTGCAGAGGTCTGATCTCGTAACAATCGTAATACCTCGGCCATTTGAGTCTCCTGAGCCGACAGTCGATCCTCTACACTCACCATAACAAGGAAATCCTTAGCCGCATCACTAGTCTATCCAGTTTCACGAGGAGTACCAAACTGCCCGTCCATGGTTTGCATCGTGAAGTGTGCTCTGGATCAACCTCGATATATATAGACGTATATCTTATAGACAACAAAATATAACATGTATATAAACCTATCACTACCCATCTCAAGTATGCTTCCCATGTGTAGACAACTCAGGGATTAATAGTCGTAATTCGGTTGTTTTGTGTAACGATCCAAATTAATTAAACTAGGATTTAGCGTTAATCTCGAGGATTAACAATCATAATTCAAGTGTTACATGGACAACTTGGTTGGCTCGGATACGAGAACCGAAGAAATATGTTATTTATGGATGATGGTTGTATATATGTGGTGTTTAAAATTATTATTATATATTGCACCATATGTGCGTACGTTGCTATCAGGCAAGTTAGTGTGGCGGGTGTTCATTTCGAAAGGCGTGTCAACACGTGTATTGAATAGGTGAAATACTGGTACACTAGGAAAACTCAACAAACTTACATAAATATGACTAAGTTATTAAATTGAAATGGGTAATTTAACCAAATGCTAATTATATTAAAATTTAAATAATAGACTATTACGTGCCTCAAAATGCATGTCGAGGCGCAGGGCACCTGGTATCGGGTAGCTGAAGGTTAGTGGGACCATGAGTTGGTTAAGTTGATAAATAAAACACTAACCATATGGTTTTATAAGGCATAATGTAATGTGACATTTATTTAATAAATGGAAGCCTATAGTTGCATTGAATAAAAAGGACCTTGAGATGGACATCTAGATCATCATATTGAGTTACTTTAGGAGGGAGTGTACTATTAGAGTCATTAGGAGGTGTAGGACAACATGCTTGAACCATAAGATAAACCTCGAGATACGTATGCACACTTGATCAAGACCAAACATATATATAGGAGATAATGGAGTGTTTGATCAAACCACTCATATAACTCATGCAATCTGATAAATCCAGTGAAGAGAAAAGGCTTTGAATTAGAGATTCATCACTTTAGAGGCCAAATCAGGAGAGCAAACCAAGGTAATCACCTTCATCATCTTTAACACTTTCTAATAAACCCATTTTGACATGTTTAGTGAAATTCGAGTTTAATGATAAGATCTCTGATTTGTGGTGTAAATGCGATGAATTGCATGTTGTTAGATCATATATATAGAGAATTGATCACTGATTTAGCTAGATTTGATGATTTTGATGAAATTGGAAAGTCATGATAAATGCATGAATTTGGAGAAATTGAAGTAATTTGATGTTTTGGAATGATTTGATTCTTATATTGAAGTTATTTGGATGATGAGAGGGTATAATCTAGGTTATGGTAGCTAATTGAGAGGGTTAGGACATAATTCTCGACTTGAGACTTCTATCATAGAGGACTGATAGTGCGCTATTTGGAACCGTTAACGCACTAATCGTTATGTGTTTCCTATTGTTCTTCAGGATGAAGAACATTAGCGCTCTACATCATTCATCTAGCGCGCTACCTCTACATAGCGCGCTACACTAAGCCTATGGAGTGCTAACTGCATAAAAATGCAAATGAAAGGTTGTTTTGGTAATTTTCCACTTAGTATATGTTAAGCACTAGGTAATAACCTAAACTAATAAAATTGGACTTCAAGGACTAGGAGACCGTAGCTCGAGGTCGAGAGCATTTTGAGGTTTGTAAAACCCATATGAACGACACTTGAGTATTTATTTACTTTCATTACTATTTTACTCTATTTCCTGGTTCTATTCCTTATTCACTCGGTTATCTATATCTGCATCATTATTGGGACGGTTAGTTGAGTTTACTCCCAACCGGATATTCCGTTGTTTGTCTATGCATTCTGGACCATAACATATGTATCAAGAGTCCATGGTGGATAATGAATCGAGCTACTTTGTCGATACATGTGTCGGTGTGTCGTGGATCTACGTTGGCCACCGAGAGGACCAGCCTTGGTCATTGGTGACGTGCTTAAATGAAGCTATATGCATGGGACGTTTATTTGATGACATCGTCATGATGTCATGTTACAATTAAAATCAGAGATTTGCAACAATTATTCAATGCAAGGTATCCATATCCATTGACCAGCCTCGATTTGCATGTTAGATCAAGAATTGATTACATCGCTAAATAGATATGCACAACAAAATTGAAACGACCCTCACCTGAAATAAGGTCGATCGCCGACCCAAACCATTATTCAAGCAAGCCTGATATCTGAATCAGACCCAAATAATAGTCTTGCATGCCTAATTCAACTGCGAAACAACATACTAACCACATAGAGAAATAAATGTCGATATGAAATCAAAACTATAATTTCATAAATCATCTAATCAGAGGGAAAAATGTTCAAAAGTCTGAACAATTTCAACCATCCCAATAAGTTTCCAAAACAACCCTAAAACTTCCATAATAATCCAAAATAGATAAGGATGGTTCCAAACTACCCCAAATACAACAACAACAACAACATAGCCTCAGTCCCAAATTAACTGGGGTCGGCTACATGGATCAAACTTTTCCATTGTGCTCGATTGATGCAATTGATGGTGAGCTTTGCAAACCATTCAAATCTCTCTTAATTAATGCATCTCATGTTAACTTTGGTCTACCCCTACCTACCTCGCCGAATTTCTACGCTTTCTATTGATCAAGTTTTCTAGTTGGGGCATTTGTAGGCCGTCTTTGCAGTGACCAAACCATCGCAACCGCCCTTCCCTAATCTTTGTAACAATTGGTGCTACTCCTACTTGTCTTTGAATTTCTATATTTCTTATTCTATCTTTACGGGTTTTACTACACATCCACCTAAGCATCCTCATTTCTGCTACATTCACTTTATATAATTGTTGTTGCTTTACTGCCCAACATTCACTTCCATAGAGCATAGCTGGCCTAATTGCGGTCCTATGAAATTTTTCTTTTAACTTAGTGGGAACATGTCGATCACAAATCACTTCCCGTTGCACTCCGCCATTTCTTCCATCCAGCTTGGATTCTATGTGTGACATCATTTTCAATGTTACCATCATTTTGTATGATTAAACCTAGGTATCTAAAGTGGTTTACCCTAGGCACTTCTACTTCCCTAATTTTACCACTCCGTCATCTCGATGTCTAGTGTTTCCAAACTCACAAGAGTGCATGTATTCGATTTCGTCCTACTCAACTTAAAGCCTTTAGATTCTAATGTATTTCTCCGAGTTCTAATTTCCTATTCACTCCATCTTTAGTTTCATCCACTAAGACAATATCATCTCGCAAATAGCATACACCATGGTATATCCTCTTGAATATGTCTAGTTAATTCATCCATAACTAAAGTAAATAGATATGGGCTTAAAGCCGATCCTTGATGTAGTCCTATCGTAATGGGAAATTCTTTTGTAGCTCCTCCAAAAGTCTTTATACTCGTTACTACTCCATCGTACATATCTTTAATAGTGTCTATGTATCTAGCGTGCACTCTTTTTCTTTCTAGAACCCACCAAAGAACATCTCTAGGGACCCTATCATATGCTTTTTCTAAATCTACGAATACCATATGAAGATCTTTTTTCTTTTCTCTATAGTTTTCTAACAATCGTCTTACAAGGAAAATCGCTTCCATAGTTGACCTCCCAGGCACGAAACCTTCTGATATTGTTGTTTCTCTCCTTAGCCTATTGTCAATTATCCTCTCCCACAGTTTCATAGTGTGACTCATGAGTTTAATTCCCCGGTAGTTTAAGCAACTTTGAATGCCTCCTTTGTTTTTGAAGATTGGCACAAGCGTGCTTCTTCTCCAATCCATTGGCATCCGTTTTGATTTTAGAATTTTATTGAAAAGCTTTGTCAACCAAGTCAATCCGATTTCTCCTAAGCATTTCCAAACCTCTATGGGTATTTCATCTGGGCCACATGCTTTCCCTATTTTCATTCTTTTCAATGCCTATTTAACTTCTACAATTCTAATATTGCTTGTATAGTTTACATTTCTTTCTTGGTGTGGGTTTTCATCTATTATAGCATCAACTTGGCCATCATTAAATAAACTATCGAAGTAACTTCTCCATCTCTCCTTAATATCCTCCTCGCGCGTTAAAACATTTTGATTTTCGTCCTTAATACATCTTACATGACTTAGGTCTTGTTTCTTTTTATCTCTTAATTTGGCTAGCCTATATATATATTTTTCGTCATCTCTATTACCTAACTTTGTATATAAATCTTCCATAAAATTTGTTTTAGCTTGACTAACTACTTTTTTAGCTTGTTTTCTAGCTTCTCTATATTGATTGTACGCATCTTCATCTTGACACTTAGGTATTTTCCTATACATATCTCTTTTAGTCTTAATTGCTCGTTGGACATCCTCGTTCCACCACCATGTTTCCTTCTTTGTAGGTCCCAAGCCCTTAGATATACCTAATATGTTTGATCCCACCCTCCTTATGCAACTACTCATTTCTAGCCACATTGTATTAGCATCTAAGTCAAGATTCCAAACATTTTCCTTTAGTAGTTTTTCTCTAAACTCTACTTGTTTACTATGTTTTAGGTTCCACCACTTTATTCTAGGGTCGCTAACTCTTTTATTCATATTTTTCCGTTTTGTTAGCTTAATATCAAGTACTACTAACTTATGTTGGGTAGTAAGTGCTTCACCAGTATTACTTTGCGCTCTACATAGTTTTCTATCTATTTATTCTTGTTAAAAGAAAATCTATTTGACTCTTGTTATGACCACTACTAAAAGTAATTATATGCGACTCCCTCTTCCTAAAACTAGTATTTGCTAAGACAAGATCATATGCTTTGAAGCAAATTCTAAAATTGATTCTCCTTCTTCATTTCTATTACCGTAACCAAAACCTCCATGAACTCTCTCAAACCCATCGTTAGTTACCCCGACATGCCCATTTAAATCTCCTCCAATAAAAACCTTTTCATCTAATGGTATACTCTGCATAAATCCATTCATATCATCCCAAAACTTGTGTTTGATGCTCTCGCTTAATCCTACTTGTGGTGCATATGCGCTAAGTATATTAATTTTTTCGTCTCCAATAATTAATTTAACTAGAATCAATCTATCCCCCATTCTTTTAACCTCTACGACCTTATCCTTATAATCATTATCCACCACAATTCCTACTCCATTGCATTTTCTATCTATACCGAGTGTACCACAATTTAAACCCCGTGCTTCCTATTTCTCTACTCTTTTCTCCTACCCATTTTGTCTCTTGAGAGGCAAGCAATATTGACTCTCCTTCTAATCATGGTATCTACTAGTTCTATTGACTTCCCCGTAAGTGTTCCTATGTTCCATGTTCCTAAACGAATTTTTTCTCCCCTTTGTATTTGTTTTTCTTTTCTATTTCTATTTTGCCTAAAAGATCTAGTGTTCGTATCTATGATTTTGTTTTTGTTTTCGTTTTTGTTTTGAACTAGCTTCTTTACCCAAACTACCCCAAATAATCTACCAAAAGTTACAACCCAAATTTATTGTTTTGAAAAATAAATATACAATAGATTTATGCAAATTCTCACAAAGCAAGGAGACTTCAAGAAATGACATTCCCCTGCCACGATCGATCAAACTCGTAGATCGACCTGTATTGTAAGTGAGGCGAGCTAAAGAATCAACGGAGCTCAATAAGAGAAGAACTACGCTCAAATATTAAACATGCAAGTAAGATCTCTAAAACAAGATAAAGCTAGCATACATTTAAAATCAGGATGACATTGAAATCTGTAGCATTACATCAATTTCCATATAAAATAAGCCTATCATAATCATAAAACGACTTAAGCATATATAAGTAGTTTCAAGGATTGTAAAACATAAGAAAATCTACTTTTGCATGCAAATGGGTTCCAAGATAGATACATAGAATGTAATAAATGTAAATACAAGTTCGTTGTCTCATTTTCACTATCTCCCTTGTTGACCAATCATCACAATATAATTGTGACGGCCCAAGTCCCACAACCCAAACCGAGCCCCGCCTAGCTTATAGTCAATCCTCGCGACGTCAATGCAAGCCTAGTAAGCCTTCATAACCATTTTTCATTACAAGGCATCATAATTTAACATTTATAGTGAGTCATTCAAATTCGTAACTTATCACAATTTATGAAGAAACAATTTCAACTTAAAACAAATCTAAACAACTCACACAAAATCAGTCAGGACAACCCAGAGTGTGGAAACCCCGCATAACTCGGTCAACATGTATAATAAACATAGGAAGAGAAATAATATCATTTACATATCCTAAAATATCTCACAGAACTCATATACTCCATGTAACAAAGACAATATACATAAGTAATACAAAACCTACAAAAATGTAAGAGAGAAAACCTCTCTAAAGTCCTCATAATAAATCTCCTAGCATTGGCCCCTTTCCTTTACTCGATTACGGATCTGCACTCAGTTAAACAAGAGAATAATGAGCCCAGGTAAGTAACGCCAGTAGGATACTAAACAACATTTCAAAATAAATAAAATAGCATATATTCATGCAAATAGAAAGAAAGATATAAGGACGCATGAATAAACAAAAGACTGTAAATAAATTGAAAACAATCGATACATGAGTTCCCAGGGATGCAAACAGATGGGTGCAAGTAGTCCCGACTAATAGGCTTTTAGTCTTGACAAAACATCAAGACTCGGTTCTAGGACTTGGTACACTCACAAGCCCTAAACCTACGAGATAGTGAGACTTCCTGGAACAACCATGCTAAGAACTCACACCCCGTCAAGAATCAGTATCCAGTGTCATGCATCGCGATGTCATGACTCTGGTATGTTATCTCAGTCAGCCACTCATTCCAAGGATCACCGTTGACTCACTTGCCCTTAGAAAACTCAATTAGAATAGAGTTTTTAAGGATAGATAACAAAGCAATGAATAATAATATTCAATAGCTTAAAATTAAATACTGTGCATTTCCTAGCTGGTTTACTTACCTCAAATCCACAAGCTTATTCCTAGCTTATACGACCTTCCGATACCCCGAAACGCGCTTTTGAATCCCTGTAGCTCTTCTTTCGATTCCTGATATCATATTATAGGTTTTTGAGAGTGTTGGAACCTTTACTTGGGGTATTACACCAATTTAGAGTGTTTAAAAACTTTTGAAAATTGTAAATTTTTGTACTGCTAGGGCAATTAGCGCGCTAATTCAAATATCTCGCGCGCTAAGTGCAACAGATAACCCAGAATTTTGCATTTTGAATTATGTGTTTTCGCTACACATAGACTTTGTTCATGCTTTGGGACCCCTCATACACACTACTAGAGGTCCCTAACATCAACCCTAACGCAAAACAACAACAACAACAACAACACCAAATTCATGAATTCTTGAAATGACTAAGCTATGTTAATAGAGTTACCTAGCTTGATGACTTGATCTTCTTCTTCACAAACCCCACTGATCTTTCCTAGCCACACTTGCTGGTTTTCTTTTGAATACTCTAGCAGCTCTTTTCTTTCTCTCATTCCTTGCCAATGATGAGATGAGAAACTTAGGCGGTAAGTTTTTGATTTTTTGTTTTATACGTAAATGGATATGGTTGAACCTTAGACCTTGATCTTTTGTGCACACGCATCTTGAGACATGTCCAATGAACCACCTTCACACTTTTTACCCAATTCATGCTTAAGTGACACCAACTATTCACTCCTTTGACCTTTAGACTCGTCATTACGTGTCTCGATGCACATCATGTGGCCATTTTATTTATTTTACTAACTTAGGCCCACTTATTTTTACATTAAATATGGCTACATTAAAGTTACTATAAAACCATAATTAGATCACATAAAACTTACCCCATAAGCCGCTACTTCAATCCCACGTCGACACGCAACTCGAGGTACGTCTCCGCTCGTCTCGACATCCATATGCCCCGCGTATACCTTATGCGCACATTTTTGAAATTAATTAGTTTAAATTGTTCAATCTTTTGTATACTACGTAATAGAAGCATCAAATAAAAATAGCATACCTCGGTGTCGACTCCCGAGGTTTGAACATATGTATCATGACAAGTGGGTCCCACATACGACCTTGAAATGACACGTGGCATGAGTTAGATTTTAAGGTTGTTACAGTCTTCCCAACTAATTAGAATTTCATCCTTGAAATTGAAACAATTCACAAGAAAAAAACTTACCGAAACTCGGAAGAGGTAGGGAAAGTACTTGCGCATGTTTGACTTGAGCTCCCACGCCACGTCAGCTCCTCATCACCGTAATGCTGCCATTTGAAAAGACTGATGGAATCTCTTTGTTCATATGAATCTTCACTTTATGATCCAGAATCTGAATAGGTTGCTCATTATAAGTAATGTCTTCCTTCAAGTCTATCTGGCTCAAATCCACTATCGATCGTCATCTACCTCTTTCGACCTATCCAGTCGAAGCATAGAAACTTGAAATGCAGGGTGAATCCCAAACAACTGAGGTGGCAACTCCAGCTCGTACGCAACCTTACCTATTTGTTTCTTCACTCTGAATGGACCAATGAACCTCGGCGCAAGCTTTCCTTTAATCCAAACCTCAAGTGACCCTTTATCGGTGAAGTTCTCAGATACATATAATTCCTTATATCATACTCTAACTCGCCGTAATACATGTCATTATAATTTTTCTGCCTCTCCTGCGCACCATTCAACCTCAATCTGATCAGTCGTATCTTCAAACTATTGTGGTAAGTAAATAACATAAACTTCTCTCTGTATAGATAATGATGCCAAATCTTTAATACAAATACCACCACCGTTAACTCCTAGTCATGTGTGAGGTAGTTTTTCTCGTGAATCTTCAGCTGTCGGGACGCGTAAATAATCACAGTCCCGCATCAAAACACGACCTAAACCGACCTTAGAAGCATTGGTGTTCACTCGAAACCCTTCCCCGACTCAGGTAGTGCCAAAACTGGTGCGGCAGTCAATCTTTCTTTCAAATTTAGAAGGCTTGTTCACAATTATCGTTCCAATGAAAACTCGTATCCTTCTTCGTCAATTGCATCATTAGTGCTGCAATCTTCGAGAAGTTTTGAACAAAATGCTTGTAATAGCCTACTAACCCCAAGAAACTATGGACATATGTCACTGAACGCGGTGTAGGCCAATCTATTACAACTCTAACCTTGGCGGGGTCCACTGAGACTCCGCTGGCTCTGACGATGTGTCCACTGACACTCCGTGGTACACTGGTATAGATAGAAAATGCAATGGAGTAGGAATTGTGGTGGATAATGATTATAAGGATAAGGTCGTAGAGGTTAAAAGAATGGGGGATAGATTGATTCTAGTTAAATTAATTATTGGAGACGAAAAAATTAACATACTTAGCGCATATGCACCACAAGTAGGATTAAGCGAGAGCATCAAACACAAGTTTTGGGATGCTATGGATGGATTTATGCAGAGTATACCATTAGATGAAAAGGTTTTTATTGGAGGAGATTTAAATGGGCATGTCGGGGTAAGTAACGATGGGTTTGAGAGAGTTCATGGAGGTTTTGGTTACGGTAATAGAAATGAAGAAGGAGAATCAATTTTAGAATTTGCTTCAAAGATATGATCTTGTCTTAGCAAATACTAGTTTTAGGAAGAGGGAGTCGCATATAATTACTTTTAGTAGTGGTCATAACAAAGTCAAATAGATTTTCTTTTAACAAGAAAAATAGATAGAAAACTATGTAGAGACTGCAAAGTAATACCTGGTGAAGCACTAACTACCCAACATAAGTTAGTAGTACTTGATATTAAGCTAACACAACGGAAAAATATGAATAAAAGAGTTAGCGACCCTAGAATAAAGTGGTGGAACCTAAAACATAGTAAAAAAGTAGAGTTTAGAGAAAAACTACTAAAGGAAAATGTTTGGAATCTTGACTTAGATGCTAATACAATGTGGCTAGAAATGAGTAGTCGCATAAGGAGGGTGAGATCAAACATATTAGGTATATCTAAGGGCTTGAGACTCCAAAGAAGGAAACATGGTGGTGGAACGAGGATGTCCAACGAGCAATTAAGACTAAAAGAGATATGTATAGGAAAATACCTAAGTGTCAAGATGAAGATGCGTACAATCAATATAGAGAAGCTAGAAAACAAGCTAAAAAAGTAGTTAGTCAAGCTAAAAAAAAATTCATGGAAGATTTATATACAAAGTTAGGTAATAGAGATGGCGAAAAATATATATATAGGCTAGCCAAATTAAGAGATAAAAAGAAACAAGACCTAAGTCATGTAAGATGTATTAAGGACGAAAATCAAAATGTTTTAACTCGCGAGGAGGATATTAAGGAGAGATGGAGAAGTTACTTCGATAGTTTATTTAATGATGGCCAAGTTGATACTATAATAGATGAAACCCCACACCAAGAAAGAAATGTAAACTATACACGCAATATTAGAATTGTAGAAGTTAAAGAGACATTGAAAAGAATGAAAATAGGAAAAGCATGTGGCCGAGATGAAATACCCATAGAGGTTTGGAAATGCTTAGGAGAAATCAGATTGACTTGGTTGACAAAACTTTTCAATAAAATTTTAAAATCAAAACGGATGCCAATGGATTGGAGAAGAAGCACGCTTGTGCCAATCTTCAAAAACAAAGGAGACATTCAAAGTTGCTCAAACTACCGGGGAATTAAACTCATGAGTCACACTATGAAACTGTGGGAGAGGATAATTGACAATAGGCTAAGGAGAGAAACAACAATATCAGAGAACCAATTTGGTTTCATGCCTGGGAGATCAACTATGGAGGCGATTTTCCTTGTAAGACGATTGTTAGAAAAATATAGAGAAAAGAAAAAAGATCTTCATATGGTATTCGTAGATTTAGAAAAAGCATATGATAGGGTCCCTAGAGATGTTCTTTGATGGGTTCTAGAAAGAAAAAAAGTGCACGCTAGATACATAGACATTATTAAAGATATGTACGATGGAGTAGTAACGAATATGAAGACATTTGGAGGAGCTACAAAAGAATTTCCCATTACGATAGGACTACATCAAGGATCGGCTTTAAGCCCATATCTATTTACTTTAGTTATAGATGAATTAACTAGACATATTCAAGATGATATACCATGGTGTATGTTATTTGCAGATGATATTGTCTTAGTGGATGAAACAAAAGATGGACTGAATAGGAAATTAGAACTCTGAAGAAATACAATAGAATCTAAAGGCTTTAAGTTGAGTAGGACGAAAACTGAATACATGCACTGTGAGTTTGGAAACACTAGACATCGAGATGACGGAGTAGTAAAATTAGGGGAAGTAGAAGTTCCTAGGGTAAACCACTTTAGATACCTTGGTTCAATCATACAAAATGATGGTAACATTGAAAATGATGTCACACATAGAATCCAAGCTGGATGGAAGAAATGGCGGAGTGCAACGGGGGTGATTCGTGATCGACATGTGTTAAAAGGAAAATTTTATAAGACCGCAATTATGCCAACTATGCTCTATGGAAGTGAATGTTGGGCAGTAAAGCAACAACAATTACATAAAGTGAATGTAGCAGAAATGAGGATGCTTAGGTGAATGTGTGGTAAAACTCGTAAAGATAGAATAAGAAATATAGAAATTCAAAGATAAGTAGGAGTAGCACCAATTGATACAAAGATTAGGGAAGATGGTTTGGTCACCTGCAAAGACGGCCTACAAATGCCCCAACTAGAAAACTTGACTCAATAGAAACTGTAGAAATTCGACGAGGTAGGGGTAGACCAAAGTTATCATGAGATGCATTAATTAAGAGAGATTTGAATGGTTTGCAAAGCTCACCGTCAATTGCACTTAATTGAGCACAATGGAAAAGCTTGATCCATGTAGCCGACCCCAGTTAATTTGGGGCTGAGGCTATGTTGTTGTTGTTGTAAGCCAAAATTCGTACTTACTAAATTTTGCATACAGTCTGTGCATCCTCAAAATTTGCAAAATCATCTTGAGGTGCTCTCGTGATCCTCATGAGTCCTGTAGTAGATAAGGATGTCATCGATAAACACGATGTTAAACCTATCTAAGTACTCTTTCAACACTCGATGCATGAAATCCATAAACATCGCTAGGGCATTAGTCAACCCAAAATGCATGATTGTAAACTGGTAATGCCCGTATCTTGTGGAAAAACCAGTTTTCTCCTTGTCATCTGCTCTAATCCTCAGCTGATGGTACCCAGATCTCATATCAATCTTTGAGAACCATTGTGCTCCTGTCAGCGAGTCAAACAAGTCGTCAATACAAGGAAGTGGATACTTGTTCTTCACTGTAACTCTGTTGAGTTGTCTGTAATCAATGCATAATCTCAGGCTGACATCTTTCTTCTTAACAAATAAGACTAGTGCGCCCCAATGTGACATGCTCAGGTGAATGAATCTTGACTCCAACAACTCTCAAGTTGTCTTCTCTGTTCCTCTAAATCCTTCGGAGCCATCCGATACGGCGAACAAATATAGGTTTGGTCCCCGGGACCTCATCAATGATGAAGTCAATCTCCCTAGGCGATGGAAATCGTGGTAACTATGCAAGAAAATATATGGGAACTCGCGCATAACAGGTACATCCTCCAACCTAGTCTCAACCCTCTCCGTCGTACTCAAAACACTAGCGAATGTCTCGACTTCTACACTAGAAGCTACTCTGCCTCTAGTAATAGGTAAACTAGTCGAAGTCCCCTGAAAACTAAACTCGAGATATCCCAGAATGTGAAACATAACTTTCTTATAGAAATAATGGATCTGTGCATGATGAGCACTCAATCCATGCCCAACAAGGCATCAAACTCTAGGAACTCCAACACTCTCAGATCTGCTGGCAAAACGTCACCCTCTATCTCTATTGAACAATCAACATACATAATAATTTTGGGTATATATTGTCCCTAACAAGCGTGCTAAAGATCAATGGTCTCTTTAGTCTAATGGGTTTCAAACTCAACTCATCTACCATGCGATCGAAACAAAAGATATTGTAGAACCAAATTTTAACATTATGTACATAAAACGACTGCAATATAAAACATACCCTCAATCAAGTTATGGGTAGCAGCTGGATCTGGCACAACAACAACATGAACCTGCTCATGGCTCTGCTTTAGCTGCCCTCTTCTCAGTCATGGACACGAACTGACAAAATGACTAGGCTATCCACACTCCCAACACGTACGCTGAAATCCTTATCTAAATGGCATACTCTGTCCTCGTCCATACCTTTGCCCCTGACCACTGCCTCTGCCCCTGCTACTACCCCTAGCCCACCGATCTCGCTTGTCTCGAGGGCTTCGATGTGTAGATCGCTATGGTGTGCTGACATAACTCCGTACTGGGGTAGATGGTATTTCTGCAGTACACGCTGTAATAGGTGGAGATGCGACATATCCCACACTCTAGCTCGATCCTCGACCTCCATTGTCTAGGTCTTTTCCTTCTAACGTCACCTCCCAGTCTGACATCTGACTGTGATGGTGGTGGAGCTGTGACTACTGTATCAGTGCGCATGCTCAAAAAGGTCTCACTGGTCATACTCCTCTCGTAAGCCTATTGTAAGGTTCTTAGAGCTGTGGTCACCACCATAGATCGATCTCACTCAACAGGCCATTCATGAAGTAGTAGGCTTGGTTAGCGTCAGTATCAGCTATGCCCCTGACATAGTCCATCAACTGCAAGTATCGACCCATATACTGCATCACTATCTCGTTAGTAGCCTGTCGGATGTTCTAAAACTCGTCCTCTTCATGTTTCTGACTTAAGGAGGGAAATACTTCTGATTGAATCTCTCCTTGAACTCAGCCCAATCCTTGGGTTTCCCACTCATAGACATCATGCTACGCCACCAAACATCATCCTCTCCGAACAACGAAGCTGATGAGATGCTCGACCTTATATGATCCGGTGTAGCCAAAACATCGTGATCTTCTCGTGACTCCTCATAAACTTCTCTGCTGCTTCGATATCTGTACCACCGTGAAACTTCTCCTGGTGATGTCTCTGAAACTCGCGAGACTGCCTCGCTTAAGCTGTCGCTCGAGTACTTCAATTAGTGGGCATGTTCGGCGTATCTTCCACTAGTGTATCAGGAATAGGTGGTACTCTCTCAACTTGAACTTGTACCCCCTCATCAGTCACAGTTCTGATCGGCGCTATAGGAGTTGTAGCAGTAGCCTGTACTATCAACGCACTCTCCCTGAGTGGCTGGTGCTGTAGCTGTAGATGTTGAAAGCGATGATGTAGCATGTGCCCTCAATAGTTGGAGAATCTCCTGAAGTTGCTAGCCATGTCAGGTGACTAGCTAAGACATCTCATCTAAACTTTCATGAACATTCACTCAGATCGGTATCGCTGATCTCGGGCTGATCGGCTGTCACAATCTATAAGGAATGTGATTTCTCGATCATGATATAGCTATCGATAGTAATAATGTACAACACATCAAATCGATAGTAATAATGTACAACACATCAAATAGCTCATATAGTCCAATTTTAGTTTCCCCAACTCTCCTCACTTCCCAACTAAGACTTAAGTTAGGATCACAGGGTTCCACTCTAAGTTCTAACCTTATGTTGGTTGTGGGTTGTTCATAAGTTAGGCATAAAAACTTGGGCTCTGATACCAACTGTGATGGCCCCAGTTCCATAACCCGAATTAGGCCCGCCGGCCCAGACTTACGTGGACCCCGAGTCAATCCTCGCAACGTCAATACAAGCCAAGTAAGCCTTCCTAACCATTTTTCATTACAAGGCATCATAATTTAGCATTTATAATGAGTTATTCAAATTTGTAAGTTATCACAGTTTATGTGGAAGCGATTTCAACTTAAACAAATCTAAATAACTCTACACAAATCAGTCATGACAGATTAGAGTGTGGAAACCACGCATAACTCAGGCAACATGTATAATAAAAAGATGATAGAGATAATATCATGTACATGTCTTAAAGTATCTCACAGAACCCATATACCCCATATGATAAAGATAATATACATAAGTAATACAAAACCTACAAAAATGTGAAAGAGAAGGCGCTCCAAAGTCCTCACAATAAATCTCATAACATTGGCCCATTTCCCTTACTTGATTGTGGATATGCACTTAGTTAAACACGAGAATAACGAGCCCAACACTACAAGAAAAATGATATTTAGAAACGAAATTAGCAATGGAATTAAGTTCCATTACTAAGAAAAAGTAGTTAGAGACGGAATTGAGACGGACTAATTTAGAAACGGAATAGAGAGAGATCAGAGACGGAAATAGAGACGGAATTAAATTCCGTCTCTAAATAATGGCGCCAACATTCCTACCAAAACTTTTTTTTTTATAACCGTTCATCAAATCTCGAGATTCCCCCAAAAATCGATCGTCCAAATAAAAAAACACTCGTCTCTCTCAACTCCCATTCGTCTCTCTCCTTGCGTTCTCTCTCTCTCTCTCTCTCACCGCCTCTAATCGGCTCTCTCTCTCTCTCTCTCACCGCTCACCGCTCTCTGGTCTCACGGTCACCGCTCTCTCTCTCTCTCCCCTCTAATCGGCTCTCTCCTCTCTCTCTCTCACCGCTCTATGCTATCTGGTCGCTCTGTGCTCACCGCTCGCTCTGTGCTCACCGCTCCGCTTACCGCTCTTTGCTCGTCGAGGACGTTCTCTCCCTCTCTCACCGCTCTCGGACCGACGTTTCCCAACTCTCTTTTCTCTCCGCTCTCTCTCACCGAAATCTCTCTCCCAAACCTTAAATCTCTGCCGTCGCTGCAATTGCGGCTGCGATTTGAGTTCGTCGGCTCTGCCGTCGCCGGCTGCCGGAGATTGGTGCCTCCAAAGCCTTAAGCCGTCGCCGACCTACGCCCCACCCTAAGCCGTCGCCGAACTAGTCAAGGTAACACCCTAAGTTGTTAGTCTTTTTTTGTTTTTTATTTTTGAATGGGTGTTACATAACTGTAGTGACTTCCAATAAACCTTATAGTGTTTCTGAAGGTTCGAATCCATTCTTTGATGGTCGTGCATTCCCCAAGTTCAATTTGGGGAAGAGTGGAGTACACAGTGGTCATGTTTAGAAGGGGCCATTGGATCCATTTTGTTTTGTTCCGAATGGGAAAGGGAAATGCGAGGTAACTAATGATGGTTTGTTTTCCGGCGATGATAGGTTATATTTCTTGTTCATTCTAAAACTCTTAATTATATTTTTACTTCTCAAGTTTATCTTTGAAGCCTGTGGAATTCTGTCACTTGTTGTTTTGTGAACTAAAATATATTTTGAGCTTTAATCTCAATGGGTAAATACAGAAACAATTGCAGGATATTTAAACTATGCATTCTCTAATTCAGAAGCCTTGTTTCTAATATTTCTTTTCATACGAGTAAGTGTTAAATATAAAAATTTATAAGGTTGCACCACAAAATTGCTAATTAAACCATGGGTGATGATATGAATAGGATGGCTACACAATGGAAGTAACTGGTGCAGAAGGGGTGCACGTTCTTGTTGCTTCAAAAACAAAACCAAATCGCAATTTCGAGAGCAATTTGGATAGGAAATTTTTTGTGAGCTTCTTAAATGTAAGTTCTCATAAATGTGTTTTCTTCCGTAATTCATCATTATCTTTTTTGTACTCTATAATTGTTACAGTTTACACCAGAACTTCATTGCATAGTAACTAGTATTGTGGAGAAAAAAAATATCTGCATAGAAGAAAGCTGTGTTAATTCCTCCCCTTTTTGATTGCATGTTCTGAACCTTTCCCAGCAACGTGGCAGGTTCAATTTTATGACACAGTTTCCTCACTATAAAGAAATTATATAGAAGCTAGATTTTGGAAGAAAAAAAACTTCGGAAGCCTATCGTGTTCGACATGGATATGAGTTCTGGAGATTTTCTTGCATTGATCTATCTCTTAAAAGTACCTGTAGAAGTCATTAACCTTAAGGTGAGGTAGTCTGTTCTTAATACATTTTTACACAATTATACGACTTTCAGCATACATGGCCTTGGTTCTTATAACCACTTGTTCTTTAATTAATTTTATCATATGCTTTTGCAAAAAAATAAAAAATCATATGCCATTCTTATAATTTTATATGATAATCCTTCCAGTCTAAATTAATTAAAGGTGTAACTTGAAGTTTGGCAATCATATGCCTTGGTTCTTGTGTTTGCTTGATTAACACACCATGTATATATTTTGGGGGTTGAATCTCGTGTACACAAATGAAAATTCAAAAAAATATGGAGCTCCTAGAGACACCGATCACCCCGAACTTAGACAACCTTTGGCATTTGAAGTTTGGCAATCAATTTCCAAATTAATGAAGTCTGGCTCTAAGATTACCATGTTGACCAGTGGACCACCGAGTAATTTAGCACAGATTATTCTTAAAGATAAGAATGCAAGCTCGTTAATAGAGGTAAGTTTGTTGTTTCTCATCTTGCAATTCTTGCCAACTTCATAGCAAAAACATACTCGAAAAGTTATATGTATACGAGTTTTCTTTTGCTCAAGCAACTCAATATTGGATTAGTTCAGTGAAAAACCTTGTAAGTATATCATGAAAAAAAGATGAAAAAAATTGACCTTCAACATCAGTATCTAAGAAATTTTATTTTTTCTATAAATTCGTGGCTGGTTTGGCAAATTTCAATGTAGTCCTAGGAGTTTAACTATAATCCTGGATATCTCGTTGAATTTGTTGCATTATAGGTATAACATAATGTTTCTTGTGATTCTAAAGTATCTTTTGGGGGCAAACTTTACTTTTAGACTAGCTTCACTTGAAGAACTACTAGTAAAAGTTTGGAAATATCCTCAAGGTGTAATTTCTTTTTCACCTACTTGTTGCTTTTGAGGTGAAAAAAGAGCCAAGTGACTTAAGTTACACAATGAAAATATAACTCCTGAACCAAGGAGTAGGTAAGGTGATAATTTAATAACATATTCATTGGATAATCTTTTCGTGTTATTCGTTCTCCTAAATCACATTATTATTCTTTTATCTTGTTGCAGAGTGTATTTGTTGTTGGCGGGCACATCAGTCATGGTAATAGCGACAAAAGGAATGTTTTCACACTTCCTTCGAACAAATATGAAGAATTCAACATGTTTTCCCTTTAGCTGCAAAAACTGTATTGGATTCCAAACTCAATATTACCCTCATTCCACTTGTTGTCCAGCGACAAGTGAGCTCTTTTTCTCGTATCATTAAACAACTGCAGCTCAGACGGAAGACAGTCGAGGCGGTGTTTGCACGCCGCTTGCTTTCAAGGCTTATCACTTAAAGCAGAAGCATCACAGATACCAACATATGGTAAAGTCACACCATTTGGTCACTGATGGAGTTTCATATGCATGCATGTAAATTTTATTAGCTGATGGTTGCTTTTTCTTCCACTACAGGATACATTCTTTGGAAAAAAGATAAATTAGTTATAGTACTTGTAGCTCCCATTGCATTTGGTTGGGGCAGAGTTCCACACTCACGTACTTCTTTATGAGGTAACACTTATACTTCATTTTAGTCCAAACATTTTGCCACAAGAATTTCTACCTTGAATAAAAATCCATCCAATTTGCCCAAATGCATGATCTATCATCGCTCATCTTGCAAGAGGTGCAAGAAAAGTGTAGAAGTCTGGAGATACTATTAACTTTATGTTGAAAAGCTAATTGTTAATAATGGTCTCAAATGTTTCCCTTTTATGTATGCAGATTATTCATAGGTCCTATTCTTACTCACTAGTTAATGCACGGGTGGTTGCGGCTTAAAGGTAACCATAGTCAATTATCTCTCCCTTTTTCCAATTATTATTGTTGGTTTTGAAGAACAATGAAAGATTAGAAGAAAGATTGACAAGTTTTTCACAAGGAGAGAATCAACAATGGAGTCCTAAAAATATTTGTTTTAGGCTCTCACAATATTCAGCAACAAACAATAGAACAACCGCACACAATAGAAAATGACAACTTAATTTTTTATTCTCTTAATTTCACTAAAAGAGTGGTACATCATATATAGTTAAAAACAAAAGTGAATTATAGAAAGTCCTAAATAAAGTAGTTTTATTGAAGGCCTTATTTTTAAGGCCTCCTATATATTATACTCCTATGTTGCAACTAATTTAAACAATATACACATTGGAATTAATTTCAACATGACCAGTGCCACTTTTGAATGAGTGCTTGTTCATCAATTCCTTAGTTTTATCAAAATGGTTTTAATAAAAACATATTCCAACATGAGTACTTTGGGAGTGCTCTGGAGTCTGGTCCAAACAAAGAATCTTATCTTTTAAGTATGCCTTTTGAAGTCCAGTTCTGCACATCTAAAAAAAAAATCGAAATTTTTTTCTTTGGAAGACACTGATTATTGGATTAATAAACTAACCAATTGTTCAATAAACTTTTTCCTTTTTGATATATGATTTGCTTACCATTCTTTGAGATATGAAATGAAAGATCAATATAATGTGAACGTGGTTGCATCTCTAAATACAAAATGAATTATGTCGTATGGAGTACACTGTCGTGTGGTTATTAAATTAATTAAAGTAAGAAACATTGAATTCTATACACATATAATAACTGACCCCGCTGATTAATTTAAAATAGAGACTTTATTGTTATATACAATGTTAAAGCATTGATATCTTGTTTAAAACAGAATGATCCAACTATTGGTTGAAGTTATTTTTGGAGCTCTCATGCAGAAGTTATAGTAAAGGCTTAGGTGCATAATCTCCAATAGCATCTTGCAAATGTCTTGCTTTCCAAAATTATTGAATCAAATGATCTTAAATGCGGCAAGTGGTGCTTTTCTCACCATTGGGAACTTCAATCTTATGTCGCATCTTTTTCTTTTTATTCAACATTCTTTTTATGAATGGGGTTATCTTATATGAACTGCTTGTCCAGGTTTTCTATTTTCAGAACTTTCTCCTATGCCCAATTTCCTCATCCCTTCTAAGTTCATTGGCAAGCATTGACTGGAAAAGTTTTGGTTTGAATGTTAAAAGCAGTGCCATTGACGAATATGGCGATGCAGTGCTGGAATGGGAGAACTTGCCACCATTAATGCATATATCTCATTATAAAGTTGCACTCGACTTGATATATGGTTGTGTTCCCCCTTTTTTGCTATCCTTTTTGAGTTAACTGAGTAGCTATGTACATGATCTATTTACTTATTTATGATGTTGAATTTCATGTAAATGTGCTGTCCTGACACTGTTGCTATAGATTGTATAAGGCCTTTTTGTGCATATTTAGAGGATTGGAAGTTTTTTTTTTGTAGTTGTTAAACAATAAGATTGGTAGGTTTTGTGCATACTTAGAAATTTGGAACATTTATTAAACTTTACAAGCTTTCATGGATATATAAATCTTTTTCAATGTCTAATTGTACATTTTTTCTCTCATTTGAATATTTGTTGTTAATATATATTGTCAATGTATGTATGTCAAATTCTGTTTTTTTAGGGGATGTTAGCACCCCCAAGGAGTTGTTGGAGGGGGTGCAGGTGATGGAGTAGTTCCTATGGTTGTATTTTCAGGTTTAGAGGTTATGGAGAACCAATTGGATTAAGCTTAGGTTTAAAAACTAAAAAAAAAAACGGAATTGAGACGGATTAGCAACGGAATTCAAAGATTATGTTGCTCTTTCGTCTCTAATTTTCGAGGAATAGATGCATGAATCATGAATCGAGACGTAATTATTGTATTCGTCTCGATCCGTTGTATCGAGACGGATCGATATAATAATTTCGTCTTTGATCCGTTGCTAATCAGAGACGGAATACAATAATTCCGTCTCTGGATCCGTTGCTAATCAGAGATGGATTAGAGACGAAATGCAATTACAATTGTACCTTTTAGAAGAATTTTCGTTTATGTTTCGTCTCTGTTCCTTTTCTAAATTCCGCCTCTAATCCGTCTCTAATCAGTAACGGAAACACATTTTCGTTGTTGATTGAATCAGCGACGACGATTTTAGAGACGGAATAGATTCCGTCTCTGTTCTATTGCAGAATTGAATTAGAGACAAAATTTATGCAAATTAGATGGAAATTTTCATTTTTGATCTGTTGTTTTTTGTAGTGCAAGTAAGTAACGCCAGTAGGATACTAAACAACATTTCAAAATAAATAAAATAGTCTATATTCATGCAGATAGAAAGAAAGATATAAGAACGCATGAATAAATAAAAACTGTAAATAAATTGAAAACAATCGATACATGAGTGTCCAGTGATGAAAATAAAGAGGTACAAGTAGTCTTGACCAATAGGTCGTTGAGTTTTGGTAAAACATCAAGACTCGGGTTTAGGACTTGATACACTCACAAGCCATAAACTTACTAGATAGTGAGACTTCCTGGAACAACCATGCTAAGAACTCACACCCCGTCAAGAATTAGTATCCACTGTAGTGCATCCCGAGGTCATGAATCTGGTATGTTGCCTCAACCAGCCACTTATTTCAAGGATCACCGTCGACTCACTTGCCTTCGGACAACTCAATTAGAATGGAATTTCCAAGGATAGATAACAAAGCAATGAACAACAATATTCAATAGCTTAAAATTAAATACTATGCATTTCCTAGCTGGTTTACTTACCTCAAACCCACAAGTTTATTCCTAGCCTATCCGACATTCTAATATTTCGAAACGCGCTTTTGAATCCCCGTAGCTCTTCCTTAGGTTCCTGATATCATATTATAGGTTTTTAAGTGTGTTGAAACCTTTACTTGGGGAATTACACCAATTTAGAGTGTTTAAAGAACTTTTAAAAATTATAGATTTTTATACTGCCAGGGCAATTAGCGCACTAACTCGAATATCTAGGGTGATAATTCAAATATCTAGAACGTTAATCAATATTAACGCGCTAGATTGCCTACCTAGCACGCTATGTGCAGCAAAACCCAGAATTCTGCATTTCGAATTCTGGGTTTTTGCTACACATAGACCTTGTTCATGCTTTGGGACCCCTCATACACACTACTAGAGGTCCCTAACATCAACCTCAACACAAAACAACAATAATAACACCAAATTCATGAATTCTTGAAATGACCAAGCTATATTAATGGAGTTACCTAGCTTGATAACTTGATCTTCTTATTCACCAACCCCACTGATTACTCCTAGCCACACTTGTTGGTCTTCTTCTGAACACTCCAGTAGATCTTCTCTTTTTCTCCTTACTTGCCAACGATGAGATGAGAAACTTATGGTGGTAAGTTCTTGATTTTTGGTTTTATATGTAAATTGATATGTTTGAGCCTTAGCCCTTGATCTTTTGTGCACATGTATCTCGAGACATGTCCAATAAACCACCTTCACACACATTTTACCCAAGTCATGCTTAGGTGACACCAATTATTCACTCCCTTGGCCTTTAGATTGGTCATTACGTGTCTCGATGCACATCATGTGGCCATTTTATTTATTTCACTTACTTAGGCCCACTTATTTTTGCATCAAACATGGCCACATTAAAGCTAGTATAAAACCATAATTAGCTCACATAAAACTTACCCTATAAGTTGCTAGCTCGGTCCAACATCGACATTCAACTCGAGGTACGTCTCCGCTCGTCTCGACATCGATATGCCCTGAGTGTACCTTACGCCACATTTTAAAAATTAATTAGTTTAAATTGTTCAATCT
Source organism: Stephania yunnanensis (assembly GCA_039657365.1). Taxonomy (NCBI): domain Eukaryota; kingdom Viridiplantae; phylum Streptophyta; class Magnoliopsida; order Ranunculales; family Menispermaceae; genus Stephania; species Stephania yunnanensis. The sequence continues at coordinate 3,730,780 of CM077588.1, read as the reverse complement.
TTTGTATACTACATGATACAAGCATCAAATAAAAATAGCATACCTCGGTTTCGATTCTCAAGGTTTTGATATACGTATCACGACAAGCGGGTCCCCCAAACAACCCTGAAATGACAAGTGGCACGAGTTAGATTTTAGGGTCATTACAATATTAAATATGCATGGGTGACTTGATTCCACCGTGTGTCCACGACTCCTCAAGAGGCCCTGGTGATTTGGTTCCATCGTGCATCCACGACTCCCCAAGAGGCCCTTACGGAAATGGGTGACTTGGTTCCACCATATTACTACGGCTTCCTGAGAGGCCATACATGAAGTCAACCAAGGTTGGTAATGATCCCATCCCAAGTCATTTTATCAAAATCATAAATTCTAATTATACTAATAGCAAGCCATATTTAATAGAGGAGCGGAGCTCCCCACTTACCTCGACTCGCGGCGACGCTTATAACAACTCCTGGTATGCCCGAGGCCCGATGCGAACCTTCGCGCGACACTATACAACCATAATACATCTCATCAATAAATGTTTTACTTTAAATTAATTAAGTCTTCCATTTATTGGTCGTTGGGATCCACTAGTGTGGATTTCGCGTGAAACGCCCCTTCCCCAACTTAGGGTCGGGTTGCCCGGACCAGACCGCCACTTAGGCCTAATACTTGAGCCATGCCCAAATAACGGTCTGGCACGCCTAAACAACCTGCGGAATAACATATAGACAATATGGCAAGATAATGCGAAATTTGAATTTAAATAAATACCATATATCATCATCAACCGAACTATCAGATATCTCAAATTCACTTAACCAACTCAAAACAATATAAAACCTCCAAAAACTTCAAAGGCTTATAAATGTGTCAAACTAACTAAAGGAAGGTTGAACTACCCAACAAACTTGCCTAGGTTAGAACCCTCATTAATAGTTTTCAAAACAAATAGTAAATATATCTTATAATACTCACGCTGCAAGGATACATCAAACAATGGCATTCCCTTTGCCCCGATCTATTGCACTCATAGATAAACCTGTATTATAAGTGGGGTGAGCTAAAAAACCAATGGAACCCAATAAGAGAAGAACTACGCTAAATATTAAACATGCAAGTAATACCTATAAAAAAAATAAAGCTAGCATTCATTTAAGATTAGAGTAACATTGAAATCTGTAGCATGACATTAATTCCCATAAAGAATAGGCATATCATATTCATAAAACATTTTAAGCATATATATATGGAGTTTCAAGGGTTTAAAAAAAAGAAAATAAACTTTTGCATGCAAAGGGGTTCTAAGAGAGATGCATAGAATGTAATAGATATAAATACAAGTCCGTTGTCTCATTTGTCATTACCTCCCCTTGTTGACCAATCATCATAATATAATAAATATGCATTTGCGACTTGATTCCACCGTGTGTCCACGACTCCTCAAGAGACTGGGTGACTTGGTTCCATCGTGCATCCACGACTCCCCAAGAGGCCCTTGCAGAAATGGGAGACTTGGTTCCACCGCGTTATTACGGCTCCCCAAGAGGCCTTTAAACATGTAAGGTGACTTGATTCCACCATATGACTATGGCTCCCTAAGAGGCCTTACATGAAGTCAAACAAGGTAGGTAATAACCCCATCCCAAGTCCTTTAATTAAAATTATGAATTCTAAATATACTAGTAGCAAGCCATATTTAATAAATGAGCGGAGAAAGCGTAGGCCTACGGCGGCGGCGAAGGCGAGGTGGATGGTTAAGGAGTTCTTCAATCCGCCTGATTTGGAGACTGTGTTTATACGCCATATTGAGAGGGCTAGCTAGTTAGTTAGTTAGTTAGTTAGTTAATTTTTATGTGAGTGTGGTTTATTGGGGAAGGTAGAATTAGAGTTATTTCTCTTCTCTGTTCTCTGCAAATGGAATGGAGAGCAGAGCAGATATCCGTGGAGGTGTTTTATGTACAAATTGTTATAGTACATGTTGATGAAATGGTCTCTTAGTTAGCCAGTTTGTTAGCTCATCTTTTTTTTTTTTTTTTTTTTTTTGGGTTATAATTAGTATCTGTTAATTTCTCCACATCTATACTTTTGATTTGTTGAAGCTGAACTAGTTTCTTTTGATTGTTTGTGGGATTATGTGCTTATTTTGGTCTTAATTTGATTATATGCATTGATTAATTTACATTAAGGCACTGTCCGGTTTTTTTAACTCAATTTTCTGCATTCACGAGATTAGTAATCGAAATCTTGCGTAATGTGAAATTATAAGATCAACCGGTTGTTGGTTAATTATTTGTATTTCTGAAGTGTTGATATCAAAACCTACCATCTAAAGAAACATGAAAATGAAACATGCCCACTTCTAGCTAACTTTCTTAATTTCCCATCTTTATCTCAAATGTGGTCATGTTGTTGTACTGTTAATTGAATGCAAGTCAATATCTCCCTCTTTAGACGTGTTAACATGCACAACAACGCTACAAGTTTGTCAAAAAAAAAAAAAAAACACATGCGAAAGTAAATCTTTTTCAATCTTTTTCATGGTTGAAATGGCGTAGGGACCCTTCAAAGTGATTGACTAAGACAAATCCTACAACCTTCTTGAGTCCAGTGTACTCCCTTTTCTGCCCTATATACAATGTCCCAATCTCTAAGTCATAGTCTCTTATGTGTTATGCGTGTGAGACCCCCACAGTTGTTTTTAATGGTTTGGGAAGTTTCCCTTGTAGTCCTTTCAAGACGGACTAGTCTGAGCAAGTGGACTAGAATCCTATGTAATGAGAGATGAATGACTGAAAGACTTGTTTAACTATAGTTCCTCTTTCATGGTCATGCATGGTGATCTCATCACCATATATTGATGGTGGGGGTCCTTTGTCTTTAACTTCTACTTCATGGAAGAACAAGCAAAATGAATTTTGTTTTCATTCTTTTATAGGGTTCATTCATTGAAGGTTAAGTGGCCAACCAAGTATATCCAATTAGAATTGAATTGAAGAACTCCATTGTAAGGATATACTCGGCCCCTCAATATTTAGTAGCAACACTTGCCTCCATAACTCTGACTTATTCGAATTAGTCAAGCTAATTGATGCCCTCCAAGAAGTTTAAACTCAACAACCATTTATTACTTATATTCATAAAATTCGAACTCAAGAATTTGGTTACATAAGAGACTTCATGTACATGCCACCAATGGAGCTAATTAAAATATATTACAGTATTAGTACTAATTATATATACATATATATTACTTATCGAATTAATTGTTTATTACTGGTATAAACTTATAATGAGAGCTCGAAAAGATTGTTCTTCGTCCTTAAGTGACAACAATTTAAGACCCACTTCTTGATAATGATACTTTCTATGGTGATGGTTTTATTGGGATTTAATTAAATAGTGTCTTTGGATTAGAATAGATTATGCATATGGTCCTTTTGTTTATACAAAGGAGTGGAGAGCATATGTGATGCATCATGATCAGTTGGAGCATTTGTTATAAAGTTGATATGGGAAGGTCACCTAATCTTGTATTATAATTAAACAAAGATATCTAGGGATCAGCTGATACATTGGCTCAAGAGCTTTAGAACTGAGTGAAGGTTATATGTATATGCAATCCCCTTGGATGGTTGTGGTTATTTATTAATTTGGTGATGCATTCATGCAGGGAAAATTTCATCCACTCCTTAAAGAATAATCCTTTCACCCTTTTTAGTCCAGGACTTCAAGGTTTGGATCATATCTGTCAACTTTTCAGTTGGTGCTGTGAATTTTTCCTTTTGTATGGAAAAGTACTACTGATGTAAGCAAGAATAAACCAAGAACATGCTCATAAAAAACAGACACTTTACATTTGACCAAGAGCTAGCCAAACAAAAAGGGCAACACCTAAATTTATAACAAAGCTCTTACCTAAGTCATCATAGAGAATCCTATGAGGAAGAGTTGCAGTAATAACTAGAACACTAGCTAACAGTAATAATATATATATATTTGCGCTTTATTTGGAAGTTCTTCATTTCTCTCTTCTTCTTTTTTTGGTTTCTCACATAATATCTGGCATCGACTACACCAATTAATCCACATTAACTACAGGCATTGTTGGTCCCCTCCCAACCAAGGTTTTAACATTATAAAATTCGAACTATATCAAGACCTCGTTTAAGAGAATTTGAGTCTCTTACAACTCGGACTAAGTTTTGATTTTTGTCTTGAAGACTTCATCTTTTCAATAAATTAAGTTTTTAAGAGTGAGTTCTTTAGTGTTCAAAATAGCATGACCAAACTAATTAGGTAGCCCAATGTTGATAAGAGTTAATGGTATGTGAGAGTAAGAGTTCTAGTTCCAAAAACAATTTTGTCCTCACCTCCCACACACCACCTCCTTCTGTCTACACACATCATCGCGCTCTTCAACCACGAAATTGTAGAAAAAAAAAAAAATAAAAAATCAAAGTGCGTGCAAATTAATAATGTTAAGGTCCACAAAAAGATGAAGTCGATCTTCAAATGATGAGCAAATCTCTGCTACTCTCTTGATCATCTGTACAACAAATTTCACCATGTCAAAAATTAACCATAATATATTCAAGTGCATTAATTACCACACATATAAATTGCACAATATGCACACAGTAAAGACTTCCTAGAATGAATTTTGCTTTCAATTGTGTGAATTAATTACAGCTGGTTGTATTCTATGGTTCACATTGAATACAGTCATCAGTTTTTGACTGGTTTGTATTGATCATGGCAACAGTTCAGCTGTCCCATTCATGATCTCTAGGTGATTTGTTAGAGAGGAAATCAATTTGTTGTCAATTTGTTGTCTCAGATTTATATGAAAGCTAGTTCATACTTGCTATGCAATCCCCTTTATTTTCACAACAGATCAATATAACAAGTATCAACAAAAATCCAAATTTGATTTCAGTTTACTTACATACACAGAGCAATTCCTAAGCTATCCGGCTTCCGTCGCTTCGATGTACGCACCCAAACCCCGTAATAGCTCCTCTATTGTCCTAACATTTGAAAATTTATCAATTTAGTGATTTATAAGTTGGTCGAAATCGGTCGAAATTAAGTTCGAGACCAATTTACCGATTTTGCGTTTTTCGAGGTAAAACCTCGGTATACGCCTCGACCGACTCCTGAATTTTTCACTTTTTATAGAAATATGAAAGTTTTATTGATTTGGGTCAAAAATATATTTTTTCCCATTTTTCAGGAATTTTTCTGAATTTTCTATAATTTTTATCTATTTTCAAGAATTTATTATATAGTAAAAACTGTTAAATTAATTAAATAATAAAATATATATAATATATATATATATATATATATAAATGGGTGGGTCCGGGTCAAACCCGACCCGGTCCAATCGGATCCGGGTCGACCGACTGGTCCAGCTGGACCCGGGTCGGTTTGACCCGACCATCCAAAACTAGTCCACATAATCATGCATATATGCATGACTGTTTTCATGGAAACAATTAATGAATATAATTAACAAAGCAACGTCTCTGCACTCATCAGCTACATTGGCTGTCCTAGCTAGATCATATCATTTTGTAATTAATAACTTCAAGCATCCCAACAAAGATTAGTAAATTAAATTATGCTTGATTTGTACTGACTGATATTTAACAATAAATCTATTTGGACTCATGAGTCCGGACTTATAGGGAGGTTTTAAAATTTTTTGTAAATATTTAAAAGGTATGATAGGAATTTTACAAGTGATTACGATTTGATAGTTTCTCAAGAGAATAAGTTTTATTCTATTTTATCTTGTGTACAAGATAACCTATATATATATATATATATATATATATATATATATATATATACGTACAAGGTTTAGAATACAAAAGGAAAGTGCAATCACAAATAGAAACTACTAATTACACAATATACTAATTTCCTTAACTGCTGAGTTTCCATAACTGGTAGTTTCCTTAACATACCAGTTTCCTTAACACCCTCCCTCAAACTCAAGATGGATTCGTGGAAATCAACTTGAGTTTGTCTACCAAAGCATGAAAGCGGCCCGGAAGATGAGATTTAGTAAAGATATCAGCCGTCTGATTGGAGGAAGAAATAGAAGAAAGCTGGAGAGTGCCCCGAACCAGATGCTGACGGATGAAGTGACAATCATTCTCAATATGCTTTGTTCTCTCATGGAAAACATCATTGTGTCCAATTAGGATCACACTTTGATTGTCACAATGCAGGATGGTAGCAGAATCATGTGTAACCCCCATATCTTCAAGTAACCATCGAAGCCAAAGTAATTCGGATGTAGCATCAGCGAGAGCCCGATACTCAGATTCTGTGCTAGAGCGGATGTTACTATCTGTTTCTTGCTTCGCCAGGAGATTAACGAGTTGCCCAAAAAGAAACAGTAACCAGTAATGGAACGTCGATCGGTAGGATCACCCGCCCAATCTGCATCGGAGTAACCTGATAATACCAACGGAGAGTTGTCAGAGAAGTGTAGGCCATAAAATAAAGTGCCTTTCACGTATCGAAGGATGCGGAGAACAGCAGTGAAGTGAGCAGTACGGGGGGCAACATGAATTGATTGACAACATGAACTGCATAAGCAATGTCCGGACGATTAACGGTAAGATAAACCAAATTCCCCACAAGTTGACGATATAAGGTAGGATCTGAAAGAAGTGTACCATCTAACGGAGTCAGCTTTACATTCGTGTCTAACGGGGTGGATGCAATATCAGTATCAGTGATGACAGAACGAGAGATCAAATCATAGGCATATTTTGCTTGTGAAAGATAATATCCATCAAAAGTAGGATTGACTTCAAGACCAAGAAAGTAGCTTAAATTACCCAAGTCTTTCATCTTAAAGTGGCTTTTGAGATATTGATGTAAGTCAGAAATCCTAGTTGAGTCGTCCCCGGTGATGATCATGTCATCAACATAAAGTAGGAGAAGAACCATGCCTCTGTCAGTTCGTTGGGTAAACAACACAGAATCATGAGGACTCGACTGAAAGCCAAACTGTGTAATAATGGAACTGAACTTGACAAACCAGGCACGGGGAGCCTGTTTAAGTCCATATAATGCGCGACGGAGAAGACAAACTTATTTTGGAGAATGAGAATAGCCAGGAGGTGGACACATATAAACCTCTTCTTCAAGATCACCGTTCAGAAAGGCATTTTTAACATCCATTTGAAGCAAAGGCCAATGGCGAACAGCTGCTACCGCAAGTAAACTTCAAACGGAGGTCAGACGGGCTATATGGGCAAACGTTTCTTTATAATCAATACCATATTCCTGTGTGTAACCTTTAGCAACCAGACGAGCCTTATACCGCTCAATAGAGCCATCAGAGTGAGTTTTTATCTGATGGGGCATGTGCCCTAGGTCAATCCATTAACTGTCTTTATGAATACTTTTAGTTAATAAAAAAAATAGAGGATTTCATTTGCTGTTTATTATAATTAATTTGCATGTTTACATTATAATAAGATCCATGGGTATTTACATAAATATCCTAAATGTCCCTAGTCGATCATTATACTGGGAACTATAATGAATTAAGACTAGTGTGAGTCTTGATTGATGATCATATGATGATTATACGTATAGGGGTACGAATCAAGATCACGAGTACTTGTTAGGGAACAAAGTACTGGACCGACTCGCTATGAGAACATAACATGGATTAAGTCATAGTTGTTTCTCATGATAGGTATATATTCCGATCCTCTCGACTTGAGATTACCAGAGACTTTAACATTAGGAACACAAGTGATTTGACACAATCAAACGTTGTCTTTAACCGGACGATTATAAAGGTTGTGATTGGTTACTGTGTGAGCAATGTGATGAAGTTGTGTAATCGAGATAGAATTTGTCCCTCTCATATAAAGAGAGATATCTAGTGGATCCCTCGATGTGTTAGATCAAAAGGCCTAGTCTAAGTGAATTGATATTGATCAATGTCACTTGGATGTTTTCATCTACCTAGAGATCGAGACTAGTACGATTGAACATGTTGGATGACAATTCCATGCCTTATGTTTGATCAAAAGGATATCGTGTGACAAAAGGATGTTATATACATTATTGATTAGGTTGTATCGATTTGATATTCGTACGACTTGGGTAGTCATAATGTCTTGCTAGAGGCGCTTATGACTTGTATACCAAAATGTGTTTTGGTACACCGCCAACGTTGTATGAGCCTATTGGGTCGCACACTAAGAATGGTTTTGCGAGATTTTAAGACGATTGAGAAAAACGAATTTTATGTGATAAAATTCATGACGAAACGTCCTTGTGGTGTATTACACTTATACTTCTTTAAGTAAGGGTATATGTGTAATTTACTTAAACGTCTATATACAATAGTTGTATAAATAGACGCTTTAAGTTAGAATACACTAACGAAAGATCAAAAGGCCAAAACTCATTTTTCGTTTGAGAAACGACTTAGGTTTTTGGTATGCTCGATCGTTTTGGAGAGATTCAAAAGGTTTGGCATTCTCTCGACGCTAGCACTTCGAATCTCGACCGCATGTTCGTGTGTGGATCTGCGATAGAGGCGTTCGTCGTTGGCGCTTTTTAGAGATCGATCAACCTTCTGAAAGGTATATTGCGATTGAGGTATGATTAAGTTTTTCATGGTTTAAACGTTTTTAATGGAATTAGATTCGGATCCTGTTGGGGTTTTTTGTCAAAATTGTTTTGTAATCTCCGCTGCGTATGAACCCCAAAACCCAACATTATCTTGTAAATCCACTTGCATCCAATCGGAGTCTTGCCATAGAGTAGCTCCACTAAGTCCCAAATATGAGTCTTCTCTAGTGCACTCAATTCTTCTGCCATTGCTTGCTGCCACAAGGGGTTAGAGCTAGCCTCTCGATAAGAGGAGGGCTCATGTAAAGAAGAAATAACAGAAAAACAATGATAATCTTTGAGGTAAGGGGGAGGTGCAGATACCCGATCAGACCGGCAGGTGGTACAGAGCAGGAACAAGAGTGTCAGAGGGGACAGATTCTTCGATGATGGGTGCGAGTACGGGATCACGATCATCATGCTCATCTGACGTACCTGCAGCAGGAGATGGGAAAAGCTCGGTAGAGGGTCAGTGAAAAATGGCTGAGGACAGGATAGTGAACTGTCGAATTTGGATATGGTAGAAAACATGGTATTTTCCCAAAACGTAACATGTGTGGAGATGCGTAATCGCCTAGACAGAGGATCCCAACACCTATAGCCCTTATGTTCAATTCCATACCCAAGGAAACAACACAGACGAGCACGCGGTTCAAGTTTGGTATGTTCAGGGGGGGTTCAGGAGAACGAAACATGCACAACCAAATACCCAAAAATGAGAATAGTCTGGTGGTGTACCATATAACCGTTCAAAAGGAGAGATGTTCTTTAACACTGGTGTAGGAAATCGATTAATGGTAAAGACATAATCTAAAGCAGCTTCACCCCAAAAATTTTCAGGACAGGATGCAGAAAGAAGTTGGGCTCAGACAGAATCTAAGATGTGTCGATATTTTCTTTCAGCTCGACCATTTTGTTGAGAGGTATACGAGCAAGAGCGTTGAACAATGGTACCTTGTTGTTTAAGAAACTGAATAAGTATAGAATCACGTTATTCTAAAGCATTGTCAGTACGAAGAGTTTTGATTGTGCGTGCAAATTGAGTTTTGATCATATTAGCAAACTCAATATATGTTTGAGATACTTCAGATCGATGCTTTAGAAAATATATTCAAGTGAATCTAGAATAATCATCAATAAACAGTACAAAATATCGATAACCATTCACAAAGTAGGTGCAGGACCCCAAACATTAGAATGAACTAACCCAAACGGAGTATTATTGATGGATTCATTAAGACTAAAGGAACAAGCAAGTTGTTTTGCTAATTGGCAATGGACACAATCAAAAGACTCAAATTTAAAAATACCCAATGACCCATTGGAAACAAGAGTACGAGTTTACTGGCTGATGTATGGCCAATACGAAGGTGCCACTGATAGACTGAGGGAGTGGAAACTGCTGCAAAAATATGCTTGACTACAGGCATGTGAAGTGACGTGAGCTTAAATAATCGTCCTACTTTGATCCCCGTTCCTAGAATCTGACCCGTCTGAATGTCCTGTACCTGACAACCAGCAGGAGAAAATAAAACAGTCAAGCCTTGCTCACATAATTGACCAACGGAAATCAAATTTAGAGTGAGGTCAGGAACACAATGGGTGTCAGGGAGAGTTAAACTTGGGTTGGATGTTGTTCTTGAGTGGGTGATAGACATGGAGCTACCATTTGCAGTTTGAATGCTTGAAAAGTGATACGAAGGGCTACTATTCGAGAGAATAGACAATTTTGGTGTCATGTGATTACAACACCCAGAATCAAAGAACCAATGGTTACATGTGGTTACGGATAGAGCAGTGGGTTGAGATGGTATCACTTGTTTGATGATTGCCTCCAAATTATAGAAAACTTGGAGAGGGTGTGACCCATCGTAGGTAGCAAAGAATAGATGAACTTGAATGCACTTTTAAAGCGAGGTCGTCGGGTTGGGCATTTTGGGCAATTTGGCAGGATATGACCGCGCTCATGGCAATAGCGACATTCAACTGTAGGGCAGTTAACAAATGAATGGCATGTTCTTTTACAATTCTTACAATAAGGAACGGTAGTCTTTGACCATGATGGAGTGGTTACTAAGGCCACCTCTGATGCAGGGGTGGAGTTGACCAAACAAGCCGAGTTTCTTCAAACAAAATTTCTTTTACAGCTGCATCAAAAGAAGGCAGGGGATCACGGTGTAGGAGGGCCGCTCGGACTGATTCATATTCGAGGACGCAGTGCCATGGGAACTTGAATGAGATGAAGGTGGTCTTTGCTAATTTCAGCTTGTTGTAATTGGTTCCAGATTGGCTGAATGAGTGCCAAAAATTCATTTACGGACTGACCTGCTTCTTATTTCAAACTGTTCAAAGTGGTGAACAGTTGATAATACTGTGCCAAACCAGACGTTTTGTATCTAACAGCTAAAAAATCACAAATTTCTTTAGTTGTCTCAAAATCAACAAACTAAATGTGGATATAGGGAGTAGATGTGTTACAGATCCAGGAGATGATCTGATGATTCTTATTGTCCCAGTCGTCGAGTCGGTCAAGAAGTTTAGCTTGTGTCTCTGTAACATCCTTTTCTGGTTTGGGGTTGTCTCTCGTAACGATTCGCCAGAGTTTTTGACCGATCAGAAAGCTTTTAATCCGTTGGAACCAAAGTGTGTAGTTTGAACCATCAAGAATTTTAGAAATGGGTTATGAGGCGTCACTTTTCTCCATGGAATAGTGGATAGCGGTGGGAGCGATGGCAGCGTCTTCGGATAGCGACAGTGGCGGTTGCGGTGGCAACAATGGTGTGGGCAGACGCGATCGTGGCTGGCGGGTGGCGTGGTGTAGATCTCTCGGGTGGATCTCGGCGAGATTCGGTGCAAATCTAGCGGATATGGTTATAGCGGGAGGCAGATCTGGGACGGGCGGCGAGAGTGCGCAGTGGCGATGGCAGATGTCGGACCAGGGACCAACGGCGATCTGGTGGGTTACTGATGCAGGAGGATCGGGGTTTGGCAAGGGTTGTCTCGACAACTGCGGGAACCCACAATTAGGGCTCTGATACCATGATAGTTTCTCAAGAGAATAAGTTTTATTCTGTTTTATCTTATGTACAAGATAACCTATATATATACATATATATATATATATATATATATATATATATATATCTATACTATTATAATAGCAATCTCAAAACGGTTAACCGTAAGCCTTTTCGCTCTTTCAACAATGCCCCTAAGTATTTTGATCAAATATTTAAATTCGCATAAAAAGGAAATTACAAATTAATAGGCTCGATTTTACCATGATAGTTTCTTTTTTAAGAGAATAAGTTTTATTTTTTTCTCTCCTTTTTATCTTATGTACAAGATAACCTATATTCATATGTGTTTATTTTATTGGAAACTACTTTCTTCTTCAAAATCACGCGCATAGCGCGTGCCCATTGACTAGTATATATATATACGTACAAGGTTTAGAACACAAAAGAAAAGTGCAATCACAAATGGAAACTACTAATTACACAATATACTAATTTCCTTAACTGCTGAATATATTATTGAGTTTCCATAACTGGTAGTTTCCTTAACATACCAGTTTCCTTAACATGATTGTTTCATTAATTGCTCGAAGATGTATTTGAAATTAAAAAAAAAAAAAAGTTTGAGTCCGGACTCACGAGTCCAAATAGCACTACCCGATATTTAAAAAACTAGCTAGCCAGTTAGGTCTTGATATATCATGGCTATCTTTCAACCACTAAAGAAAAGTAAAAAAAGAAAAAAAAAAAAAAAAAAAAAGCTTCTCCATTAGGGACCTACTTAATGATCAGCACCCAATTAATCAAAAAAAAATCTTACATGGATAGTCCTAGCAAATTATGTTTCATCAAAGAACAAAGGTTCTAAATGATACCCACATGAAAGACACCTCACACACCATTATGTTGTTAAGGAGACACAAGTCTTACTTTGCAGAGGATGTGATATAATTAATTGACTAACTACAGATTAAATCCAATAAATTAATTATTCTCGTCGCATGGGCTTTTTTCCATTTATTTGTCATAAGTAATAATTAGAGAAGTAATATTAATTAGACCAATGGTGGAACCAGAAAATCTTGTTAGGGGGACAAACTTCAACATAGGGAGTGTGTGTCGATCAAAGGGGTAGGAAGGACAAAATTATATAGGGACCGTATGTCGATTGTTGGGGTATTATAGGGTCTCGGGGTTTGGAGGTCTGCCATTGAATTAAACTAAGCTCACACTCTTTGTGGGCCAATTAAAGCTCCAATATTTTGATTTTTTTTTCCCATGTTGTAAGGTTTATTTTTTAGAGTTCTTAGGCAAGCAAATGATGCTGCTCATGCAATGACATGACTTTCTCATACATATGTTAGCCAAATGACCCATGTATAAAATTAAACCTATTGATGAGGTAGCTTTGATTGTACTTATTGATCTCAATATTGAATGAAATACGAATACTACCTTTTTATAAAAAAATAAAATAAAATAAGATGCTCCTATTTTTCTTGTCATAAAAAAAAACTTAATTATTATATTCTTTTCTTATAAGAATTAAGAAAGAAACTAATATCTTATCTTGCCCCTGTTAGGACTCGGACTCCACGCAGTGGCAGACCCAAGTAGACAATCACCCTAGACTATAGCCCACCCCAAGTTAAAAACATCCCTTGAATATTACTTACCCATGTTTAAAAAAAAAAGCATTATATCTTATATTAGACTACCCCAATTTGTCACAAGAAAACATCCATTGACTATAGCCCAGTGCACTTCAAAATCTTAGGTCCGCCCATGCTCCCGCGTACCCTCTTGCAACGTTGACGTCAAATAACAAACAATTAGACCACCCACTTGATTGATAGAAAATTTTTGATAAGTGATATTTTCGTCCATCTCATCATAGATACTTTTGCTAAAAATAGGTTTTTTTCTTTTTTTTACAAAAAAAAACATGCTCCAATTATGATCGATGTGCTCTCAATAACTTATTATTGTTAGATTCCTAAACCATAAATTGAAGTAAGATAAAATAATGCTTTGAGTTCAAATTCATATACAGTATATATATATATATATAGTATAATATATACCTACAGCTACATGCACTAGGTGTTAGTACACAATGATAGGTATACATATTATATTGTTATGATATCTAATATCTAATTAATAAAGATTTGAAGGGAACAATATCATGGGTGGATAACTACAAAGAACAAATATTCCACTGCTCTCATTGGCTAATTGAAGCAATAATTGAAACAAATGCTAGACTCACGTGGATTTACATTTAAACATGATAAGGCCAAGGACAACTAGTACATACAAGGCGTGACTATCAGAAAAAATTACAAAAGTACATATAAAATTTTAAATATGAGAAATGAGGTGGAAATATATTTTTTTTTTTCAGAAATAAGCAATAACACCTAATCAAAAGACATTATTACAATGGATTGGTGTTGTTGCTGACGTGGACACATGGATAGCGCCTTTTTAAAATGCGCTATCCATGTGTGATTGCCACGTGAGACGGATTACACAGATAATACCTTTTGAAAAGACGTTATATGTGTAATCTGCGCGTCTACTGACAGTGAGGTGGATGACAATTGTATAGATAGCTCATTTTCAAAAGGAGCTATCTATACAAATTGCCTCGCCACCTCACCGCCACCTCACACTCATGAAGCCTACAAATAGTGATATAACGCGCACGCATATCGTCACCTCACACCCGCGCACTCGCGTATGTTTAGGTAGACAACAATGTAAACAACACGCACACATATCGACGCGGACAACTCATGCAAATGTCACCCATGTATGTCGAGGTGGTGATTTCATGCAAATATCAGGCACGTCTGTCGAGGTGGGCGATCCATGCAACCTCGTGCAACTCATGCAAACGTCACGCACGTGTCTCGAGGTGGTAAAATCAATGTAAACGTCGCGCACGTATCTCTGGTTGACAACATTTGGAAACGCCACGCACGCGTGTCGAGGTGGGCCACTACAGACCATGGACCCCATGCAAACGTCACGCACATATCGCGAGGCGGACAACCCGAGTGAGTTGCATGCTTACTATGGATATGCATGGCTGGCCCACCTCAACTAATTTATGAGAAAAAATTACAAAATTACTTTACCTTTTACTTTAAACCTTTAAAAATAAGTGTGGTTTTTCATCTTTTTTTTTTTTTTTTTCTAAAATGGGCTATGTCGCATTTTCAAAAGACGTTATTGACTATTTTTAGGTTTGTGAGGTGGCGGTGAGGTGGCGGTGCAAATGTATAGATAGTTCATTTTCAAAATGAGATATTTATACAAATATTTACAAATTATGTCTCCTATGCCCCGCCATCTCATAAACTGCAAAAATAGGTAATAACGCCTTTTCAAAAGGCATTATTACCTATTTTTATTATTTTAAAGTACACCACTTTATTTTGTGAAATAAATTATAAATGTACTTACTTTTGAAAAAACATATGCCTATCAAGTCATTCTCTTGCCAAATTAATCAACATGAGAATCTTGTTCTATGACTTAACGTTAGTGAGCTAAAATTTTAAAATTATTGGTTTTATAATGTTAGTGGCCCCGCTTAATCCAGTTTCCAGTTTCGAGGTGAAATAAATGACAAATAAAATGATATAACACTTAGTACTAAAAGAAACTTCATTCGTAAAATTTCATATTTAAATATTTGCTTAAGGTTTTAATTAAGCATTGAACTTTTTAAGCAAATTAAATACTCCCGAGTTTTATCGTAAAACTTCAATTTATCTGAAAGTACATTTTATAAGAAAAATTAAATTACAATATTTTCTCTGAGTTTTATGATTTAATGTTAATTAATGGGCTACAATTAAAACTATTAATTTTATTGTCTTAATGGCCCCACTTAATTTAGATTGGAGCTAAAAGCAACTCCATTCGAAAAAATTTCATATTGAAATTCTTACTTAAGGATTTAAGCATTGAATTACTTGAACAAAATAATATTTTATCTTAAAGTTGTGAACATTTTTATAAGAAAAATTGAATCCCACGTCAAAGTGATATTGAAGATGTGGAAAACCTAGCTAAACCATAAAAAGAAGAAGAGAAAAGGAAATGGAAAGAAAGAAATTAAAAGTAGATGATTTGTTGTGTGTGAAGGAATCCAATGTTAATATTCACATTGATCTGGCAAGAAACATGCACCTCCACATGCCATGGGTATCCAATGGCCGAGATTCTAAAAGGAGTTCTCACACGTCACAAGTATAAAAAATCGTGTTTTTAAGCACCATTAAAAAAAAAAAAAAAAGTTAGAATGACAAATCAAGGGACACTTTTGTAACATGAAGCAAGGCTGCATTTATAAGAGTCATCATTTGCATTTTGAGATTTACATCACGCGTGTTATGCATCGATAATTATTTTTAGCACACTTATTTTTAAGTAGGCCCACACGCTACTTCACGAAAATATTACTTAGAGTGTCATTTATGATGTCATTTTAGCATTTTTCAAACAAAAAAAAAAAAAACTAAAATTTTGTTTTTTTGTTTTTTTTGCTGCCCGAACTCACCGGCTACCCGCTGAGGTGCCCGGATTATTTTGGCGGGAGAGTTTGTTTTGTATTTTAGTTTGGTTCGCGCCAAAAACGACTCGCCCGGAAAAAGCGGAGAAGCGACCACGATAAGTCTTGCCCGCAATTGCTTTTAAGCTGTGCAATGACTAATTTGCCCCCTAACTACTCAAACAAGGTCCAGCTCGCTTCCAACTATGTTTTTTTTTCTTTCTTTATATTTTTCATGAAAAAGCCCAAATTTTTAACTTCAATAAAGGCCAACCCACGAATTCACTAAGTCTTTTATTTTAGCAAATGATGTTTTATTCGCATGTATAGCCAAATATATATATATATATATATATATATATATATATATATATATATATAAATAAAGGACGATCTTTTGGTAGAGTTAATAAGAGCGTGACACATAGCTTATTTATGGAGTGTTTTTATTTTTGAATTTTTTATTGCCTATTTTGTAGGTTTTTTTCGGGTTTTTTATGTATTTGACACAAGACATATTTTTGGATCAATTTATTTCTTATCGCCTACATTTTTGTGTATTTTTCAGATTTTCTTATATATATATATATATGACACGTGGCATATTTTTGGGTCAATTTCTTTTTTAACGTCTACTTTTTTTTGTATATTTTTGGTGCCCCATTTTTTGGGTTATTTTTTCTTTTTTTAGCCTAAATACTCTAACATATAAATTAGCCCAATTTCTTATGTATTTTTGTTCCTTTTTTCAAATTCTTCCTATTTTTAGCTATTTTTAAATTATTTTAAGATTTTTAATTTTTTATTATTTTTTATTAAATAAGAATTGTATTAGTAATTGAATAGCTAATGTTAATGTGTCCTACTATATATATTTATCTTCTCGGTTTTCCTGTTTAGCTATTTTTGTTTTTTAATATTTTTGGATATTTTGAATAAGTATTTTTTTTTTTTTTTTGAGTTTCCAATTTTTATAGGGGTTTAGATTTATTGTGTACCTATTTTTTGGGATATTTAATTATTTTCTTTTTTCATATTTTTTCACATATCTTTTTTTTTACTTAATATTGTAGCTATTTTTTAGTATATTGTGTTTTACGAGTACCTTACTCACTTACTTCTTAAAAGACTTTGATAATTTTAATAAGGTTAATGATGGGTACTGGTGTTCAAATCTATGCATATTATGATTCGATTTGGGACAAGTACGTAGTATTAATATCCTAAAATGGGTATGGATAGGAAAATTTTCAAGGTACCATATTCGTTTACATCCTTACAATAGTTTGAAAAGTCTCATCAAATTTGTTTTTACTTAAGGCCATGTTTGGTTACAAAGAAAATGTTCCATAGGAAAATAACATTTTATTAAGAAAGTTTTTCATCGTAAATGTTCAAAAGAAAATTTTTCCATATGTGTTTGATTGCACACATAAAAATTTTTTCTCTCAAAACTCACAAACAAGTTTTAGAAAATAAGTATAAAAACTTACCATTTATATTAAATATATTAATTTTTATATTTTAAATATAACTTTAATGTGTTTAATGTGGAAACTCAAATTTTCTCAATAAAAAACTCAATTTGCCTACCATAATAAGTGGGAAAATATATGAGTTTTAATATGAAAAATTGAGAATTGTAAGAAAATATTCCTCTAGAAAATTTTGGCTATCAAACGTATGAAAAATGTCATTTTTCCACAGTTCTTTGAAATATTTTCCTTTTCCATCCAATCAAACATGAACTAAGGTAGATGTTAATACTCGGGCAAGTCGCGAAGCACAAGATGTCAACGTTAGTTATTGTTAAGTGAGGCTTATACTTTTCATAGATTTGATAGGAGTCTTCTATTTTGTTGCGGATGTGATTAAAGCAATTTGGTGATTTTTAGGAGGAAATTAAATTTCTCCAAATAATTACTCAGTACGTATATGTATAAAAAGCATATTTTGAGTTTTATATCTCATTTTTCTCTACCAAAGAAATTGAATGATGTTGCTTCAAGACCATCGAAGTTTTTTTTAGACTTATGCGAACTCCAACTCATGATCTCCCTAAATCTTGCCTTTTGGCAAGTGATGTCTCATTCATCTAACCATAAATGCTTTAGCGACCATCGAGGTTGTCTAGTAAGTTTTTTTTTTTTTTTTTATAATTTTGAACTTCTCATCGAATTAATTTTTATTTGATATATTGATACTTTGGCTTGCCCGAGCGCAAAGCGCGGGTCTACTACTAGTTTCATATATCAAGTGATGCTAAAAAAGTTACATCAATGGAAATAGCTAAAGAAATGACGTCAAATTTATTTTTTTGATGAAGGATAAGTATCGACCGTTGCTTTGTTGTACTAGTTGAGATTTATTCACTTGAACTTCTATGAGATTTTAAGTTGGAATCATAGCCGGTTCTGTCACTTTTTATGCCTAGGGCGAACTGCAAAAATAGGGCCATATATATATATATATATATATATACACACACACATACATTTTTCCCTCCTCCTCTCTCCGGACTTGGGACCGGCAATGAAAATGTAACATTTATCATCGGTGGAGTTAAAAAAGGGGGTTAGTTACAAGGCGAAATTGGTCAAAAAGGGGCCTTATATATACACACACATAACTTTTTAGTTTATTTTTCGATCCTAATCTTTTTGAATTTGTTATTACATTCTAACTTTTTCTAGATTCTTTCATTTATGTTTAATAAGTTAACTTCAAATTCGATGTGGCAACACCTAAATAATTATCAAAATAATAAAACAATTAAAAAAGATAAGATTTAATATAAAAATTTGTGAAATGTTATATAGACTTTAACTAATTTTGCCTTGTAACTTAAACAAGACATAAAATGACAAAAAACAACAAATAATAACGTATAAATAAAATTGAGGTTAATAATGAAAAAAAACATGTACTAACAAAAAAAGAAGTAATAACATCAACATAAAAATCAAACAAGTAAATTCAAGGCTAATTACTCTATTATTGTAAAATTGCTCTTCATAATCAATATTCGAAAATAAATCTTCCTCAATCGATATCAACGCTAATCCATTCAATCTCTCTTGTTTTTTTTTCTTTAATTTATCATGACCGAAATGATATTTTCTAGGTAGCATATTTGCTAATCCTACACAAACAATAAATAAAAAACTAAATAAAGTAAATCTCAAACCTGGTTTTGAGAGTTGAGACTCCTTTGTCCTTAATCAAAATGAAAATTTGCAAGTTCGCAATGAAAATCTAAAATAGAAGAAAAAAGTGTTGGGAAGAAGGTGTTCACTGTTGAGAAGAAAAAAATGTTGGGAAGAAAGAAAGTGTTGACTTTTGAAAGAAAAAAATGTTGGAGGGAGATGGTGTTGAGAAGAAAAAGCAAGGATGTAGAGTGTTGAGAAGGAATGTTGGAGGAGATTGCGTTGACCCTTAAGAAGGAACGTTACTTTTTTAGCTGTCTTTTTTTTTTTTTATTATGTGAAAGTAATTGATGGAGTGACACTTGTCCATTCACGATTGGAAACTGGAAAGTCATTACCGACACATGCATAATAACTTATACTACCTGTTTCCTTTTTCTTTTTCACCTAAAAAATTAAATAAAATTCGAAATTACAAAATTACCTTTAACTTTTTAAAAATTTGGTGTCTTTTAATGTTTGGGGGCCTGGGTGACCCACTAGGCCCCATATCAAAGTCACGTCTGGTTAGAATCTTTTATTTTTTTTAAGACATACCTATATCTATTACAAGATGGGTTCCGTGCTAGAGCACCCACAGTGGGTGTGCAATGCAACACGCCCCATTATAGGCGTGCAATGAGTGACTTTTTCAATGACAGTGAAGAGTTGCCATTAAACGAGTATTCTGATGGGCCCTCCAGATGTCAGTTTTTTTTTAATTTTTTTTAATAGTTTAAGTTTTTGTTTTTTATCTTTTATATATTTGGCCTCAGTCCGTCGCCAAAATGATGTACATCATCTGCATCCTCCTTCACAAGATCACCGACAAACTACCTCAAATAACCATATCTGTCTCGATATTCATCACTATCTCATCGGCTCCCTGTCTCAAATTCATGAATTCCTTCCTCAACCACTTCATCACTGAAGGTAGGAAGTACTGTTGATATAACTTAGCCTTGAAAGCATTCCAAGACTCAAATTCTCCCTCAGCAGCTATCGTCGCACGCCACCACACATTGGCGTCTCGCTGCAATGTGTACGAAGATAACTAATCTCAGAGTCTATCATTAATCTGCAACACTCTATGTAGCTTCTCCTGCGACATGACCCACTTCGCGATCTTCTTAAAACCTCTCTGACCGTCGAAGTATACTGGTTTCAGTCTGATAAAATCTTTCACTAGTTGAACTACCACTGTGGAACTAGCTGATGGGGGTGTGGACGATGGTGTAGACACGGTCTCTACTGCTGGAGCCGCTGTCATCGGTGTCGCAGGTACGACCGGAACTACGATTGGTACTGTAGTCGCAGTAGGACCAGATGTCTGAGCTGGCTGTGCTGGTGGAGCAAATCGGGAAGTCATTAATGCGATGAGCTCCTCCAATTGCTGACCTTGAGTAGCGACACGATTAGAAAGCCTATGAAAATCCTCCGCTGATGGTATCGAAGGTTGGCTACCGCTTACACCGACATCATTGTTATAGCGTGAATCTGCCATCTCCGATTGCAAATGGATAACGAACGCGAATCAGCTACTATGCGGATAACGCATATATACACATAACAAAATTAACATGTATATCCCAATATATCAAATCCCCAACTCAAGTTCACTCACTTCTCAACTAATAGTTTCTAGGTGATGATCATATGGTTTTCCACATCTACCTACGATTTTCTAGCTTCTACAGTTTCTTAAATCTGTTAGTTGTTTCTGGCTGAACAAGGTAGGTCGTTCACTACATATTGTAGTTGTGGTATCATATTGTAGAAATTCCATATTCTACAATCTTAGACTTATCAAGCTTCGGTAAGCCATGTTTTCTCAAAATCGTGGCTCTAATACCACCTATGACGACCCATTCTCCAAATAAGGGCACCGCCCAGGCCTAATCCCTTAATTAAACCCTAATCTCCCATATAGGACCTAACAAGGAACTAGTCAGCCTTATTTAAATACCTAAACACCTACCAATTATGATATCACCTACATTTAATTAGATAGTTCTAATTACTAACCTATGGTTGTCTATAAATCAAAGTTATTTTAAATTTTCTATTTACCAACTTATTCAGCGAAAGTCTTCTTAAATTACTGTTAACCCGGACCCGGTCCAATAAAATAATATATATTTAATTATTTAATTAAATTAAACTGATTTTTAATAAATAAATGCCATAAATAGAAAAAATTCAGGAAAATTCTAGAAAAATTATATTTCGACAAAATAAATAGAAATTTATAAATTTCTCTGGAAAAAATAAAATATTTGAAATTTAGGACGCGACTTTTACGGGGTTTTTACCTCAAAAAATGCGAAATCGGCAAATTGGTCTCAAATTCGATTTCGACCGATTTCGACCAATTTAGGAATTGTAAATAATTAAACTTGAAGCTAAATTGATAAATTGTCAAATGTTAGGACTATAAATGAGCTATTACGGGGTATTGGATGTGTACTTCGATGCAACGAGAAGTCAGATAGCTTAGGAAGAGTTGTGTATGTAAGTAAACTGGTTGAGACATTTATTTACATTTCATTCCATTTATTTATTTATTCTTAGTTATTCAAATTGAATTGCCTTTGAAATCCATATGCTATGACTTGTTCAGTTCTCATTTTATGATGTTGTTCATAGCATACTCGGTTGTGTATATCATTGATTCTAATTCCTATACTTTGTCATGTTGATTGTTGTGTGTGGAAGTATGTGATATAACATGCTATTAGGATAGTTTGTTTATTTTGACTCTTATCCTTTGTGCATTAGTATGCAGTTACATTTATTGGATTCCATTACCGAGTCATTCTTGAAAGTGAAAATGATTCTTGTAGTTAGGGTCATTTGATGATAGAAACTTAGCTTTCATGCGGGGGTCACTAGACTTTTCGGGATGTTAGGGAGTTTCTCCACTACCTTGCATGACACGCGGGGTAACGTGCCTCGAACGGGTTAACCAGACCTCAGGGTTTGTTGGCGCAAGAATAGTTTGAGTGAGCATGACGAGTTTTAAAACTCGGGTATGCTAGCAAGTATACATTCCGGTGACGACTAATTCACTTGGAATAGAAAAGGCGTAATTGTCCTAGATTCGGGTCTGTGAATGTCTCATAATCGCTAAGGTTAGGGCTGGGAGGCTGGGTCTCGTCCTAAACCCGAGTCTGCTGGGCTTTTGCCGCGACTCAACGACCTTTTGGTCGGGACTCCTTGTTATTTGGCATCACTCATCGATTGAATTGTTTACAGTCTTTTATATTCATGTGTTCTTTATTCATTTCGTTCTATTTGCATGAATTTGACTGCTTTAGATTTTGTGAAATGTTGTGTATATGTCATACTGGATTTACTTACATGGGCTCGTCATTCTTATGTTTGATTGAGTGCAGAGCCGCAGACAAGTAGCATGGGGAAAGCTCCATAGCTAGGTGATTATTTTGTATATCTTTTAATTACTCTCCTCCAATGATGATATAGTTATGCATTAGGTTGCCTAACTTTTTAATTACGGATGAGTTATTTTATTTGTAGTAATTGATTCCGCTAAATTGTAAAACTTGCAAAACATTAATAACTCAATTGTAAAATTGTGAATTTACTGAAAATGATGGATTGTAAGGCTGACTAGGCTCTTATTGACCTTGCGAGATTGGCTCGGGGGTCCACGTGAGTTTAGGCCGTGCGGTGCCCAGTTTGTGAAAAAAATTGGGACCGTCACAGTAATCGTAAGTATGTGTGACAGCCCCTACTTCTAAATAGGGCACCGCTCGGCCTAATCCCGTACTCAAGCCTTAATCTACATGATTTACGACTTAAGTACGTATTAGTCAGCCTATCGCCCCTATTTCCTCCAAATCTCCATGTATTTGTCGTTGAACCTGTGTAAAGCCAATAACACAGTTAAAATTTTGGGCCGTGACAGTACGACCTTTTAAAATTATGATATAGATCTCAATTTGTAATGAAATGAGAGAGAGCAAAGCTCAAATTTGTAGTGGAAAGGCTTATGTGAAGGACCGCTACGACATATTTGCTATTTAAATTGGTTAACTCAAGTATCTCTTTGCATGATGTTTCTTTAAATATAGTTGCTATTTAAATTATGCCATTTGATACTTGTTGTTTGTTTGGGAATGTGGAACAATGTCTCTCAGTATTACTTAAATAATTTCATGTACCACCGTATAGCTTGTGACGGTGGGTGCAGATCAGCCGAGTAGCAGACCAAGCAAAGAGAAGATTGGTGACTACTTTTGAGCCAGTGAAGGACTGCTACGACATATTTTTGTACGTTTTGCATTCTTTTATATTATGTTTTCTACATACATGATATTTTACTTTTGGGTTGAATGATAGAAACATCTTACCAGACACATGTTGTATATATCACCACTTTTGTTTATATTTGCATGTGATCTCTATTTCCTGATTTTTCCACAATAGGTTAGGCCTTATGTCCACCAGTAACTTAAGAAGACTTCTACTGAATAATTTGGTAAATAAAGAATTTATAATAACTCTGATTTATAGACAACCATGGGTTAGTAATTAGAACTATCTAATTAACTGTAGGTGGTATCATAATTAGTAGGTGTTTAGGTGTTTAAATAAGGCTAACTAATTCCTTGTCAGGTCCTATAAGGGAGATTATGGCTTAATTAAAGAATTAGGTCGGGCAGTGCCCTTATTTGAGCTCTGCTCTATAGCATTTTATTACAACAAATTGAGCTCTATATCATAATTTCAAAAGGTCGTACTTATGATTACGCCTTTTCTATTCCAAGTAAATTAGTCGTCACCGAATGTATACTTGCTAGCATACCCGAGTTTTAAAACTCGTCATGCTCACCCAAGTTATTCTTGCGCCAACAAACCCCAAGGTCCGGTTACCCCGTTCGAGGCACGTTACCCCGTGTGTCATGCAAGGTAGTGGAGAAACTCCATAACATCCCAGAAAGTCTAGTAACCCCCGTATGAAAGCTGAATTTCTATCATCAAATGACCCTAACCACAAGAATCACTTTCACTTTCAAGAATGACTCAGTAATGAAATCCAATAAATGTAACTACATACCAATGCACAAAGGATAAGAGTCAAAATAAACAAACTATCCTAATAGCATGCTATATCACTGACTTCCATACACAACAATCAACATGACAAAGTATAGGAATTAGAATCAATGATATACACAATAGAGTATGCTATGAACAACATCATAAAATGAGAACTGAACAAGTCATAGCATATGGATTTCAAAGGCAATTCAGTTTGCATAACTGAGAATAAATAAATAAATGCAAAGAAATGTAAATAAATGTCTCAATCAGTTTACTTACATACACATGTTTCCTAAGTTATCCGACTTCTCGTTACATCACTGTACGCACCAAAACCCCGTAATAGCTCTTTTACGATCCTAACATTTGACGATTATCAATTTAGAGTCAAGATTAATTATTTGAATTTCCTAAGTTGATCGAAATCGATCGAAATTGAATTCGAGACCAATTTGCTAATTTCACGCTTTTTGAGGTAAAACCCCATAAAAGTCGCGTCCGAAATTTTGAATATTTTATTTTTCATCAAAATTTATCAATTTCTATTTATTTTGTCGAAATATAATTTTTTGAGATTTTTCTAATTTTTTGGAATTTTTCCCAATTTTTCTCTTCTTTTTTTCTTTTTTTTTCCCATATGGGTTCAGGTTGAACTTGGGCGAACCGGTTTCGAACCGGCCCGATTCATCCCCCCCCCTTTTATCTTTGGGCTTGAACCGGTCCGGTTCGGCCCGGTTCGACCGGTTCAGGCCCCGGTTCAGGGTCGTCTTTTTCATAGCGACAGAGCGTTTGTTTTTTTTTTTTTTTTTCATTCGACTTTGCTGTGGTTGGGCGTCCATCCCCAACCACGGTTGGGGTTCATTTGACTTATTTATATGGGTTATATATAATTTTGGTGGCTTGAATGTGAGCCACACATCTCAACCATACACGTATCTCGAGGCACATCGGGTGGTCTTTGCTCACACCACTTGTCCCTTGTGTCATTATCAAGTGACACCAATACTTGACACTCTTGTGTTGAGATGTGTGTGTATATATGAATCTCCATGTCTATCTAGTGGTGTATATATTTATTCCTTAACTTAGGCCCATGTATATATATTATGTATATATTAATTGATGTGGCCACTTATGGACCACTAACTTATAAATTTTTCATTTTTCATTTTTTTTAACGCAATATAATTTAACTAGTTACACTTACCCCACAAGCTGCTACCTCGGGCCCACGTCGGCACGCGACTCGAGGTGCGTCCCCGCTTGTCTCGGTATCTGCATACCCATAAATGACTTAGTAGTCTACACATATACAATACACTAGGCATACAACACACAAATATAATATTTACCTCGGCCACCGTGCCTTGGTAGTGACACGTATCTCGCTGTGTAGGTCCCACTTCACGGGTCATTTTGTCATGATTAACGAAGTAAACGCGTATTATTTATTTCGGTCGTGACAAAAAGTGTAATGAAATGATGATGTGACACTCCACTAACTTCAAAATGGTTCAATCATTGTGGGTGCCCTTATATGAAATGGTCAAGGTTAATTTTGAGAACACAATAAATAATCCTGCGTTGGGAGTTAGGTCTAATCTATTCATTCTAGAGAGCTTGAACTGGAGTAAATTATTAGTGTTTGAGAATCAACAATGTTTTAAAAAAGTAGTGTTGCAAGTGGGGCGGGGAATCTCCGTTCCCCGCGGAGCCCTGCCCCGGTGGGGCGAAGATTCTTTGCTTTTTTGCTTCCTGATGGGTAGGGCAAGGCGGGGATAGGGATTATTCTTGCTCCACGAGGATTCCCCGCCCCACATCCCTTGCATAAAATTCTCAAATTTTTATATTTTTACTATAAAATTATATATTTTTCACTTAAACATATGCAATATATGGAATTAAACTCAAGATCTCCAACAATAAAATTTAGTTTTACCATTAAATCGATTCTATAATATATGTTATATCATAAAGATATATAAAATTATATTTAGAACATCATTGAAATATATTTGCCAGACTAGTTTTAGAAGTCTTATATATTTAATTAAGTATATATGATAACTTGTAACTCAATCGACAAAACAATATCAAAAATAAAATCACATTAATCCTTCAATTTGAGAAGAATAATTTCTTAAAAAAATTAAGAAAGTAGTATTTAAGTACCAAAATGACCAAAGAATAAAGATCAAAATAGATATTTTTTATAAAATTAATAGGGTATAAAGATTCCCCGCGCCTCGCAAGGATCGCCGCGAAGTGAGGTGTAGGGCTGCAAAGTTTGTCCCGCGGAGAACTTGTGAAAATAAATCACCGCCCCATACTCCGTGGGGACGAGGATGGTAATTTCGATCCCCGCCCCGCCCTGCCCTACCCCACTTGCAACCCTAAAAGAAAGTGAATGAGTGGTGTACTACTGATACTACATTTGCTATCTGGTTTTGTTGTTATATATATATATATACAAACACTGAAATTGCGTGTATATGTACACTTACCATTTAGGCCTCGTTTGGTTCATTTTTGCTAACTTACAATGTTAGTCCGGAGTTAACTCTAAGAAGATAACTCCCTGTAAGTTATTTCCACCTCATACCAAACAAGAACGTATTTGTTATTTTTTAAGGGGGGTGCTATGCGCAATGCACCTCGAGATGTGATTTACACGCATCTTGAGGAGCATCGCATGCACACCAGAACGCGATACGTGTTTGCTACTGTATGTGTAGAATTTTCCAATTTTTAAGATGATAAAATTTGTGCAATTTGCATAGTATCTGGATGCATCTTAACAATTACTCTAGTTCATCCAAAATTATAAGTCGTTTTGGATGCATCATACTAATTAAGGTAACTTTAAAGATAGCTTTAATGACGAGCTTAAATTATATTTTTATTCTTTGAGACAAAATGCTAATTACACAAAAGGGTGTAAATACTTGGCTAAATAAGGGTTAAAATAAGTTTAATAAGTATAAATGCTCACTTGAATTCATAGAACGACTTTTATATTTATTTTTTGAAATAAAACATTAACTAAAAATGACTTATATTTTTGGAAGGACGGAGTATTTAGTATTAGAATTTGTAGGATGAAATTCTAAAGTTCAAGTTTAGAGTGTGAGTGAGTGATGGCTTAAAATTTTGAGTGGAAGCTTCACCAAAATGCTAAAGTAAGATATTGTCTCAAATTGCAACTCATAACCTTTTATTTATTTACTTGAATACCTGATATGAGACTATTCTTAACACCCAACAAGTAGGTAAAATAAGTCTTTCACCAAGTAAGTATTTGTAATGGGTCTTAATTACTAAGGTAACTCAACACAAACACGCAGGATATGTACTCATCAACCACCCTTTGACACACGGAGGACATATGCAGTGAGTCATGTGTACTTATACCATTTTTCTTTTCATAGGTTAATTTTATGTACATTTTTTTTTTTACTTCAACACACATAAGAAAAATGCAACTCGTTTAAATAATTAAACAGAGCGATGTAACACGTCATTTGCTTGGCACATTACAATTTTTAAAAAACTTAGCGTAACCCTAATTCAGTAGTGACAAACAAAGGGACTCTGCCTCGCTTAAATAATCTAACGTATATAATTTTCAACTTTAAACTCTCAACTCAACAAAATGCAACTCAAACGCATAGTAAAGGTTGGCGCCTAGCCCTTTCGCGTAAAATATGACTTCGCCCTTAAACCGATGCCTCAGTAATGTATCTCACTAGATATGCTTTTGACAGCTTTTCACTAAAGAAAGTGCAACAACAATCCACTTTGGGCATCAATCAAGTTGATTGTCACGCAATACACCTCAAGATATGTGTGTGCTGTGCAATGTTTATCATGCCGCTCGGTACCCAAAGTGGATTACCTTAGCATTTTCCATTCACTTGAGCTAGTGTAAATGGGTTGAGAAAAAAAAAAAAAAAAAAAAAGCTGAAAAGAATACGAAAAAAAAAGGAAGATGAATGAGAACCTTGTCTTTTCATGTTCTGTGACTTAACCAATTGACAGGTCTATAGATTGAAGCAATAATATATGATGAAACCTCTGTGCAAAGTCACAAATCAAGTGACGGAAAGATCAGAAGTTCAGAAACTGTGAAAGTACTATATCATTCATGTGAAATTTTGCACAGAATTGCAGGGAGGAATTAAAACACAATAAATCAATCATGCAAATTCATACCATTTTTGTGCCAGCAGCCAGCTGTGCCGAAGTCACGCTATGATGAATTTATTGTTTGCTCAATCAAAAATGAAAAGCTACTTCCCAACCTTGGTTGGCATTCTAAGCAGGTCATTGTCTTTTAACAAGTGATCATTAGTTGGATTAAGAGCCTGAAAATGAAAAGGCCAACGCTGGAAGCTCCCCTATTTTTAAAGTGAGAGACTCTAAGGCAAACCCAAAGTCATAAAAAAAAACTTCTTATGCCACCCTGAGAAATAATTGTATCGAGCAAGGTGATGGTTTATTTGCAATGCCGCTTTAAAAATAACTTCTTGTATGCCACTAAGGGTATGGTGGAGTGCCTATGAAAGGGCTTTAGTACTCTAACAAAGGCAGATGTGATGATCAATCAATTCGCAATAGTTGCACCATTTTCCTTCGTCATTTAATTGGATTAGTAGTATAGGGGCATCCTCTTAGCTACTGTGGAATTAATTAGCCGGACCTTAAGCGGGAGTTTACGAGGCGGTTCGGACACTCACAAAAAAAAAAAAAAATCACCTCTGGTATACATTATTAAAATATATAAGAGGACAAATTAGTATTAATCAGGAGGACATTGATCAAGATCATCTTTCAAAACTCGGACGGGTGTGGCCTAGTGGTAAATGTGAAGACGGGGTCTTGTGGGTTATATGGCGCACGACTTCAATTTCGATTCCCCACGACAGCCAATCGTCGGGCCATTGGTGGTCTCTTTCCGCTATGATGATGGCCCGTGGGATCACTAGTCAGACAAATTAAGTGTCTGGATACCCATAGTAATTAAAAAAAAAAAAAGAGATCCATCTTTTAATATCTCAATCTGAACTCAAATTAAAGAAAATAAAATTAATATGATTTCAATATTATTTAATCACAATTATTAAGCCTTTTATTGGATTTATGTTACTGTCCGTTCAATACATCAAGAGAAAAACATAAGCTTAATTAAATTTACAGAGCTTTGTCGTATGATCGGTTCACTAATAGTTTGAAACCCTAATAAACAAACCATTTGGTGCCTCTACTCTTGGGAACTCCACTAGTTTGCACTCTCCAATTTCTTCCCATCTGCAACAAAAATGAATGGAAAAAAAAATCACAACCAATTACATGAAATTCTTACACTATATTACATAGTGCATCCAAACAACACACACACACACACATATATATATATATATATTATTAACATATAGAGGGAGTCAGTACCAATAGATTTGTATACAGATATAGCTGACATCTCAAAAACTTGTACAAGTATGTACCAAAAAAATTTGAGCAAGTATTCGAGGGCTTCGCGTCTTAAATGTATTGCACGATCTTCAAATATGTGTATGATTTTGTAAACGTTTTACGTATGCGATTATGTGTACCTGAATTTGGTCACAAAGTAGTGAAGGAAGATGGAGATCACAACTAATGCTAATTCCTTTCCTGCACATAGCCTGCCCCCTCTCCCAAATAACATGAAATATTTGTGTCCTTCCAAGTTAGTATCCTGCATTTAATTTTAGCAAACTTTTGTTACGCAAAGTTTAAATTTAATTTACTAAATATGATCTTTTGAATTCCTCTAATGCAAAATATAATTCATGATCAACATTATTATATATCAATTAGTATTCGCAGCATTGATCGATATAGCTTCTTCGATGTAAATCAAATTAAAGCTGGAGATTACCTTAGTCCATCTCCAAGGGTTAAATGATAAGGGCTCTGGATATAAGATTGGATCATGGTAGAGTTCCTTTGTGTAAAGATATATTCTCCAACCTTTTGGAACAACATATCCTGCATATAAATTAAGCAACATACATACAATCAAAACATGAAAATTAGTAGTTATTATATAAATTCAGTCTTGATATCTTCTAGTGCTAGCTAATTCTTATTACCATTCAATTCCATATCCCTAGTTGTTTTTCTCATCCCTCCATTAGTAACGGCGGCTAGTCTCAGTGTCTCGAAAATCACCTGCACATCAACAACAAGATTAACCTCTACGATGATCTGATTAAAAGATATATGTCTAATAACTAGCTAGTTAATTGGATGTTGAAATCTTAGTTACCGCCCGAGTGAATCTCATCGTTTTATATTCTTCCCAGTTAATTGGATCCGTCGATGATTGCTTTTGTTCTCTAATCGCTAGATGTTCCTCCTAAAGATTTACAAATAAGCATAATCATTAGTTTTTGTAAAAAAAAAAAAAGTAGCATCATTAGTAATACAAAGGCAAATTTTTATGTTCATTGCATGAAAATTAACTTATAGAATAGAACATAATCAATTTTAGTACCAACATATGAGATTTAATTAACTTTAAACTTACTCGGAGGTCTTGAAGTGCTTTTGGATGATCATGAAGATACTTGATAATCATCATTGTAGTTGTTGAGACAGTTTCATAACCTGAATGTATTATTGTAATCACTTGATCAATTATGTTTTCATCACTTATCTTCTTGTGGTTTGAGTCTTCAATTTGGAGTAGAGAGTCAAGCATATCAGGTTGGGAACTTGGACAAGCTCTCCTCTCCTTGATCATTCTTCTTATGATACTGATGATATTCTCTCTTGCCTGGCAACAATTAACACATATATAGGCACCATACATGAGAATGAATTTAATTTGGATCTTCGACGTGCCAAATGTGAAACTCTAATGATGTTTAAATTGTTCTTCATTTTAACCGTAAGTCATGCCGGGCGCTATAGAAATTATTTTACTTCTTGTGGTAGAAAGTAATATTTACAAGCGAAGTAATTGAAGTAGGCAATAATACGAAGTCAATAATTTCTATAGTGAGCCTTCGGCCGTAATCTTAAGTAATAAAAGTTTATGAAAATTCACCTTGAGTCCATTATAGTAGTGAGTGCCTGGAATATTAAGTGGCAGAGATATAGTTCCATCTATAAGGGTTAAAAACTCCGGCTTGAATGCTTCAGGTATTGGACCTGATTCAACATTAGCTATCATCTTCAACATCAACATCAAAATCATCTACAAAAACAGAATAAAAGAGAACAGGGTTAGTGCATCTCAATTGACAATTGTAGACATGCCAATATGCATTTCTTTTCGTTGCAATCGACTTTTTTACGAGCGTTATTTACTATATTATCTAAAAATAATCAAATTATTATATAATGACTAGATGACCAATATTTATAATTTGGTCTTAATATATATATGTAGATATATATACTTACATCTTTTGTTCTGTCTTGAATATCAATGGTTTTGCCATCCCAGTTGGAGAGATAAGAGAGCATGAACTCATCACACTTTAGGAGAAGTTGGTCTTTGATGATGGTTGGGCTAATGAGAGAAATTAAAGTCCCTCTCACAAATCTGTGATCAGGTCCATGTGCTGATGCAATGTTGTATTTTCCAAGCATGTCAAGGAGGGATTGGGGGTACCCTGGTAGGAGACCTTTGCCTTCATTTAAGAGTATGTATCTGTTCACCTCTGGGTCTAGGGAAATAATTGTAGGAGATCCCAATATGTGTGTCTTGAAAAAATTTCCATACCTGTAGAGAAGTAGTAATAAATTAGAATTTTAACAGAGAGATCAATATCAAATAGTGTTGCCGCTGTTGCATATTGATTTTTTTTTTTTCTTTCGCATGCAAATTATAAATGAATTTTTGATATATTTTTACTTTTTTTTTGGTTCGGCCCATGTCTATACATACGGGTTTATAGATCTTTGTTAGCACTTTTATGGTCCTCAACTTAAACATGCATGAATCTCGGCACACCAAGGTGTGGGACTTTATACTTTTAAGACCTAATAATAAAAAATATTATAAAATTTACAAGTTGTATCAATTATATGTCAACGTTTGAAATTTATCAATTATATTTTAACATTTTTTTTTTGGTAAAATCGATTTCATCCTCAACTAATTTAGACACTCTTTTATTTCATAATATATGCCCACATGTCGTTCTCTTTAACTTTCTTATCATCCAATTTAGGTTTATTTAGAGAGCGCTAAATGGACCCCATTATTTGCTGAGTTTACCTCATTACTCAAGCAACCCCCCGATTTTTAAATTCAAATTGCTAAATGTACCACACTTTTTTTTTCTAAAATTCCCAAAATACCTTTAATAAATGTACCCCATTTGTTGCTAAATATACCTAATTACTCAAACATACTCTTGTCTCTCGTTTGTGGATTTCAGACATACAAGGCTGAAACGTCTTTAAAGGTCTCGGCTGACTCCTACTGAGACCTATAAAGAGATTTATGTGGGAATCGAAATACATGAAAAACGAACAAAAAATTGGCGAGCTTTGCTTGAAATCACTAGATATGTTCGATTCCATCAACATTTTGTGTCCAAATTGGGAGATTCAAGCCCCAAATCGAAGTGCTAAACACAACAACAACAACACAAAAATTGACTTGAAACAATTAAAAAATCCAAGAAAACCTAAAAACCGATATTAAAAAAGGTGGGGAATGCACTCACAACGTTGAATCGAGGTAATTTTAGAGGCAATTCGAGAGGAGAGTCGGTGTGTGACTAGGGTATGCGTGGATGGAGTGAGCAAGGTATGGGTGAGCACAAAACCCTTCTATATGGAGGGCATTTGGGTTATTTCACTTTTTTTTAAAAAAAGTGCGGCATACTAAGCAAAAATCGGGGTTTGTTTAGCCGCTTTCTTCATTTATACATATGCATTAAAGCTCAATATTCTTTTTTTATGTATTCATGTATATAATATACATATAGTTGTGCGTGTGCATACGCCTACTTAGTCACATTCATAATCTACGTACATAATTCTTTTGTCAAATTAAACAACTATGGATAACCTTCTAATAAGTTTCATAAGTATTGATTTTCAACTTACTATTGGTAATTTATGAATAACTAAACTTAAATTAGAATTTTAATGTATCATTTTGATTTAATTATTTTGTGAGTTCATCATTGAGGTTGCAAGTGGGGCGAGGAATCCCCATTCTTCTCTCGAGGCCACGCCTTATTCCTCATTTTTTGCTCCCTTCGTAGCGGAGCACGAGGCAAGGCGAGATGATGATTGTTTTCCCTCGCTGGGACTCCCTGCCTCATGCCTCATGGGGATTCCCCGCCTCTCGCCCTGCCTCTTGCATAAAATACTCTATTTTTGTGTTTTTACTAAAAAAATATGTAATTTTTTTATGTAGTTTCTTTTAAAAAAAACATATATAATGTATGGAGTAAAATTCGTTTTTACCATTAAACCAAGGGTAGTGCTATAGATACCCCAACATTTGGGCAAGCTATTATTACGTGCATTTAGAACATCTTTGAATGTGCTACTTATATTGTATTATATTATATATATATATATATATATATATATTTAGAACATCTTAAAATTATATTTATCATACTAATTTTAAAAATCTTATATATTTATTAAGTATGATCATTATAACACAATCAACATAATAATATTAAAAACAAAATTATATTAATCCTTCAATTTGAGAAAAGTAATTTCCCCTCCCAAAAAAAAATTGACAAATTAAGAGGCAAAACAACCAAGGTGTGAAGATTAAAATAAACATTTTCGCAAAATTCAAGGGGCGTGGGGATCCCCATGGGGCGAGGCATGGGTAGGTAAAGTTCTCCTTGCGAAGAATTTGCAAGAATAAATCCCTGCCTTACCCCCACTTGCAACCCTAATTCTCATCCACTTAATTCAAATACGAGGTTTACAAGATTTCGATGTACATAAATTGATCAATATGAATAACCATAAAAATAAAAGCGAGAAGCTTAAGTTGAATTCAAAGAAAAAAGGGCCACGAATTAGTTGAGGATAAAATTAATATTAGATCAAAAAGTAAGGTGTCATTTTTTTGTCCGGCCTGCCGGCCCGATTTTGTTTGACTCGAAAAAAAGGGTTTGGACATAAATTTTATAAATTCGGGTCGGGTCCGGACAAGGCTTTGATGTCCAAATTAAAATACGGGTCGTGTTTGGACAAGACCCTTTAAGCCCAAACTCGGCCCAAATTTCAAAAGATACATATTTTATTTTGAAAATATACTTCCATACATCGTATAATTCACTAAAGCAACAATAAAAATAAAGAAACTAAATAAGTTGTATAGAAAATACTATTTTAGTTTTGAGACTTAGTTAAATTGCTTGAGACAACATTATGCATTTTGTTTTTTAACAAAAAAAATATTATGTCTAGTAATTTAAAATATTAAATACAACTTGAACGTTACTTTTAAAAATTATCTTAGAGAAGATTATACTACGGGGAAATTACAATGATTTTAATAATTAAAAAAAGTTTTAAACATAAAATAATTTTTAAAAACTTGACAAAATTTGGACATTTGGACAACCCGAATTAAAAGTAAATCGGGTCTAAGCAAGGCATACTTGTCTGAATTTACAACTAGCCTTGATCTGGACAATGTGAACGCTCATTTATATCAAAGGCGGTCCGGATCCAGACTCGGACCCATTCGGACCGAAAAGTTGACATCCCTATAAAAAAGGTTATGATATAATAATATAACTTGTAAAAGTTGAGATATATATATATATCATTGGACCTACTTTTAAAGGAACCTGGTAATCTAGAAACGACACGCACAAATGACATGTAATTGTCGACGTTCATCCGATGCACCTCAAGATGAATGCACCTTGAAATCAAGGGTCGCCAATTAAGTGAGTATCGTTTGTGGGCATCTTTCCTGGTTATAAAGGTATTTTCCCATTTCAAGACTCCAATACTATTTAAGGAAAGATTCACACTTATACATATCCTTTATTCCGATAAACAACATATAAATGTATCATCAAACATGTCACCTGGCTCTTTGTCTCCTCATGAAGTTGGGTCCTTGCTTGAGAAACTCAAGAGTTTCACCAATAACTGGCAAACCCATTGTTCCAGGTGGCAGCCCTTTTTGTCTGTATTTCATAGCATTCCATCTCATCAGCAATGCAGTGAAAGCAAAGATCCCCCATATCACTACTAGAAAACCTGCCATGGATATGTCCACACAGCTCAACCTTAACTTTGACGCCACTTCATAAAAAAAAAAGAGTGCACTCTGAATGCAATGACCAGGAAAATTAAATATAAGTAATAGTCTCAAGGATCTTATTTCAATAAATGATATTATGATAAAATAGATTTGGTGTAATCTGTTTGATCTTTATGAAATTTAAGACTTGGAATCTGGTACTTAAATTAAATGCAACTAGGTATCTACAATATTGTATGGAATTATTCCTATTGGTTTGGAAGATTTTATGGCTTTTCTCTCTTGTGGTGGTATAAAGAATCAAAGATTTTTTTTTTTAAAGCCTCTCAATATCCGAACTATCCGACTCAAGTTTGTCCTAATTCGTGCACCGTATAAGTGGGAGGAGCTCCCAATATTGATATTTTCATTCAAAAGAATTGAACTCGAGTCACTAGTTAAAGAACGACGAGAACCTTTCGCTTGTGACAACCTTATAAACCAAAATGCATACATGGTTCTTGGGCCAGACCTCAATTGGGCTTCTTTGTTGAAACTAACAAATATCCATGGACTGAGAAGGCAGCAGGTCTTGCACATAACTATTAAGTAATTAAATAAAAAAAAAAGACTTAGTCCGCTCAACTTTGTATTCGAGGTCTATTGCCTTACTAACTAAGCTAATCATTCGGAGAGTCCACAAGCCTAGAATTCAAGCCAAGCTTAGTTAGCAAAAGTCAACCGAACACCTTTGGCAATCCACGCCGGTGGTAACACCGTCCCCAATTCATTCCCTCGAACTTTTCCCAAATTTACATTAATTGCAACTCTCCTCAACCTTAGCGAATCCCCTAGGTGCCTTCTCTTCATCAACAACATTCCTATTAATGTTGGTAATAATATATTGTGTTGGGCATGTCCAATGTCGATCAAACTTATATTGTACTGAAGCACTTTAGATGAATGCCAGAAATTAGCCACTTACCCGGATATGAAAACATTTGTAGAGATAAATTGTTCTTTGTTCTAGTCCTGTTCATATGATCATCAACTATCAATAAAGGACAAGAGAACTATATAAATCACGTTTGTTTCAACAGTTTTTACTTTTTACCATATGACTGACAACTGGACTTGTCCAAAAATGGTGACACTCCCCTAACAGATTGACAGAGGTGCTGAGTTGTACAGATATTCGAGAAGGTCGATCCAAAGCTGAGTCACTCATGACAATACTATTTTAATCGGTCAATCGAATTAATCCAGGCAAACCAAATCTCAAGATTAAAAAAATAATTAATTGGGAGTAATTGCTACGTGTGGACCCACTTTGGGCATCAACTTATATTAACTGGGCGAGGACCGCATGATACACCTCGAGATGCAAGTTATGCTTGCATCGAGCGATGGCTACATGTGGACGCGTTTAAGTTGGTGCCAAAGCAGGTCAACCGATCATTTTCTTAATTAAATATATGAAGTCCAACTTCTCTTAGACCCGAATTTTTAGATTGATTCAAACAAACTTCAGTCCTATAACAGGCGAGAATCGAGATGCATATCCTGAAAGATACGCATATGGCTTTTAAGAATGGGGGACTGCTTGCTACGTCATTGAGTTTGGCTGTGGATTGTCATTATAGCATTTATTGTTTACGTTAATGGTTGTGTTTTCTTACAAAATACTAGTTGCCTAATGTTAGAACATAGAGGTAACAAACATTGACTATACCCGGCCTCTTGGGAGACGTGGTTAAAACTTAACATTGACAACCTATTTGACCGCTTTTATTTTGCCCGTTGGTTTTGAAACAGGCATATTTTTAAGCATATGGGCCGGGTATCGTTAACAAAATGTAAACCCGTTTTAAAATGAAAATATATTTACATATGAGTAAGTTTAGCATTTCTCTATTTAATTTCTTGTATTCACATAGTAGACTAATAAAATAAATTCATTTCGAGTATCATTACACACAGGGACGGCCCTGACATTTTCAGGGCCTTGGGCGACATGAGATCGAAATGAAACCTTATATATTCTTGTTTTTTATAAAAGAAATTTTAATTTCGTCAAATATTTTTTATATGCTAAATGTATTATTAGATTTATATAATTTTATGAAATGCACATTTTCTTTTATATATAAATTCATTTTTTTGAAAAAAATGGTGTTTTTTAAATAAAATTAATATATAAAAGTACTATATGTATAATGCTAATATTTTTCTGAGTAATTGTTAAATTTTTAATCAAAACATCAATTAATTTCCAAAAAAAAGAAAATGTTAGCTTTGTTAATTTATTACAATTGCAAAAATAATCATATTGTTAAGTTTATATATACTACTAATGTTTTTTAATTAATACAACAGTTGATTACTAAAAAAAGAGAGTAGGTTTTATTAATTTATCACATATAGAGAGAATAACGACACAATTTGAAATTTAAAGGGGAGAAGTGATACTTCTTAGAGAGAGAGATTGATATAAGTGGGACCCGCATACTTATTGAGTTAAATTACAATAACCACATATGGCTAGATTCATCTAAGTTGGGGGCCTCCACAATGCCACATAATTATTGAGCCAACCATACACACTACAAGATAAACTTTAAAAAAGAAAAAAAAGAAAAAAACTATATATATTTAAAAATTTTGGGGGCCTATCTTGGGGGTGAGGCCTGGGGCGGCCGCCTGCCCCGCCTACCCTAGAACCAGCCCTGATTACACATCAAGTCCTTTTATACCGTCATTTATCTATTTGTGAGAAATGAGAATATTCTATTCCCTTCGATCAATAATATAACTATATAAATAGTTTTAACAAAAACATGTAAATTAAGACAACCTTAATTACGAGTGTGTTGAATGAACTGAAAGATAGAAGAATCAAGAATACAGAGAGATTAAGAAGTCTATCCGTAACAAATTAGTTTCATTCATCAATGTTTGTTACACCGAGAGTAGTATTTATATTACTGTACAAATAGGGCTTTTCATGAGATACTAACACGTGTCTTTTTACACACACCTAACTAACTTTAGTTAGGTTTACAATGCGCACAGTTCACGTGACTAGCACATGCACAACTAACTCACATGATGTCCTAATGTGCTTCTCTAACATCCCCCCTCCAAACAAGAGGGTATAAGATTAACACCGAGTTTATTGGCAAATAAGAGAACCTATAAGTTGAGAAAGCCTTGTCATAGAATCGGTAATCTGGTCTATAGTCGAAACGTACCGAACCTCCAAATATCTGTTCAAAACCATATATTGAACAAAGTGAACATCAATTTCAATATGCTTAGTTCTGGCATGAAAAACTGGATTGGAAGCAAGAGAACCAACACCCATATTGTCTGACCAAATCATTAGGATTGAAGCAAGATGAAAATGAAGTTCCTTGAGTAAGGATTGAACCTATACCAACTTAGCACCAGTGTGGGCTAAAGCCCTATACTCAGCTTCTGTACTCGATCTAGCTATAACATTATGTTTCTTGGATTGCCAAGAAATGTAAGCACCCAAAAAATACAATAGCTACCTATAGACTTCCTATTATCTATAAAAGTAGCCCAGTCTGCATCTACATAAGAGGGCCTGATGAAACTGGCAAATGCAAAGAAAAACGAGATGTAGCCTTCAAATATTGAAGCACACGTTTCAAGGCAGTCCAATGTGTAGCCGTAGGACACTGTTGAAATTAACTCAACTTATTTATGATGAAAGACACATCAGGCCGTGTATGCGTCATGAAATGTAGACCTCAAAGGACACTTCGATAAAGTGTAACATCAGTAAAGAGAGGACCATCATTCTGATATAATTGCTTTGAAGCAACAGTTGGAGTGTCAGCTAGTTTTAAGTTCTCAAAACCAATTTTATGAAGTAGCTTTTGCAAGTATGAAGATTGATTCAAGAAGAAAATTTATTTGTCACGAGATACCTCAATTCCCAGAAACAAACTAAGGTTACCCAATTCTTTTAAAGCAAAGACAACATTCAACCGAGAAACAAACTGTTGTACCAATCTGTTTGAGTTGTCAGTGATGATAATATCATATACATAGATCAATACATAAACCAATGAAGACGTATCCTTGTAAATAAATAATGAAAAATCAACTATTGAGTTAAGAAACTTCCAAGCAAGAAGAGTACTCTTGAGCCTGTCAAACCAAGCTTTAGGAGATTGACGAAGACCATATAGCATTTTGTTAATCAGGATGAGTTGAATATTCAAAACCATAATGTTGAGGCATGAAAACAGTCTATGAGAGATGCCCATGCGGGAAGGCATGTAGTGGCCCAAAATTCCAGGACGCGTTGCTACCCGCCACGTCTCAACTCACGTCAACTAGCCTTGCCACGTCATGGCCCGCTTATCCTTAACGCCTCGTAACCTAACGAGTTGCTTATACTTTTTTAGCTAACCCTAGTTACGTTAACTAACATTTACATAAGTATTAATAATTCAGCTAGCCAATCACTCAATTTATTAGGTTACATTATAATTTTACAGCGAAAATCTTTTAATGAATCACTACAAGAAAACAGATGATCAGAGGCGGGATTTTCCGTTGCTGATTATAATAAATTTCGTTGCTGGTTTTATTCTGCAACGGATTAGAGACGGACTTATTTCCGTCTCTAAAACCGTCGTCGCTAATTTACTCAGCAACGAATTCTGATTCCGTTGCTGATTAGCGACTAAACAGAGATGAATCTGAGACGGAAACCAACAACGGATCATCAATGGAAATTATTCGTAAGGGAAGATTGCGTTTACATTCCGTTGCTGATCCGACGCTGATCAGCGAAGGATCAGAAACAGAAGTCAAAGAATTCGTTTCTGTTTCGTTGCTAATTAGCAACGAATCATTAACAGAATTCTAAGAAGTCGTTGTTGATCCGTTGCTGATCAGAAACGGTTCAGCAACGGATTTAGAGAAATTCCGTGGCTGATCTGTTGCTGATTAGCAACGGAACAGAAACAGATTCTTTGACTTCCGTTTCTGATCCGTTGCTGATCACCGCGGATCAGCAACGTAGTAGACACGGAATACTTCATTCTGTTTTTGATCCGTCTCTAATTTCTATAATAATTTCAGTTTGGCGGACTATTTCCTTTTGCTATTTAGAGACGAAATAGCAATGGAATATTTGAATTCCGTTGCTAACCTGTCTCTATTCCGTTTGTAATCTTGCCACACCCCTCACTTCCAGCAACACACTGCAATTGGTTCTCCATAACCTGTACACCCAAATAGATCACCTACTCCATCGCCTACACCCCCTCCAACAACTCCTTGGGGGTACTAACATTCCCCAAAAAACCAGATTTCTCCATACATACATCAAAAATGTATATCAACACCAAAGATAGAAATAAGGGGAAAAAATGCAATTCGACATTGAAAAAAATTTATGTACCCACTTCTCAAGTATAGTAAATGTTGAAAAACCGTAAGTATTCACAAAAACCACCAATCCTATTGTTCAACATCAACCACAAAAAAACTTATAATCTTGTAAATATGCTCAAAAAGGGCTATCACTGTAAAAGTTATATAAACAACTGTAAAATATATGTACAAAAACAAAATTATCATCTCAAAAGTAATACAAATAACAAGAAAAATACCTAAGTATCACCAAGCTGCCCATCTCTTGTCAGCCATTCTTACGTATCTCGATCAACATTGTCTTGTTGCCATAGTGGATCAGCGGGATCTACTTGCGATGGCTGCTGCTGCTCATGAGGTGGTGGTGGTGGTGGTGGCGGCTGTGGCTGAGATAGGCCTGCTTCGTCTATGGTCATCCCAAATTGCCTATGCATAAATGCCACAACTTGCCGTAATTGCTCGGCAACACTATCGAACTCTGAACGTGGCACCATCTCCGACAACTGGGATGTGCTAGCACCATAATCTGAATATCTTCTCTTCTTTCTCCCTAACGACCCGAGACCATAGACGCGTCCTTTGGGACACTCACCCACCACATTGTAGTACACCGCCTTGTCATCCACCGGCTAGTCCGGCGTAGCCTGGGTTAGCTCTTGACGTCTCTGCTGGAGCTTAGCCTGCATGGATCAACAATAAACAGATTAAATGATATGCTTGTAAAGTAAACTTCCTACTATTTCACTCATATTTCTATACTTACATATAACCTCTCTGATCTAGTATCGATGAATGTCACCCCGTCGTGATTTAAAGTGTGGAGATGCAAATACAATTCATTCACGGTAGGTGGCGTCTCAGATGTATTAGCCTGCAAACAAGAGTTATAACAAATTTTTAAATTGTCACTTACTAGTCGGTCGACGCACATATATTCGCCAATCATAGAGCAATTGCATAAAAGTACAATGAATTTAAAATTAATGAAAAATGCAATTAAGTTAAACTAGCATCAATGTGTTAGAATTATAAAAAATCATATTACCAACAAACACATGCATAGTGAACAAGTGTAAAAAATGAATCAAATAAACAAGAGTATAAAAACACTTACCAATCTTTCATGTGTAGTCACAAAAGACACCGAGCCACCACCGTGCTTCGAGGCTCTGGTCTTAGGTCCTTCGACCTCAATGTTCCTATTTATAAACGTTTGCCAAGACCTGGCAAGAAAGTCCTCGCTCTCCCAGTACTCCAAGTATCTCCTCCACGCCTCATCCGTAACGTAGTTTGACCGTACACGTTTCTTCTTCAACTTATGCATCAATGCGGTGTACCTTGTGCCTGCATGCATGTCGTACGCCGCACGAATGAGGTCCTCGTGAATCGTGTCATCCCATTTAAAATATACCTATACAATGACAAGTGCAATGGTTACGAGACATTAAATAACTAGTATAAATACCGCCACATTTGTTATTCCTGCGTACCTGCCACTGGCGCCAGTAATTGTAACGGCCCGAACCTCTTAGAGGGAACCCCGGTACCGTCGAAGCTATCCAGCCCTCTTAGAGGTTCTCGCACAAAGCGCTTTGGATATTCTCCCCTCCCACAACTCGAACCCGAGCCCCTAGAGACACAAGTACTTGGCTCAGTGGTACACAACTCCATGAGCCTAAGTACTTGTGTCTCTAGGGGCTCGGGTTCGAGTTGTGGGAGGGGAGAATATCCAAAGCGCTTTGTGCGAGAACCTCTAAGAGGGCTGGATAGCTTCGACGGTACCGGGGTTCCCTCTAAGAGGTCCGGGCCGTTACAGTAATGGTCTTTATGATGATTCGGTACCGACTTCCAACAGTAGCCTTCTGGAATTATCCATCGCTTTAAAACTTTTGTCATCCTCCGAGCACAAGAATGAGAAGGATGCAATTCTCTGTGTTTCATTAAATTACATAACATAGTCAAAACTTTTATAATAATTTACATCGACAATTAGAAATCCATATATGAATCAAATAGAAACTTACGTATTATTCGCAATCAGTGTGATCGGAATCCTATGCACGCAAGGGGGCTCGGCCCCTGTCCTCTGAGGTACTCGTGAAGGGCCTGTAACCTGCATCCCCGCTCTGCCATCATAAGATAGGGATGCTGATGGTGATGTAGTGGCCGGAGGCGGGGATCGTCGGTACAGGAGTGTTATGTGTCGATGTCACCGATGGTGATTACAATGATCGATTTGGTATAGTTCTAAATGACGATGTCGATGGTACAGGCGACGCGAATGGTATGGAAGGCGAAGGTGACGCCGACTGTAACTCATGATCGAATGAGCGAGAAGTCGGAATCGATAAGGGAGGAATCGAACCACGGCCTCGACCGCCACGACCTCCTCGACCCCCTCGCGTGGTCGGACCATGAGGTCCAGTCGGTATATCGGTTCCAGAGGTCTGCGCTGCACCTCCTACGACTGGACGAGGTCCCCTTAAAGGTATCCCTCGACTGCCTTGAGGTAATGTGCGACCTCGAAGTGGGGGGTGATCACTGCGACCCATGAAACCTAAAAAAGGCAAGTACAAAGGTTGGCTCCATACATCATTCCAATCGAAGACTTTATGTTTTAGAATGTACAAACCCGCATCAAACCATAAACATATTGACATATGTGTGTACGTCAACCAATAAATACAATAACACAAATCATAGTATGTTATTTAGAAAGAAATTCAATATCTCATAGGTCAACGACATTAACG
Source organism: Stephania yunnanensis (assembly GCA_039657365.1). Lineage (NCBI taxonomy): Eukaryota > Viridiplantae > Streptophyta > Magnoliopsida > Ranunculales > Menispermaceae > Stephania > Stephania yunnanensis. The sequence continues at coordinate 3,686,888 of CM077588.1, read as the reverse complement.
GAACTCAATCATAGAACGAAGTCAAGACAAAGAAATGCTATGCGACAATTATTAACACAATTATTTTAGCCAAATAAATCATAGACAATAACACACAAGAAATTTAACATTACCAATATAACATCGGTAGTACAAAAATCCAAATGATTTAATGCCAATGCTTAAATGGAAATGAAATAAGGAGAATTGCCTCAAAGGGTTTACTTAACTCAAATGCATGCAAGTCGTAGCCTATACCGGCTCTCAGCCACTCCAAACTCGCGTTCCACACCTTGTTGATGATCATGATTTTAAAATGAGGTTTAGGTTAGCACTTTGAATGGTTAACCAGATATTACAATGATTGATCTTATTCAATTGCTTTCAAATCAACAATGACAGTTAAAGAATCAAAATAAACAACTCAACAAATGGAAAACAAAAAAACAACAACCAGAATCGATCATCGTACTTAAGAAACACAAACAACCAGAAATCATTACTACAATTATTTATACTTCTATAATTCCTATGAAATTATAAAGTTCACATTTTAGAATTACGATTTCATTTTAACACTTCAAATTCCATTTTCAAGTCATAATGAAGTGAAATGACTTCGAAACTCTTCACATGGATAATTAGGTGGTAACACTTTAATGAAAATTGATCTTTCGAGGCTCTATGGGACATAATTCATGATACATATATAAAAGATGTGGAAGTACAACTGAACAATCTGGAATGTCCAAATAAAACATATATATATGGGTACGAGTTGCTGCAAAAATAAAAGGAATAAATTAAAGGGCAGTGGCAGGCATGGTGAGATAAGGAATAATATCTCAGTCGGAATCAATGTGTAGAAAAGGATTTCCATTAATTAATTCTATGATTCAATTTATCATATATACACCACCAATTGATCCCTTATATTTATCTTTTTTTTTATTTGTAAACGAATCCAACATAAGACGAATTTGGGACCTCCCCCAACTTTATATATCTTGTAGCAAGTGCCGCCTCATTCATTTCATAAAAAATACATTAGTTATTTATCTTGATCCTTCTAGGCATTGGACAAATCCGTCTCGAAATTAATAACTAGACCAAGGAGACGACATTTATATAGAATGCAATTACTCGACATATATATAGAATGCAAATGCTTTGGAATTGCCATCTTAAAATATAATCATGTGCTTGGACATATTCACATCACATGTTTGATTATAACCTTTGCATAACTTTGTGTTTGGAGGAAAATTAGATGCAACTACTCAAAAAACATAAAGCCTCCAATGGTTTTTCCATACTTTCTCAAATTAGAATTACATGCATGATTCAAATTACATCTAGTTCAAAAAGTGGAATGCTAAGAGTGCATTTAAGCTTCCTTTGCAAATCAAACCAACACGAGAGAGGAAATTTCAGAGGGTGCATAAATCAAGCAAGTTAATAAATGCTGATCTGGAATACCAAATTGATGAACTAGGAGATTTCTATTTATGCTCAAATATTCAAGTTTCACTTACAATAATTCCAAGGTCTTCAAGAGCCGCATTAAATGCTCTTCCATATTTAATATATAGAATTCAAGAGTAAGACAAACCTATTCATGGACTAGCATGCAAATCATCATACTTCTTCCCATGAGAGAACAAAGTAAATTCCATCAAAACTCCCATACTCTCCTTAAAGAGACACACATTGTCAAAAAAAAAAAAAATGAATATCTTTTTATAAATCAACAAAACATACTTCCTGATCTAGTTTTCTAAAAAAAAATCGACAAGAAGAATAATTGATTAGCATACATAAACATCAAAATCAAACTCAAGATGAGAACCAACATTGTGGATGACATTACCGTGTTGTGATTTGCCATACGGCTCGCAAATACCGCACCAACCAATCAATCTTGTATTCTTGTATTCTCTAATTAATTAGGTTCCATTATACTTTTTCCCTACATCAAGATTAGTCCATTAATAGCAATCGTTTCTTGTGTTGTCCTTTGAAGTGTAGTTTTGCTTCTCAAACAAAATAATTAATTCCTATAGTTGTTGTAATATTATTGAAATACCAAAATGTGCATATCAAGTGATTATTATTGCAACGCTGTATCGATGTAAATGTGATTTTGACTTGCCTTCGGCTAGTTCGTAGAGAGAAGTTTCTGAATAGACTTCACCAATGAGTATTTGAATCAACAAAACTCTTAATGAGTCTCAACTTTATGTTTCTTGCTTTTCTATATATGTCATGTATTTGCATTCTATATATATGTTAGGAACAAATATTTGTCTAACTATATCAACAAGCAATGACATAATTTTTTTCAAATTCTGGTACCGAACACTTGAAACAAATTTAAAAGTAGGATCTCATCATTAGAACCCCTTCATTCTTATCAATTTAAAACAAGTTAGCTCCTAGTTTTGTTTTATAAATAAATTTATGAAAATAATATTGAATGGCATGATATTCGATGTTCTACCATATTCGATGTTCTACATCAACATGATGAACTAAATAAATTAGAGAATATACACCCAAAATCCAAATAAACAACTCAACAAATGAAAGCTAAAAAAAAACTCGAAATCCTCCACTTTTACATCAACAATGGAAGAAATACCGAATCAAATTAAACAACTCAACATATGACAAAAAAGGCAAAAAAAAAAAAAACAAAATCAATCATCAAACAAAAAAACCCTAATAATCAACATCAAACAACCAAAAACCACAATTCACAAAAAATTAAAATTCCTATTTCACAAACACCCACAATTCACAACAATCAACAGCTAACAACCACAAATGACACCAATCCCGTCTCTAAAATTGAGAAATTACCCCAAAACCCTCAACACCTGAAGTGTACCAAATTCGAAGGCTTAGGGTCCGGCAAGGGCAGACGACAGGGGCTTCGGATATGGCGAGGTACGACGACGAACGACGACGAACAACGACGACTGCTTAGGGTGCGACGAGGGCACACGGGGAGGGCTTCGGAGGCTCCAATCTCTGGCAAACGGTGACGGCAGACCCAACGGCCTCGTCGCAGCCTTAATCGCAGCGATGACAGATTTCGGTGAGAGCGAGAGAGATTTGACGGTGAGTGAGATTCCGGTGACAGAGAGCGGTGAGAGAGAGAGAGAGAGAGAGCGGTCGACGGTGAGCGAGATTCTCGTGAGAGAGAGAGCGGTGACAGAGAGCGGTGAGAGAGAGAGAGATATCGGTGAGAGAGAGGGAGATTTCGGTGAGAACAAGCATTTTTGGAGAGACAAAGATGGTTGATGGTGAGAATCGGGAGAGAGAGAGGGAGAGTTCTGTTGCGTGGTTGAAATCCTTTTTTAATCATCGAGATCGAAAATGTACGGATCTCGAGACGTATCAGACGATTGTAAAAAATTAAACTTTTGGTGGGAATAGTGGCGCCATTTTTTTGAGATGGAATTTAATTCCGTCTCTGATCTCTCTCTATTCCGTCTCTGAATAGTCCGTCTCAATTCCGTCTCTAAATACTTTTTCTTAGCAACGAAACTTAATTCTGTTGCTAATTCCATTTCTAAATATCCATTTTCTTGTAGTGAATAACTTATGCAATATTTAACAATCGTAAGTAGTGGAAAACCTGGCAAAAGATACCATATATATCAAGGCGAGTTAAGTATAACAAAAGTTCCATATACATGTAATCAGTGTTCTATGGACCCTAAAACCCAACAAAAGTAAAATAAATACATACTGATATCACGCACGAGCTGGTTCCATAATTTTAGAGGTAGTCGCCCAGTACCTCCTTACCATTACCCTTCTCGTCGAAGGATCTGCACTCGGTCACCCAAAAAATACAGTGACAAGTTCAATGAGTAAAATCCCAAGAGAAGTCTACACAATATAATGAAATAAAACCGATAAACTACGAGATATGCGAATATAACATCTGACAATAGTATGTTATATTCCCATGAATGTAAGCAACATATGACAAGCAAAAACAGTAGCGTGAAATAAATAAACAACATATACCAATTAAACTACTTCAGATTTAATCAGTAAACATCCGTATAATCACGAGAAAACTCTGACCTACACCAGCTAGTAATCGATAAATTGAATAGGAACCACGTATATACTTACAGGCTTACAGTGGCTAAACCCTGACTTTAGTAAAAGACATGGTCCATTCTCGATGTTGTTACACATCATAACTACCCTAATCCCTCACGACAGTTGTAGATATATTCTATTGCAATCGACACGAGCACTATTATAAGTAACCCGTGCATGCGATTTAGCCACTACCAATATATACGCATACCAAAATATGAGTGAAAAATCTAAGTATGGCCATCAGCAGTCACACATGAAAAGCGAAATCGATAAACCAAATCATAAATTCTGTGAGGCATTTCACTAGGTTTACGCACCTTAATACGCGTTTCGACTCCCCTGGACACCCGAATCCGACCCAACAAGCTCCCCGATACCCGAGCTACGGTCCCCTAAGTCTCTAAAATTAGTTAAGTGTGTTTATTGTCTATTTAAATTAGTTGAATATATTGCAAATAGATCTTCCCAAATCAGCCATAAAAACTAAATTGAGTCTCAATTTTGGTCTTATGTTTCAACACATTTTTACGCATGAAATGATCTAAATCTCAAAACCCTCCACTATAAAGATCGTCGATCTCTATCTTAACTTTCAGAAAAGGTTCAGTTTGCAAAATTCCGATTTAAAATGAAAGAGATATCATGATTCTACTAAACATAGCTCTAATTGGAACCTAATCCGACCAACGGATTTAGAAAATCTATTCATCCCAATCCATATTTAAAAAAAAAGGTGATTTTTGGTCACAAGGCAGCAAACATACCCAAATATAACATATTAAAAGACCAGCTCATTTGGATAAGTAGTTAGGGAGTTATGCCTTTAGTAATTTTAGTTTCAAAACTTTTCTTTAGAATTGCAACACCTATTTAAAGAGCACTTTTGGAAATGAAAACAATTAAATTATAACATCTCTGGTTAAGCAAAGTTGTTACCCTTTGAGTAAGCTTTCAAATGACACTAGTTTGGGTCAATTTGGGTATAAATTGGCTAAATTATGATTAAATTACATATGCTAATTCTTAATATACATGCAGAATTCTAGTTTTGGTGTTGCAATTTCAAAAATTCATATCTTTATGATTTCAAATCCAAATTAAGAACTTCAAATAGCTAGATTATCAGCTTCAAATGAGCAATCCAAAATATATAAACCAATTGCAAATATTCAATCAGTTACCTTCCGGAATTAGCCGAAAACCAAAAATGATTTCAATATGACATAAATAGATGTGTACCTAATTGATGTATCACCTAGTTTGAGAAATTCTCGCTAATATTCCATGGATTCCTTCTCTCCATCAGCCTCCTTCTTCTTCACCAAGTTCTCTTGATTCATAAGTTGAAAATGAAAATGGTTTCCTTGCATGTGTTGATCTTATATATTAATGTAATATTAATTCCTAGTTAGCCCTTGATCTCCATGTATTTACGTATCTCGAAGCTCATCTAATGATCCGCACCTTGACATGTATCCCACTAACTCCTACTGATCCAATCAAAGTGACACTAATTTGCTACTCACATGGTTCATAGATGTGTCAACACATGTCTCTAGGATAATCTCATGGTTTTTAATTTAAATAACCAAACTATAGGAATTGATTGATTTGATTCAATTACATTTGCTTCCAATTTTGAAGAATCAACTCACCATTAACTTAGGTTTGGTGGTTTTAGTTACATTACTTATTCCTCGACATTATTTTCATTCAACTACCTTTACAATCATGTTAGGTTCCACTTTGCCTTAATAGTCGTTAGTTCACGTGTCCATTATCGGACAATCATACCAACGATATTCTTTTAGTTGGGTATCTCCAATTTCAATGATTCACCACCTATCATTGATTGTATTACGACATCATTAACATTGACCTACACCCTTCAAATTGTATAATCTCAGTGTAACGACCCATTTTAATAATGTCTATTAAATTTACAGACGTGGACGCCAGCTCGGATATACGTGGAAGTCGTGGTAGACTAGGGCACACGGGGCCTTAGGTATGGAAGTTTATGGTGTGTTGGTTGCTTATTTGTGATGTAATTTATTCAAATACATTGCATGTGTGTATGTTGCAAAATAATACGTGTGAGGGTGTGTGAATGGTATTCACCTCGATATGCATGTAGACGTGGGTATCAGGTAGTTGACGGGACTGAATATTAGGACGGGGAAACTAAAAAACAACAAGATTATGTGAACTATATTCACCTCGATATACGTGTTGACGTGTGTATCAGGTAGTCGACGGGACCGAATATTAGGTCGGGAAAACGAAAACATACAAATTAAATAAAAATTCACCAAGTAAATAATATGGAATATATATTGGGTGGTTAGCAACGTGGCGGTACGCGTATATCACGGTTCGGACACGAAATCGAGCGTCGAAATGCCCGAAAATACGGGCGAGTTTCTTAGTTGTGTCACATTTAGGCGTCAAGACACCTAACTCGACATCAACACTTATCCAAATTCAACAACACGTGTCCACTCACCTCACCTACACCTACACCTCACACACACACCCCATGCACACACACAACCAATCTAGAGACTGAAAGAAGAAGGAGGAACGAGGATAGGAGGAGGAGAAGAAGAAGCAGGGAAGGAGAGAAAAGAAGGTGGAAACGTCACGATCGAGGTGAGTCTTAGTGGTATTTAGTTGTGGGTTCCATGGTTGGCCGTGGTGGCCGAGTCAAGGGTTCGACCATGGAGGCCGAACCGGGTTGCGGTGGTGATGGCAGGGGTGTCTCCCTGCCATTGAGTCCATCATGGTTGGGGTGGAGAGCAATCCCAACCCAAACCAGAATTTGTTTTTAAAAAAATGTGTTTCCTGGTTCGATCAGATGAAGAAGGTGCACAGGCGCGTGCGCGTGTGTGCATGTGCACCCACCCATAGGCCGGGCCCAAAATGGGCCATGGGCCGAGCCTGGACCGATTTTAGCCCAGGGTCGGGTCTGACCCGGTTGGGTCGACCCGTCTCGAACCTAAATAAAGTTTTTTAAAAAAAAAAAAGAAAAGAAAAATGAAAGAAAATTTTGAAAAAATTTCAAAAAAATTGGAAAAATTTCAAAAAATATATATTTCGATAAAATAAATAGAAATTGATAAAGTTCTATGAAAAGAAAATATGTGGAAATGTTGGACGCGACTTTTTGCGGGATTTTACCTCGAAAAGCACGAAATGAGCAATTTGGCCTAAGAATTTTAGAAATTTGTTGTAAATTATCATGCTAAGTTAAATTAGTGATAAATGGGCGTAGGTTGACACGGGTGATCAATTGGCGACCAAGGACTCAGTGGACTTGGACCCGGGGACAGATTACAGGGTATTGGTGTGCGTTGTGAGGTTTGTAAAACCTAATAGAAAAACTCTTGAGTATTTATTTTGCTTTGTAATTCCATTCAATTCCAGTATTTCCTTGTGATTTTTCCTATATCGATATCTTGTCGTTGTTTGCACGGTTGGTTGAGTTACTCCCACCGGATCTTTCGTTGTGTGTCTATGCATTCTAGACTATAGCATGCGTATCAAGGGTTCTCGGTGGATAACGACCCGAGCTATTGAACTGCTACATGTGTCGGTGCGTCGTAGGTCTACGCCGACCACCGAGAGGGATAAGGTGATAGCTAGTTGGGTGCGCCTACTAGTGGGATCGTGGAAGGGAATTCCAAAGTATGGTTTAGTATGATTGGAACATGCACACACATTTGCACTTTTTGTTATCTATGCATGCGATGCCCTACTTACAATTGTTTGTTTATATTTCGCATGTTTATTTATTAGTATTTATTGACTTCCACTTATTTATATGAATGCTCGTAGGAGTTCCTTGAGATTTTACTGACTGGACTTGTCATCCATTTTCTTCTGTGATGATTAAGTGTAGATCCGAGTACAAGTAAAAGCAAGGGGATCTTAGGCGACTACCTCTGATTGCCTATGTAACGTCCTAAAAACTTGACTTTTGCCATGTGTCAGGTCAGGGTCGTGTGTGGGACCCACTAGTCGTGATTCGGATATAAATCGACGCGAAATAAAGTCAAGCTAAGGTTTAGACGCGTTGTACCCGTGTTTCGAAGTGCAACGACATTTTTGGGATCTAATTCAGACGCAAATCGAGGAAAATAATAATATATAATAATAAAAAAAGAAAAAAAAGGATCGGATAAAAATTGAGAAGAGAGAGAAAAAAGAGAGAGAAAGAGAAAGGAGGGACGGCAGATAGAGGGAGAGAGGTGAGGGGAAGGAGCGGCTTCGGCGAGGGCGAGCCGGAGGCGGCTGGACAGCGTCCCAGCCGCGGAGGCCGCGGATGAGCGGTGCGTCACCTGCGAGTTCGCGGACGGGCTGCAGCAGCGGCAAGTGCGGTGGTGCGTTGACCAGCAGGCGGATGCGGCTGGTGCGAACGGCGACACGACTCGGTGGCGGTGGAAGGCCAGAAGCAACGGTGCGGAGGACGTCGACGAGAAGGACAATGTCTCAACAGGAGCGATGCGGTCGGCAGCGGCGTGGTAGAGCAGCAGCGGCGCAGAGGACACCGACGAGGAGGACGATGTCTCAACAGAGAGCGATGCGATCGAGGCGCGTGGCGATCGATCGAGCAGCGGCGCGCACGGCGAGACGGTCGGTAGCGGCGACGCGGCATGGCAGCGGAGACGGTCGACAGCAGCACCGCGACAACGTCAGCACGGCAGCAGCGTCGGCACGGTAGCCGCAACGTAGTGGTGAACAACATGGAGCAACTACGAGTTGGCACTTTGTCAGACCGATCGATCCTCGACTAGGGATGCGATTCGACGAAGTTCGACGACGCGATGGATCCAATGAGTTTTGAAGGCCGTGGTGAGGTTTATGTTAAGTAGTTTGGTTGTGATTGAATGACGTAGTAACATAGCCCTAAAAGGTATAAATAGATACCAGGGACTTAGCAGGCTATAGTCGGGTGTCAAGTGCGCATATCGAGGCGTGAGCGGGACGTTTTGAGGACAATTTGGATTATTCGTGGAAAATGTAAGTAAACCAACGATGACCTTGTACGGTAGTTTCCTTTCACTTATTGGCTATTGTTGTTCATTACTTTGTGATAGTTTCCTATTACTCTATTGGCTTTTGTTATTCACTGCTTTGTGATAGTTTCCTTTCACTTTATTGACTATTGTTGTTCACTGCTTGGTGATAGCTATCTTTGAAATTGTTGTTGGTTGAGTGGTCCATTGGCAAGTGAGCCATGGTTACTGTTTATCTATGATGTGAGCTCTTATCTAGACTTATTAGGGTATGTGGATATCTCATAGTCGCAAGGGTTAGGGCTTGGAGGCAGGTGTCTCGTCCTGAACCCGAGTCTGTTGGGCTTTTGCCGCCATGTAACGGCCCATTTTATAAATTTCTCTTCAATTCACAGACATGGACGCTAGCTCGGATCTACGTGGACGCCGCGGTAGGCTAGGACACACGGAGACTAGGTATGGTAGCTATAGTGTGTTGGTTGCTTATTTGTGGTGTGAATTTATTGAAATACATCGCATGTGTGTATGTTGCATAAAAATACGTGCAGGATTGTGTGAACTATATTCGCCTCGATATGTGTGTCGATGTGGGTACCGAGTAGTTGACGTGACCGAATATTAGGTCAGGGAAACTAAAATACACAAATTAAATAGAAACAAATGGCCAAATAACTAACATGGAATGGGTATTAGGCGGCTAGTGACACGACGGTAGGCGTATATCGCGGTTCGGACGCGAAATCGGGCATCGAAATGCCCGAAAAACAAGCGAGTGTCCCAGCTGTGTCACATTGTGGTGTCAAGATAAAAATTCAAAATCACTAATCCTTATCTACACACTCCATCACCTTTTCTCTCACATCTCACACACACACATACATACCACTCGTACACACCACACACCCACCGATCGGGAGGCCGAGAAACGCGGAGAGGAGGAGGAGGAGAAGAAGATGCTGGGAAAGAGAGAGGAGAATGTAGAGATGCCACGATCGAGGTGAGTCCTCGTTGTTATTGTGGGTTTCGGTGGTTGGCCATGGTGGCCGGGAAAAGGGTTCGACCATGGAGGCCGAACCGGGTCGAGGTGGTGATGGTAGTGGTGTCTCCCCTGCCATCGAGTCCACCAGGGGTTGGGGTGGAGAGCAACCCCAACCCAAACCCCAAAACAAAGAATAAAAGAAAAATTTGGAGTTTTGATCGAACCAGCGAACTGGCGCTGGTTCGATCAGATAGGGAAGTTGATGCACACGCGAGCGCTTCCCCTGTGGGTCGGGCCCAGAACGGACCAGGCTCGACCCATCTGATCCAAGGATGGGTCGGGTCCGACCCGATTGGGTCGACCCTACCCAAACAAAAAAAAGAGAAAAAGAGGAAAAGAGAAGAAAAAGTTGGAAAATTTTGGAAAATTTCAGAAAAAATTGGGAAAATTCTAAAAAAACCATTTCCATAAAATAAATAGAAATCTATGAATTTCTATGAAAAATAAAATACTTGGATATTTCAGACGCGACTTTTTGCGGGGTTTTGCCTCGAAAAGCGCGAAATATGCAATTTGGCCTAAAATTTTTAGAAATTTGTTGAAAATTGTCGTGGTAAATTAAATTATTGATAAATGGACATAGGTTGAAACGGGTGATCAACTGGCGACCCAAAGGACTTGGACCCAGGGATTGATTACGGGGTAGGAAAGCGCGTTGTGAGGGTTGTAAAACCCAAAGGGAAAACTCTCGAGTATTTATTTTGTTTCGTATTTCCAATCATTTCCAGTATTTCTTGTGCTTTTAATTACATTCATATCTTGTCGTTATTTGCACGGTTGGTTAGTTACTTCCACCGAATTTTTCGTTGTGTGTCTATGCATTCTAGATCATAGCATGTGTATCAGGAGTGCTCGGTGGATAATGACCCGAGGGAACTGCTACATGTGTCGGTGCGTCGTAGGTCTACGCCGGCCACCGAGAGGGATCAGGTGCTAGCTAGTTGAGTGCGCCCACTAGTGGGATCCTGGAAGGAAATCCCAAAGTATGGTTTAGTCTGACTGGAACAGATACACACATTTGCACTTTATTGTTATTTACGCATGCGATGCCCTACTTACAGTTGCATGTTTACATTCCGCATGTTTATTTAACAGTATTTATTGAATTCCATTTGCTTATTTGAATGCTCAGATGAGTTCCTTGGGATTTTACTGATTGAACTCATCATCCATTTTCTTCGGTGATGATTGAGTGCAGATCCTAGTACAAGTAAGGGCAAGCGGATCTTACGTGACAACCTCTGACTGCCTACCGTTGAGACTTACTTGTACGTGTGTTTTTATTTTGATATTTTGCTTCTTTTGGGAACTGGGGAGTATACCTCATAGGGTACAGTTGTTTACTTATACATAATACGTTTCAGGGTTTTCCACACTAGGTTTTGTTGGTTTAGTCTGACAGGAACAGACACACACACACATTTGCACTTTATTGTTATTTACGCATGCGATGCCCTACTTATAGTTGCTTGTTTACATTCCACTTGTTTATTTAACAATATTTATTGAATTCCATTTGCTTATTTGAATGCGCAGAGCAGTTCCTTGGGATTTTACTGACTGTACTCGTCATCCATTTTCTTTTGTGATGATTGAGTGCAGATCCTAGTACAAGCAAGGGCAAGGGGATCTTACGTGACCACCTCTGACTGCCTACCGTTGAGACTTACTTGTACGTGTGTTTTTATTTTGATATTTTGATTCTTTTGGGAAATGGGGAATATACCTCATAGGGTACAGTTGTTTACTTATACATAATACTTTTCAGGGTTTTTCCATACTAGGTTTTGTTTAAATTGATTAATATTTCTTGCATTTTCGTACAACTTTCGTTGCATATGTCATATATTCACTGTACACACATATGGATACGAAATCATGAGACAGAGGAAGGACTGGCAGGTGCCGTATACGTGTAGTTGGGCCAGCTGGCAAGGAGTACACGGAGACACGTCACCCCGGGGCGGCGAGGGCCGCCACAACTCAACGACCTTTTGTTCGGGACTCCTTGTTGTTTATTTTTTTTTGTATTCCGGTCCCTCACTAATCGATTGATTGTTTACAATATTTTATATTCATGCGTTCCTTGTTCATTTCTTTCTATACGCATGAATTCGACTGCTTTAGTTACTTCGAAATGTTGTATATATGTCCTACTGGCTTTTATTTACCTGGGCTCGTCATTCTCGTGTTTGACTGAGTGCAGATCTACATTCCAGCAAGAGGAAGGCTCCATAGCTAGGTGAATCTTTTGTCTATCTTGTATTTACTCTCCTCTAGTGATGGTATATTTATGCAGGGTTCCACAATTAGGTTGTCCAACTCTTTTAATATTATTGTTGAGTTATTTCATGTAGTATTGCTTCCGCTAAATTGTAAAACGTGAAAAATAGTAATAACTCAACTTAAAACTTTTGAATTTACTGATAATGATGGATTGGAAGGCTGACTAGGTCTGCGTCGACCTTGCGAGACTGGCTCAGGGGTCCACGTTGGCTTAGGTTGGGCGGTGCCCAATTTGTGGGAAATTGGGGCCGTCACAGTTAGTGTCAGAGCCATGTTAGTTCAGTGGAATGATAGTTGTGATACCAACATCACAGTTGGTATTAGAGCCACAGTTGTAAATATTCGACTCGTGAAGGAATTCACAATCAACTAAGACACAAACCAGCGAAAGTTAGGAACCCCGAACTTAGAGTGGAACCCCATGACCTTGACTTAAGTCTTCGTTGGGAAGTAAGGAGAATTGGAGAAAGATAAAAATGTATCATATGTGTTGTACTTGTTGTGTTGTAATATATATACGATATCAGTAATTATACACTGATTCGAGGATTCGTAGCTATGGAAAATGCGACGATGTTTCAAATCAGGATTATGAATGATTGTGGGGCTGCAGGTTCGCAGTTGGCAAGTGCGGAGGAGCAGCATGCTCTGTCAGATATAATTGTAACGCACGACCAACAACTGCAAGAGATTCTTCGACTATCAAGGGCACATGCTACACCATCGTCGCCTACGTCAGCAGCTCTAGGTATTCAGGCTGGGTGTGTTTTTACAGTTCACAACCCACCTGAAACATCTCCAGTTCAGGCAGGGCCTACAATGGCCGAGGAGGCACAGGTTCAGGTTGAGCTCGTACTTCCTACACTTGAGACACTACTTGAGGATACGCTGAACATGCCGAGTGATACGGGTGTTAAAGCTACATCTGAGGCGAGGCATACTCACAAGTTTCAGAGTTATTATCTGGAGAAGTTGAGCGGGGTACTAACCTTAAGGCGACAGATATATAGCCACGTGAAGATACATGATGTACTGGCCATACCAGCGCAAACGCAGCCGAGTATATCATTAATTCCACTGGTCAGCGAGGTCGATGTCTGATGGCATACTATAGAGGTGTCGATAGGGAACAGTCCGTAAACTAAAGAGGACAGAGTTTCAGACCATTCGATAGAGGACCGAGGAGTTAGTTGCGGTACATGGATTTGTATATACGCGTGATTAAGTATGCTGGGTGCGGCTGACATGGACACTGACCAGGCGTATTACGTCATACACTATTTCCTGAATTTTATTGGTTATATCGGGTGAAGACGACTAGCCGACCCCAGTTAATTTGGGACTGAGGCTATGTTGTTGTTGTTGTTGTTGTTGTTGTTGTTGTTGTTGTATTGGGTGAAGACGACTCTGAACACAACACATGAGGCTTATGAGAGGGCTATGGCTAGAGAGAGCTTTGGGAGCACACGCACCGGAGTACCAGTCACATTATCGACATCGTTATAGTTAGTGCGAGGGTCTAGAGATGATCAGAGGAAAAAGAGAGTGAGACGACGGAGTTACGAGATCAAGCTTAAAGCATAGGATCTATTGCATTTCCGCCATATGCAGCGTATACTGCGCCGATATTAGTTGGTCCAGCGTAGAGTTACGCTAGTGCGCTACAATAGCCAGCACTGTCAGGTCCTTAGCATTAGTACCATCAGAGGGCTGATGGTAGAGGCAGTGGCCAGAGACAGAGTTAGAGTTCCATTCAAGTGCAGAGACAAGTACTGAGGTCTAGTCAGGCACATGGAAAGGGACAGGGACAACATGTTCCATATGGACCGAGATTTCAACATACTTGTTTGGGAGTGTGGACAGCCATGTCACTTCACTAGTACGTGTTCACTGCAACGGGCAGGCACGAAGAGCCAGGAGTAGATTCATGTTGAGACCCACGCGATCAGAGAGACCGACGGATAGTCAGAGAGTTTGATTTACATTCCCACGGACATACGGTGGATATGAATATGTTAATGATGGTGGATCATGAGAGTAACAGTTCCGTCGTATTTCAATATATGTTGCGAGGATGTTGCCTTGACATATATTGATGGGAGGAGACAGATGGTATGTTCTTTGCCTGGAGGTCTTGGAGGAGCCCAGCTCGTCACGAAGGAGCCCAGCTTGTCACGGAGGAGCCCAACCCTACAGAGTAAGATGGGGTATGGCTTTCGGTGAGTATGGGCTTGGGGGGGTATGGTTTTGGGTTTTCATTCATAACAAACTATTTTCCTTTGAGAATTGCATCAATTTTGAGGATGAAATTCTAATTTGTCAGGAAGACTGTAATGACTCAAAAATTTGACATGTGACACGTGCCAGGTCAGGGTCATGTGAAGGACCCACTCGTCGTGATTCGGATCGAATCGATGCGAAATAAGGTCAACCTAAGGTTTAGACGTGTTGTACCCATGTTTCGGAGTGGAACGACATTTTCGGGATCTAATTTAGACACAAATCGAGGAAACAATACTATATAATAATAAAAAAAGGAAAAAAAAAAGATCGGATAAGAATTGAGAAGAGAGAGAGAAACAAATAGAAATAGAGAGAGAGAGGAGGGACGACAGATATAAGGAGAGAGGTGAGGGGAAGGAGCGGCTCTGGCGAGGGCGAGCCGGGGGCGGCTGGACAGCGTCCCAGCAGCGGAGGTCGCGGACGAGCGATTCGGAACCTGCGAGGTCGCATACGAGTTGCACCAGCGCCAGGCGCGGTGGCGCATTGACCGGCGAGGCCGGTGTGGACAGCGGCACGACGCGGTAGTGGTGGACAACCAGAAGCAAAGACGCGGAGGACGCCAGCGAGGAGGACGATGTCTTAGCTGGAGCGGCGCAATCGCGCAATGCGCGCGAACGAGACGACGGCCGGCGGCGACGCGACAGAGTCAGCACGGCAGTGGCGTCGATACGGCAGCGGCAACGGCGCGGTAAACAACGTGGAGCAACTGTGAGGTAGCACATTGTCGGACCGATCGATCCTCGACGAGCGATGCAATTCAACGAAGTTCGACTACGTGATGGATCCAATGAGTTTTGAAGGCCATGATGAGGTTTATGTTAAGTAATTTGGTTGTGATTGAATGACGCAGTAACGTACCCTTAAAAGGTATAAATGGACACTAGGGACTTAGTAGGCGATTGTCGGGTGTCGGGTGCGCATATCGAGGCATGAGCGGGACGTTTTGAGGATAATTTGGATTGTTCGCAAAAAATGTAAGTAAACTAGCTAGGACCTTGTATAGTAGTTTCCTTTCACTCTATTGGCTATTGTTGTTCATTGCTTTGTGATAGTTTCCTTTCACTTTATTGACTATTGTTGTTCACTGCTTGGTGATAACTATCTTTCGAATTGTTGTTGGTTGAGTGGTCCATTGGCAAGTGAGTCATGGTTACTATTTATCTGTGATATGAGCTCTTATCTGGACTTATTAAGGTCTGTGGATATCTCATAGTCGCAAGGGTTAGGGCTGGGAGGCAAGTGTCTCGTCCTGAACCCGAGTCTGCTGGGCTTTTGCCGCAACTCAACGACCTTTTGGTCGGGACTCCTTGTTGTTTGTGTTTTTTGTATTCCGGACCCTCACTTATCGATTGGTTGTTTATAGTATTTTATATTCATGTGTTCCCTGTTCACTTCTTTCTATATGAATGAATTCGACTGCTTTAGTTATTTCGAATGGTTGTATATATGTCATACTGGCTTTTACTTTCTTGGGCTCGTCATTCTCATGTTTGACTGAGTGCAGATCTACGGTCCAGTAAGGGGAAGGCTCCATAGCTAGTGAATCTTTTTTCTATCTTGTATTTACTCTCCTCTGGTGATGGTATATTTATGCAGGGTTCCACAATTAGGTTGTCCAACTCTTTTAACATTATTGTTAAATTATTTCATATAGTATTGCTTCTGCTAAATTGTAAAACGTGAAAATGTTAAGAACTGAACTTAAAACTTTTGAATTTACTGATAATGATGGATTGGAAGACTGACTAGGTCTGCGTTGACCTTGCAAGAGTGGCTCGGGGATCCACGTGGGCTTAGGTCGGGCAGCGCCCAATTTATGGGAAATTGGGACCGTCACAGCCTACCTCTGAGGATTACTTGTACGTGTGATTATTTTGATATATTGATTCTTTTGGGAATTGGGGAGTGACATGACATTGTACATAGATACTTTACATGGTACAGTCGTTTACCTTTATACAGAATGCTCTTCAGGGTTTTTCCACAATAGGATTTATTAAATTGATTAATATTTCTTGCATTTAAGTGCAACTTCCGCTGCATATGTCATTTATATGCTGCACATACAAGTGGATGCGAATCTCGAGACATGAAAAGGACGGGCAGGTGCCGTACACGTGTAGTAGGGCCGGTTGGCAAGGAGTACATGGAGACACGTCACCCCGGAGCGGCAAGGGCTGCCACACTCTGAGCCATATAAAGCATTTAGTTTTGAGGCATTCCTTACTTTCTCAATTATGGTCGTGCACCTAATATTATTTCGCAAGCGATTTATCAAATTTTGGTATCCCTAATTTTATGAGCCAACTCACTTCCAGTCAAATTAGAACAATTTATCCTTGTGTCGCCTGCCTTTAATTTACATCATCTTAATCTCGAATCCGGAGTCCTTACGACATCTACAATTTCTATTTGGCAACGTGATCTTCACACGTGAAAATTCACTAAAAATAGTCCTTGACTTGGGATCCCCAATTTTAGTAATCTTGCCTATCTTCGAGGGTGGTAGTTTGACATTTTGTGTTCACTGGATTTTCTCATTGAGTCGTTTTAAGGTACTCTTTAACTTCTCATTTATTGATCATTACGATGAGTTCTTATATTTTACATTAATCCTCATTTTGGGATTCCTCAATTTCGATATTCAACCCATTGAATGCTGGTTTAGATTTGACTTTCTCCTACATAAGGTCGATCAAAACTTGAGGAAGGTGATTCAATTTCCTTTATGTCAAATCCAAATCGAAACTTCTTCAAAGTCACGAGTTTTAATAAAAAAAACATAATCCCAAAACAGAGTCATGTTCACGAAAAATATAAAACTATCATCACGTTTCGGGCGACTGTAAACACCTTTTTAAATCAATTTGGTCTATGTCGATTTTTAAAAAAAAAAGATCATGACGCCGCATAAAGTTTTTTTTTATATCTGTTCATGGGATGATAGTTTAGATACAAACTATTACTTTGCATTTCATTTAGTCCAACTTCAAATTTAGTAAAAACTTTTTTGTATAATCGAATTAGGTTCGAACTATCTTAAACTCAATCATCCAGAAAATTTCAACCACGTTTGCAAAACTCATTTCAAGATACTTTATTTTATTTAAATAGCTTTTCGGCTTCTCTCGACGAGTTGAAACTCATAAATCGAGTTCACCCCATTTCAATGATTCAAATCACTTAGTATAGGTTTCGAGCAAAATTACGACAATGTGTTTTTTTTTTTTGAAATACATGGAAGTCTATTCACTCTATTTTCATTTTTTAAAACACTAAGTAAAATGAATCATTTCCTTTCATACTTGCTTACGCTTCCAAAACTTGTAAAACAAGCAGAGTTCTTCCTTAAAACTTCATGAAAGTGTGATAAACATTAACTCAGATCGACGCAAAAATCATGATCTAATATAGTCATTTTTCTTCTTAAGGAAAATAAATTAAATAAAATAACGAAAGTCGATTGTAGAATTGACCTTTTAGTCCAATTTTGATTGATGATTAACATCTTTAATCAAGAATTAGACGTTTAAAAGTACATGTGTTCTCCCTATCTCGAATTGAGTTTTCAAGTTTAACTTCATAGCCAAAACATCTTAACTTGATTTATTAATGTCCAAGACTCATTGGCATCCTTGCAAGAATCATTAACTTCTTTTAAACATGTATAATGAATTTTAATAATTTTATTAGAATTTCAAGAGTCAGAATTGCTTCTCTGTGGCGTGGCCACGCCACTACTCCCTTTTGTATATATAGAGTGGCTTCTCGCTGCCCTCTCAAAGCTCATAATTCTTGTCTCACTATTTTATTTACTACTCTACTATTTTGTATTGGCGCACCTCCATGTAATAGTCGATTTTTTTTTGCCGTAGTTGTTGCAAACATCATTTGAAGCGCATGTGAACTCTCCCAAAGAGTTCGCCTCAATTTTGTTGCGTCGTCCATTGCCCTTCCCTTCTTGTGGAACTCATGTTCTTAGTCTTAAGAGACGACAATTATCTATATATCTAGCGATATATTTATAAATATACATGGCAACAAATAATCATCATAATAAATATTTTTTTATCAAACTTTTTTATCTCCCACCCATCCTAGAATTTTGTCATTTATGTATGTTAAGTCGAATTTGAACCAATGTCCTATACCATTGATTCGTCTAACTTAAACTTGACCTTTAAATCTTAAAGGCTCTAAAAAATTAGGTTCCACTAACCTAACGTTTCCCTAGGTTATAATCCCTATGCTCTGATACTAACCTTCCTCGACTTACGGTGGGTCGCCCGACCCAAACCACCACTAGGCCCAATACCTAAACCAGGCCCAAATAACGGTCTAGCATGCCTAAACAACCTATCGAATAATATATAGACAATATGGCAATATAATGCAAAATTTGAATTTAAATAAATACCATATATCATCATTAACCGAACTATCGGTTATCTCAAATTCATTTAACCAACTTAAAACAATATGAAATCTCCAAGAACTTCATATGCTTATAAATGTATCAAACTAATTGAAGGAATGTTGAACTGGCCAACATACTTGCTTAGGTTACAACCCTTATTGATAGTTTTCAAAACAAATTGTAAATATTTCTTATAATACTCATACTGCAAGGAGACTTCAAGCAATGGCATTCCCTTTGCCACGATCCATCGCACTCGTAGATAAACCTGTATTGTAAGTGGGGTGAGCTAAAGAACCAACTACGTTCAATAAGAGAAGAACTACGCTCAAATATTAAACATGCAAGTAATACATATAAAATGAAATAAAGCTAGCATGCATTTAAGATCAGAGTAACATTGAAAGTTGTAGTATGGCATCAATTTCCATAAAGAATAGGCATATCATATTCATAAAACATTTTAAGCAGATATATGGAGTTTCAAGGGTTGTAAAACATAAGAAAATCGACTTTTGCATGATTGAGTCCAGGGGACATGGTTCCTGGTACGTGCGCATGTACCTTCGTGCGCACAGAGGAGCACATCACTCATCCTCTCTAGCGTTCTGCTTAAAGGTTGGTGGGGGATTTTGGGCCCACTTGGAGGCCTTTCCCCTTCTCTGGCAGCGGCGCACGCGATAGTGTCACTACCGCCTTTCACCGACGGTGATGCGTTGATCGGCGTCATTTCGTAGCGCGATTTCGCATGCCAAATATTTCCATCTCCTCAAAAAAGGCAATTAAGGTTATTAGAACATGAGCCCTCCATTAATTGGTGGTTGCACCCAAAAATTGACAACTAATAATTATCAAAACATAGAAAAATGTGATATTTATTGTGAAGTGTGGATGACCATGCATGCACACCAACATATTATGTAGTCATGTAACTTGTATTGTCATTTCCAATGTACACCAACTCTTCCATGTATTGTCAATTACTTGTAATGTGTTGTATGACATGGGGTGTATGTGTTAATTGCCCCACATCGATTACTTGTAAAGTGTTGTATGACATGGGGTGTATATGTTAATTGTCCCACATTGCTAAGGCACATTTGTCATCATACCAAATGGCCTATATAAAGGATGCTAACCTCATTGTAAGAACACACCAAGTTGAATGAAAACTTCTCATTCCAACTATCTCATTTCTTCTCTTCTCCTTTGTAGTAGTAGTTTGTAGTAGTAGAAGTTCTTAGTCTTCTATTTCCTTTTCTAGTAAGTTCCAACTCAATTTACAACACGTTATCAGTACGAGCTTGTTCTAGCATTAATGAGATCTTGAAGTTCAAGAAGGCTTGTTAAGGAGACAAAGCTAGGAAGGTATAACTTTTGTTATTTAAATAAGTTCAATTTATTTATATATTATCATGGTTGCTTCCTTTTATTACATGCATCACTTCTATATGCATACTTTATTCATATACTATACATTATAATGTCACCGATTGCGAAAGCATGCTCTGTAGTTGCGTCTTGTACGATCTTCTACATCAGAAATCAAAAGTCAATATGTGACATAACTAGTTTTCTCTTAAAACTTCAAACGATTAGTTATTGTTCTATTCTTGATTTTATAATACAAATCATGCTATAAGTTTGAGTTGATAGTGGGTAAGCCTGGTCCCCGGTAAAGCTAAACATTGAAAGGGAGACGGGTTATCCCGTTCGAGGAGGCATGGCATTTAAGCAGACTTTGTCTCGCCACCCAACCTGGAGGTTGTCCCACCAACTCATACAAATAGTACATTTGATTATTAATGAATCAAGTTGTGAACATATACTTAATCATATGCTATGTTTTTTTTTTACAAAAAAGAAAAGAGAAAATTATTTTATATTATATTTACTTTCAAAATATTAATCAACCATAGTTTGAATTTGTTACCTTATTATAATTCTTGTCATGATAATTAGATATTACAAATTATGAATAAAGCGTGTATCCATACAAGGTTGTATGTTGTACACAATCATTCACCAATTTCTCTTTAGAGATTTGAAAAGTGAATATTTTACTTTATATATATTTTCATCTTATGGAGTTATATATATACATACCAAAAGGGTAATGCTCCAAAAAAGCTCAAAATGAGCGGCTGGGTCTCATGCTACAAAATTTAATCAGTCAAATATTAATTATAATTCCATAATTTTAATTACCTCTATGTTGAGGCTATGTGAAAATATGATTGATGAGACAATAAAAGGAAGGTCACGTGGCCCGCCTCGATTTATTGCTACAACAAATATCGAGTGCGCACGTCAATCCAATAAATATTAATGATTGATTTCTTGTCTCATTGTAGCTGAGTAAAATAACGAGATATTATAAATATAATATCGCTCCCGTCCAATTAGTTCAACTTCAAATTAAGAAGCATA
This sequence comes from Stephania yunnanensis, assembly GCA_039657365.1. Lineage (NCBI taxonomy): Eukaryota > Viridiplantae > Streptophyta > Magnoliopsida > Ranunculales > Menispermaceae > Stephania > Stephania yunnanensis. The sequence goes on along the minus strand of CM077588.1, from coordinate 3,665,311 downwards.
TGTTGCATATAATGATCATGATCGCAATAATAAATTTATGGACGTGGAAAAGGTGAAAATATCAGGTAAAGGTCGTATTGACAATTCCACCAAAAATTGGAATAAAAGTGGTGCACCACTACAGAGGGCAAATAATTATTGACAATGAACGCTCATAATTGTGACATTTTTTGGTCATATATGAAAGGCTATTTTGCCTAAATATTGTCATATATATGCCCGAATATTTTTGTGACCTTTACCATGCCTTCAAAATCAAAAGCAAAATATTATGAATTTTAACATTGAAATATGACTCCTTTTTCTGATTTGCCAAACATTATTTGTCCAGATGGATCAACAAATCATGTGTTCAAGTCATGAATCAAATAAGAGCGATATATGCCTTGCTGATATGCTACAACGCATACAATCCTTAAAAGCAGAGAATATTTCTCCAATTTGAACTTAGCTGAGGCTAATGTTCGAACAATATCTGGCATCTCCAATTTGATTAATGGCTCTGGAAGAGCAAATATTATGTTGCCTGAGGGAACAACAATTCATGTTGACAATGCCTTATACTCTGAAAAATCCAGAAGAAATTTACTTAGCTTTAAAGATATTCGACAAAATGGATATCACATTGAAACCATGACCGAAAATAATAGATAATTTCTCTATGTCACATCACTACAAAAAAATAGCAAATCAGAAACGGAATTAGAAACGGAAATAAGTTCCGTTTCTAAATCAGATACGGAATTAGAAACGGAATTAAGTTCCGTTTCTAAAAAAAAAGTTAGCGACGGAATTGAGACGGAAACATTCAGAGACGGAATTGAGACAGATCAGAGACGGAATTAGAGACGGAATTAGAGACGGAATTTAATTCCGACTCTAAAAAATGGCGCCAACATTCCCACCAAAACCTTTTTTTTTTCAATCGTCCATTACGTCTCGAGATTCGTGAGTGCTTTGATCTCGATACAAAAAGGGGACCAAACCCTCATCGCTCTCTCTCTCTCGACAAACCTCTCTCCCTCACCTTACCGCGCGCTCTCTCTCGACAAATCTCACCATCACCGCTCTCTCACCGTCACCTCTCTCTCTCACTGTCATTGCTCTCTCCTCTCTCTCTCGTCACCGCTCTCTCCTCTCTCTCTCGTCACCGCTCTCTCTCTCTCTCACCGTCGCCGCTCTCTGCTCTCTCTCTCTCTCTCGCAGCTCTTTGCTCTCACTCTCTCCGTCTCAAATTCCTCTCTTCGTCCAGGGATTCAGTTTTCGATTCGTCTCGAACCTTCGCGTTGATGAAATTTCTGGTAAGCATCTTCAATCGATGCTTCTATTGAGATTGCTGTCGATGCCCTAGCTAGTTGTTTGTGCCTTTTTTTAGGGTTTCAATTTCTAGCGTTTCCGATCGTCTGTGTTGTTTAATTTTTCATGCGATTAGGTTGTTTGGATAGATGTTAGGTTGAATGTCGAACCTTGAAATTTGTTAGAGGTTTTGTTGATGCTTGGGTTTGTACAAACATTGGTCTTAGTTAGGATTCCACATCGATCCTTATTAGCGTTGTTACGACATTGTTGATGCTTCCCTGTATAGCTATTGCAATAAGACTCGCAATTTTGTCCAAAATCTTTCACATGTTCATTCTATGCTATACCATATATTCAAGATGATCTTAATTTTGGCCTTATGCCTGAACTATTTTCTTTTTATGATGCCAAGCTATCAGTTCTGGCTGGAGATTTTCTGCTCTCTAGAGCTTGTGTAGCACTTGCTTCATTGGGTATTTTCATGCTTTCAGGGATTGGCATATCAGCTCATTGACGACGTGCTGGATTTCACAGGGACAACAGCTTCCCTCGGAAAGCCTTCCTTGTTGGATATACGCCATGTAATGTTGCCTTACTTTATTAATCATATTTTAAAAAGAGAGCTAGTTGTGGAGTCACGGGTTCAAAAAAGGTTAAAATTGGAGTACAAGTAAATGGTTCGGCTGAGTGTCTTTGAGGCAGAAACTTGAAACAAATTGTCGTGTTTAGTTCCTTTGATTGCATAGAATTTGAGACCTTAACTTATTTATTTATGGACTTTTACCGGATAACTTTAACAATAATCTCAGTGATAGTTTGAATCGAAAGTATAAAAGTCAAAACAAAGAATAATCCTTATACCTAAAGCAGAAGAATTTTTTTGCAATAATTGACATGGTTGTTACGTAGCGAGTATGACTAATTCAGATCTATTTTGTGCATGAACTCGCAGGCTCTCGAGTACTTGGGTAAGAGCAACAAAATTCAACGAGCAAGGGAGCTAGCATCACAGAACGCAAAGCTTGCTGCTGTGGCTATTGAATCTCTTCCAGAGAGCGATGATGAAGACGTCCAAAGATCAAGAAGAGCCCTTGTCGACATCACTCATAGAGTGATCACAAGAAACAAATGATGGCGCCACAACCACCCTTGATGAGATATGTTTACCAACACTTCCTGTTTTGTTTTACACCAATTCTTTTCTAATCATACTCCCTTCTTACAAGCTTCTTCTTTTGAGTTGCTTGTTCAAAACAAATTCCTGCCGCGAAAATCTGAACTGTGCTCGAGAGTTTTTATTTTGTGTAGCTTCTTCTTCTTTGCAGATTAAGTTGGTAGAGGTGGAGAAGTTTTCAATCCAGGAAAATCTGAACTGTGCTCGAGAGTTAGCTGCAAGTCATGGAATATATGGGGAAAAGCACAAACAGGTATTATATTTATATGATTTCCATCATTTCCTTAAGCTTCCTCTTCTTCTTGTTTATGTAATTGTTTGGTAGTTGGGTTTTAGACTCTTCATTTGATTAAAACTTCTTCAATGGTAAGTTGGTAACCAGTCACCTGTTTCAACAATTATTCTCTTCAGTATTATTTGTCTGGGCACGAACGTTTACTATGTCTCATGCTAATAGGCGCTTGTGCAAACAGACTTTTGATTTTTGGTTTGCGCTTCTCCTTGATTGTTGGTAGCCAGGCTATTTGGAAATTGAAGAATTCATGTATGAGTTAAATTGTGCTATATTTTATTAATGTCTTTTTACTCTTTCAGTTGGGTATTTTTTTATCACACTATCATAGTTGTTTTGAGCTGTGTCTGCAATGCTATAACAACATAATATTTGAGATGGTTCTCGTATTTCACTTCCCGTAATTAATAAGGGTGCGTGTGAGAAGAATCGGGTTAGACATAACTTTGTCTTGACCAATAGACTTTAGGGAACAACCGCTTACTTCGGCATGCTTTCCAAGGTTTAATTTTGATTTTGCTTGTATTTCTTTTTTTCGCTTAAGCTAAATAAATTATGTCATAGAAAGATGTCTATTATGAAACGAATGCGGCAAGCACCAAAGAGGCACTTCTAGGCTTCTTAAAGACCTTGGGTGAAAGAAGGAATAAAAAAAGGTAAAGTTTTGAGCTCATGTCTGCATTATGTCAATCCTTTAATTTATAATGCCATTTGAAATTGTTGTCCTTCAAGTGGGAAACTATATTCCAATTTCGCCAGTACGGGATGATGTAGCGGCTGCATACAAGAAGGGAATGGAATGGAAAGCCAGTAAAATGCTTCTCCCATACAAGCAACTTTGTAGTGAGAAAAGGTAAAGTTTTCTATGTTAACCTTCAAGCCTATTAAAAAAACCATATTATGAAAGAGAAAAAAAAAGAAAAGAAAAAAAATGAACTCACTCTAATGCGATACATGAAGGTGGAAGCGGAGATTGTACAAATTGAAGCAGATGATGTACAAGTTGCAATATCTAATGAAGTGTCTAAGTCCTAAATCAACATGCTTGTTATTGGAGCTTCGTCAGGTGGCAGTTTCACAAGGTAAGAGTAAACAAGTCTTAATTTTATTTTATTTTTATAAGAATAAACTAGTCGACTCTAATTAATTAATTTGCAATTTAGGTTTTATTTTCTTTGTTGTCGAGCATAAATATTTTTCTTTTAATTTTAATTCTTAAACGTAATCATGCATGATAGCTTGTGTATGTTGCAGTCTTAAATATTGATCATGAAACATCAAGACTATATATATAAGCATCACAAACCATTGCTATGTTATAGTTTGAAGCGAGAGATAATTTGCTAAATAACACCATGTTCCTTCTGGATAATGATAAATTTCTTTTTCTTTATTACTTTATTTATGCTGTGTTTATATTCCATAATATTGTTTATATTCCTATTATTGTTTGTATAATTTAATGATTTTTTTCTTTTTGATCTTTTTTCAGGTGTTTTGTACGAAGTCAAGTATTATTTGAAGCACAATCAACTTTATATAATCTCGGAACACTTCATTTTTTTATTTTTTTTTCATTTAGAACAATTTTTGCTTTTACTTTCGTAGAAAGATACGATATAGAAACTTTTTAGATTGTTTTTGTTGTTTCATGTACAGTACATTGAGAAAAGATAATGTTAAGGATATGTTAAGTTTATATAAATTGTGTAATATCAATATATTATTTAACTATGATTTTTATTATATATTGGCAGGTTAAATGTGCTTGGATTGAGACCTATATATGTAAGACTTTAAAAACTAAACAAAAATGAAAATTAGAGACGGAAATAGCAACGGAATATGTTAGATACATAAATCAGAAATGGATCAAATTCCGTCTCTGATCCGTCTCTGATTAGCAACGGATTAGAGACGGAAATAATCAGAAACAGAATTTATTCCGTCTCTAATCAGAAACGGAATTAGAGACGGAATAAATTCCATTTCCGATCCGTCTCTAAATCAGAAACGGAATCGCATTCCGTTTCTGATTGAATTAGCAACGACGTTTTTGGAGACGGAATTGATTCCGTCTCTGTTCCGTTTCTGACTGCAATTAGAGACGGAATTTTAACAAATCAGAGACGGAAATTTTCGTTTCTGATTTGTTGTTTTTTGTAGTGCATTGGTTTCAAATGGGAAAAAAGAAGTGTTAGAAAAATTCTCAGCTTTATCCTCTGGATTATATTTTACTCATATAAGGCATGTCGAAACGAATGTCGTCTTAAATAAGAAAATTAATGATCCAAAGACATTCATTTTATGGCATGACCGGCGTAGTCATCCTGGATCATCAATGATGCGAAGAATAATTAATAATTTGCATGGACATCCTTTAATGAGTCACAAAATATTTTCAGCTGGTGATTATAATTGTGCTAGTTGTTCTCAAGGTAAATTGATAGTTAAACCATCCCCAAGTAAAATTGTTGTGGAATCCCCAATTTTCTTAGAACGCATTCGGGAGAGGTATGTGGACCTATTCATCCTCACTTGTGGACCATTTAGATATTTCATGGTTTTGATAGATGCATCAACTAGGTGGTCACATGTTTGTTTGCTTTCGACCCACAATGTTGCATTTGCTAGACTTTTAGCACAAATCATTAAGTTAAGAGCACAATTCCCTGACAACACAATCAAGACTATCCATCTTGATAATGCCGGGGAATTTCATTCTCAAGCATTTAAAAATTATTGCATGTCTATAGGAATTACCATTGAATGTTCTGTTCCACACGTGCATACCCAGAATGGTTTAGCAAAATCTCTTATCAAACGCATTCAATTAATTGCCAGACCTTTAATCATGAGAACTAAGTTATCAACTTCAGTTTGGGGACATGCATTCCTTCATGCAGCATCTATCATTCGTTATAGGCCTACTGCATACCATGAACACTCCCCCATGCAACTCATTTTAGGTCAACAACCAAATGTTTCACACTTGAGAATTTTTGGTTGTGCAGTGCATGTTCCTATACCACCTCCCAATAGAACTAAGATGGGTCCACAACGAGAACTTGGGATTTATGTTGGATTTAACTCATCGTCCATTATAAGATACCTTGAGCCCTTAACAGGGGATTCATTTACTGCACGTTTTGCTGATCGTCACTTTGATGAAGCAATTTTCCCACCATTAGAGGGAGACAAGAAGTCAATTCAAAAGGAATGGCGCGAAATTGCTTGGAATGCATCAAGTTTATCACATTATAATCCACGAACAAATCGGTGTGAACTTGAAGTTCAAAAGATCATTCATTTGCAACAAATCGCAAATCAATTACCAGATGCATTTAATGATGCAAAACAAGTGACAAAATCACATATTCCAGCTGTAAATGCTCCTGCAAGAATTGATGTCTCTGTGCAACAAAATGCACAAGAACCAATGAAACGCTTAAAGCATGGAAAATCGGTTGGTTCAAAGGATACAATTCCTCGAAAGAGGAAAACGGGAGTAAAAATAAATACAAATCAAAATACTCCTGAGAAAGCACAAGAATCCTTTGATAAGGGTTTGTCAGAATAAGTTGATTCTGATGAGGAACAACTTCCTCTAGAAAAAGAGGAAAAAGATGAAAATAATGAGATTTCAATAAATTATTTAAACTCTGGTAAGATTTGAGATCGAAATGAAATTGTTCCTGATGATATATTTGCTTTCAATGTGTCCTTTGAAATAAGTGAAAATGATGATGATCCAGAACCATGATCAGTGGACGAATGTCAAAAAAGACCTGATTGGCAAGAATAGCAAGATGCTATCCAAGCTGAGCTAAATTCGTTAAGGAAACGAGAGGTTTTTGGACCAATTGTCCAAACGCCAGATGGCGTAAAACCTGTTGGATATAAATGGGTATTTGTACGAAAAAGAAACGAAAAAAATGAAGTTACAAGGTACAAAGCAAGACTTGTAGCTCAAGGTTTCTCATAAAGACCTGTCATCGATTATGAGGAAACATATTCTCCTGTTATAGATGCAATCACATTTCGGTTCTTGATAAGCCTTGTAGTCTCTGAAGGGCTTGATATGCATTTAATGGATGTCGTTACAGCATATCTGTACGGATCCCTAGACAGTGAGATATATATATGAAAATCCTTGATGGATTTGTAATATCCGATGAAATAAAATCAAAACCTCATAACATGCATTCTATAAAATCACAAAGGTCTTTGTACGGATTGAAACAATCCGGACGAATGTGGTACAAACGCCTTAGTGATTATTTACTGAAAGAAGGATATGTAAATAATCCGCTTCGCCCATGTGTCTTCATTAAAATATCATCAACATGATTTGTGATTATTGTTGTATATGTTGATGATTTAAATATAGTGGGAAACCACGACGACATAGTTAGAACATCCGAATACTTGAAAAAGGAATTCGAGATGAAAGAACTTGGAAAAACAAGACTTTGTCTTGGTTTGCAAATTGAACATTTTTCAAGTGAAGTATTTGTCCTTCAATCAAATTATATTAAAAAATATTAAAAAGATTTATATGGACAAGGTGCATCCATTGAGCTCTCCAATGGTTGTCAGGTCACTTGAAGTGGATAAGGATCCATTTCGACCTCATGAAAGTGATGAAGAGCTACTTGGTCCGGAGGTACCATATTTAAGTGCAATCGGTGCACTTATGTATCTTGCAAATTGTACAAGACCCGACATTGCTTTTGCTTTGTCAACCTACTTGCAAGATACAACTCATCACCAACTCGAAGACATTGGAATGGTGTTAAACATATTTTTCGATATCTTCGAGGAACAAGTGACATGGGTTTATTCTACTCGAGAGGGGTAAAATTGAATCTCCAAGGTTATGCTGATGCTGGATTTTTATCTGATCCCCACAAGGCCCGTTCTCAAACGGGATATGTATTCACATGTGGTAATACTGTTGTATCATGGAAGTCCGTAAAGCAAACTATGGTTGCTACTTCTTCCAACCATTCTGAAGTACTTGCAATTCATGAAGCAAGTCGTGAATGTGTATGGTTGAGAAATATTATTGAACATATTCAAGAATCATGTGGATTGCCTTCAATAAAAGATTCTCCAACCATATTATATGAAGATAACGCAACAATTAAGTGAAGGATTCATAAAAGGGGACAGAACAAAACATATTTCACCAAAATTCTTTTATGCGCATGAGCTTCAGAAGAATGGTGAAATTGATGTCGAGCAAATCCGATCGAGTGATAATCTTGCTGATCTATTCACAAAAGCCTTACCAACTACGACATTTAAAAGGCTTACATATGGTATTGGCTTGCGTAAACTTAAGACATTGCAAGTAAAGAAACTGAACAAGTTTCACCCATGTTCACATGAGGGGGAGTTATTGATTAGTGTATTGCATTTTTTCCCTTAGCTATGGTTTTATCCCATTGGGTTTTCCTAGCAAGGTTTTTAATGAGCCAATCTTAACAATATTATGCCCGTCTTAATATTTATGAGAATAGTGTACTCTTTTTCTTTTACTATATTTTTTCCTACAGGGTTTTTCTTAGTAAAAGTTATAACGAGGCACAAATCTCTAAGCAAGTGTCATCCAAAGGGGAGTGTTGTGAAGTGTGGATGACCATGCATGCACACCAACATATTGTGTAGTCATGTAACTTGTATTGTCATTTCCAATGTACACCAACTCTTCCATGTATTGTCAATTACTTGTAATGTGTTGTATGACATGGGGTGTATGTGTTAGTTGTCCCACATTGATTACTTGTAAAGTGTTGTATGACATGGGGTGTATATGTTAATTGTCCCACATTGCTAAGGCACATTTGTCATCATACCAAATGTCCTATATAAAGGATGCTAACCTCATTGTAAGAACACACCAAGTTGAATGAAAACTTCTCATTCCAACTATCTCATTTCTTCTCTTCTCCTTTGTAGTAGTAGTTTGTAGTAGTAGAAATTCTTAGTCTTCTATTTCCTTCTCTAGTTCTTAGCAAGTTCCAACTCAATTTACAACAATATTCACCATTAATGGATGCTAGGAAAAATAGAAGCTTACCTACTTGATGTTCTTTCGAGTACATGTGCTTCTTTTTCCCTTTCCAATCCTCTTCAAGATCTCCCTCTAACTCCCTGGTTGATTTGTATTGAGATAATTAGTGTATTAGGGTGGCTCACTAAATTATAGTAAATATATATATAAGGTTTTTAAGGTTTGGTTTTAACCCAAGTCAAATTACTACTTTACCCTTTGTGGGTATTTTGGATTTTTGGTTGTCACACCGCAGGTCCCTCGTCACCCGATGCGAGGGACGAGGGGTGGGACCTGATCGGTCTCTCTCGAAGACGTGATATCGCCCCGTTCGAAAGTAAATAATTTGCTTTTATTTTATTATATATATTATTTTTATTTATTTATTTATTTATTTATTTATTCTTATTCTTATTTATTTATTTAGAGTTGATCGGTCAACTAGGGGTGTTTGGGCCCTGCTTCTCCATCGACCAGGGAGGGGGCCCAGCACTAACCGGTGCTAGGCACCCTCACCTGCTAGCCATGGCCGGCGTGCCTGTGGAGGGGTGGGGGTGGTCACGACACCGCCCCCTTCCTTTTCTCCATCGCATTAAAAGTAGGGGCAGCTTGGTGGTGCCCCCACTATCCTAGTGGCGACAGTGAGGCCACCACCGATGGTGACACTAAAGCCGCCGCCGGCCGCCAGGACTGTCAGTCGTCTCATCGACGCAACAACCGACCATTTTTGTAAATTTTCAAGTTTGATTTTAATTTAAAACGTGATTAAAAGGATGTGGGGATGCGTGTACCTTTGATTTGTGTTCTATTGGAATTAGACCTCGATCTCCCTTTTTTCTCATGTAGTTAAAGTTTCAAACAAAAAGGAGGCTTGGGTTTCAAATTTAATTTATATTAGGGCTACATTAGTTTAGGGTTTGAGATTTTACTAAATTGCCCATAGGTCGAGTTTATTGGATTTTGGGTCATCATAACATCCCTAATTTTAAAGAACTTTCGTCCTCGAAGGTAAAATTAAGTCATACTTTATGGTTTGAAGAGAAATGGAAAATTCTCCATTATATAGTCCTCTTGCTCCCAAGTCAACTCCTGCTCTCCATGGAATCGCCACCGAAATTGCGCCAATGGAATTTCATTCTTCCGAAGCTTATGCACTTTCCTATCCACAATCTGAATAGGTTGCTTATCGTAGGGCACGTCTTCCTTCAAATCAACTTGCCCCCAATCGATTATCGGTGCATGTTTGTTATGACTTCGTCAACATTGAAACATGGAAGACATTATGGACTTCAGCTAGTTGTGGTGCTAACTCAAGGCGATATGTTGCCGGGCGTATTCATTTCTAGATCTCAAATGACCCGAAGAACTTGGGAGATAACTTTTCCATCAATCTAAATCGGTAATGCCCTTTCATTTGTGACGTTTTCAGTAGTACAAATTCTCCTTCCTTAAACACTTCTCGATGCTCCTTGTTAGCATACTTCTTCTAGCGGCTCTGGGCTGTCTCCAATGGTTGCCTAATCAGCTTTATCCTCTCGGTTTTGTCACGCACAAGTTTCGGGTCGATCAAAATGGCATCTCCAACCTCGGACTAACAAACTGGAGTTCTACACAGTCTCCCATAAAGTGTCTCGAACGGTTTCATGCTAATACTGGATTGAAAACTGTTGTACGCAAACTCGCACAACGAAATATACTTATCCCAACTATCGCAGAAACGCAACACACAAGTTCTGAGTATATCCTTAAGTATCTGAATCAATCTCTCGTTCTACCCATCTGTTTGAGGGTGAAAGACTGTATTGAGATTGAGCTGAGCCCCCGTCTAGTACTGAAACCCACTCCAAAACTGAGAGGTAATTCTCGGATCACGATTCAACACAACACACACCGGGACTCCATGTAATCTGACAATCTCGTCTACCTGTATGCCCCAACCTGTATGCCCCAACCTGTATGCTGAATACTCCATAGGAATAGGGACGAAGTGAGCTGATTTAATCAAATGATCTACGACCACGCAAATCGCATCATGACCTTTCTAAGTCGCTAGTAGCCCCGAAACAAAACCAATAGCTATATGTTCCCATTTTTATTGCGGAATAGGTTGCAACAATCCCCCCAAATTCCGGTGGTATGTTTTCTCTTCCTGACAAATTTCATAATTCTGGATGTAGGTAGCGATGTCCACCTTCATCCACGGCCACGAATACATCCTTGTCATGTCCTGATACATCTTATTACCCCCAGGATGAACGGTGAATCGAGATCTGTGCGCCTCTCGGAGTAAGTCGTCCTCCAATTGTATATGAGATAATATCCTCAATCTGTCTCGAAACTTCAACGCTTCATCAACTGAAAGTCTCCAATCTGCATCATCATTGCCATTTGCAAGTTTCATGTATTTCCTGTACTCGAATCTGCTCTCTGACAGTTAACCACTCTATACACAGTTACTAGCTCTACTCTCATCTAAACTCATATTGGCCCCATGAAACCTCTGAGCTGATCACTAAGCCATCCGTGGGTACTACCTAAATGTTCATTACGGTCTCGGACTTTGTCTCTAGTCGTACATGGCTCAAAGCGTGTGCCACTACATTAGCCCTCCCCCGGTGGCACTCGAGAGTGAAATGATAATCTTTCAAAATTTCCAACCATATCATCTGTCGTATGTTCAACTCGCTCTATGTGGACAAGTACTTTAAAATTTGTTGTCTAAGTTGACAGTGAATTTCTCCTTATACAAGTATTGTCTCAACAACTTCAAAGCAAACATAATATCTGCCAACTCTAAGTCGTGCACTGGATAGTTCTTCTCTTGTACTTACAACTATCTGGATGCATAAGTAATTACTCTCTTGTCTTACATTAATATACCTCCCAAACCAGTCCCCAACGCATTGATATACACTGACAACTCCCTGCCGGCCTCTGGTAGAATCAGAATTGGTGTGGTAGTTAGACGGTTCTTCAACAACTGAAAGGCCTCCTCACATGAATCATCCAATTCATAGGCAACATCTTTCCTAGTCAAGTTGGTGATAGGTGAAGCGATCGACGAGAAACCTTGCACGAATCATTGATAGTACCTTACTAAGCCTAGAAAACTTCGAATCTTGGATGCATTAGTGGGTTGTGGCCACCTAAAGATCGCCTTGACCTTCGTAGGATCAACTGATAACCTTTCTGTATTCACTAAATGCCCCAAAAACTTCACTTCTGAAATAAAAAACTAGCATTTACTCAACTTAGCATTGATTTTGTGTTCCCTCAAAGTTTGCAACACTTTCCTAAGGTGCTTCCTGTGATTTGACTAAGTCTTAGAGCATATCATGATGTCATCGATAAACATAATCACGAATTGATCAATAAACGACTTGAAAATATGGTGCATCAAGTTCATGAACATCGTCGATGCATTGGTGAGTCCAAATGGCATCACGGTGAACTGAAAGTGTCCATAACGAGTGCTAAAAGTTTTCTTCGGTATTTCCTCCTTTTTTATACGCAACTAATGATAACCTGATCTCAAATCTATCTTAGAGAAGAACTTTAACCCCCTAAACTGGTCAAACGAGTCTTCTATCCTGGGAAGTGGATCTTTGTTTCAAATAGTTACCCTGTTCAATTTCGGTAATCAATACGCGTTCTCAAAATGACATCCTTTTTCTTTACAAATAACAATGGCGCTTCCTACGGTGATGCACTTGGATTAATGAAACCTTACTGAGGCAGCTCCTCTAACTACGTTTTCAACTCCTTCAACTCGGTAGCTGCCTTACGGTAAGGCGTTCTAGAAATTGGTTTCATATCGGGTATAAGGTCAACCATAAAGTCAATCTCCCAATGAGGAGGGATTCCCGAAAGGTCTAAAGGAAACACATCCGAAAATTCCCATACTACTGAAATTTTCTCAATCAGAACTTCCTGTCCTTCCCTTCCCATAGAAGTCAAGCTCACAATGGTTTCTATCTCTGCCAGACTGGCAACCCTTCCACAGGTGGTGGTGTTGGTCGGTATACAACCTTTGAATTTAAATGGTGCAATGCTCGATATTTGGAATATTACAATTTTATGAAAATAATCTATATTGACGTGATACGCTGCTAACCAGTCCATGCCTAGTAATACATCAAATTCAAGACATTCTAAAACCCATAAATCAAATGTCATCGTGTGATCCCCAATTTTAATTTTGCACCCCTCACATACCATATTAAAATAAATTTGTTCAGTAGAAACTGTGCTCATAATCAAGAAAGTGTGTGCTCTAACTTATGTCAACCCCAAAGCATGAATTACGGTCCCCGATATGAGTGAAACAATAGAACTAGAATCAAATAAGTTATGCATATCTCGACCATTAATAGAAACCGTACTTGTAACCAGCTGACGCAAGGCCTCTCCATCCTACCCAACAACTGCATTAACTCTTCCTCGAGAAATTGGGGCATGCTCCCATCAGATGGTGGCAGGTTAGGGCATTCGCTCTGGATGTGTCCTAGAGTCCCATACTAATAACAAATCAATTGTGGCCTCTGGTATGTTGGAGGTGGTTGAACAACATTCCCTGATGCGTTCGACTTTGGCCCAATCGTTCCCCGACCCTTACTTCTACTCTGCTAATATTGTCGATGTGGACATGGTGACCTGAACGCCACGCTCTGCGTAGCCATATGAGTAGGGACAAGTGTATGTGCAGCAGTCACAGAGGGAATGTGTGTTGCCCTTGAAGCTGTACCTGAACGTGCATGTCCACTAGAAAACCCTCCAAACTTTGATTTCTTGAAAATGTCATCCTGACTGTTCTGGTAACCCCCAAAGCTACGTTTACCATAACCATACTGTAACGGCCCAAAAATTTGACTTGTGCCACGTATCGGGTCAGGGTCGTTTGTGGGACCCACTCGTCGAAATACGTATATCCGAATCCAATTTGAGATGATAATGCTAACTATGCAAGGAATTCGGTGAGTCAAAAAATGAACGGGGACGTGCCTCGAGTCGCGTGCCGACGTGGGACCGAGATAGTGGCGTAATATTTATGTTGGATACGCCTCGTGTTGCGTGTAGCACGAGTATCAAGATTTTGAAATGAGGCGGGTTGATGCCTCAAGATGCGAGTCCGCGGTTGTTGAGTTGTCTCGAGATTCGTGTTGCACGAATCTCGAGGACACTTTTGATTTGAAATTAAAAGAGAAATAGAAATAAATATATATATATATATAAAGGAGGGGATAAGATCAAAGAAAAAAAAAAGATCAGGAAGCGAAGAGGGAGAGATCGGGCCGGGGAAGAAGAAGGAGAACGGGTGGTCGGACAGTGGGACGGCGGCGCGGAGGCGGCCAAGCAAAGATCGGCATCGGTCAGCAGGCGATCTTTGCGAGAGCAACGATAGCAGTGCGCAAGCGCACGCGATCTCGCAGCCGGCAATGAGTGCATCGGGAAGTTCGGCGGCGAACGGGTCGGCGCGCGAACGGAGAGCTGGACGCGGACGCCGGCAGGCTCGTAAGTAGCTGGACGACGACGACGACATGCTTGCGGTGGTAGCGGCTCGGCTGCGAGGTGAGAAGATGCATCGAGGCGGCGACACCGGCGGTGGATGGCGGACTCGCAGCGGTGGCGCCGACCAAAGACCGACAATGGACGTCGGCGAGACGCGACGACTCGCGCGCAAGCAGTCGGACCGGCCGGCGGCGACGAACCAGCGACGCGACGCGGAGGAACTCACCAGCGGTGGTGGCGACAGCGGTGGCAACGACGGCCGACGAGCGACCGCGCGGTGGCGTGTTGTCGACCGGTCGAATGCGCGATTTTGACGAAATCGCGACGACGCAATGGAGGTGAGCTTTATTTCACCAAATTTCGTGGTGATGTGAATAGTCTATGTAAATTAGGCCTAAATGATATAAATTGACACCAGAGACGTAGGAGTCGGGTGTCGGGTGCGCAAATCGAAACGCGAGACGTTTTGAGATTCGCGATTTCTCGAGGTAAGTAAACCAGTTAGGGATTTATACAGTATTTCATTTCTCTCCATTGGCTGTTGTTGTTTACTGTTTTGTAATATCTTTATTGTTGTTCACTGCTTTGTGATGATAGCTATCTTTGGAATTGTTGTCGATTGCGTGAGTCCATTGGCAAGTGAGTCATGGTTACTGTTTATCTGCGATATGAAAGGATTAGGGCTGGAAGGCAGGGGCCTCGTCCTAAATTCGATGTCTTTCATGGTCGTCCGTCGATATTATCCGGGCCCATTGATGGTTCATAGTCGTACGGGCTAAGGCTGGGAGGCAGGGGTCTCGTCCTAGATCCGGGTCTATGGATGTCTCATAGTCGCAAGGGTTAGGGCTGAGAGGCTGGGGTCTCGTCCTAAACCCGAGTCTGCTGGGCTTGTACCGTAACTCAACGACTTTTGGTCGGGACTCCTTGTTATTGGGCCTCACTCATCGATGGATTATTTACAATCTTGTATATTCATGCGTTCTTGATTCCTTTCGTTATATTTGTATGAATTCGACTTCTTTGGATATCGTGAACTGTTGTTTTGGATATTGTGAAATGTTGTGTATGTCCTACTGGATTTACTAACCTGGGCTCGTCATTCTTATGTTTGACTGAGTGCAGAGCCACGGACGAGTAGCAGAAGGAAGGCTTCATAGCTAGGTGAATTTTTGTATATTTTGTATTTACTCTCCTCTGATGATATTTACTGGGTTTCACAATTAGGTTGCCTAACTTTCTTTATTATGGTTGAGTTATTTAATGTATAGTTGCTTCCGCTAAATTGTAAAACTCGAAAAATACTAATAACTCAACTGTAAAATTGTGAATTTACGTAAAATGATGGATTTGAAGGCTGACTAGGCTCTCGTTGACCTTGCGAGACTGGCTCGGGGGTCCACGTGGGCTTAGGCCGGGCGGTGCCCAGTTTGTGGGAAATTGGGGCCGTCACACATACTGATTAGATCGTCCCTGAAACTGCATGAAACTCCCATGAAGTGATGCATCACACTCAACTCAAGTGCTCGTTGGTGTGCCTGGTGATAAGTCTCAAATTCAAATGTCGTTACCATAGCACTAATATCCAGCCTCAGTCCATCAATAAACCATCTCTTACAAATCTTATCTGTTGAGACATACTCATGTGCAAGCTCTAGCGACTCGTTGAACTTTGATGCATACTCAGCCACTGACGTATCGCCACGTACTAAGGCAAAGAACTCTCAAACTTTCGCATCCTTCACTAGCTCTGGAAACCATTCTTCGTAAAACAAATGCTTGAATTTGAGCCAATTCATATTAGATCCCTGTGTCCTCTCGACAGTCATCCACCACTTGTGTACCTTGTGTTCTAACAAAAACATAACCAGCAGTACTATGGTCGACTCATCAATATTCAGAGTTTTCATCCTCTTATCCATATTTAATATACATGCATCTGCCTCAATGGGATCTGCTCTCCATAAAAGTGCGGCACGTCATATTTCATAAAGTCTTTCTCTATCTTGCCCTTTCGATATGCCTTCGGATCTCCGTCCACTATAGGTACACCCGCTACAGCTATAGCCATAGCAGAATCGACCCTTCCTCTATAGGATAATATTCATGTATAGGCACTAAGGGAGGGTTAGGTCCATGCCTTACAGGTGCTCACTCCACCGCCCCTGTGTTTCTTGTTGCATCAACTCTAGTATACGTGCCATATTCCTTTCCTGTGATTGTGTCAAGTCTGCCATCCTTTGGTCTTGAACAGATCTCATGTCGTGAATAGCTTTCTGTTAGGTTTTGGCCATAACAGTCAAGCGCTGCTCTATTTGAGCGCGCTAATTTCTCTCATCCCTATCCGTTGTTACCCTCAAATTGTAAGAGTTTCCACCTTGATTGCTCATGATGCAAATGCGGAGCAAACAAGAGCGAATTAGTCCTACATATCAAGAGAGTATGTGAAATATCAAAAAGTGAAGCAAATAACATTAACTCAACTTAAACCAATGTTACATACCATTGATTTGTTCAACTTAGCTTTGACCTTCAAAATTCAAAGGTTCTGTAAACTTAGGTTAATCATAAAACGACTTAAACAAATATAAGGAGTTTCAAGGATTGTAAAGCATAAGAAAATCTATTTTTGCACGTAAAGGGTTTCCAAGAGAGATACATAGAATGTAATAGATATAAATGTTAGTTCGTTGTCTCATTTGTCACTACCTCCCCTTGTTGATCAATCATCATAATATAATAAATATGCGTGGGTGAATTGATTCCACCGTGTGTCCACAGCTCCTTAGGAGGCCCAGGTGACTTGGTTCCCTCGTGCATCCACGACTCCCCAAGAGGCCCTTGTAGAAATGGGTGACTTGGTTCCTTCCACCGTATTACTACGGCTCTCTAAGAGGCCCTTAAATATGTAAGGTGACTAGGTTCCACCATATAAAAATAACTCCCCAAAAGGACTTACATGAAGTCAACTAAGGTAGGTAATGATCTCATCCCAAGTCATTTGATCAAAATCATGAATTCTAATTATACTAATAGCAAGCCATATTTAATAGATGAGCGGAGCTTCCTACTTACCTCGACTCGCAACGACGCCTATAACAACTCATGGTATTCTCAGGGCCCGATGCAAACCTTCGTGCGACATTATACAACCATAATACATCTCGTCAATAAATGCTTTAATTTAAATTAATTAAATCTTCCATTTATTGGTCGTTGGGATCCACTAGTGTGGGTCCCGCGGGTCCCCCATCGCCCGATGCGAGGGTCGGGGGATGGGACCCAATCGGTCTCCCTCGGAGACGTGAAAGCCTCATTCGAAAGTAATTACTTTGCTTTTATTTTGTTATATATATTATTTATTTTATTTATTTTTTATTTAGAGTTGACTGGTCAACCATATGCCAAACGCCCCTGGTTCTCCATCGACAGTTTGGTGTTGGGCCCCATCCCCGGCCATGGTTGGCGTACCCGTGAAGGGGTGGGGTGGTCACAACACCACCCCTTCCCTTTCTCTATCGCATCAAATGTGGGGGCAGCTTGGTGGCGCCCCTATTGTCCCAATGACAGCGGTAAGGCCGTCGCCAATAGCGACACCGAAGCCGCCGTTAGCTGTTAGGGCCGTCAGTCGCCTCATCGACACAACAAACCACCATTTTTGTAAATTTTCAAGTTTGATTTTAATTTAAAATGTGATTAAAAGGATGTGGGAGATGCGTGTACCTTTGATTTTTGTTCTTTTAAAGTTAGACATCGATCTCCTTTTTCCTCCCATAGTTAAAGATTTAAACAAAAAGAAGGCTAGGGTTTCAAATTTAATTTATGTTAGGGCTACATACTTTAAGGTTTGAAAATTTACTAAATTGCCCCTAGAGCAGGTTTATTGGATCTTGGGTCATCACAAATAGAAATAAACAGTACCAAGTTGACGTTTTGGAAGTTCGATTATATATTATTCTCTTCTCTCTCGGCTACTCCATTCTCTTCGACTTCTATATTCGGAATTCGATTATTCTCTCCCTCTCCACTTTTATTCTTCTTTTTTTTGTTTTTGTGTTCTTCCATGAAAGACTAATCTCATGCCCTAGGCGAGACTGCGAGGGAGGTTCGACTATGCTCATCTATGGATTTGTGAGATTTATCTATTTCAATTGCATTGCTTTTCATTGTTTTTTTTGTATTAATTGAATAATTAGAAGTATATTCATATTTAAACTCTAATTCTTTTGCCAATTAGTCGTAAGCATCCGTCCTTATGCAATAAAACCATACTAGTGGTAATTGACCCTACCAATTGATTTGCGTCTTCAACAACGATGAATCCTCTCTCTTTGTTCGGTCATGCTATGAGTCATCATATGTCGGTGAAGCTCGATTTAGACAACCTCATGATGACAAGCCCACGAGGAGCAATTCCAAACTTACAAATGTTCAATGGACATATTTTGTTAGTTATAAACTCATATATAGTAGACATATAGAGCCTACGGTAGCTTTGTAGACCTGATGGACTCGTATAACTACTAGGATTTATATAGACTTAGATTATTTTACTAGGATCTATGATAGACTTGGACTAAACAACAACTAAAGGTCTAACATTTGCTATAACGATCTACAATTTATATCATAAAAATATTGTTATGAAATAATTGTACGTGCACAATAGGCTTCACTCATTTCTGCAATTCATATCATAAAATTATTATGAGTAAATAACTGCATGTGTCCAATATATTAATTTATTATGAAATAACTAAAATGAGTATATAACCTTTAATTCTCAAAATAAAATGTATATATGATTAGAGAAAAAATAAGATTTATATTCTCTAGACAATTTGAAAAGCGCATACTCGTTTTGCAACCTCTTGAGTAAATGCAATTTGGATCTACTTATAGAAACCCCTGGAGAAAAAAGTTGTCGTAAAGGCAAAATATCTTTGTATACAAGTTTTGGAAGGAAAAAATGTGAACGTTGCACCTAAATAAATAATCTTGATTTAGACTAAGCAAACTGATTAATTAGCAGTTCATCATCATTTTTTTCTTTTTATATTTGTATAAAATATACTTGAATTCTTGTTTGTTGGAATGTCATCCATCGTTTTGACCAGAGAGTACTTGAAAGTACTTGGCCAAATTAAACCATTGAAAGCATCATACTATTATTCCTTCCAAGTTCAACCTTCACAATTAAAGTTGTATAAAGTATATTAGATCAAATTAACTCCTTTTTTCATTATAAAATGTACTTCGGATCATAAAAACATTGGAATTGAGATACATCTGATCACAATAAACAAGTATTTAATTAAATCGAACACAACAAAAAAAAGACCCAAATAGTTACGGGCCCATCGTTGACCAATTGACTATTTTAGAGAAGGGCCCGTTGCAAACCCTAATCCTCCCACTTATAAACCCTTCTCACATCTCTCCCCCTCTCCACCGCCACCCTCTCAAGCCGCTTTGTCTCACCTCTCTCATCGTTCTCCCCATAAACCCCTCTCCGCCCTGATGTTCACTCCTCGCTCCTCTCGTCGACCGCACCACCACCACGACGACCACGTTGTACTTGCCAGAGACTTACTTGTTGTGAAAAGTAGTGAGGATGAGAAGACGTTTGGCATTGGTGTGGGTGGCGGTGCATGCAGGTGGCGGGTTTTGGATCTAGCGACGATGGCGGCGGCGGCGGCGGTACAGGTGGAGGCTTTTGCAAAGGTGGAGGGTTTGGTGGTGGTGGGGTCAGTGGTGGGAAAGGTGGAGGGTTCGGTGGTGGTGCTGATGGTAGGAAAGGTGGAGGATTTATCGGCGGCTCATGATGCGCCTTTTAGAACTTACAAAATATTTAGGTATTTACTTCAAAATGAGTTAGCTAGTTAGCTTTAAAAAAAGTTATCAAAAGACAAGGTTGAGTTGGGTCTGCCTAGACTTTAATTTCAAGCCATATAAAATTTTAGCGGGTCATAAAGAATATTTTTTGTGTCAAATAAAAAATTATATTAGTACAAATTCAAAATCAAGTAGTAATTAAACTAATAATAATCGTAATGATTTGCAATATACGTTAATAAGATACAA
Organism: Stephania yunnanensis; assembly: GCA_039657365.1. NCBI lineage: Eukaryota > Viridiplantae > Streptophyta > Magnoliopsida > Ranunculales > Menispermaceae > Stephania > Stephania yunnanensis. The sequence goes on along the minus strand of CM077588.1, from coordinate 3,644,899 downwards.
GCAAAAATTTATGATAATGGAGTTAATTTTATAATTTTTTGTTAAATAAAAAAGTATATTAGATCCCGTCTCAGTTATTTTTCCTCCACCTAACCTTTCACTTAATTATTTTATGACTTTAAAGTTTAAGCAATAAAAATGAGGTTTGAGAGCTTTTTAAATTTTAACTTTTCAGAGACATTCATAATTAGTATAAGTTTTATCATTTTTCACTAAGTGTGTATTTTAGTTATAACTTTCTAACCGCAACTCATAATTGAATTTCATAAAATTTTAGTGAAATTAGGCTTCAAAATCTTCACAACAAAGTGTTTATATGTATGACCTATTTAGACTTAGTAAATGAGACAGCGTCGAACGCGTCAATAAAATAAAATTTTTAAACCAACTATTTTGTAGAGTAGTGGCAAAGGGTCGATCCCACATAGATTGGTGGTCTTTCTATGGTTAAAACAACAAAAAGGAAAAATCGGTGGTTTTAAAATAAATAACTTAACTAACTAATCTAACTAAACTAAATAAATAAATAAACTAATTTTGAAAACAATTAATGAACACCTAAGTAACACCTAGGTCTATAGTTCCACAAATCATGATCAAGATTTAATGGCAATCATGGTCTTCAATCTTTCCCAAAAAGTTATTAATTTAAATTTTCTTACATTAGCTATAGAAAATCGACATCCGCTAGAAACTGCTCATTCCCCTAATCTCGATAGCCAGGATGTTCACCACTAACTACTTCCATAATTAATGCATAACCCTAGACATCCGCTAATCAGGTTTAACACACTAACCGTAGTAATATGGATCTGTGGGAACACTAATCCTAAATAATCGGATTGCATCTGCTTTCGATTTAACCTAGATTCAATTGTTGCACACTCAAGAACCGAAAGGGTTTGACGGCAAACAGGTGAGTGTTTGTCACTTTATTGGTCTAAAAGCATAATTACACGGATATTAATGATCCAAATAACTATAGGTTGTCTCCCTAAAAGCATGCACTAGCCACATAGATACCATAAATCTAAACTATACTCATTAAAATCAACAACAATGAAATAGGAGAATTAAACTAAATTAAAATAATAAATTAAAAGATCTCACATAATATGCCATGAATCCATAATTTCAACTTGTTTCATTACCGACCTAGGCAATCGTCGAGAGAAGCCGATGCTAAAATATAATAGTTGGTGTTCGGTAATAATACCCTAAGTACCTTATATATAAGACTACTAAAAATTGGTCCTGGGAGGTTAGAGAAACTAATTTTAGGGGTTGCGGAGCTGACTCGTGCGCCGAGGAGCATCGTATGGTTGTTTTTGGGCTTTAAATCACGTTCTGTCCACATGTCGCATCGCAATTGGCCCGTCTGCTACGTGTGCTGATGTGGCATCATCTAATTGGTTGAGACCAGTTGTGATGACGTTGTTGTGTGGTGTACGAGTGACACGTATCAGCAAAATGGCGGAGAAAAATCGCACGAAATCGATCTAAATTCTGGGAGAGTGCACGAGCACAGATCACGAGGCGTGTCTGAAGGATGCTGGAACACACGGAATGTTGTTGGTTCGTGATCGCTGACATGGCAACACGGGATTGGTGAAGAAAATGTGACCGCTGACGTGGCGGCTTCCTATTGGAGGAGAGCTGGAGTATGAAGTTCTGGTGCATGGAAAGCCTGCCACGTGGCGAGCGGTGGTTAGTGGAAAATGCTGAAAATGGCGTGCTTATCTAATGGCAAAGTGACATGTGGCGGCCTACAGCTGCTGTCTCCTATTCTACCTGCTGCTCAACATGTAACTCGAGGCAAATAGTTCGGCGTCCGATCAATGCATGTAAATACTCCATTATGAGTATTTTTTCACCACGAATTCAACCGCGCACTTCGTTTTACTTGAAAATGATCAATAAATATAATTAAATATATATTTTAGAGGCTTTTCACATTAAATATACTAAAATAAACTATTAAATACCTATAAATACTAACTTATCAGTAAAAAAAATATGGTTTTCACAAGTTTTATTTAACAATTTTCCAAATACATAAAGAAATATATTTTGTGGGTTTCCATCATGCATATATTAATAAAATTATCAATTATTCTATTGAAAGAGTGTCGACATTAAGGAGGCATGAATAGGCCGAAGGGTGGAAGCGTGTTAGGGGAGGGTAGAAAAAGGTTTCGACAGGTGAGACTCGAGAGCGTGTAAGTCGCCTTTAAATATAAGCAGCGACAGAACTAGGAGATTTAGTTAGGGGGCGACTTTTACCTAGACCTGTACACATTAGCTCAGTCCATCCAATTTAGGTCAAGCTTCAGCTGTAGACCTTATATAGCCCCGAATCTATCTTAAAATGTTTAAGCCTAATAATTTAACGAGCAAGTTTAAATTTGCATTTATCGACTCAGGATGCACCTTCGTAGAACTTATAAAATATTTTGGTATTTACTTCAAAATGAGTTAGCTAGTTGACTTTAAAAAAAGTTATCAAAGACAAGATTGAGTTGGGTCTGCCTAGACCCTAATTTCAAGCCATATAAAATTTGAGTCAGCCATATAGAATAATTTTTTGTGTCAAATAAAAACTTATATTCGTACAAACTCAAAATCAAGTAATAATCATAATGATTTGTAATATAAGTTAATAAGGTACAATCAAAACTTTATGATAATGGAGTTAATTTTATAATTTTTTGTTAAATAAAAAAGTATATTAGGTCACTTCTCAATTATTTTTCCTCCTCCCAAGCTTTCATTTAATTATTTTATGACTTTAAAGTTTAAACAATAAAAAATGAGGGTTGAGAGCTTTTTAAAATTTATCTTTTCGGAGACATTTCATAATTAGGTATAAGTTTTATCATCTTTCATTAAGTGTGTGTTTTAGCTATAACTTTCTAACTGCAACTCGTAAATGAATTTCATAAAATTTTAGTGAAATTAGGCTTCAAAATCTTTACAACAAAGTGTTTATATAAATGACCTATTTAGACTTAGTAAAAAAAATATGATTTTCACAAGTTTTATTCAACAATTTTCCAAATACATAAAGAAAAATATTTTTTTGGGTTGCCACAATGCATATATTAATAAAATAATCAATTATTGTACCGAAAGAGTGTCGACATTAAGGAGGCATGAATAAGCCGAGGGTGGAAGCGTGTTAGGGGAGGGTAGAAAAAGGTTTTGAAGGGTGACACTCGAGAGCGTGTAGGTCACCCCCGAATATAAGTATATAATCCCTAGACATATCATTTGCATGTAACTTGAGTTTTAATCTTCAATTCTAATCATATATTGGTCCATCAGGAAAAAGAAGGAAATATCGCAATAAAAAACCACATCACATAACAACCTAGGTCTGACAACATAGCCACAGTCTCAAATTAGTTGGGGTCAACGACATGGATCAAATTCTTCTATTGCACTCGATACATAAAAACCTATATGTACTAAAAAATCACATTACATAAAATCTAACTTATCTTTTGACTTCAACTATCAAACCTTGCATTTTAGCAAGTGATGTCTCATCCATCTCGAGATACTTTGGCCCTACATAAAACTTGAAAAATGGAAATCTATGCAACCAACAAAATAATGGAAAATGAAAGTAAACAAACCACAACACTAGAGTTGTTTACGGGGCTACGCCCAGATGTTAAAAATCCACTAAGGAAGAAAACACAGTCTTACACAAGACTTTTTTCAGTAACTCCCTCACTAGTCTTGATGCACCCCTTCTCTTACCCTTACATGCATTTTCTCCCAACTCCCCTTGGAGTGTCAAGTTCCCCTCGATCGCGTACCCAAAATCCTCTTGGTGAACTCCAAAATTACAAATGAATAAGAATACAAATTCAGAACTTGTAATCATACATTTCTAGGTGAAATGGTATGAAAACAATTACAATGAAATGACAAACACTCAAGACTAGGAAAACACATAAACGATGGATCATCTCAAGTAAGTCATGATGTTTTATATACTTGTTGTTGCAGGTGGTTTGAGATTTCATATATATTTCGAATAAAACTTAATAATATACAACAAACACATCTCAACAAATCAAATGGCTTCAGATAACCTTTATGGCAACTAATGAGATATTCTTTATGTTACAACAATCATCATCATTGTCTACTGACACATGGTTCTTCAACTGAAAATAACTTCTCGATAATAAGTCTCAACTCCATATCTTGTATCTTCAACAACCATACTATCATATCTTTATCCACGTGTGATACAAATAATAGACAATCAGCACATTCAAAACGTGACATTAACAAATCCTAATTAAAAAAAATGTAATTGGGTGCACTTTGCCTTAACACAATATCATTTTGTCTGTAGACTTGTGTTTTTTAATCATGTCCCATTTAACATAAGAGTTAGAACTTGAAATAATTGACCTAATACATGCATCAAAACCAAATGAAATATTTAATAATGATTTTTGGTTTTTCATCATTTTCATCTTTATTATTCGTTTTTTGCACATCCACATTTGAGAAACCAAGAATTAAAGAACAAGAAAAGTGAATTACTACTCTGCTCAACTGAGCCAGGGAGTTCTTTCATGAGACTTTATATATGCATAAGTGGTATTACAAGGTGATCGTTGGATCAGTGACACATGTCATGATCTTATCATATAATGAGTAACTAACTCTCATGAATAACAAGTGACTACAAGTTTGTTACAACACACAGTTAGTGTGCTTGTCTCACATTCCCCCTCAAGCGAGACGAGATTTCAAGAACACCAAGCTTGTGCTTGAGATAAATGAATCTATAATGAGGTAATGGCTTGGTAAGGCGGTCTGCAATCTGGTCTATTGTAGGGACACAACGAACTTCCAGTTGGTTTTGTAACACTCTATCTCGTACAAAATGAATATCAATCTCAATGTGTTTGGTCCTTGAATGGAAAATAAGATTAGATGTCAGTGCCCCTGCCCCTATATTATCAGACCAAATAACCGGAATAGAAGGAAGATGAAATTTTAGTTCAAGCTAGTAAGGACTGAAGCCAAATCAACTCAGTAGTGCCATGAGCAAGGGCGTTACATTCTGTTTCAGTACTTGATATGGCTACCACAGATTGCTTTTTTGATTGCCATGAGACCAAACTACTACCAAAATAGATGTTGTATCCAACAATAGGATTTTGATCATTAATAGAAGTTGCCCAGTCTACATCAACAAAGCCAGTTAATGGAAGTTCCTTAGAATTCCGTAAATGCAGACCTTGAAACATAGAGCCTTTAAGGTATATAAGTACCCTATTGAGAGCTTGCCAATGCAATTCAGTAGGAGCTTGTTGGAACTGGCTCAGCTTATTAACAATGTAAGCTATGTCTGGTCTTGTATGTGTCATATATTGGAGGCCACCTAAGATACTATGATACATTGTAGCATCAAAAAATAAGGGACTACCTTCCTTTATTAACTGTTTCTGTATGATTGCAGTAGTATTATTGGAAAGTAAAGACTTTAAATAGGCAGATTAACTAAGATAAAATCCAGAGTCATCTCGGAACACTTCAATGCTAAAGAACAGGTGCAAGTCTCCCAAGTCTTTCAAAACAAATACAGTGTTAAGTTTGCAAATAAAAGATTGAATCAATGCAGTGGAATTGCCTGTGATGTTTATGTCATCAACATAAATCAAGTTGTAGATGAGAGAAAATCCTATAGAGTAAACAAACAGAGATGAATCAGCCTTTGAGTTCACAAAGTTCTAATGCTGAAGTGTGTGTTTCAGTTTATCAAACCAGGTTCTGGGAGATTGCTTTAAATGGCTTTATCAAATCTATAGACATAATCAGGAAACGTTCGGTGGACAAATCCCTGTGGTTGAGGCATGAACACTGTCTCAGTCAAATGACCATGAAGGAAGGAATTATTGATGTCTAACTGCTTCATTGACCAATCACACGAAGCCGTAATGGATAACACCATCCGAATAGTAGATAACTTGATAACTAGGCTATAGATAGTAGTAAAATCAATACGAGGTATTTGTATGTAACCTTTAGCCGCCAAACGAGCTTTGAGTCTATTCACAAAACCATTTGAGTTTTTCTTCACTTTGAATAACCACTTGTTACCAACAAGTGTCTAAGAATATGATGGTGGAACTAGAGTTCAAGTATTGTTTGTTTGTAAAGCTGAGAATTCAGCATTTATTGCCTTGTACTAGTCTAGAAAGGCTAGTGCAGCTTTCACTTATTTAGGTTCAGTAGGACTATCCTCTTCGATTATTGCTGAGAGAACTTTTGGTTTGAAGATCCCATTTTTTTATCTTGTGGTTATTGGATGAGTTGATACAACCTCAGTAGGTGGCAATAGGGATGAGATGGAAGAGCAGGGGGGTATTTCCACATGTAGGGGACATTTACAATTTTATTCACAAAATAGAGAGGGTTTTTTTTTTTATTCCGGTTATAGGCAATAACGCCTTTTGAGAAGGCGTTATTGAGTTTGGGCGATTTCGGTTGTTGCTGACGTGGCGCTGACGTGGCAGCATTTGTACAGATAGCGCCTTTTGAGAAGGCGCTATCTGTACATGTGTCCGCCACCTCGCGCCACGTCAGCGCCACACACACACACAATAACGCCTTCTCAAAAGGCGTTATTGAGCAAAACCTGAGGGAATGAGGTGGCGCTCGTCGTGGCGGCGAGGTGGCGGACACATGTACGAGATAGCGCCTTCTCAAAAGGCGCTATCTGTACAAATCTTTGCCACGTCAGCGCCACGTCACCAAAAATCACCAACTCGCCGATCTGTCCTCCCCTGCCGATGGACCGCGACATTTTCAGTCGCTCCGTCCCGCCGGCCGTCGTCGTCGTCGAGCGATCTCGACAATTACAACCAAATATGAATAACCATACAAGGAGTATATATTTGTATTAAAAAAAAAAAAAAAAAACAAATTTTAAATATATTGGTTTCAACCTTCAACTCTCTATTCTAAACTAACTAACATTACCTAACTAACTAACTAACTAAAGTAAAGTAAGAAACCTTTACTAATCCAACCAAAGCAAACTAAACTAAATAACTACCTAACTAACTAGCTAAGTAACCAAAGTAAAATAAACTAACTAACCTTAACTAACCTAACCAAACTAACTAACTAACTAAACTAAGTAACCTTAACTAACCAAAGTAAAGTAACCAAACTAAACCTAAACTAACTAACCATAAATAACCTAACCAAACTAAACTAACTAACTAACTAACTAACCAACTAACTAACTAACTAACCAACTAACTAACAATACGTATGTGAACTAACCTAACCAAACCAAACTAAACTAAATAAGTAAGTAACCTTGAATAAACTAACTAAACTAACCTAACAAAATCAAAGTAACTAACCAAAGTAAACTAAAATAAGTAAGTAACTAACCTTAACCAAACTAAACTAACTTAACAAAATCGAGCTAAACTAAGTAACTAACTAACCTCAACTAAACTAAGTAACTAACTAACTAACATAACGAAACTAAACTAACTAACAAACTAAACTAAGTAACCTTAACTAACCAAACCACCTAACAATACAAACTAAGTAAACTAAAATAACAAATTTAACTAGCTTAATTGCAAACTACACCACCTAAGTAAATGGAACTAACCAAACTAAACTAACTAACATTAACTAACGTAACTAACCTTAACTAACCTAACTAACCTAACCACCAAAACAATACAAACTAAGTAAAGTAAAATAACTAACTTAACTAACTAAACAAACAACCAAAAAACGATCCTCGTTAACCACCAAACGAAACTACACAAACATCCAAGTAGCTCGAGAGTTACTTGTGAACTAAACTCGACTAACCTAACCTAACCAAAAAGTACGTAACATAAATTAACTAAACTACACTAACGAACATACCCTAACTCAACTACACTAAACAAACATAACCTCAACACCTAAACAAAACTAACTAAGCTAATTAACCTAACCAAACTAAAAAAATAAAACCTAACCAAACTAAGCTAACCACTTAAGTTAAATTAAACATAAAACCTAAACTAACTTAACAAACTAAACTAACTATTGAAGAGTAATCACATATACGAAATTCCACGTAATATGAAAAACATGAGAAATAGAACGCAATTCAATGATAAGGTTGAATACACGTACTTCGTTAACCCAAAATATAAGTTATTTACAAATCACTATGACATCAAGTAAACTCATTATGCAGGTCTATTTCGGCGGTTCCGCTGACGTTGTTCCTCAGTGAAGCAAACCGGACGTACTCTTTGTCTAGTTGGACGATGTGGTTGTACATCCGGTTGAGGTAGCTGGTCTTGCGATGAATCAAGTCGATTAGATTGTTGCGTTTCCTCTGGTTCTTGACTCGAATCACCTCTGCTACTTATGCTACCAAAAATTGGAGGTGGAACCATCCCGAAATACTGGCTTCCTGCATGGGGTTGGGGGAATGGAACATGCGGCTGCGGCATGGTCAACAAGTTCATGAATGAAGGGTCTCCGCTATACGCCATATTGTAATTATACGGAGTAGGAGTGTATGGACTAGGCATGTATGGAGGGAGTGATGGATACGTTTGATGATGAGGCATTCCGCGTGGATCCACGTATGAAGACGAAGGCCCAGGCGCGTATGGATCAAAATGGTAAGGAGGAAGATTCACGCTCGACGGCCAGGGTACAAACATATGAGGTTCGGTTGGGGTGTGGAAGATGCTTGGTATATACCCATGAGAAGAATGACTACTCTCGCCAACATTATCTCTTCTACTCACTCTCGAACGAGATGAACGTCTTTGGAGGAGAATGTCTACTACTCTCTGCAAGCAACCTCGGTCGAGTAGATGGACGTGGGGACGAGGACGTCAGTGCGTTCCCGCACGATCTCTGGTCGTGTTCGTCTTCTTCTCACCTCTATGTTTGGTTCGCCTTGATCGTCTTCTTCATCTTCTTGTTCAATATCCTCATCTACGTCTTGTTGGACGTCGGTTAAATCATGCGAAAGATTAGACCTTTGTCGTTCGTCTTCGTCCAAAATTTTAATCCCTTCATCAAGGGCGCAAGACCTTGCTCGTACCCATCCTCAATCAACACACGCCTAAGTCGATGCACCAAGTTACGCTGAAATATAAAAAATAAGTTCTCAAATCACGCAATATATAATATTTAATGTTTGAGGAAAATTAATAGTTAGCAGATTACCGTGTAGTCACGTAACGCCCCGTCGTGTCCTATATATCTCCTAGTGACCGATCGATACCACGTCATGTAGTCTTGATGGTCATGCCCTTCATTCGATCTGCATTGTCGCAATGGTGTCCCCACGATTTTCCCACATGTTTATGTAGCTTGCGTGGAAAGTGACCCAATTTTGATGATGATGTCCACGCAATTCGATGCGGTGCAGTTGGGCGTCGTAGGCACAATTAGGTGGCACTACTTGTACCATGCCGAATTGTCTCATAACCCTTTCAGGTCGATGCCACTCCACAATGTGGAAACAAATCAGGGGACACGTCGAGAGCCAACTTCCTTGACCATTTGTGCAGTACTCGGGAAGAGACGCCATGAGTTCATTATATGGTTGCCACACCACATCATCCTCATGCCTCTGAGAGTCGAGTGCATCACGGTATGCCGATAGGACGTGTGTCGCATTATGTGAAACCGAAAATGCATCGAGCCATCTGTGTAGGAAACAATAAGTTATGATAAATGAACATGGACAAGAATTATTTGCAAAGTAATGAGAAATCACAACGAAAATACCCGTGTCCGAGTGGAACGTCCATAAGCATATTTTGGCCATCCACCGTTCGTTTGTTGAGCTCTAGCTATACGCGACGTCGCGGTGCTATGAATGGAAATCTGTCCCATGCCCACGGTTGTACAAGAATGGAGGCGCCGGCAACCTCATGTGCCCTGCGCGCGAGATCCGCGACACAACTCCCCGTACAAATAAGCCAAACATGCACTCCCCAACTATATTGGCTCGCTACTTGGAAATCCTCCAAAGAAAGGTAGGAACATCAAATGTACGAAGCGATTGGACTTGTCGGCGAAAAGACAACCACCGATGAGTTGCAGTATGTACGATCGAACGTAACGTTGGACCGACTCCTCATCGCTTTCATCATCTATTGCTGGAACGTTACGCTCAAGCCAATCGACCTTAAGTTTACAACCTACGATGTCATCTCCACCCGGAGTTCGCCCAAGTAGCCTCTCGCAGACGTCAGCATAGTCTGCGTCTGTCGTTCCAGTCACAGGCATACCTTCAATAGGTAATCCAATCTGCACCTGCACGTCTTGGAGTGTAATCGTGCACTCCCCACAATGCATATGAAAAGTATGCGTCTCAGGGCGCCATCTCTCTACCAACGCAGTAATTAGAGCCCAATCAAGGCTGAAAAATGCTACCCGTGATATCCCATAGAACCCACTGGAACGGAGATATGGGATCATCCTCGAATGAAACTGCATCGTTCGATCAACGACCCCACGTCTTCGACGTACGCGCATTGTTTCGTAAACCTACGAAACAATAATGTATTAAAGTATGTATTTGATACAATATTGTGGTAAAAATGACGCATTCATGTAAAATGGCCTTACCTCGCCTCTCCAGGTTCGCGTCGATCTGTGAGTAGATTGGAGTTGCAACAGTGATGGATCTGAAGGACTGGATCCATTGCGATAACTATATAGAATGTTAGAAAAACAAAATGAGTATTGTACAAAACCATAGCGATAAGTATTTACTAATTTTTAACACAAAAAATCACAACGAAAATTATTCAAAGTCAACATATCTACGACCATAAGTTGTTTCACACATTATACAAAATTGACTAGAGGTCCTCATTTGATGGTTGAGGTCTCCTTGGACAATTTTTTTTGTTGTGTCCCTACTAAACTAAACTAAATTAAGTATACTAAGTTAAACAAACATAATTACGTAAACAAAGTTAAACAAACTCATAAATGACTAACCTAAGCTCCACATAGGAAATTAAGTACTCGTAAATAACTTATTAACAAACATAGCAAATTAAGTTTAACATAGCAAATGGGACATGTTCTTCTTACTATGTCAATCTTAAACGCTTATGACATATCCCACTATCTCAATGGTCTTAAACAAACTTCTTATACAAACTTGATCCATCTCACAAAAAACACACTACCTTAAGTAACTTAAACAAACATAGGAAATAAATTTAACCATACGTAATTAAGTTATTAACAATCTTCAACGATGATCGGTTGTGGACATCTTCAAATTCTTAAAAGATAGGTTGTGGAAAATCTCAACATTGTTTATTGAGATGGCTAAGTGTGACATCTTCAAATCTAGCTAAGATAGGTTGTGGAAAAGTAGATTCGTCCTAGCGCTTTTGCTCATTCTCGAACGGGGGTGGGGGTAAAAATTTCAATTCAAATCCATTGCCCAATGAGGGTTGTACGAGGGATGTAGGTGGCAAATAGGCGATGGTACAAAGTTAAACGTATGAAATTAAGTTAAACTAACTTAAACCAACTTCATAAATGACTTACCAAACTTAAACATAGGACATTAAGTTAAACACACGTAATTAACATATTAACAACATTAAAATGAACTTATAACGAGTTAATTCCGTTTACTCAATTAACCAAACTTATAACAAACTTAACAAACTAACTAGACAATACCAAGCTACCTAAACTAACTTAAACAAACTTCATAAATGACTAACCTAACTTAAACATAGGAAATTAAGTTAAACAGTTTAGTTAATTAACTTATTAACAAACTTAAATGAACTTATAACAAATAATTTACATCTACTTACTTAACCAAACTTATAACAAACTTAACAAACAAACAACCTCAACTTAAACAAACGTAATAATTTACATTTACATTTACTTACACTAACTTAATCAAAGTAACTTAATCAAACTTAATTAACTAACAAACTAAACCTAAACTAACTAAACTTACTTTAATCCCTTAAACCAAACTCACTTATTAAGTTAAACGTACGTAATAAACTTATTAACAAACTTCAATGAACTTATGGCGAACACATGTAATGAACTAAAATTACTAAAATATGCCAAACGAACTTAATTAACTAAACGTAATTAACTAAACCAACTTTTTAACATAAATTTAGTAAACTAACTTAAACAAACATAATAACGTAAACTAACTTAAATATACATAATTAACTAATTAACAAACTTAAATTAACTTATAACAAATAAATTACCTTTACTTACTTAACCAAACTTATAACAAACTTAACAAACAAACTACCTAAACTTACTTAATCATACTTAAATAACTAACAAACTAAACCAAACTAACTAAACTTATTCAACAAATTTAAACCAACCTACACAAACCAAACTCACTTCCACAACCATAATTACTTAAACAAACAAACAAACATAAGTTTATTATACCAAACTCACTGGACCTCCTCCTTCTCCTCCGATGACCGATCGGTGCACCACCGCCGCCGCTCACGCGCCTCCCCGCTCCTCGCTCTCGCTTGACCATGAGTGGATCAACCAAGTCGCCTCTTCTTCTCGCCTCACCTCTGCCGCTCCCTGCTTCCCGAACGACCCCACGTCTCCGGCCTGCGCCTAAGTCGACCTTCCTCCGCCGCTGCTACGTCCTCCAACTTGGCTAAATCCTCCGCCTCTGCTACACCAGCTTCCCACTCTCCTCGCTTTCTCTTTCCCGAGCTCCCCCCATCCCTCCTCCTTATATAATACAAACGGTAAGAGGGTCACGGGATTACTAGTAATCCCGTGACCCCTACTTCCCCTACCCCTGTCCCCTCCCCCTGCATCCCTAGCGAAACCGACGCAGAGATTCTCTGCGTCGGTTTCGTCTCGGGAAGAAGAAGGTGCGCTGATAGCGCCTTCTCAAAAGGCGCTATCAGCGCACCCCAAAAAGCCAACTGTGTCCGTGTCCACGTGGACACAGTTCGATATATTTTGCCTTGATAGCGCCTTCTCCGAAGGCGCTATCGGGTTTAGGAATCCACGCGGCGAGACGTGACGCCACGTGACGCCACGTGTCGCCACGTGGACATACCAAAACTCGATAGCGCATTCGGAGAAGGCGCTATCGAGCTTCGGACGCCACGTGGAGCCACGTGGCGTCCGAACTTGGCCAAGGATAGCGCCTTCGGAGAAGCGCGCTATCCTGGCCACGTGGCAATTGTTTTTTAAAAAAAAAAAAAAAAAAAAAAAAAAAAAAATTGTCAAAAAACCACCTCAAGCAATAACGCCTTCGAGAAGGCGTTATTGCTTAAATAAAAAAAACCCCTATTTTCCTCTTTTAAAGTTAAATATATTGTACTTTTGGAAAAAAATCGAAATAAAAAAAGGGCTAGTAGTAGTACCCCCAAGAACAGTATTTTCCTCTTTTTAAAGTAAAATATATTGTACTTTTGGAAAAAAAAGAAATTCAGACTCATTGAAGAGTACATCTCGACTGAAATAGATTCTACAACTTGAATTTAGATTTCTATATCTTTTGTGAGATGAACTATGCCCTAGAAAAACATATTTTTTCTATCTGAATTGAAGCTTGTGATTATTATAGGGACGCAGATAGGGAAAGCAAACACATCCAAAGACCCTTAAAATGGAGTAGTCTGGTACAGTCTTCCACAACACTTCATAAGGAGATTTTCCATTGAGAACAACGGAAGGCAATCTATTAATGAGAAATACAGCAGTATGACAAGCATCCCACCAGTATTTATGGGGTATTTTTGTTTGAGCTAAAAGAGTTAAGGATGTTTCAACAGTGTGGCGATGTTTTCTTTCTACTCTCCCATTTTGTTGATGAGTATATGGACATGGATATCTGAACATAACACCTTGAGACGTCAAATGCTGCTGAAATGGCATGTACTATCCTCTCTAATCAAATTGCACACTTTAATTATTGTAGAAAATAAATTCTCAACTAAAACTTTGAATTCAATGAAGGTATGCAAAACATCACTCTTCTTTTTTAAAGGATAAATCCATGTATACCGAGAGAAATCATCTACAAAATGTATATAATAGGAATAGCCTTCAACTGATTATATCGACGCTGGACCCCAAATATCAGTATGAATTAAACCCAATGGATTACAAGCATTATTGGTAGATCTTGGAAATGGAAGGGCATGAATTTTACCCATCTTACAAGCATCACAGCATTGAGACAGTTGTTTTGAAGAAACTGTGACGTAATTGAGCTTCATAATTTTTACAACAGTATCAACAGCAGAATGGCCTAACCTTGAGTGCCAAAGTTAGGCTTTATTTGACTCTTGAACAGCAGCAACATTGGCCGAGTGTATTGAAGACTAAGAGGACAGTGACGGTGGAATTATGTATAATCCACCTCTAAGAATCCCTTTGAGTAAAATCACTTTAGACTATAGATCCCTTACCAAACAATAGTCAACTAAAACTTAACATACACCTGATTATCATGTGTCAATTGAGAAATAGTGAGCAGATTTTTCGTTATGTTTGGAACATAAAATGAATTTGGAAAATTCAACTTGGATGAGAATGCAGGTGAGGTAAGATTACCAACATTTGCAATAGGTAATAAAGAGCCATCACCAACAATGAGATACTTAATACCTACATAACTAGTTTGATTGAAAATCTGAGTAGGATCATTTGTCACATGAGAGGATGCACCACTATCAGCATACCAAGCCTGATCTACTCCAGATTCAGATGAACCATAGAAAGCTTGATTTGGAGAGGCAAACAGTGCTTGATTGTTCTGAGGGGGTCGAAATTGAGATTGACCATTGTATTGTGGTGAGGAAACTGTTGTGTAGTAAAAAATGAAGGAGTATGTCCCATGTACTGTAAATTTGATCTGTAGAAGCACACAGCAATAGTATGTCCAGACTTACCACAAATTTGACAAATTAATCGATTGTTAGATTGACGACGGCCACGTCCACGACCACGACCACGACCTCCTCTCTTTCCATTAGCACCTCCTCGAAATGTATTAGCACCTCTGCCTGGTGAGGCACCTTGCTTATCATGACTTCGCTGTAAAGACTTATCAAATACCACATTTGCAGTTGGAGATACATTCATATTTGTAGACAACGTATTCAAACATTGAATCTTGGTTTCAGAGCTCAACAAAGATGCATGAAGTTCTTGCCAAGACAATGAAACCTTGTCTTGAAGAAGCGTTGTGATAGGCAAATACTCAGAACCCAAACCAGCTAACACATGAGAAATCATATCTTCTTTTGGAAATTTGTTTCCAGCAGCAGCCAAGCTATCAAATATTTCTTTCATATGTTTCAAGTAATCAGACATTGATTTCGTACCTTTTCTTGCAGTTTGAATTTTAGTACGACACTGTTGAATCTTGCAGCATAACATCCTCTGATAATGAATTCAAGATCCAACTCAGTAGCATCTGATCAGTAGTCTTCCATGCTTCATACTTTGGATCACCTTCTTCATGACATTTCTCCGTGCCAAGCAAACCTCCATCAAACTTGTTTCCTTTGACAGTCTTTTATTTTGTCAATAAATAATTAATGATTGTGCATCAACCAAATTATTATATTTTGTTATACAATGTATATATAGCTCATATATACATGTTAAACATATGCCAAGCTAGGACACCACGTATAAGTTTTTCTTCTTTTTTCTTTGTGCGTGCGTGTGTCACAACATATTAGTTAATTAAAGATATGTCCTGCTCGTTTTGTGAAAGTTTGATAAAAATCTGGTTGATATTTTATATTGGAATAAAAGTGACAAGACTAATCTCTCTATGGAGGCACTTATGAACTTTTGACTTAAAGCAACTATAGATAGATTAAATATGTCTGCAAAAAAAGTAAGGGGCAGGGAATCTTTAAAACTACAACTCACATCACAATGAAGTTATGGCTGTTTTATGTGAAAAATTAAACGAATGAATGTTCCAAAAATTAATATTAAACTATTTCTCTTCTAAAGAACAAATTAATTTTTGGATGAGACATCACTTGCTAAAAAATGAAGTTTAAGAAAGTTGCAGGTTCGCGACTCCTACTGAAATAAAAAATAAAAAATAAAAAATAAAAATTAAGAATTCAAATATTCAACTCACATCATATCTCGAGTGAGTGAGTTCATATTAAATGTAAGTTGTCGAGTCCTAATTAAGAGACCTTCAAAGAATTATTTAGGAATAGTATCGAGATACTTTATTCACATACTTTTATGTATAATTGAATGGACCCAACAAGGCTATATTCACGAGCAAGGTTTAATTCTTTGTTAATAAATCACTATCAATAACAACAATGATGAATGAAAATTGGAATTAATTAATTAGGAGCCCCAAAACCCAACCCTTTAGATCAATCAAGTTATTATCCTACAATGATGATCCTTTAAAAGAAAGTTTTCTTTGTTATTGATTCCTTCCATCAGACAAGGAAAATGCACCTGTTCATTCTCAAAACAGGTTTCATAAATGATGTACGAATGTTTAGTTTAGAGAGTAATTAAAACTATGTCATTAATCATGCCCGTGCTGGCTGGAGATTCCTAATTATAATTTGGTTATCATATTAAGATTTTAAAGGGCT
Source organism: Stephania yunnanensis (assembly GCA_039657365.1). Taxonomy (NCBI): domain Eukaryota; kingdom Viridiplantae; phylum Streptophyta; class Magnoliopsida; order Ranunculales; family Menispermaceae; genus Stephania; species Stephania yunnanensis. The sequence continues at coordinate 3,628,223 of CM077588.1, read as the reverse complement.
AATAGTCACAATAATCTCAAACTTTCATTTTTGTGTCTAAATAATTCCGACTTTGTTTTTTGTATCAATTTTCCAATCACTTTTTTTAAAATAAATTGAGGTGTGAGATATGAAATTGGTAAATTAAGTTGCTAGCTAAATGAGGTGGTTTAAATTGTGACATCAAAATAATCTCAAACTTTGAGTTTGATCCGCATTAAACTAATTGTTTGTTTTTGCGTGGGTTGTAACTTTTTAAATTTACAATCAACCCCTTTTATTTCTTAAAACTTAAACCACTTCATTAAAAACAAAAAAACTCTATTAATTTCATATGCCGCATCAATATCAATTTGCCTAAAAAACAGTGATTAGGCCAAAATTGATGCAAAACACAAAATTTTAGATTATTTATACACAATTATTAATTTGAAATTATTTAAACATACAAAAAATCTGTTTGGACTCTTTGAGTCCGGACTCAAAGATTTTTTTGTTAACAATTTAAGATATCTACTTAAGTAAAATACTTAATTACCCTCTACCCCCAAACACTAATAATGAATTTAAATTAAGGGTCTTTATGTCTTTTCGGTTGTTTGAGTCCGGACTTTTTGAGTCCATCTAGCATTACCCTTAAACATAAAAGTGAAAGTTTGGGATTATTGTGACTATTTGCCCAATTTTAAAAGATGTGAACCTATCTATTGATGTCAATGTGACATAGTTTATGTATTTTTTTTAATACTCACTTTTTTAGTGAGTACAAAAACTTTATTGTATAATATTGTAGTCTTTTGATTCCGTTATGTTTACGCAACAACAAAGCTTCAATTTCAAATTAATTATATAGTTAAGGTTGGCTACATACATGGATCGATCGAACTCTTCCACTCTGCTCAATTTAATTAATGCAGTTGATGATCTTCGACCATTGTATATTTTACACAAAAAACTAATTAAGAAAAATAGACAACCACTTATGTTCTTTTAACTTGTTTCCATTACTTATTATTTTTACATGTTTCAAAAAATATATATAGATTAGACTTGTTACATTTCTAAGTAATCTAATCATTTTTCTTAGTATTGCTTTTTTACTGTACCGAAAGGGGCCATCAAGGATAAAGGAGGGCCAACACGCACAAACACACACTTATTATCATGCTTTTCTCTTCAGACAAGACTGGCGACTTTCATGCTATCTTGGTCCATCCCTCCTCTCCACCCTCATTAAGCTAGAGTTCAATCAATTAAATCAAATAATTATATGCTTAAACTTTACTAATTAGTTGAGATCCAATCCCTCCATTATTTTGGATCGAGTTTATAATCTTTTAAGCCCATGATTCAATCATTCAAAAACAATTTTGTTATCAAATCTTTTAAAAAGTCAAAAAAAAAGGAAATGGATTTGAGATAATGTTCGTAACCCAAAATTAGTTGGATCAGCTTCATTGATCCATCAAATACTTCCACTCAACTTGATTGTTAACTCAACCCCTAATACGCAACTACAAATTGAAAAATAATAATTAATTAATTTTTTTTTTCGGATGAACGGAGTAGGGCGGTACCCCTTTATTATATATATAACCATTGTTAGGAATACACATTAAGCTACAATGTCACATCATTGTGCAACGTTACATATACAGTGCCAACTTTCTGTTATATGTCAGTATAGGAGTGTCAAGATTGTAACACCTGTACACCCAATCAAGGGCTGTAATTCATTTGAACAGACCATAAAGAAGGCAGTCCTCTGCTCCATCACGTTGAGCAGAAATCATTCCAACAATGTGTTTTCTCTAGAATCTTCATGGTATCAGAGCCTCTTCTTTGGCCAACGCCATGACTGAGGCATCTCCTCAACAAAGCTCCACACATCCTACAATGGCTGCTCCATCACAAACCCCCATATCCTCACCCATCATGTCGGCTACTCCAGCGAGTTACAGCCCATATCCCTTTGGCAACACCTTCAGTCAAGGTCTGAGCATCAAACTCGACAGAGAGAACTTTCTCCCATGGAAATCGATCGTCGTCACCTTCGTCAAAGGCACAAAAATGGATGGCCATCTTTTTGGCACCAAAGCATGTCCTACTCCAATGTTGGACACCACTGGTACCCCCAATCCCGAGTACGAAGATTGGGTGAGCAAGGACAACTACCTCCTGTGTTGGCTTCTCAATTCGCTCACCGAAGACATAGCACAACAAGTCGACGGTCTCTCAACATGTTATTCAACTTGGAAGGCCATTGAAGACCTTTGTGGAGCTCACAATCGAGCCAAAATACAACTCTGCAGGACAAACCTTCAAACAGCCAGGAAAGGTAACCAATCAATGGCTGATTACCTGAGTTCCATGAAACGGTTTGCTGATAGCCTTACGGCTGCTGGTTCTTCCTACCCAGTCAGTGATTTAATTTCCTGCGTCCTTGCAGGTCTTGATAGTGATTACCTTCCAATCACCACACTTCTTCAAGACTAGGTGAACCTCTCATGGCCCGAACTGCACGCCTCCCTTCTCAGTTTTGAAGCCAAACTCCTTCAACTGCAGAATATTCATGCCATGGCTTCTCTCTCCATTGGGAATAAACCCCCCATCCCTGGCCTTACAACTTCAAGTCCCAATGCTCACATCGCCCAACAATGATCGAGTTTCACACCCTCTTACCGGTTCCCCAACAATAATACCACTCACCGTCACTTCAAAGGTGGATACAAGAACAGAGGGGGTCGCATTGGTGGGCGCGTCTTCAACAACAACCGTCCAACCTGCCAAATTTGTGGCAAAGTTGGTCACACGGCGGCCATTTGCTACCATCGCAGTGACACTTCCTACATGGCCTCCGTGCCCAATACGCGTGCACACCAGCAACCGGAAGCACACAACTCTGCTCTTACTACAACACCACCATCCATTCCGGATTCCTCATGGTTTTTCGACAGTGGTGCAACACATCATATCACCTCCGACAATGCTTCCATCACAAACAAATCGGATTACCCAGGTACCGAACACATTATAGTTGGCAATGGGGCTCAAATCCCTATCTCTTGCACTAGATCCTCTTCCCTATTTCCTGATTTACAAATGCCTAACACACTTTGTGCTCCTTCCATAAAAAAGAATCTCATCTCTGTCTCTCAACTTACTGCTGATAATTGTGTGTTCCTTGAATTTCATGTTGACAAATGCCTCATCAAGGATGTTCGTACGCACAAGGTTCTTCATCAGGGGATCCTTAAAGATGGTCTCTATCAATTTGTTCCTTCACAAGTGTCTCGGCCTGCTTCCTATATCTCTGCTCTCACAACATCCACCTTTCCATCAACCTTCGAACTGTGGCATTCCCGTCTCGGTCACTCTCACGAGTCTACCATTCGTCAAGTCCTTCGTTCATGTAATCAAAGAGTTCCTCTAAAACATTTTGGTGTTTGTAGTTCATGTCAATATGGGAAAGCTCATGCTCTACCCTTCAATGAAAATGTAACTCGTGCAACTGCAGTTCTTGATCTCATACACAGTGATCTTTGGGGTCCATCTCCCATTCCTTCATCTCAAGGCTACAGATACTATATTCACTTTATTGATGACTACAGCAGGTTCACTTGGGTATATCCACTTAAACAGAAATCAGATTCACTCTCCACTTTCATTCAGTTTCGCACCATGGTGGAAAAACAGTTCTCTCGATCCATCAAAGCCTTGCGAACAGATTGGGGAGGCGAGTATCGCCCGTTTCTTAGCTACCTAAAGCATCATGGCATTGTCTTCGAACATCCATGTCCCCACACACATCAGCAACACGGACGGGCTGAGCGCAAACATCGCCACATCATTGAAATGTGCCTCACTTTCCTTGCCCATCCCAAACTACCTAAATCCTTTTGGTGGGACGCCACGGCAGCCTCAGTGTTCACTATCAACTGCCTTCCTACGCCCACACTACATGGTTTAAGCCCTTATCAGGTTCTCTACAACAAACCTCCGGATTACTCTATGTTACATGTTTTTAGCTGTGCGTGCTACCCATACCTTCGCCCCTACAATGCCCACAAGTTCCAATTTCGCTCCACCAAAAGCATTTTTCTCGGCTACAGTCCTTCCCACAAAGGTTACATATGCTTTAGTCCATCAAACAGGTTCTACATCAGTCGTCACCTTGTGTTTGATGAACGTGACTTTCCTTACCCCACTCTATTCCCCTCCCCCGCATCTACCCCTTCATTACCTTCCCCACCTCATACAATTATATCCTTCCCCCTATACACTCCTTTACCTTCACCAACACCACCAGTCTCTCTCATACATACACCCCTTCTCCACCATCACCCGAACCACCCAATGTCACCCCCGAGACCACCTCATCACCATCCATCTCAACCATCCCAGCCTCCCTACCCGCTAATACACACCCAATGATCACGCGGGCTAAGGATGGTATCTCCATGAAAAAAATCCTTTCAACCTCCCTCTCACCCTCAACAACTCACAGTGGCTATGGTATTACTCCCAAATCTGTAGCCGAGGCTTTAACTTTCCCTATTTGGCACTCCGCAATGCACGATGAATTTCGTGTTCTAACCTCCAACAAGACATGGTCTCTCACACCTCCTACTGCTACTCAAAAGTTGATTGGTACCAAGTGGATATTCAAACTCAAGCATAATTCCGATGGATCGATTCATAAGCACAAAGCTCGACTTGTGGCCAAAGGGTTTAATCAAGAACCTGGTGTTGACTTTCATGAAACCAACAGTCCGGTGATCAAGCCATCGACTGTTCGAGTTATTCTCTCTCGCAGCCTCCTATAACTGGCCTGTTCGCCAGCTCGACGTCAACAATGCCTTCCTAAATGGTCACTTGTCCGAACAGGTCTTCATCTCCCAACCAGAGGGCTTTGTCTCGATGGATTACCCAAATCATGTATGTCATCTTCATAAGGCTCTATATGGACTTCGTCAGGCTCCGAGGGCGTGGTTCGATCAGCTCAAATGCACCCTCAAATCTTGGGGGTTCACCAACTCACAGGCTGATTGCTCCTTATTTATACACAAACAAGACCACATTCTTACGTATGTGCTGATTTATGTCGACGACATCCTCATCACTGGGAACTCAAGCTCCATGATCTCCTCCTTTACTACTGCCCTCAACTCCCATTTCGCCTTGAAAGATTTGGGTGAGCTACATTACTTCTTAGGGATTGAAGTACGTCGTGATCACACTGGTTTCTACCTATCACAACAACACTACATTCACGCCCTCATCGCCCGTGCTGGTTTCTCAACACTTAAACATGTATCCACACCCGCCATCACTACTAAAACGCCACAAGTGGAAACAAGTCCACTCTTCTCCGATCCATCTCTTTATCGCAGCATAGTAGGCGGACTCTAGTACCTCACTCATACCCGTCCCGACGTCTCTTTCGCTGTCAACCGTTTGAGCCAATTCCAGCAATCCCCTCGTCAAGTTCATTGGCAAGCTCTCAAACGCGTTCTTCGTTATCTTGCTGGCACAAGTGATCTAGGACTGCAGATCAAACCAAGTGCTCACCTTGTCCTTGTCGGCTTCTCCGATGCGGATTGGGCTTCCTCTCCAGAAGATCGCAAGTCTATTAGCGGCTACTGTATCTTCTTTGGTTCATCCCTCATCTCTTGGATGTCGAAGAAACAAAGTGTTGTCTCCCGTTCCAGCACCGAAGCAGAGTACAGGTCTATTGCTCACACCACTGCTGAACTCATGTGGTTGGAGTCTCTTTTGTCTGAGATTCATTTCTCTCCAAAATCTTATCCCATTCTCTGGTGTGACAACCAGAGCGCTAACGCACTTGCTAGCAATCCAGTTTTCCATGCAAGAACTAAGCACATTGAGATCGACCTTCACTTCATCCGTGATCGCATTCTTCACCACAAACTTGATCTTCGTTACGTGCCTTCGGATGATCAACTTGCTGATTGCCTTACCAAAGGTCTCTCTTCTTCCAAGCATCACTTCATGTGCTCCAAACTTGGCGTCGTTTCACTACCGCCAAGTTTGCGGGGGGATGTTAGGAATACACATTAAGCTACAATGTCACACCATTGTGCAACGTTACATATACCGTGCCAACTTTCTGTTATATGTCAGTATAGGAGTGTCAAGATTGTAACACCTGTACACCCAATCAAGGGCTGTAATTCATTTGAACAAACCATAAAGAAGGCAGTCCTCTGCTCCATCACGTTGAGCAGAAATCATTCCAACAATGTGTTTTCTCTAGAATCTTCAACCATTAATTGAAAAAACTCAATAATTTATTTTCTCTTTTTTGTTCTGATTTTGGTTTTTCTGCTTAATTACAAGTTTATGAAAAATAACCTTTGCACTTATAAAGAAATACTAATTAAAGCAAGTACTTCGCATAAATTGAACTTGATTTTTTCCTTGTAGAAATTAAAGGCTAAACCTTAATTAGTGACCATAGCTGGTAGCTAGGGTTCCTTTAAGTGTTTACATGTGCAATTGTTTTTTCTTTTCTTTTTTTTACTACTATAAATTGTATTATTTAACTAGGAAACTAACTTTTTTTCATGAAAAAGGACACAAATTAACTTCAATTAAACAATCACCAATTAACTTCAACCAAACAATTGCACATTTTAAAACGTCAGATTCAAAATTGGGTCACCAATTTCAATAACAAAACCTAAGTTTGGCCGCTTCGAACACGAAATCATAATAGCTATTAGACGAACAAATGATGTTGATGATGAATATTTTTTTCCAAAATTAGATTCAATAAAAGTTTTTGTGATCGGAAGACTAAAGAACAACAACTTGGTGAGGTGAGCGACGACGAAGAGCAAAGCAAGGATAGAGGAGGTAAGGGCTTGAGCAAGAAGCGCATAACATAGAGAGGAGGCGCCATCATGGTGAGGTTAGCGAAAGATGAGGTCACGACTTAAGCGCGTGAGAAGTGCAAAGCAACGACGATGAGACGACCCTAAATTAAGGCACCGTCTGGCTTAATCCCATCATTAAGCCATAATATCACCATATAGGACTTAATAAGAAATTAGTCAGCCTTTCAAAAACCTCATTACTTACCCATTATCTTTCAAATAAGCATTTACTTATTATATGTCAATTCATAAATTAGAGTTAATTAAAATTTTACTTACTTAAAAGTTTATTCAGTGGAAGTCTTAACAAATTAGGGAAGCTTTTAATGTGACACCTATCAATTATGGAAAAAAATCAGGGAAATAAAGCTCACATACATGTTTACATATATAACAAACGGCGATAATATATCATCATGTGTCTGGTCAAGGTACTAGTATCTCAACCTATAATAAACAACCCCAAAAGTATATGAAATACATATAAAAGTAATACACCAAAATCAAAACCTACAAAATCCGATGTAGCATCACTCCACTGGCTCAGATATAGTCGTCGATCTTCTCTTTGCCTGGTCTGCCACTCTATCGATCTGCACCAACCGTTATAAAAAGGATTGTGAGTACAGGAAAGTAGAAAGTAACACTGAAAGACATTTGTTCACATTCACAAATATGTAACAAGTATCTAAAAGCATATTAATAACTATGCAAAAAAAAAGAACATGCAAAGAGATACTTTAAAAATGAAACTGACACTTAGCTTATTAGTTGTGACGACCCCAATTTTCCACAAATTGGGCCCCGCCCGGCCTAAGCCCACGTGGACCCCCGAGCCAGTCTCGCAAGGTCAACGCAGACCTAGTCGGCTCTTCCAATCCCTCATTATATGTAAATTCATATTTTTAAAGTTTAGTTATTAATATTTTGCAAGTTTTACACAGGTCAAATTTTCAGGCCGTTACATTAGTAATGATCTAGGGTCGGTCGATCGTGATCTTCATCATATCAGCATTTCTAATATATAAGGATAGACCTGAGCTTTACATCAATGTGAATGTCTGAGCAGTGTTCTTTGCCTTTATAACTTTTTGCTAGTGCCAATCACTTGCCAACAACTTCGGGTCTCATACCCCGTGATGTCACCCAAGTTATGCTTGCCAATAACCCCGAGTCTCATTTTTGTGTGTTGATCAAGATAGTGGAGGGATCTCGATCACCCTAGAAGTCTAGTGACCCTCGTATGTCAGCCGGACCTCTATCATAAAATGGCCCTAGATACATGAACTACCTTCATATTTCAAGGGATAACATGATTTGAGAATCCAATAAAGTAATTGCATACCTAATGCATAATGAAAATAGATTCACAACATTATGTAGAACCTACCTAATAGCGTGCTCTTTCACTGACCATATGTATTAACAATCAAAATAACATAGCACATGATTTGGAGTCAATGAAATCAATTAATCAACAATCTCTACTATGAAAGCAACATCATGAAATGAGAAAGGAAAATAAGTCATGACATATAGAGTACAATAGCAAATCAATCCAAATGACTGGAAGTAAACAAGTAAATAGGAATGAAATGTAAATAAATATTTTAATCAATTTACTTACAATCTACACAATTTCCTAATCTATTTCGGCCTCCCAACACCTCGTATCACATATCCAAACTCTTGAGACTCTTCCTTAGGTTCTTGATATCAAACTAATCCAAATAAATTGGGTTTAGGTAAGGTCAAATGGGTTTAGGAACCTTAACCCAAAATAAACCCTTAAGACTAAACAATATTGAAATTTTAGTCATGTATTACAGTGTACTTTTAGGCATGAAATTGTCCAAATCTCAACATCTTCCCTTATGCAAAGTTTTTGGTCTCTAACTTAGCGTTTCGAAAAGTTTTGGTTTGCATTATTCTGATTTAAAACGAAAGTGATATCATAATTTTACTAAATACAGCTTAAATTAAAACCTAATCTAACCAGCAGAATTAGAAATTCATTTCTCTCAATCTTTACTTTCAGAATTCATGACTTTTGGTTACATGGTACCTAACATAGAAAATAACAACATACTAAAAGATGAACTCATTTGGATGAGTAATTAGGGAGTTATGCCATTTACAAATGTAGTTTTAAAAATCTCGTAATGCATTTAATCACCTATTTGAGCACTTTTAGACATGAAAGTATTTGAACTACAGATTTTCAATAGGACAAAGTTGTTCCTCTTTTAGTTAGCTTTCAAATGTCACTAGATTGGGTTCATTTCGATTTAAAATGAGTAAGTTATGACCAAATTACATAGGTTGGTTCATAATACAACAAACGGAATTTTCATTTTGGACTTAAAATTTCAAAAATTCATATCTTTTTATTTCAAAACCAAATTAAGAACTTCTTAATAGATAGTTTATTAGCTTGAGATGAGGAATCCAAATATATCAACCAATTTTTAAGACTTAATCATATAGCCCAAAAATCAGAACTGGTTTCAAACTTAAATAAAGAGATGTGTACCTAGTTTGATGAACACCTAGCTTGATCAACACTTCCTATTCCAAACCCACTTATTTCTCTTTGATCTTCTCTAATTTCTTTCTTCTCGAGCAATCTTTTCTTCTCTCCTAAACAAGCTTACTTAGCTCTAGTATTGAAATTAAGTTGGTTTGATTATATAAGTTGATCTCTAGTTTTTTATATGAAATGGATATTGTTGATTAATAGCCATTGATTCTCATGTGCACACGTATCTGAGACCTATCTAATGATGTATATATTGACACATTTTTCACTTACTCAATCTAAGTAATGTTCATGTGTAACTCACTTGTTAATAGATGTGTCAATACATATCTCTATGATCACCACATGGCTATTGTTTTAACTTGTTGACTTAGGTACATTAAATGTATAATCAACCACAACCACATTTAAATCACTATTTAAGTTACATTAAGTCTAAATAAACTTACCACTATCAATCTCTACCTCGGTCCCACATCGACATGCATATCGAGATGCATCCTCACTCGCGTCTCGACACCTACACACAAGTAGGAGTGACTTAGTAATCTACACATATACAATATACTAGGCATACACCGTTACAAATATAACATATACCTCGACTTTCTCGCCTCGGTCACGACATGTATCTTGACGTGGGTCTCACGTCATCGGTCACTGATCCTAATTAAGAGATTAAACTTGAATTTAAAATTTCGAGCCTCGAGAGAAGACTTGAATGCATGAGAGCAAAGTCGAAAGAGGTGTCGTGGTGGTGAGGTGGGAGTGAAAAGCAAAGCAGAGAGAAAATGTGTCTTGGTGGTGAGGTGGGCGTGAAGTGGTGAGATGGTTTGAGCAAGAAAGGAGGTCAATGAAGCAGAAATATGAATCGGTATACGAATAGGTTTAATGTAACGGCCTGAGTTTAATTTACCGGTATTAATGGTGTGGTTGCAGACATGGAAGACAACTCAGACGCTCGTGGAACCCGAAGTTAGGCTTGTGCACGCCTGGAGTTAGGTAAATAGTTATTTTGCGTGCTGAATTGTGAAATTTTTGATGTTATATGTAAATATATTCAATGACACCGCAATATGTGTGGTTATTTTACATTTGACGTGTGAGATTGTGTGTTAAGTATTCGCTTCGATATGCGTGTCGACGCTGATACTGGGTAGTTTAACCAACTAAACACTAGGCTGGAGAAAATAAAACACACATAAAATAAATAAAATAGATTAAATAATAATATGAAATGTATATTTGGTGCTTAGGGACATGGTAGTATGCGTATGTCGTGGTTTGGAACACTAAACCGGGCGTCGGAACAACTGAAATGCCACTTTTTCAATTAAAAATAAGGATGAGTGTGCCATCGGAGTCACAATTGGAGTCCTGAGATGTTGAAAAAGAACCAAATCAGGTGCTTTGGATGGCCTAGAGATGCACAAATAAGATATGATGCAAAGTCATCTATATAAGTCAAAATTGACTTATTTTCCACCACCTTTTTGCTCTCTCTATCCTTTAATCCGAGATTTGGAGACAACGAAACAAAGGTTTGGTGATTCAAGGAGCTTGGAGGGGTGAGAACATCAAAAACAAGGTGAGAATTACATGCACCTCAACTTTCTCTATCTTTTGATCTCAATTTTAGAGTGTTAGTGAAGATTTGGAGGTTGTTGAGTTGTTGCTTTGACGAGTATTTAGTGCTATGAAGTTTTGTTGTTTGTGTTGTGGTTGTTGTTGGTTTGGTGGGGTTATTGAAAAAACCCAGAATTTTCAGCAGTTTTGGTATCTAGAACTCGCAATTAGTGTGTTAATGACGTCACCTAGCGCGCTAATGTTCTTCCTGAGGAGGAATTGTAACGGCACATTTTTTTGTCCATTAAATTTACAGACATGGACGCCAGCTCGGATCTACGTGGACGCCTCGGTAGGCTATGACACACGGGGACCTAGGTATGGAAGTTTTTGGTATGCTGGTTGCTTATCCCGACCCGCAGGGTCGTCTTCCCACCGTGAGCATGAAGTGCTCAGGTTCGATTTTTTTTTAAGCGCTGGGATTGGGCTTCCATCCCCAACCCCAGGTGGGGTTCGTATGCTGGGGAGATCACTCCCATGCCTTCCTTGAGCTCAGACGAACTGCCATGGCGGTTCGTCCGAGCTCCCCAACCACCCGATGGCAGTTCGTCCGAGCTCCCCAACCACCCGAACCCTACAACAACCCACACATCAACAACAGCAAACAACACAACAACAAGGGGATTTCACTCACCTTGCTCAAGCTTGATCCCTCTCTCTCTCTCCCCCGATCTCTTCTTCTTTCTTCTTCTCCTTCGGTTTCCTTCTCTCCTCTGGTTCCTCTCCGCCACTGTTTTCTTCTCACCTTTTTTTTTCTTTCACCTTATCCACACACATATTTATATATATATTTATCTATAAATAATAGCCACACCTTCATCATTTTTTTACTCAAATACATTAAGCGTACCCCATATGTCACTGCCTCGATCCCGCGTTGACACGTGACTCGAGGCACGTCGCCGCTCGTCTCGACACCGTTATGTCATGCATTACTTTAACTTGTTCAACTTTTGGTATAAGATTTTAATACAAGCATCAACCTAAAAATAACATACCTCCGTGTCGACTCTCGAGGTTTGGATTTGTGTATCACGACAAGTGGGTCCCACGCACGACCCTAAAATACACATGGCACGAGGTAAAAATTTTAGGATCATTACATTATTAACACATTGTATACACACAAGTGGATACATTTCGAAACAGATTAAGGACGGGCAGGTGCAGTACAAGTGTAGTTGGGCCAACAGGCAAGGAGTACATGGAGACACGTCGCACCCAACTAGATATCACCTGATCCCTCTCGATGGCCGGCGTAGACCTACGTCGCACCGATACACGTAGCAGTTCAATAGCTTTGGTCGTTATCCACCGAGAACTCCTGATACACATGTTATGGTCTAGAATGCATAGACACACGATGGAAAATTCGGTGGGAGTAACTCAACCGACCGTCCAAAAGATGACAAGATACGAATGTAATAAGAATCACAAGGAATACTGGAAATGAATGGAAATACAAAGCAAAATAAATACTCAAGAGTTTTTTCATTGGGTTTTACAAACCTCACAACGCTCTCCACTACCCCGTAATCAATTATCGGGTCCAAGACCACTGAGTTCTCGGTCGCCAATTGATCACCGTGTCAACCTATGTCCATTTATTAATAATTTACGTTAGCATGATAATTACAGTAATTTTCTAAAGAAAATTAGGCCAAATTGTTTATTTCACGTTTTTTGAGGCAAAACCCCGCAGAAGGTCGCGTCTGACATTCCCACATATGTTCTTTTCACAGAATTTTATCAATTACTATTTATTTTGTCAAAATATATATATTTTTTTCGGGATTTTCCCAAATTCTTCCAAATTTTATTTCATTTTTTCTTCTTTTTTCCTTTTGTAACGGCCCATTTTTTTGTCCATTAAATTTACAGACATGGACGCCAGCTCGGATCTACGTGGACGCCTCGGTAGGCTATGACACACGGGGACCTAGGTATGGAAGTTTTTGGTATGCTGGTTGCTTATTTGGGGTGTAATTTATTCAAATACATCGCATGTGTGTATGTTGCAAAACAATACGTGTGTGGGTGTGCGAACTATATTCGCCTCGATATGCATGTCGACGCGGGTACCAGGTAGTTGATAGGACCGAATATTCAGTCATGGGAAACAAAAACACACAACAACACTTGTCCAATTTAACACCATATATCCACCACCCCACATACACCTACACATCACACACACCCCATGCACACACACACATACACAGAGAACCGATCGGGACAAAAGATGAAGAAGAACAAAAGGAGAAGAGGAGGAGAAGAAGGAAAGCGTCGGAAAGGAGAGGAGAAGGTGGAGACGTCACAATCGAGGTGAGACATCATTGTTGTTGTGGGTTCGGTGGTTGGCGGTGGGGTGGCCGAGAGTGGGGTTCGGCAATGGAGGTCGAAGCCCATGGCCGAACATGGGCCGAACCTGGACCTATTCTGGTCCAGGGCCAGGTCGGGTTCGACCCGTTTGGGTCAACCCGACCCAAACCGAAAAAAAAAAAAGAACATATGTGGGAATCCCGAAGTATGGTTTAGTCTGATTGGAACAGGCACACACATTTGCGCTTTATTGTTATCAATGCATGCGATGCCCTACTACAATTGTATGTTTACATTCCGCATGTTTATTTAACAGTATTTATTGACTTCCACTTGTTTATATGAATGCTCAAAGGAAATCCTTGGGATTTTACTGACTGGACTCGTTATCCATTTTCTTATGTGATGATTGAGTGCAGATCCGAGTACAAGAAAAGGCAAGACCTTTGGCGACTACCTCTGACTGCCTACCTCTGAAGATTACTTGTATGTGTGCTTATTTTGATATTTTGATTCTTTTGGGAATTAGGGAGTGACATGACTTTGTACATGCTTAGTTTTATATGATACAGTTGTTTACCTCGTACTTTTCAAGGTTTTTCCACACTAGGATTTGTTTAATTGATTCATGAAGATTTTTGCATTTAAATATGTCTTCCGCTGAATATGTTATTTGTGACAGTCCCAGTTCCACAATCTGAACAAGGCCTCGCCCGGCCTAGACTTACGTGGACCCCCGAACTCATCTCGTTGAATCACGCAAGCCTAGTCAGTCTTTCTTTATCATTTACTATTTACCCAGCAATTAAAAATTTAGTTAGTCAATTAGTGAGTTATCATAATTACAGCGGAAGTAATTAAACCTCAAATTAACTAAAAAATCACAAAATTACCAGTTAGGATAACCTAGAGTATGGAAACCCCGAATATGTATATCACCGTTAATAACCATTCAGAGGAAAGTAAACGAAAGATATACAGGCCCAAAATTTTCTCAAAAACCTAACTCCCCATGTTTTAAAACAAGTATAGATAATAAAACAAAAAATCACCTAGGTTAGACAAGTAATAGAAACTACTCCAGTATCCTCAAAAAATATCCCCTAAATGTGGAGCCTTCCCTTTGCTGGTTTGTGGATCTGCACTTCGCCACACACAAAATGACGAGCACAGGTAAGTAATGCCAGTAGGACATACATACAACATTTCACAATATCCAAAGCAGTCGAATTCATGCAAATAGAAAGAAAGGAATAAAGAATGCATGAATATAAAACATTGTAACAAAACAATCGATACGTGAGGGTCCTGAATACAAAGAAACAAACAGCAAGGAGTCCCGACCAAAAGGTCATTGAGTCGCGGCAAAAGCCCAGTAGACTCGGGTTTAGGACGAGACACCTGCCTCCCAGCCCTAACCCTTGCGACTATGAGATGTCTACAGACCCGGATATAAGCCCCCAACATACACTCAATTGGGAGATATCGACGGTGTTTTGATAAGAGCTCATATCGCAGATAAATAGTAACCATGACTCACTTGCCAATGGACCACTCAACCAACAAAGTTCCAAAGATAGCACGACAATATTCGATAAAGCGAAATGAAGCTATCACAAAACAGTAAACAACAACAGCCAATGGAGGGAAATGAAATACTGTATAAGTCCCTAGTTGGTTTAATTACCTCGACAAATCGCAAATCGTCCTTCTCATACCTCGATATGCGCGTTCGACACCCGACTATAGCATCTTAAGCCCCTGGTGTCAATTTATACTATTTTACAATTTTAGGGTCGCATTACATGCGATTATAGTATGTGATTATAGATTTGCCATTTTTATTTTCAAAAAAATTTAGTTTTTAGCTTCCTTTTTCGAATTATACCGGGGTGCCAAACTCTCGAATAGCCTCAAACTCATTTTTTCTAGCTTTCCCTAATTTTTCATATTTTCGAGGATTTCTCAGAATTTTTTCATAATTTTTATCTATTTTAATCTATTTTCTGTAATTTAATCTTATATAAAAATAGTTTAATTTAATTTAATAATTAAATATAATATTTTATTGGGGTGGGTCCGGGTTGACCCGACTGGGTCCAAGCGGACCCGAGTCGGTTTGACTCGGCCCGACCCACTCGGGTCAGGGTCGGCCCGGCTCAGCCCGGCCCACTCGGGCCCGGGTCGGTCCAACCCGACTTGACCCGCAGGGGCGTCTCCCCCTGCCATCGAGTTCACCGGGGTTGGGGTGGAAAGCAACTCCAACCCAAACCACAAAGGAGAGAAAGAAAAAAGATGAAGAAAAAGAGAACCAGAGGCTAGCGTCTGGAGGAAGAAGAAAATGATGGGGTGGGGGAAGGTGCACGCATAGGCCGGTTGGGTCGGCCCAGGCCCAACCGGACCCGATCCGGTGGGCCCGAACCGGGTCGGGCCGACCCGGTTGGACCGGGTTTGACCTGGTCCAGGTGGGGCCCACTCCTATATAAAAATAATATAAAAATTTTAATTTTAATTTAAAATGGTTTTAAATTAAATAAATTACAAAAAAATAAGAAAAATAGGTGGAAAATTATGGGAAAATCTAAAAAAATCAGGAAAAATATGAGAAAAATGAGAAAAAGATAGAAAAGTGATATTTGAAAAGTTTTCGGGCGTTGACACCCCGGTATAACTCAAAAAGGGTGTCAAACCAAAACTTTTTAAAAATGAAAATTTTTATAATTTGGCCACACATTATAAATTCATTTAATTTGACTTTAAACTAGTTAAGATGGTTTAATTGGACGCCAGGAACTTAGGAGATCATAGTTAGGAGTCGGGCGTGTTTCTCGAGACGTGAGTGAGACTTCGGAGTGCGTTTTGAGGTACGTAAGATTTCATCTGAAAGTCACTGAGGGTTTACTTTCCATTGTTGATTTTCTATTCCTTGTTATTGTACTCTATTCCGTGATACATTTGGGTAGGTGGTCGAGTTACTCCCACCTGATATTCGTTGTGTACTTATGGCACACTATGTTGTAGCACGTGTGATCAGGCATTCGGTGAATTGCAACCCGAGTTGTAAGGGTGCACGTGTCGGGCAAGCCCCGCGAGGAATCAGGTGAAAGAAAGTGGGGGCACCCACCGAAAGGATCCTGGGGGTCTCAAGTACGCTTTAGTCGACCAGGATGAGTACACACTTTGTTTCTCTCGTGTTATTTATGCATGTCCGTGGGATACCCTCAACTATTCTCTAGTGTGGGAATTTAGTTATAGTTAAATTTTGGGACGAAATTTTATTTAGTTTGGAAGAATTGTAACGACCCATTTTATTAATGTCTAAATTTATAGACGTAGACGCCAACTCGGATCTACTTGGACGCCGTTGTAGGCTAGGACACACGGGGACTTAGGTATGGAAGTTTATGGTGTGTTGGTTGCTTATTTGCGGTGTAATTTATTCAAATACATCGCATGTGTGTATGTTGCAAAAAATATGTGTAGGGTGTGTGAACTGTATTCGCCTCGATATGCGTGTCAATGCGGGTACTAGGTAGTTGACGGGACCGAATATTAGGAGGAGGAAACTAAAACACAACGAGATTGTGTGAACTGCATTCGCCTCGATATACATGTCGACTCGGTATCAGGTAGTCGACGGGACAGAATATTAGGTCGGGGAAACGAAAACACACAAAATGAATAAAAATTTGTCACGTAACTAATATGGAAGAGATATTGGGTGACTAGCAATGCGACGGTACGCGGATATCATGGTTCAGACGAGAAACCCGGTGTCGAAACGCCCGAAAACACGAGCTAGTGTCTTAGCTGTGTCACAATTAGGTGTCATCACACTTGTCCAAACCAAACCACACTTGTCCAATTCACATACAAGTGTCCACCCACCCCACCAGCACCTACACACACACACACACACACAGTCGAGGGCCGAGAGAGAGGAAGAAGAAGAAAATGAGAGGAGGAAGAGAAGAAGGAACGCACTGGGAAGGAGAGAAGAGATCACAATCGAGGTGAGTCCTCGTTGTTATTGTAGGTTTGGTAGTTGGCGGTGGGGTGGCTGAGAGTGGATTCGGCCAAGGAGGCGAACCGGGCCAAGGTGGAAATGGCAGGGGTGTCTACCTGCCATCGATTCCACCGGGGTAGGGGTGGATTCCGAATTGACGACGTTCAATATGTAAGTTCTAACATATGTCTGCCAGAGATTGTTACATGTTCTATGCATCGGATCCATGAAAATTTCGAAAAAAAATTATATTTCGATAAAATAAATAGAAATTGATAAAGTTTTATGAAAAGAACATATGTGGGAATGTCGGACGCGACTTTTTGAGGGGTTTTGCCTCGAAAAGCGCGAAATGAGCAATTTAGCCTAAAAATCTTAGAAATTTGTGGTAAATTGTCATGATAACTTGAGTTATTAATAAATGGACATAGGTTGACACGGTGGTCAATTGGCGACGAAGGACTCAGTGGACTTAGACCCGAGGATTAATTACGGGGTAGTGGAGCGCGTTGTGAGGTTTGTAAAACCCAATGAAAAACTTTCAAGTATTTATTTTGCTTTGTATTTCCATTCATTTCCGGTATTCTTTGTGATTTTTATTACATTCATATCTTGTCATCTTTTGGACGGTTAGTTGAGTTACTCCCACCGAATTTTTCGTTATGTGTCTATGCATTCTAGACCATAGCATGTGTATCAGGAGTTCTCGGTGGATAACGACCCGAGCTATTGAACTGCTACATGTGTCGGTGCGTCATAGGTCTACGCCAGCCACCGAGAAGGATTAGGTGATAGCTAGTTGGGTGCGCTCACTAGTGGGATTCTGGAAGGGAATCCCAAAGTATGGTTTAGTCTGACTGGAACAGACACACACATTTGCGCTTTATTGTTATATATGCATGCGATGCCCTACTTACAGTTGTTTGCTTACATTGCGCATGTTTATTTAACAGTATTTATTGACTTCCACTTATTTATATGAATGCTCGGAGAGGTTCTTTGGGATTTTACTGACTGGACTTGTCATCCATTTTCGTTTGTAATGATTAAGTGCAGATCCGAGTACAAGTAAAGGTAAAACCTTAGGCGACTACCTCTGATTGCCTACCTTTGAGGAGTACTTGTACGTGTGATTATTTTGATATTTTGATTCTTTTGGGAACTGGGGAGTGACATGACCTCGTACATGCTTAGTTTTATATGGTACAGTTGTTTACCTCGTACTTTTCAGGTTTTTTCCACACTAGGGTTTTTTTAATTGATTCATGAAAATTTTTGCATCTAAATACGTCTTCCGTTGAATTTGTTATTTACACATTGTACACACATAAGTGGATACATTTCGAGATAGAGTAAGGACGGGCAGGTGTCGTACACGTGTAGTTGGGCCAGCAGGCAAGGAGTACATGGAGACACGTCACCCCTTGGGCGGCGAGGACCACCACAAGAATGTATAACTGTCATGGGAATCAGAGCGCTAATTCCTAGACCCAGCGCATTAGATTCTGATGTTTTAACATTAGTTTTATTAAATGACTTAAAACACATCCAAATGACTAAAAATCAATTATAAATGGAAATATGTCATTTCAAATGGTAATTTGGGATATATGGGACTAGGCGGAGCGGATTCGGGGGTTATTGACGAGACACGGAGTGCGGTTTGAGGTATGTAGTATCCTAACTGAAATTTCTTGAGCAGCACTTTATTTTGCTTTTGAATTCATATTCTATCTTTCATTACTCTATTCTTAATGTGATATAATGGACGGACATTGACGCTCTCCCTCCGTGTCATTTCTATTTGTACGTCCACTGGGCCATAGCTCGTGTGCCATTTCTGTGAATAAAGCTACCCGAGAGTCGTATCGAGCACGTGTGGCGGTGTGGGTGTGTCGTAGGTTCGACGCCGACCACCTAGCAGATCCAGATATTGGTCTTGTTTGAGTGCTACTCGCCGATAGTAGTCTTTTGGGAGTCTGAAGTATGACGTTAGTCTGACCCTAGGCTCTAGTAACACACACACTTTGAGCTTTCACTATTACATATACATGCGATGAGCACAATTGTTTGTTATTATTTCCACATGTTTATTTAATAGTTTTGTTTAAATTCCAATATTTACTTTCCGTATTTGCTCACTTAATTTCCTTGGAAATACTCACTTTGGACTCGTCATCTATCTTTTTGTGATGGTTTGAGTGCAGATCCTAGTATGAGACGTGGCAAAGGCAAGCTATCAGAATACTTGTAATTCAGAGACGTTTAACCAAGCTTGTACGTTTGTATATATCTATATTGTTTTATTTTAGGATTTGAGATTGTGAGATAGCTTAGGACTCCATATTGTTGATATTTTTTATACACTGAGGTACATCATTGATATATGATGATATATAAGTTTTCCACTGTAGGTATCGAGTTAATTACATGATTTTAATGTTTTATATATTGTTTGTCATGTTAAAAGACTTATGCTGTAATTTATTTGGGTTTAAAATGATCTTAGCAAATGACTTGAGTTCAGTAACAATTTAAATAGTAAATTGTTGTAATTTGAGGTTAATAGTGATTAAATGGTGCATGAGTTGGCATGTGGGACACAGCTAGCACTGGTAGGCCAGGTTGTGGACTCGCATCGCCCCCTGTGGCGGTCCATTTAGAAAATGGGTCGTTACATTTTGGTACAAGGTTGGTGAACCTTTAGGAAAAGAAAGTTAACTCTGATACGATTACATTTGTGGTATAATTTGAGGAAAAACCTAATAAATAAACTTTAGATGTGGAAACCCAAAGGAATTGCCTAGAGTCCTAGTTGGGAAGTGAGGTGAGATGGGTAGAAACCAGGGGATATACGTGTTATGTTGTGGTTGTAATATATATATATTACGTGTATATTGGTATTGAGGCTGTTTGGATGTACGTTCTTCGATGTAGATACCGATGGACGGATAGCCATCAGATACTACTTAGCATGAGGTCGGAGATACCAACGATTCGACGAGACCGACCTTGACATTGGAGTCGTTAGCGCAGACTGTTCGCGAGTTGATAATGATGATGAGAGCACGGGATGCTTATGGGACTACGACAGCTCCGACCACTACTTTGGTTGTATCGATGACGACTACAAGAGCAATCGTAGCTCTTACTACAGTCGAGGCTCAGGTGCAGGCGAATTATCTGAGACATTGGCAACGAGGGCTACATCAGCAGCAATACCAATGGAGGCTGCAGTGGAGCTTACACTGCTACTACTGAGCAGCCAGCAGTATCGACTTATGGGAGCCAAATGACATTAGAGGCTAAGAAGATGAGAGACTTTCTTAAGTTCTCACCTGGATATTTTTATGGGGCTGGAGATCCAGAGGTAGCCAGGAGATGGTTGTTGTCACATGAGCGGCTACACGACTTGCTTCAGGTCGAAGAGATTGATCGACCGAGGTTATCGAGTTTCTGCTTGAAAGTCGATGTGGCGATATGGTGGACTACCTACACCGCAACTCATCCCGTTGTTACTACTTGGGTAGAGTTTCGGACGTTGTTTAAGATGAGTATATACCGATGGAGGTCAAGGTCTGCTTGAAGGAGAAGTTTTTATCATTAGTTCAGGGTGATATGTCATTCACCGTATACATGGAGAGAGGTACCGATATCTACTATCGTACTCCATGGACATAGCTGGTACTGGTCGGCTACAAATATATTACTTTGTCTGAGGTCTGGATGAGATGATACGTGCATTAGCTGAGATTTACGACATGTGCCTCGCACACGAGACATATCTGGTTCAGAGGGTCAGTCCATTAGTGATACAGGATGCACTGCAGAGTCAGCCAGCATCCGGTTCTCGATCTAATCGGAGGTCAAAGAGACAAATAAAATACTAGGACCGATAAAAATAGGGCTAGAGACCTTGCCTAGGTGATTGGCACTCGGATCAGGGTCGCAAATGTGACAGGGATCGTCATGATGACCGAGATCGATGTGATGATCGTCAGTTGGCATATTCTACAGCTTATGCACCATTTGATCAGCCTAGACAACAGAGGTAGATAGAGGTCCTCAAGGCCAAAGTCAGATGTAGAGTTAGAGGAATTCTAGCAGATCAGAGACTCGCACATGTTACCGATGCGATCAGGTGGGGCATATTATGGTAGAATGTACCAGACTAGCACCACTACCACCACAAACGGAGCAGGCCAAAGATAGGGCTCAGCCGGCGGCAATTAGGGTCGCGCAGAAAGAAAGGAAGGCGACTAGACAGCTAGTTGAGGGTACATTATCTATCTATGGTATTTCTATGCATGTTATGATGGATTCTGGTAGTACATTGTCATTTATTTCTGGACGCAAAGTAGGAGAGTTAGGGTTACTTGTACGGACTTTAGATACACATCTTGTTCTCAGCACGGCAGTTGGGGATAAGATATACCCTAACTGATTTGTCGAGATTTTGTTGTGAAGATTGAGGGACGTCAACTACCGGCTGATTTGAGAGTGTTAGAGTACTTGGAGTTCAACGCGATGTTCGGTATGGATTGGTTATCATCCTACCACGCACATATCGATTGTTTCAGCAAGACTGTGATGTTTGACGTCGAGGGGATTTCACGGTTTACATTTGCTGGAGTTGCGGCTGCATTACCTGCAATTGAGCCACACTAGCAACGTCACAGGAGATGGAGGCGTATGCGGCTATGGTTGAGCCAGAGCATAAGACGGTATTGAAGGTTGAGGATGTTCCTATTGTCTGTGAGTTTCCAAATGTATTTCCTGATGATTTGTAAGGTTTTGCCACCACTGAGAGCTGTGGAGTTTATCATTAAGCTGATTTCGTAGACTTAGTCAATCTATAGTAGACCATATATGATGTCGACATTGGAGCACAAGGAGTTGAGGACCCAGTTAGAGGATTTATTGCAAAGGGTTTCATTCACCCTAACATGTCACCTTGGGGAGCTCCAGTTCTTTTTATGAAGAAGAATGATGGCTCGATGCGGATGTGTATGGACTATCGGAAGCCGAATCAAGTGACGATTCGAATCGCTACCCACTTCCGAGAATCGATGATTTATTCAATTAGTTGGCTAGGGCCAAGTTCTTCTCGAAGATTGACTTACGATCATGATACATTAGTTGAGGATTCGAGAGGAGGATGTGGAGAAGACTGCATTTAGTACACGTTACGGCCTATTCGAGTTTACGGTCATGTCGTTTAGGCCGCCTAACACACCGACGATCTTCATGAATTTGATGCATAGGGTGCTCGAGGCCATTTCTGGATCGATACGTCATTGTGTTTATCGATGGCATTTTGATATACGGTAAGACCCGTGTAGAGCACGAGAGGCATCTCAGAGATGTGTTGGTGACGCTTGAGAAAGCATAGACTGTATGTCAAGTTCAGCAAGTGCGCATTCTAGCTGAGTGAGGTGAAGTTATTGGGTCATGTCATCAGTGATCAGGGTATATCAGTTGATGGTGACAAGATTCGGGCGATTATTGACTTGAAGACACTCGAGTTTGTATCTGACATCCGGAGTTTCTTGAGTTTGGCAGGATATTACAGACGCTTTGTGCAGGACTTCTCGATGATTGTAGCACCATTGACGAGGCTGACTAAGAAGGATGTTAGATTTGAATGGTCACAAGAATGTGACGTTGTTTTTTGGGAACTGAAGAGGAAGTTGACTTCGGCGCCAGTTTTGGCCTTACTTGTAGCAAGTAGAGGTTTTTTAGTTTATACTGATGCGTCAGGCACTAGGTTGGGTAGTGTGTTTATGCAAGATGGACACCTAATGGCCTATTTATCTCGATGGTTGAGACCTCACGAGGTGAACTATCCAGTGCATGCCTTGGAGCTTACGGTGGTCGTGTTTGCACTGAAGGCCTTGAGGTATTACTTGTATGATGAGAGGTTTGTGTTGTTCACAGACAACCAGAGTTTAAGGTATCTATTCACTCAGAGGGAGTTGACATGCCACAGCTGCGATGACTCGAGTTACTGAAGGACTATGACTTCGCCATTAAGTGTCATCCGAGTATGGCGAATGTTGTCGCTAATGCGATGAGCGAGCGCGGCATTGAGAGTCAGACAGTACTGCGGCATATGACACATGAGCACGGGTTGCTTGAGGCAACGTCGGTGTTGTGTTTGACAGAGGTTATTGTTGAGCTACAGATTTGCTATCAAATGCGAGTTCTTACAGTGTCTCTAAAGCGGGTTGCTGAGTTGCAGAGAGCTAATGACCGATATTTGTGGATTAGTAGCCTGGCTCAGGATCCATGGTGCATTGAGTGGTCTGATAGGTCAGACGGGTGCTTGAGACACAGGGGTCAATTATGGACACCAGGGGTATCGGAGCTCATGGACAGCATTCTCGAGGATGCATACCGATCGCGATATATAGTTCATCCTAGTCGGACCAAGATGTACCACGATCTGCGACGATTGTTCTGGTGGCAAAAGATGAAGTCGTGGGTAAATACGTCCGGAGTTGTAATATTTTCCAGCAGGTGAAGGCTGAGCATAAGAGACCGACTGGGTTACTACATCCGCTACCTATTCCTCAGTGGAAGTAGGAACACGTAACCATGGATTTTGTAAGATACCTACCTCAGACGACGAGGAGACACGATGCGATTTGGGTGATTATTGAAAGGTTGGCAAAGTCGACACATTTTATACAAATCGCTATGAGATATTATGTTACACAGCTGAGTACTATCTTTGAGAGAGAGATTATCAGATTGCACGTGTACTGGTCTCTATTATTTCTGACAGAGATCTGAAGTTTACATCGAGACTATGGGAGAGTATGCAGTAGTAGTTTGGCACTCGTTTACAGTTTAACACTGCGTACCATCCTCAGATTGACAGGCGGTCAGAGCGATTGATTCAAATTCTCGAGGATATGCTCAGGGCGTGTATATTATAATTTGGTGGATCGTGGGAGGATTACTTACCTTTGTGTAAGTTTGCCTACTACAACAGCTATCAAGCGAGTATCGGGATGCTACCATTTGAGACACTTTATGGTGGGTCCTACAGGTCACTAGCATGTTGGGCAGCGCCGGAGGATACAGCGGCTATAGGACCTGAGGTTGTTGTTGACCATACTGAGAAGGTAAGACATATCAAGCAGAGACTTCAAGCGGCGCAAGATAGGCAAAAGGAATATGCAGACAACTATCTTGAGGGTCTGAGCTACGAGGTTTGAGACTTGGTGTATTTGAAAGTTTCACTTGGAAAGGTCATCAGTGGTTTGGCATTAAGGGGAAACTAGCACCAAGGTTCATTAGGTAGTTCGAGTTGAGGAACGTGTCGGCAGAGTGGCATAAGTCTGGAGTCGCCACCGCAGTTAGCAGGGGTACACCCAGTGTTTCATATTTCCATGTTGAGGCTGGCTAAGTCGGGGCCAGGCCTATGGTTGATATACGTCAGATTGAGGTGCGATCTGACGTGTCATACGATGAACAGCCTGTGGAAATCATGGATAAGAGGACTCAGATTTTGAGAAATAAGGAAATCTCGAAGGTTTTGGTACGATGGCAGCATCACGGGATCGAGAGACTCACCTGTGAGCTTGAGTCTACTATGCGACGACGGTATCCCCACTTATTTGCCGGTAAGTATTTAATTTTAATTTAAATTTCGAGACGAAATTTCACCTAGTTAGGAAGAACTATAACGGCCTAAATTTAATTTACCAGTATTAATGACGTGGTTGCAGATATGAAAGACAGCTCAGACGCTCTTAGGACCCGAAGTTAGGCTTGTACGGGCCTAAAGTTAGGTAAATAATTATTTTTGCATGCTGAATTATGTGATTTGTGATGTTATATCTAAATAGAGTAAATGACACCGCGATATGTGTGTTAAATGACTAAAGATCAGCTCGTATAACTGTATGGGAATCAGCACGCTAATTCCTAGACCCAATGCGCTAGATTCTGCTGTTTTGACATTAGTTTTGTTAAATGACTAAAAATCAATTATAAATGAAAATAAGTCATTTCGGGCAGTAATTTGGGATATATGGAACTAGGCGAGCCGGGCCGGGGGTTATTGACAAGACACAGAGTGCAGTTTGAGGTGTGTAGTATCACAATTGAAATTTCTTAAGCAATACTTTATTTTGCTTTTGAATTCATATTATGCCTTTCATTACTATATTCTTGGTGTGATACAATGGACCGACGTTGAGGCTCTCCCTCCATGCCATTTCTGTGTGTACGTCCACTAGGCCATAGCACATGTGTCATCTCGGTAAATAAGGCTACTCAAGAGTCGTGTCGGGCATGTGTGGGTGCGTCGTAGGTTTAACGTCGACCACCTAGCAGATCCAGATATTGGCTTTGCTTGAGTGCTACATGCAGCAGAAGTAGTCTGTTGGGAGTCTAAAGTATGGCGTTAGTCTAACCATGGGCTCTAGTAACACACAGATTTTGAGCTTTCACTATTACATATGCATGCGATGAGCACAGTTGCCTGTTTTTATTTATACATGTTTATTTAATAGTTTTGTTTAAATCTCAGTATTTACTTTCCGTGTTGCTCGCTTAATTTCCTTGGGAATACTTACTTTGGACTCGTCATCTGTCTTTTTGTGATGTCTTGAGTGTAGATCCTAGTAAGAGCCGTAGCAAGGGAAAGCTACCAGAATACTTATGATTCAAAGACGTTTAGCCAGGCTTGTACGTTTGTATATATCTATTTTCTTTTGTTTTGGGATTTATGATTGTGAGATAGCTTAGGACTCCATATTATTAATATTTTTGATACACTGAGGTACTTGATTTATTTATAATGGTATATAGATTTTTCACTGTAGGTATCAAAGTTAATTACATGATTTTGATGATTTATATATCGTTCATCATGTTAAAAGACTTACGTTGTGATTTATTTGGGTTTGAAATGATTTTAGCAAATGACTTGAGTTCAGTAACAATTTAAACGGTAAATCGTTGTAATTTGAGGTTAATAGTGATTAAATGGTGGATGAGTTGGCATATGGGATACAGCTGGCACTAGTAGACTAAGTTGTGGGCCCGCATCGGCCCCTGTGGCGGTTTATTTGGAAAATGGGTCGTTACATTTAGGGTGTAATAAGTTAAGGAAATTATTGAATTACCCTCGGTTTGGTGAACCGCAATTTTTCAAAAATGAAAACCTCCGCCAAACTGCGGAATTGCGGTTTTTAACTTTTTCAAACAACCCTCAAACCGCGATTTTTAAAAACCAGGTCAAATTGTATGGTTTGGCGCGGCTTTGCGTAAGACCGATGCCCACCCCTAATAAATATTAATTGAATTTGTGTTGTAATAAATAAATAAAACTTGTGATATTTTGTTGGCACCGCTATAGGCACCCACATATTATTAAAGGCACCCAAATTTTATGGTTATTCTCTCCTCTAAATTTTACCTTGATGCAAATGATAAAATTGCCCCTTCATATCAAATTGGTGGATTAGTTGTGGGGTGCACTTAGGGGCAATTTCAAAATTTCAATCAATTTTTTTGGGTGCCCTTAGTAAACTACTTGGTGCCCTCAACAATAGTGTGCCTTCACTAGTATGTGGGGTGCCCATAGGGCCCTCTTTTTTTATCAAATACTTGTGTTACAATTAGAAACTAAAAAAATAGAAAAAAAAAACGAAAATTATTAAAAAATTTGAAACCAAAAATAGAAACACTCCAAAAATAAGATAAAAAAACTCCCAAAAACACAAAAAAAAAAAAAATTATTAAAAAAACTGAAAAACTAGATTTTACAATCCTACCCCTTACTTAAGTGCGAGAAATATCAATGGCTTGTGTTTTTTATTTTTTCTTATAAAATATCAATTACGACATCATAATGTCATGTCACGTTGTGATAGCTTCTCACAAATATAGTTCATATATATATAAAATATATAAAAGCACGAATCATGAATTTTTTAGTGATAATGAAATTTACTTTTTTGCCCATACTTTATTTGAGTGCTAATAAAATCTACCTCTTTGCACATACTTGTCGTGCATTCCCTTAAAATTAATAAATTAATTCAACCTAATCCAAATTGCACAAATTTTTTAGTGGTAATGAAATTTACCTTTTTACCCATACTTTATTTGAGTGTTAATAAAATTTACCTCTTAACCCATACTTCTCGTGTTTTCCTTTAAAATTAATAAATTAATTCAATATAATCCAAATTGGATGATGATAGAGGAGTCCGACTTAAATTAAAAATCAACAACTCAACGACTTGAGAGAACACTACCTCTTCAATGTCTTGAACACTACCTCTTCAAATCCAACAACTCACTAATCAACCACTCTCATTCCTCTTCAAATCATTCATTTTATGTTTTCCTTCATCGATTCATTCGTTGTTTTCATTTGCTCTTCGATTCAAAGGTGAGGTAATTCACATTTCTTTTCCAATTTTTTTTTGTTATTTCGAATTTTTTTTTTATTATTATGAGTAAATTAGCCGTGAGTTCTATAGAGTAAATTAGATTTATTGAAAATTCTTACATACCCATGATCGAGACTTTTTATAGAACTCTGTAATTCTTTGTTCTATGCATTATATGTGTTTGATGAATTATCTAAACCATAAAGTCAATGTTTGGTTATTTTGAATTTTAGTGTTTATGCATTTTATGTATTTGATGAATTGTCTAAACCATAAAGCCAATGTTTCGTGAAATGTCTATGAGAATATTGAATGTATTGTTCCATTGCCAACAAATTGAACCTTTGATTCTATATATGCAATTGATGAGTAGTTAATTAGCACTATTTTATAAGGTGTTTAATTAAAGTCAAATCAATATCAATGGATACCCAAGTCCATAAACAGTGTTACAATAAATCTATCTTATCTTTCCATCATTTTTTTATAAGAATGAGGTATATGTATATATCAAAATTATCAAAAAGTGTACAGAGAGGAATTTTGCTTCTACACATTATTCATTAATTCTTATAGCACGTCCTAAAACTAGTATATATATATATATATATATATAAGGCAAAACCCATTACTTGGTATCAGAACTTTGTGTTTGTTGTGCATTTTGGTCCCTGAACTTTTATTAATACACATTTGCTCCTTGAACTTTTACAAAGATCTATATTTAGTCCTTCTACCATTTAAAGTGTTAAAATCCGGTGATATATGTAACAGAAGTGTCGCACGACTAGTCAAGAAGAGTAAAATGTTTTATATTGTTGAACCGAACAACTCATATCAATCAACAAAAGTCGAAAAAATATTAATTCCCCCCTAAAAAAAAAAAAAACTTCAAAAGTTCACAGACCATATGTACAACAATGAAAGTTCAGAGACCAAATGTACACTAATAAAAGTTCAAGGACCAAAAATATAAAAGACGCAAATTTCAACAACCAAAACTTATGTTTTGCCTATAAATTATTCTTATGGAAACCATTCGTTGAAATTGAAGCATACAAATCTTAATCAGTCCTTCAAAAAAGCAAAAAAAAATCTTAATCAGTCTGTGTCACGTTGGGAAAAACTCACTAAATCATGCGACTATAGCTAATATTTTAATTTAGGGATGTTTCACATGTCTGCCTAAATTTAGCAAATATTATTTTAATTTTTTAGACAGTACTTGTCGTGGAATATATGTGACGACGTAGGGAATCTAACTAGTGACGCGTTATTAATCAATAAGGATTTAAATGACTTGAAAAGTAAATAATTAATTGCACTATTTAAATTGAGTAATCACGATTAAAATTTGGTCCATGTGTGGGCAAATCATCCGCAAGCTGCCAACTCACGACACTTCTTCGCGGGCATGTGGATCTCTCGCGTTCGATATTCTTTCCAAAGTAATCATTTTTAACTCATTGATGTGGGGTTTTAACTCAAAGGTCTTAATACTAATTGAAGATAGATCTACACTTTACGTAATCTTTTTTAATCGACGTGAGTTATTATTTCCGCCCACACATCTTCAACACTAATGACTAAGATAATTCTACCTATTCACAAAAGGAACGATATATAGTCTTACTTTTACTAATATATACTAATGAGATTTGGTTACCAATTGGTTGACACAATCAGAAGCGAGTTGTTGATGTTCCTTAACTAGTGACTCGAGTTCGAATCCTGAAAATGGAAACGCTAACATTGAGAGCTCATTCCATCTATACAGTGCGTGACTCGAAGCAAACCTAAAGTAGTTGGATAGTTCAAATACTAGATGGTTCAGACTTAAAAAGAAAGAGATTTGGTTTAGTTAAATATATCCATTGGTTCAATTTGGGCTTAAAACTAAGTTAAGGTTGTGGACAACCCTATTTGTATTTTGTAAGTAGGGAAATAATTTATTATAGAAAAAAACAAGTCCAATTAATATTCTAAATTTTGAACTAAATGCAAACCTAAAACATTCCTAATGGACAATATTCATTTCTAATAGGTCCTTACAAGTCTCCATAAACTGGCCATTTTGCTAGAAAAACATGCTTCCCTTGTACCAATTGTTTACATTGAATGCTTTTAAGAATATATAATTGTCGGATCACTCGGGTGGCAAAAATTCTCATAAACAAAGTTTCAAGTTCGAGTTTTAATTGGATTAAATGATCATTGAAAAACTGTTACCCTCGTGAAAGGAGAATTGTTACCTGATCTTGAAGGATAAAGTTCAAAAGTAAAAAAATAAAAATAAAAATATATAAATAAAAATCATTGAGTATTAATGATTTAAAACTTTACTTTTTTAGAATCGAACACATTTAAATTCAACAATTGGGACCCCTTACCTACAAAATTCTTCAATCCTTCTCACATAAAAATCAAAATCATGTGGGCTCTAGACCATACACAACTCAGCATCTAATATCTTAACATGCACAATGCCTATAAGAATGATCACTCTTTTTTCTTGCAGAGTATACAACCAAACAGCTCCTCATCTTGTGTATTTCTTACTTTACATATTAGTCATGACTTCCAAGGGAGGTACACTAAAAGTATATCCAAGAACATACCCCACTTTTGCTCTGTCGGTGTTGGACTAAAAAATTTATACATAAATTAGAAAAAATAAGTCCGATAGAAACACAAATCACATTTAAATCACTTTTCAAAAACTGTTCAAAGAAAGACTTAATACTTTCTTTTGTTACAAGAGGTTGCATTAAATGTTCTGCACTAACTCGATCGGGTTGCTACAATAGTAAAGGCGAAGACGAGGTTGTGTGAGTTAAGCACACGACCTCGGTTTCGATTTCCCGACATGGTAAGATTGTTCAAGTCACTGGGGTACGCTCATGCCTATTGCATCAGGGCCTCGTGGGAATAATCAAACTCGTCTAGACACCAACGGATAGCAAAAAAAAAAAAAAAAAAAAAGTTATGCACTATCTTTTCATTGATACAATTGATGTGGGTAATAAAAAGTAATTAATGAGGCGTAATTGTGTCCACAAACTCTTTGGAAATAACTTCTCTAAAGGAGGTGGGGAAGATATCTCTTACTATTAGGTGTGAGTTGGGAGAACTTGGAAGGAAGTTGAGCGACCAAACAAAATTAGTTTTAACTATCCTCTTAATTATGTCCCGAGAATTAACTCCCTCCTAACCAAACAAGGCCTAAGTCCACAAAATTGGACTACTTCATAGGCAACATAGCTCACGCCACAAAGTATGACTCCTAAGACTTTATCTCGAGTACTCCCCAGCAACTACATGATGGCAACCTTCATTCAAGTAGTTTAGATACACCATAACAAAGCCGACTAGTTTGGGCATATCAAACATGTCAACACAAAATCTACACCAATATATTACGGGAAGGATTGAACCTACGACCAAGAGGTTGTGACTATTCCGTAGAAGACACACACACAACCCTACAAAAGATGTCTCGAAAAGTTAGAAGATTCAAACTTGTGACCTCTTAAAAGCCCAAGTGAACTTACTAATAGGTCTAACCACGGCACCAAGGCCATTGGTGCAAAGCAAGAGCTTGGTTGCAAGGTTTATTGTAACACTTTAAAAGTGTACAAATACATGATATTTATTTTCCAATTTTGTTGATTTTAATGAACATTCTAAATACACAGATTTCTTAAAACTCAATCAATTTCAATGCAAAAGATTAAGCACCAGATTTGCGTAAGACCCACTTGATTGCCTCACCCTCCTCTATGCCTCTCTCTGTCTCTCTCTGTTCCCCTCCAAAACTTGAATTCTAAGCATGTTTTTCTAACCTCCTTTATATCATCACAACACATACTCCAAACTTCCCAACTCCCCAACTCTTTTTGTCATCAACAGATTCTTCTAATTAATCCGATCGATAATCTCGCTAACGGGTTTTCATTAAGCAAACCGAATCAGTCTCTCGGAGCCACAATGGTGCACAATTCTAACAGTTCAAAGCAAAAGCTTAAGAAAGGCTTGTGGTCTCCTGAAGAAGATCAGAAACTGTTCAATCACATCACCAAGTATGGTGTTGGATGCTGGAGTTCTGTTCCTAAACAAGCTGGTAATCATTTTCTTCATCAATGCATATAGTTTGAGATCAATATTTGTTCAAGAAAGTAGTGATTCGATTTTTTTTTTTTTTTTTTTTTTTTGGGTGGATCTTGTTTAGGCTTGCAGAGATGTGGAAAGAGTTGCAGACTTAGATGGATAAACTACTTGAGACCTGATTTGAAGAGAGGAATGTTCACACAAGAAGAAGAAGATATGATCATTAATTTGCATTCAATTTTGGGAAACAGGTATAGATTGATTAATTAGAAAAATATTGGATTTAATAGAGATGTGATTTTGGATCTAAAGAATATTGAAAATTTGGTTTAGGTACTAAACAATTTCCAATTATGGATTGCAGGTGGTCTAGAATAGCAACACAACTGCCTGGAAGAACAGACAATGAAATTAAGAATTTTTGGAACACAAGCTTAAAGAAGAAACTAAGACAAAAGGGAATAGACCCAAGCACACACAAGCCATTGATGAGAGAAATTGGTGAAGACCCAAATGGGAAAAACTATGGAGACAAAAAACTTGAGAGCATGTCGATGACGGGTGATCATAATTTGGTCTATTTCGACACTGGATTCGCTACCTATGACTCTAAAGAAAATGCTGGGAAGAAACAGTTGTTTGATCCATTTAGCATTTTTGAGGTACAACAAGAAGGGTATGAGCCAATTCAGGGTGATCAAATGAACTTTGCGCCGGAGAGTTATTATCAAAACTTGAGAACTTTGGAGCAGGTTCAGTTGGATTCGAGTTGGGAGAGCGGGTTTTCGGAAATGGGAAATGTGAATTGCGGCGGATCAGAGACGGGTTCTTCCGAGAATTCGAGTTCAAGGATGAGTGAGTTGGTGTTCATGAATGATGTAAAGGAGAGATCAGGATCTGTGTTTGAGTTTGTGAAAGCTGAAGAGATTTCAACAAGTTCATGGGAAGAAGAACAAGATGATCATCAGCAGAACAGATACACACCAGAAGATTTGAATTGCTTTCCTTTGGCATCTCTTTCAGATCTAACAGAAGCCAATTTTGATTTCTTTGAGCAGATTTAGTGTAAAAAATTCTCTCTCTCTCTCTCTCTCTCTCTCTCTCTCTCTCTCTCTCTCTCTCTCTCTCTCTCTTTTCTTTTCTGCTTCAGAAGACTACACAGTTGTGCTTTGTGAAGAATAAATTTTCTACCACGTAGGGGGAGCTTAAGGTTTGGGGTGATTTTTTTTTTTCAACAGTCCTTTCTGTGTAAATTTGAGATCTTAAAACATAAATGAAGGTATATACATATTTTTTATATCAATAAATTCTTATGCTTGAACAAATAATTGTTGTAATGTTGTAAGACCAACATAAAAAAAAGGGCTGGTGCGATTAATAAGTACAATAATTTGTAAACTATGACTCAGATACATGCAGCAAATGTGAAAAAGAAAGTAAGGAAAAGTAGTTTGAAAACTTTCCAAACACTTTTAGTTTGTGAAAGATGAGCAGAATTAGCAATGACTTTCCACACAAAGTTTCAGTCTTTACATGCAAAGAAAATCCAGAAAAAGCATTTTAACTAAACTTGATAGCACCACTTCTGCCAAGTAATATAAAATTTTAAGTGCTAACTTAGGAATGTTATTAGTTTTCTCTCCTTTCCTTTTGAAGAGAAAATGTTATTGGCTAGTAGAGCAACCACAACCAAGTCTCAATCCCAAATTAGTTGAGATCAATAACAAGGATGAAACGACTCAACTTAACTCAATTTAAAGCAGTTGATGATATGCTTTCACAATCATTTAAATCCTTCCTAATACTAATGCATCCCAAGTAATCTAAGGTCTACCCCATTAGTGTTGAGTTTTCTAGCTTGACTATTTGCAAGCCCTTTTTGGATGTATTCAAACCATTGCAATTGCCCTTCTCATAATTTTGCATTATTTTTGTTCTCCTTTCTTCTCTCTTTTTTTTTTTTTTTTTTTTTTTTTTTTTCTCTATTGGTGCTCACAGAGCAAAACTCGAGATTGTATACGATTAATTGGACATCAACTAGCCAAATCACTTCTCCTATTTTCCAAATATATCCATTTTCCATTCCATTGCATCCTAAAAGATTAGGGGGAAACGCCTTGGGAAGATTTTAAGACTTTTTTCGATTAGATGTAAGGCAATTATATTGTTTGAGTTTGCTACTCACCAATTTGGTGATGTACAGACTTTTTCGACTATTTGTCTAAGGAGTCCTACTAAACTAACTCTAATTTCACATGCCATTTTCACGTGCACTCATTAGGAGTCCCTTATTAGGAGTCCCTTACACTGCACACAAATCGATATAAAAAACCAAGCTCGTGTGAGAATGGCGTGTGAAATTGAGGTCACAAAAGCATTTTTCTTGCCCAGATAAAAGGATTCACTATAGTGTTTTGGCGTTGTAAGTAGCCTTGGAAAAAAATAAAAGACGTAACATTACAAGTAAAGTAACATAGATAACAGGAAGAACTTAGCAAGGTTTCATTCTCCAAAAATTCCATGCATTAGGACAAAATTACAACAGTAGTATCATTTGGAACAGATTCTTCTTTGATAAGTATTCACTAAAATCAAGAGAAACTCAAACATGTATATCATATCATTTGATGTACCTTTCTTTCTTCCGCGCATCTGATCCTTTCCCTGCAAGCTACTTCCAAAATTTCCTTTGGGCTGAAAGCGTTTGAGACTTTGATAAGTGAATAGCTTAACGGAATGTACATAGTATGTTCTTGATCAGCGGATTGTCTGTAAGACTGTAACTAAGGATGCTTAACAACAATGGGCATATGGCCCTTAAAACTTCAACAATCATCACTGAAAACCAAAACTTGGAATAGGCTTCCATTCACAACGGTCTTCTGTCCTGATTAAAAACCTTAGATTTACCCGATATCATAAAAAGCATTTTTCGGAGAATTCCAATGTGCTGTCGGAGTAAAAGATCATCAACAAGGGCATTCTAGTGCTTCAAGACTCTCTCGAGTCTTATCCAAAAGTAACTACAAGACCCACAGCTGGGAAATGCGAAGAAATGTGTTCGTGAACTTTGAAGTTTTCTGGCTGGCATAGAAAATAAGTCTTCTAATTCTTGCTTTCCTGTGCTCTATCGGCTCGCTGGTTTTTCACTACTCAGTCAATGGAAGGATGCTCTAAACATAGAAAAAAGTCAAGGATGCAGTAAAATGTGCATACAGAGAACCCAGCAAGGCAGATGTATAAGAACCAAATATAGGTAAGTGGCACTGTTCCAGGTCCAAAGAGTCTCTGCCCAGATCCAAAAATCACCTAAACTTACTCCGTCAAACCCTTCTAGCCATCCCTTCACTAAGAGTAGTGCAGCCGGAGGAAACCCAATAACTGCAAGAACCATATTAGAAGTCGTCAAGCTAAGTACTCTTAACTTCCCAGCATTACCTGCATGTTTCAACGGATGCACGAGCAAACACATAGGCACCATGAATATTGCACCAATTTGAGCAGTCGCATAGTTAATGATGGACATGAGTCCCAGCCCAATTGAAGCAACTGATATCATCACCGCCTTTAAGATAGCCCATTCCATATTTGGAGACTGATGTGAAATCTTATATGAATATGGAGAACCAGCTATCCAATACAAGATTATAAGGCTGACGAAGGACAGTAAGACCCAGACCAACATGCAGGCTGTTGGGGTTCTCTCCGGAAGTTGATTAACCAGATAAGGGATTAGAGATACCAAGCCAGCCCATAAGTGAACGACAAAAACTACTTTCGCAGCATGAAGCCATTTCCAAGATTTAGAGCCACTGCTAGTCACTATAGCAGCTGCAGGATCAGGATTTTCATTGTTTGTCCTTGCACTGGATTCCCGTTTATTGGGACCAGAATAGAGAGAAGCTGCCACCATCGGAAGGGGTATGATAAGCAGCATAAACGCAATCATGTAGATTCCAACTGAAACGAACTTACTGGGAGCAGACAATAGGTAGAGAAAAAATGACTGGTGGAACTTTTCGAGAAGATTGTTAACTGACCGTATGACACCTTCAAGCAACCTGCAGCATGAGGAGGTTGTCAACATCTTAAAATCAAACTGAACCAAGAAAAATGATTAAGATCATAACTTAGGCCATCATGTTATAAAGAAAATATAGACGGTTTCCATTGAACTGAGAAACAAAGCAAGGAGATAACTTTGGTAGGAAAAAAGTTATAAAAAGAAAGAAAAAGGTGCCCCGCCCCAGCCGTGGCAAAAGAATTGAAATCATTTTCTTCACAACCATCAGCATCCAGTGAAATTCATTATCTTTCACAGCTCAAAATCTCACAAGTTCTTTCCATTAAAGTTTCAATATTTAAGTCCAGGAAATAGAGTTTTCCCCGCCTACAGTTTTCCAAGAAGAATGAGAGAGAAAAAGCACAATTTAAATAATAGTATCATGAAAAAAAAATCAACTCCAAATTACTTCAAGTTTTTTATATTTTCTGCAGCAATAAATCAAATTGAAAAGTATGTGGGTGTACCAAGCAAGGAAAAGACTCATGGCAACTCAGGGGGCTCGGGATCATCAACATGAACAGCCTTAACCCGTAAGAACAGATACGACAAGGTCAACCAAGTAGTAGTTCCACTGGTTTGGCATGTCCTTCCCTTTACATGAGTTTGAGAGTTGGGAGTCTTCTCATGTAGGAGGGAGTTTGGGTTATTGTTGGAAGCAATGTAAAAAGTAGGTTTCTTATCCAACAACAACAACAACAACAACAACATAGCCTCAGTCCCAAATTAGGTTTCTTATCCAACAAAAAAAAAAAAAAAAAAAGATGAAAGAAGGCAATTTACATATTCGACCGGTTGAATAACAACAATTTGAAAGACATCCTATCCACCAACCACGAAGAACAATCTAAATAAAGGAATGGCAGCCATAAGTAACAATTATATTACCATAAAAGAAGTAAGTAGCAAGCTAACAAGACTCAACAATTTGAAGATTGCCACGAGATCATTTAAAATTTCAGCTAAAAATATTTCATGACCTTTGAATTTGATACATAAGCCAAATTTATAAATTGCAACAAATGAAAGGAAAAATCAGTGCCAGTAGTTCGACAGCTCACTATAAGACTCGTCAAGTTAACAACTGCTAATTATCTTACATAATTTGAAATAAATCAAAGAACACGCAGTACTAGAAAATTGAAATTTATTGGCACTGAAACAAATTGAACAGGTGATCAAAAAAAATCAGAAGCTGACCTGCCACCACGCAGAAGGAAATCTGAGCGACGGACCTCATTGTACAATGAAAATCTAGGTGACATTTCCAAAGTAATTGCATCAATTTGGTAATCACGAAAGGCACCGTGTGAACCAGTGGGAATACCTAGTGCCTATCAAGAGAGGGAAAGAAATGAAATAAATCTCAGAAAAATATAAGAACGTAAAAGGAGCAACAAGTTAAAAGATCATATTACTAGAAATGAGACATTTGATTCGCTGCAATTTACATGCTGTCCAGTACCAGAAGCATTATTCAGGTGATCTTGAGAAATCAATCTTGACAAAAAGAAAGGAATCCTAAATGGGTGATGCCCAAGCCCGCAAAAACATGTGATTAGCTAGAAAATAGAGACCCATTCACTTGGCAAATTAGTAACTGTTTTCGCTTAAGTTTTCTAGAGTAAATACGTTCAAAGAGACTATCAATCAAAATCTTTTAGATTTATTGATAGAATCTACTCAAGCCAATACTTAAAATTAATCCCTATCAATCAACAGGTTACAATGCTTTAAGTTTAAGAAACTTCAGAAAAGCTTACGGATCAATAGGTTTTTTGAGAATGAAGTTTTGAATATGATAATATAATGCCACGCCTTCATATCGAAGGGTGGATAAGATACCACTTTTGCGCTAAAAGTAGCCAAAGGAGCAGCTCAATCATTCTACAATCTTTTAGTGCAACTTCACATGAATATGATCAGCTAAATCTAAAGATTAATACCATGGGAAACAATTGAAAAATGTGATATATCCTTGCATAATCATCATCACTCACACTATCATGCAACAAGATATCCACTCACTTTGTGCATGCTCAATAAAGTAAACACCTTTATCCTACTTACTTGATAATATATTGAGCTTGCAAGTGTAGCAGTTCCTTCTACATAATCGGCCGCAGAGATGCCAAATCCCCATTGAGGATTAACAATTTTAGCCGTCTTGCCTATAAACTCAAATATCTGGCCAACTGTTCTAAGCCAAGCCGCATTAAGCACAGAGTATAACTTTGCCACCTTTACATGCAAGCCTTGTCTATGTACAGCCAAGTAGTTGACAATATTAATAAGATCCAAGTTTGGCATCTGACCATTAGAAGCCTCAGCATATATACTAAGAGTATCCTTGGTTTCTTCTTTTCCGTCCACAACCTTAAAGACGAGAGCAGCAGCCATAGTTCCAGCACGTCTAAAGACACTGAATCTGCTACCTGCAGTATTTGGCTGTCCTTCCTACCGAGAAGAGCATTGCTTTCAGGACAGGTGCAATCATCTGATTTATCCGAATCTAGGAATGAAGGGTTATGATAATCTTTGAGCCAAGCGGCAACTGAGGCATATTCTCCATACTGAGAATCAGCAGCCAGCCATATGATATCTTTTGCAAGCCAGTTGACTCGGCTAAGCAAGGAGAATATCGAGTAAGAGAGACCAAGAGATAAAGCATCACTCTGTCTAATATTTGTAGAATTGTATGGACTCACCAAGACAATTGCTTCTTTACCATCGCCTCGAGGAGCTCTTATGATCGCAACAGTGTTGATACCATATTGTGCGCAGCTCCTGTTCTCTTTCATGTGCCAAGAGTAGGAGCTATCAGAGAAAAAGTTCCCTAGATGGAACTGATTTTTCTGAACATGAAAATTGTGATGATAAACATCAGCATCTCTTTCCGTCATATATTTTCCAAGCAAATTGGAAATTTCTCTGTACCAGGGCAGCAACTAAGTTAGGAACGTAATCATGTAAGTAATGTAACAATAAAATAGGGGGTCAACAATCGATTATTGAAAATTGAAAGCATCAATTAGATGGAAATTAAAGTCCTCATCTAGATTGATGTTTGATTTAAATGCATTTCCATTCAAAACATGTCATTCTTTGAATATTGCCATATTATAGACAGCTGAAGTGCATAAAACTTATGTAAAAAATACACAAAACATAATTTTTCAGAAAAAATGTTCCTCTGGAAACACCATCATTAGTAGTAGCCCATGGCCCTCTATGCATTCTCCCTTAGTTCATTAGCAAAGGTTCCAAAAATTATTGTCAATTCAGAAGCTGCTTATATGTTAATGTCCACAATCCACATAAATCTAGTAAAAATTAGATAAAAAAAAATCTCTTAATGGAAAATAAAAAAACTTTATTATGACAGTAGATTTGTTGAAGGAGTGGCCAAAATAGCCATCCTATCAGGAAGACAAGAAAAAAGGAAACTCCTGAGGTCCCTAGCAGTAACATTGTAACAGTTAGTAATTTCTAAAAGAGATAAGTGGCTATCGAGAACCAAATAAGGTTCATTACCAAATGTAAGAAGCATGTTAAAACAGAGGAAAAGGTTCCACTTACATCCCAGCTATTCCTGATGATAGTTTCAAATCCATAATATCCTTTACTAATCGATTTGCCTCCATGGTGTCATGATTGGAGAACATGGGATTGGCAGAACCTGTGAAAGGAAAATTTGGTTACATCACTTCTGTAATAATAGTGACCCTTACATTGAAAAGAAAAACGTCACGAGTTCATATGTGAACTGCACCATTGAAGCTATTGCCCTTATTTAAAGCAGCACAACTGTGACAGCGTGATCTATATTATAAAATCATGAGTTCTCCATGTTTAGGCCGTTAGTCCTAAAGTGAGGACATAATGTGGAACTGTGAGAACGAGAATAATTTTGACACTTTTAACACATTTGAAACCACATACAAAGCGGACAGAGATAAATTTGCAAGAACATAATTCATTCAAAGATCTGCGGCCATGCAGCTACTTGCATTTGAGATGCATTGCCCACTCTTCACCACTAAACACACACAAATTACAGTTTTGTGCGATACTCAAGTCAAATTACAATCTAAAAGCCACATAGAGAAAGCGCCACGACTAGGCTAAAACATTAGCAAGGTGAAGCTTCAGCTACTACACCACTTGAAACATAATAAATTTCTTCAATTCACCTTCTATAAGACTACTTTCCATTAAATCACATCCAAACAATACCATTCCAACGAAAACAAGCAAACTTCATTAACCTAGTCAAACAAAACGAAACGCAAAGAAGGAATAAAAACCAAACCTAGCAACTGCCTATTTCTCCTTTGACCTCTGGGTTAGTGATAGGACCGCCTCCTAATTCCCATGGTATTAGTCATGCCTTAATCAGAAGGGGCTAACAACAGCATAGCCTCCGTCTCAAATTAATTGGAGTAGGCTAAATGGATCAAACTCTTCCATTGTGCTAGATTAAGTGCAATTGATGGTGAGCTTTTCAAACCATTCAAATTCCTCTTAATTAATGCGTCCCATGATCCCATCGAATTTTTTCAGTTTATATTGAGCAAAGCTTTCTAGTGGAGTCATCTGGATGTTGTCTTTGCAAGTAACCAAACCACCACAACTGACTTCCCTAAACTAAAAAAATAAAAAATAAAAAAATAATAATAAACCTACTCTACTAGATTGCTACATTTCTTTTCCAATCATTTTAGAACAACCATTAATGTTCCAACACACAGAAATCAGTCCATTTAAAACAGAGAAACTTCTGCGAAACACATACTTCATACAAAGATCCAGTTTTTAGCGAATAAATGGAACTCAATGGATCAAAAACCTGGCATGAGAGCGTTTTCCGAGACGTAGGTATTCTTAGCTAGAACAGGGAGGAGGAACAAAGCGAGGATCCCGGCGGCGCAGCAGATCAAACTGAAGGAACAACATTCCAATCAAACCAAGCAATCAATCGATCGATCTGTCGATGAAATCAAATCAAAACACTGAATTTGGGGGAGGAATTGGAAGAGTACCTGAAGAGAGCGCTGTGAGATATGAGGAACGTCCCAATGCGAACGATGGGTCGGGGTTTAGGGTTTGAGGGTTGAGAGGAGGGAACCACCGCATTCGCATCGGCCGTCGCCATTGGAGAGGTCGTCTTCGACTGCGCACACGCTTGGGGGATTTAACGGAGACTCTGGTACTTGGACGCTTTGGGTTCCGGTGGATTGTGTATTGGGATTCGTGGGTTTCATCAAACTATTTGAGTAGATTGAAGTGGATTGGGTTGGATTGTCGAGGCGAATTAACTGCTTTTCTTTTCACAAACTCATCCTCCAAAGTTTATCAAATTAAAACACCCCGTACAAACTCTTTGATTACTCTAAACTCATTTCTTTCCCACGCGTTTCTCCATTCGGAAACTCCTTGAAAATCATTCCCTATGGAGGCCACGATTGGAATCATAGGTTTTCTTCATTGTCCTATTGCCGTTGTAGAGCGGTGAATGCTTCACTGGTGAGGCGACGACGGATGCTTCTGGTGTGAATTAAGTTGACCAAAATTGAGGTTTTTGGTGTGATTTATCCTCCTACACGACCGGTTTCGGTGGATTTTTATTTGGTCAAGCATGGACAATATCTCTTACTGATTAATGATAAAAAAGTTGATTTGGAGTACTTGTAAACTTAGCGTGTTCTATATAGATGATTTTTGTGATTTTTTATTCTTACACATTTCTTCAAATTAAATTCCTCTACACCAAATATTGTCTTTTTGGAATGCAGACCCATTGTTTGATACAATTTCTTAATGAAATTGTGATTCTAGATCATGTGGTATTGGTTGAGAATTACTAAACGACAACGAATATAACTAAAACTCCGCTCTTATCCTATTTATCTAAGTTCTAATGCTAACTAATCTAGGCAGGAGTCTTTCCTTTTAAGAACCCACCTTATACTTGTTTGAGGTATTCGTTGTAAATAATGTAATTTCTCTCTTGGTTTTTTTGTGTGTAATTATATTGATATTCTAGTAATGATTACATTGCTAAATTTCTCTTGGATAGTATTGACATTCCTTTTTGTTGGCTTTTATGGTACAACCCTCTTCAAGTTTTAAGCATCCTTGCCAACTTGACAACTGACAAATACCAACAGTATTGGACCTTGTTCACACCAAGCAGTATTGGATTTGCCGTGTCTGTTTTAAGCAAA
Source organism: Stephania yunnanensis (assembly GCA_039657365.1). Taxonomy (NCBI): domain Eukaryota; kingdom Viridiplantae; phylum Streptophyta; class Magnoliopsida; order Ranunculales; family Menispermaceae; genus Stephania; species Stephania yunnanensis. Next base: position 3,586,040 of record CM077588.1, on the reverse strand, counting down.
TCAATTAGCCAGTCGACTTTTCTGAGTGTCTTAGGAGTTACTGCTTGCAAGACATAGTACTTCGTGTTTCTGATGGAAGCAAGTCTCGATTTGTGTTAATAGTATCGTTGAAATGGCTTGGCAATTTTATCTTTTCTTTCCTTAGTGGAGTGTTGTTTATGGTTTGGGATTGTATGTACTATTGTATTTCTCTGATGCACTTCAATTGTTAGTATTTATGTACATATCATTATTCCCCTTACAGTTGTTGCTCTGGATAAGAATTTTTTTTTTGTTTTCTTTTTCTTTTTCTTACAAGAGATATATGCTTTGTAAAAAAAGTCATAATATGTATCGTTAATGAAGTTCAATTAAAAATCACTTACAAGTATTAATTGCAGCACTGAAATTAGATTGATTCTAGATTTATGATTTGCTCTTAGAAAGTAGTGAATCTATAAGGACAAAAAAAAAAAAAAATACAAAAACTCAATATATTTTAAACATAAATGAACACGTGTAAAGTTATTATGAGTAAGACGATTCGTCACCAAGTTGGTGAGAGTTCGATATACCTCGAAACACGTACACACATAATGAGGTTTATCAAACAATGCCCCACCAACTTATAGTCAAAAGTCGATCGCTAAATCATTTTCTTTAAGTAGATGATAATCTAACATTTTAAGACAATACATTTCTATACAATAATATAAATTTGATTGAAATGTATGCTGCACAAATTTCAACAAAATCTACATCATCATTATGTGACAAATGCATGTACCAAAAAATGTTAAAACCATGGTGAATAGTATTAATGATTTGGTGCACCAAATCTCCAACGACGCCATCCCATCATCAATGTTAATACCATTCACTTATTTTTTTATTTTTTTTATTTTTTTTTTATCTTATTTGATATATATTTTTATTTATCTCATTTTAAATAAAATAATGATGAAAAGTATAATAGTGTTAAAGATAGCGTTGATTGATTGGAGACGTGAATAGTGTTAGTATCACTCTTTACTTCAAAATAGAGATAAATAGTGTTAAAATAACTTTATTTTAGTGTTGGTGAGTTGGAGATGCCCTAATAAGAATTTGAAGAAAGAAACTAACCAATTAACTTTAGAACAATATTGTGAGACTAACATGTAACCTCAATGAGGCACTAATAACTTGCAGGAAAAATGAAAGCAACACTAGTTAGGAACTTAGGAGGTCGAAACTTTTATTGCTTTAAAGTGTGACTGCCGTAGTTGCAGTCCTATATTATCTACACATAAATAAGGGAGAGCAAATGGTGCATTACATCAAACCAACAAACACAAGTTTTGTGAAAGGAAAAACACAATTAAACAGCCTGCCATTTAGAAATAGGACTAGAACTTGATAGCCACTGTACAAGAAGTTATTCTCGCCATTGCAACGCGTCAAAGCTTTGAGAGCTTCGCCACTCCATTCTCCTTTATATCCAAATCGTATGTGCTGGGAGGCACATCCACCGCAGGAGAGCAGTTAAAGAATCCGTGAGGCTGCACAACAAACATCACCAAAACATGTCATCGTTCAACAAACAATGAACTAAGGAACGGTAATCTAATGTAGGTAAAAAATGGAAACCCAAGTTAGGAATTAAAGTACCATGAGCATAAAACCAATGTGCTCCACAGGCATAACTGGCCAGTCCTCCAATCTTGGTATGTGCGTAATACCGAAAACATACCTGCAAATGATCCGAGAAAATTAGCACAATCAACGCATAAATTGTTCCTTTTTTCAGTAGATATATTAATCGTAATTCAAAACTGGACAGTTGCACAAAATACTAATGGGAGAAGTACATTCTGGATCGTTTATCAACATCAAAGTTGAACAAGGATCATATTGTATTAACCATATTGAATACTCGAACAAACAGAGCTATGACATAAAAGAAACTAACCATAGAACAACATTGTTTTCTTCAATCGGCCGATTTAGCTTAACCCATGTTGCCAAGCCTTCACCAGCACGTGGGTTTTGATTAGGAAACTCTCCCCCAGGGTACATCTCATTGCGGGAATATTGCGTGACCCAAAGATTGTGCTTAAGAAAAGCAGCTCTGCGCAGAAATTTTGCCTCTGATCCAGCCAAAGGCAGACAATTGGAACCAGGCACCAGCTTATATCCAGTTAGTTGCCCAGTCCGATTGACAGTTCGTGTGTTCCTGACCTGAAAAAGAATTTGCATAAATAGTCGATCAAAATAAAATATCCTATCAACATTATCAATAAGACTGCCAATGTAAGCAAAACCCATCAATTTGTTCATCTAAAGAGGAATATCCCAAGCTATTAATCCAGGATGCTATGGTCACATCCATCTAAAAGATCATCTAGAATCAATAACAAGCTTTTCACTGCCTGACCAGTACTCTGTACCTTAGTCTTGCCGACAGGGCTACAACAAGAAGAACCAATAATCCTTTTAGCATCAAGATGGCCAGCCACAACAGATGCAGGATCCATTAATGGTTACAAACCACTAATAAATGAATCCCAAATAGTCGTAGACATTCAGCTAGTCTTTTAACTTAGATGCCTTGAAGAGTGGATAAAGAGAGGTTGTGTAAGCTTGCACCATTGAATATGTGCATGAGATCTCTTTCAAACTAATTATACACAATCATCAATCATGACATATTTGAACTGATGCAACAGACAAACAAGCACTTCAGGAAAAAGACAAGCAAACAAGTAATGGATGCATTGATAGCACAAACAAAAAGAATATAAATCGGAGGGGTGCGAGCCTTAAGAGAAAAGAAAAACAGATGAGGAGACAAACACTGGTCAAGCAACAAAAAGAAGGTAAAAATTGCATAATAATCTGAAAGAGGAGATCTCCCAAACCTTCGACCTTCACGAGATTTTTTTTTAAAAAAAAAAAAAGAAAAGAAATTGGGCAGAGGATAAAATTCAAGAAGGGATGATGACTCCTTACAATCCAATGGCGAGCTGTCAATGGATTACAATCTCGCATTGCTTGTGTCTCAGTCTTGAGCAGCTCTTCTTCAGCATAAAACGCATTGTTGTGAACATTATTTTTTCCTGCTTCTTCAACTTTGACATTGACCTCAACTACCTGTAGGAACATTGCTAGACACATCAACATTATTCTGACAAAAAAAATGTTTTGCCCTAAAATGGATAAAGATGTTTACTCTCATATGTCTATCGAATTAAGGCATGACTAGAGTAACTAATCTGTAAGAATAAAAATACAGAAGGAAATGCCTTATCTTGGCTTTCTCATGGATAATAGTTTTAACAACAAGAGCAATTAAAACGAATAACCTTCCTATAGTTAATTCCAAAAACATTTCTTTGAAACAAAGATAATCAAATAAAATGTCACGACACAGCTTTCCTACAAATCAACAGTACGGACCTGATTGTGGGCCTCACCAGGCTTGCAGTCAACTGCCATGTCCATACGAGCAACAAAGAAGTGTTGATGAACTGGTGCATATAGTCCAGGAGCAATAGTTGTACCATATTTTCTGGATTCCCCTGGCTGCAGTGCTCCTAAACTAAGAATTCCAGTAAGCTTTACCTCTGCTTCAATTTTTCCGTCCTGTTACAATTTCCAACGATCTCATTGGCATGCATGAAAATATCAACACATTTATCCTTCCAAAAACTCAAAATTGGAACTGGAGAACAAATAAAGTAAATAAGAACATGCCATTTGCTGATCTTAATCATACAAACATCATGTTTTTCTCCTTTTGGTGTGCAAAAAAACATTTTTTTTTCATTTAAAGAATATTGTTCTACAGGAAACAAATATTTGCTCATGGTTTGAGTGCTTTCTCCCACAGGAAGAAAAAGCATTAAGAACTTTTTTAATACCAACAGATTAAAAAAATGAAATTACTGCTAACAAGTAGATAACATTTTTTTAGATGAAGCTAATAAGTAGATAACATTATGCCCAATAACTCATTCAGGGTAAATTGTTTAAAAGTAAGGTCGCTACTAGGAATGAATGGGAAGTCAGGAAGAAAAAGAAAAGCCATTTCAGTTTTCAGCAAACACGGGAACCCAGGCAAATTAAAAATATTCTTGGATAATATAATTCATGCAATCAATGAAACAAGTAATAAAGCCTTAACTTGCCTGATAAAAGTGCCAAAAGAATCCATACTCATAATTGGCAACAGTACAAATGAAAGACACAGTTAGTCTCCTTGACCGTCTAACTTCTGCTAAGCCAGTCCTCCAATCTTGATGCTTCCAAAGGATGCCATGATCTTCCTCATGTAAGCAAACACAATTTTCAATTGTTTCAACTCCTCCAGTGAAATTTGTAAAATGAGCATCAAAGTACTTAATATAGCCCAAACAATCACAACCCTGCCATGCCAAAGATGCCACTCAATTACTTTTTAGTTAACAGAAGACCAACCATTAAAGAACACATAAGATAACCAAAATATACGTATCATAAAATAGGAAAGGTGCTGACCTTCTTAAGTGAATGTGCATTTTTACCGAGGCCATCTTCCCCAGCATCAAATGCATTCTTTCTGTAGTGGGGCTCATTAGGATCCCCATATGGAACAACCATCTCGACAAAACTCAGTCTGTGAGCGACAGGTCTTCGACCTCGACTACCGTCTACATATGCAACAGAATAAATGACGAGGCCTTCTCTAGGAGTAAATCCAATACGGAAATTCCACTGCTCTCACCAGCCAAACAACAACAATATCAAGCAATATAAATTTAGGTCTTGCCAATGCTAGGAAGAAAAATAAGGTAAGTGCTCGAGTGCACCAACTATGCAGTACCTTTTGCCATTCTACAAAGTGTCCACTAACACGGAAACTTGGACCTTCCAGCTGAATGATTTGTAGAGGTTTCACATCACTGCGGTCAACTCCACCTCGAGTTTCACCAGGAGTGTAATTTCTTAGTGGATCAGCCGGGGGAAGAGGGACCAATTTGCGGTCCTCAAACTCAATGACCACCATATTTTGCATGTCAACTAGGACATGGATGCCTTCAACAGGCCGTGCATAACCATTTTCCATAGGACAATCACTCTCGGTTCTACAAAAAATTAGTGGTTTAGCAAGTCTGCGGCTTGGAGCATCAGCATTACTATGGTATCCAACACACCTGCAAAATCATCCATGACCCAAAGCATAAAACACATACAAAGTACAGATGTAACCAACACCAGAGGAAAACAAAAAATAATGCGGAACTAACCATGCATCAACCATCACAAGGTCCATATCCTCAATACCCCTTCTCTTCATTGCCTCCATAAATGGAGGAAAGTCCTTCACAGTAGCCTCACATTCAGCATACTCAACAGCATCCTGAAGGATATATCGGAAAGAATAGAACAAACAAATAGAATGAGAGTGGTTGCAAAAACTGAGATTCACACAATGAACTTACAAGTCAATTTATTACAATTGATAGCAAAGTTGACAAAGGAAAAGGAAGGAATTCGTTTGGTTTTAGCCATAGTCGCTGAAACAGTTGAAGCTAAGTAGAGAGATTATTTTGTTGGTTTCCAAAAGCAAAGTCATCTTAATTCCCAAGTAAGCAATTCCATTAATATGCTCATTTATATGATCAGTAGGAAGCAGAATTAAAAATTGAGAAATGAGGTGAGCAAATATGTGTGTGCCAGTTAGAAAATGATAGAAGCCACAATTCAGTTGCACTGTGTATATATATACACTACAAGCAAATAAACGACATCTAAACCATAGTGGAGAAATCCAGGGGAAGGGGAAAGAGCCAATAATGAACTAACTCACAAGAACTTAGCATCTATAATGATAAATAACAGGCTAAGAAAAGATTAAATTCAAAAAAAATAAAGTGCTACACTCTAGTTTAATATCAGGACTTAACACACTAACATAAAACTAACATGATGAACATATGAATGAACAAACAACAAATTAATATTGAAAATTGGGTAATTAGATAATTTTAAGCAGAAATTAATTCCAATGATAACAAGTTGGACTCCAGTTTCCTCAACTTCACAATTAAGCATTTAAACTGTGAATGCACAAAATTATATATGAACGAAAGAGATTTAACTTATAGGTCAACTTCATATACCATTGGAGGTTGTACATCTGGAACTACTTGCGATGAAATTACTTTTCCCCGATGATGACCTCCTCTTGTTGCAGCATGCACTTCAGTCAATTCGACAACCCAAACGCTTGTTTCATTGGACTTCTTGTTGTAAACAACGAGTCGAGCACGCCTTGGCGGAAGCTTGATAGGAATGACAGGCCCACCTTTTGTTCTTGGAAGTAATGAAGGCTGGAAAGGAGGAAAGAAATATGCATCTGCCAATGCCACTACGTGTTTTTCCGGTTCCAGCAAAACCACTTCAACAAATCGCATACTATCTCTCACCTAATGGAAAAAAAAAAAAATATATATATATATATAATATATATTTACAATCCTCGAAAGTTCTGAGTGAAAGAGAAAGCCCTCAATTGACTATACTATCAACAATTTATCTCCAAAGTGTCATTCAAACTACTTAGTAAAGCATAATGTAAGAACCTCAGGAGTGGCTCCAGCAGCTCTGACTGTTGCAACAGCAACAGAGATTTCGGCAGCTGATAAAGGATCCAATGGGTGGTGAGTTTGAGCCCTCATCATGACCTGGATCCCTGCAAATCCATAGCAAGAAAAGTCCTAATCAACAAATAAAAATAAAAATAAATAGTTCGAGGACAAACGTCGCCATGGCGGACCAATGAATCAATTTATGACTCGTGCCATAATATCACACAGTAGTCAGATGCTTTCAATGAGCATAACAAGAAAATATTTTATGTTGGTATACATAACTTGACTTGAGTATAAATGTATAATCCATAATGATCGACATGGATCATCAAACTCTTCCATCGCGCTCCATTTAACAAGCCGTTAATTGCACTAAATCGAGCACTATGGAATAGTCTGGTAACACTAAATCGAGCGCAATAGAAGAGTTTGACCGTAGAAGACCCCAACTAATTTGTGGTCGATCGAGTCAGTTATAGGTACCGACATCATATGATTACAATTTATAGCATCAATTCAACAAAAAACCATGAAAGCAACATAAACTGATCTTACAAACTTCAATTGGACTCAAAAAACAAGATCATGCGCTCATACACAGATCTGAAATTCGAATCAATCAAACCTGACCAAATCAAGATCAAGAATCACAAACAGAAGAACCAAAACGATTTTGAGTACCTTTGGTGACGGCGGCGCTGGGAGTAGTAGTCTTAGGTTGGGAGTCCACTTCCGGAACCAAGCTGGTCACAGCAGAAGCTCTGTTCTGCTGCTGCTGCTGCTGCGGCGGCGGAGGCGGCAGCGGAGGCTGGACCTCGACCTCTGCTGAGGCTGGCGTCGGCGGCGGCGGCGGCGGCGCGGCGAGGGAGAGGCGGAGAACTGGAATCGGCGGCGGCAATGCAGCAAGGCGTCGCTTTTTCCGGAGTTGCGGCCATTGTAAGGGGTTTGCAAGCACACAGAATCCGCCGTAGTAGCAGCAGCTGTCGCAATCCACTGACATACAGCAAGTCGAGTTTCTACTTCTCGAACCTCCTCCTCCTCCTCCTCCGCCTCTATCAAAACGCAAACGCAATCACTATGTGACCGATCGGCTCGATCTGCAATGGCGATCGCGAACCAGATCGTCGTCGAATCGTGAGTTTCGATGAGGAGAGAAAATCGCTTCAGAGAGGGAGAGGGGTGGGACGGGACTCGGTTATCGATGGGAGCGGATATATGTACATATATATATAGGTGGAGGAGTTGGGGGGTGCGGGTGGGGTTCACGTGGAGGTGGAGGCGCCACTTTACGAGTCTCTGTTGATGAAGGACAAGGAAAATACTAGAATGGCACCAACGAGGTCACCCCACCCCTCGTCATTTTACATGTGTCTCTCTTGAGGCATATATGGACGGCTCATATCAATCGATGCGTCTTGAGGTGATTTTACGTGTGGTTGTTATAATAACACTTTTAGTTGGTTAATGGAAAGTTTGTAACATTAAGTAGAAATGTTTTCGAGAGTGTTCATTATCACCTTTTTTTCATGAAAATTTTACTATTAATTTTTTGAAGTATTTCAATATTAGGTAAAATATGGTTTGGATAGTAAAAATTGATTGGTCCAAGTAGTAATGGACTTTAACTCTTTAAGCGAGGTCTTGAGTTGGAGTCTCGTAAATGAAAAAAAAAAAAAAAAAAAAAATTATGAGGTTCGCCCCCTATATAAGAATGACCCAACAGTGTCTAAACGTGAATTAGTCGGTGCAGTTAGTGCTGAACAACACTTGAAGAACTCAAACGAAAAAGTAGATTGGAGTTAAAAATGTAAACGAGGCATGGATAGACATCACATCGAAATGACTCGCCCTCCCATCTATGACTGTGTTACGTGGAAATGAGAAATTCTTGTGGGAAACACTTTATTTTATTTTATTTTATTTTATTTTATTTTATTTTTTATTGAAAATTTGCATCATTTTCTTTGGAGATAATCTCTATTAGAAAATTAACTATTTTGGTGGACTTGCGGTGTAGTTGACCTAGTGATCAAGTGAACTCCATGGTTGCATGTGAGATTTTTAGTTTGGGTCACGTTATTCTTGTAAATGTGTCATTTAATAGTGTGTTCTTGGATTTGAGTACAATACAACCTAAATATCTTTATATTTCTCTCTTAAAAAAAAATTCATGAAAAATAGAGAGAGCGAGTCAGTTCCTAAACGGAGATGTGATTTGTCTATCCCTGCCGTGTTATCATTCTATCACTTCTCGTTGAATGTTTATTAATGGTAAGTTGGTAACATTAGTTAGAAATGTTCTAGAGTGCTCATTATCACCCTTTTTTTCTCTTGAAAATTTTACTATTACATTTTAAAAGTCTCTTGGTAAAATGTGGATTGGATACTAACAATTTGTTGATCAAGTGATAAGAGAATTGATTCATGTAAGTGACGATATCGAGTTTGAGTCTCATGAATAAAAATAAAAATAAAAAATGAGAGGATCGCCCTCTATATAGAACCAGACTGTGTCCAAGTAGACTAGTAAGTGCAGTTGGCATCAGACACTACATGAAAAAACCTAAAAATAATAATAAAATGAAATAAAATTGGTTTGGATGGGGGATGGAGACGGGGCTGAGAGAGGCATCTCATTTTCGTTTAGACAAAAAAATATTTTTTATTTAATTCTTTATTGAAAATTAATATCATTTTCTCTGCAGAGAAAAAGGTTCAGAAAAAGAAAAAAAATTAACTATATATTTTGCGCCTAAAGATACCATTATTTACACAGCCGCTAGACTTGCGTTGTGCCTCACCATCCCGCGTGACAACTCCATAAATTTTGAGATTTTCAATTTAGGTTACGTTACTATTGTTAAGTGTCATTTAATATTGTGGACTTAAGTTCTAGTATAGATAATAATACAATCCAAAAAATTTAATCTCTCTCTTAAAAAAAAAAAATAAAGACAGAGAAAATGCATGTAAATTGGTACACTTTTGTGGTGTCCATGGAGAGGAGACCATGGAGAGGGCGGGTCAATTCCTAAATCGAGATGGGAGGCCTCTCTCCGCCCCGTTTCCATCCACATTTTACCAATCACTGGATCACTTTAAAAAGGCAATAATAAAGTTTTTTTTTTTTTTTCTTATGGGAAATAGGGGATTTCAGCCACTAAACTATAAGCAAAAGTTGGCATTAGCCCTTAAACCAGTTTTTAGTGTATTTCAGCCTTTAAATTAAAGAAAAGAAGAGATTTTAGCCTATTGCAAATTTTTATGTTATCTCAAACGTTTGTGCACACGCATCGTAATTGTGACTTGACACTTACGAGTCCCACAACATAGTAAAAAAACCTTAAAACATCTTCTATCTCTCTCTTCAACACAACGACCGAGACAACAGTGCGAGAAAGCAACAGCAACGCCGAGTCGGCGACCGGAGCATCGACGACATCCTGGACAGCCACGGGGATATCGATGGTGACGGTGATTAAAGTATTGGTATGCTTTGCCTTTCGAACACGATTTTTAAGATCCATAACTCTAATTATTTGGTAGACAAACAAAAAAACATAATTTCAAAGTTTATTCACAAATTTAAATCTTGCAAAGGCAAATTCATTTAATTCAATTTGCATTTTTGCATTACACAAATATAAGTAATACTGTCAATCATAAAATATTAATACTTTAGTCATTGTCGTCGTCGATATCTCAGCCACCGTCCAGGATGTCGAGATTTTAAAATTTTTATTATGCTATGGGACTCCAAAGTGTCAAGTTATAATTGTCATATCTGCACAAAACATTTGAGATAATTGAAAAATTCACAATCGACTTAAAATCTCTTCTTTTCTTTAAGTTGAAGGCCTGAAATCTATTCAAAACTAGTTTAAATACTGATTTTCACTTTTGTTTCTAGGGTAGGTTTTTATCGAGTACTAAGTTTGGCGCAGTAGATTTATAAGGTTGGGTGAGTTTTTTTTTTTTTGGAAAGCAGGTTGTTGGTTAAGTGAGGGTGCACCTGATCAGAAGAGGATAAGTAAGAAAAAAAAAAAGGATGAGATAAGCGCGCATAGTGATTGATAGGAGAGAGCGCTTGTTTGAGGAAAAAAACAAACAGACCAAAAGAAGAAGACAGATGAGTTGGAAAAGGACGGCCTGTCCCAAGGTACGAGCCACTGTCCACACGGTACACGCCAACACCTCTCGTGCGTCATGCTTTTTTTTTTTTTTAGTACAATGTGTTGTAAATAATTAAAATATAATTGTTAAATTTCCAGACCGCAGATTTATTCAATACCGTTTCCAACGTAACTACTTTTAACTCAAAAAAATTCATTACTAATTAAGTGAAGATTTACATTTATATATATTTTTTATAAAGTTATATTTAACTAATGTTAAATTAAAATTTTCGGTTTGTATATTTTCAATAATAATGATAATCTATCATATTCCTTAGTCACATATAATATAGCCTTTATTTTTAAGGAGAATGATAAGATATGACATTTTTTAACACATATATCGATTTGCTACACTGTTGATGGAGATTTTTTTTAAAAAAAAAATTAGCAGGAGCTGAACCCACTTTTTCAAAACTTGTCTTTTAGCAACGAATATCTATCTCGTTTATCTCACCGAACCGAAAATGTTTTAACCAGTTGATGGAGATCTTTAGACAGCAGTCATCAAAGCACGCTAATTCAACATAAATTTTCCACTTTTGAAATACATTGTGTATCATGAGTTCTTGTTTGGAATCGTGTCTCACAATTCTAATGTATGTACGACAATCAACCATATGTTGTGGTGTAATTATTCTAGCTGTAGTAAGGTCTCGTTTAGTTCATTTTTTCTGCTTTACAAAATTATAGTTGAGAGTTAATTTTTTGAAGTTAATATTTTTATTGGTTCAATTTTAAATTTGCATGAAAGTTTTAAATTTTAAAACAATAAAAAATATGAATTGACATAAATATCCTTCAAACAAGAGAGAGATATGTGTAATAAAATAGTTATTAATAAGGGATGATTGTGTCATCAACTCATGGAAAATAATTCCCTATGATAAATAGTGGGGAGATATGTTTCACCATATGATGTAAGTTGGGAGATAACTTACAGGTAAGTTAGTCAACCAAACAAGATTAGTTCTCAACTCCCTATGACTTATCTCCTTTGAGATATCTCCACCTCATATCAAACAAAACCTAATTGTTCATTTGAGCCAATGTGAGGTCACATTCGAATCTCCAAATATATGTACTATATAAATTAACTCGTAGAATCGGTAGATTATGCAATTAAAAAAGAAAAAAAATTGTGTAGCTTCAAGTAATTTGGTACTAGTTTTTTTATATAAAAAATAAACAAATGCCCCCACCAAAATTTGAATATATGACATCTTACTCCCAAATATCATATCTAACCATTGAGTTAATCAATTAGTTCGACTTTAACTTCTTCTATTGAAATTTTCACACAAAAGTCATATACGGTTTAATTATGTGAATTTCTCAATCACTTTCTTTCCATTTTTCAAAACTATATCTGTTGGCTGAAAGTTAGCGTTTAATTTGAGTGGAAATTAATCAAATCCAAAACAGTGATTTTACAATGACTTAATATATTGCTTATGAAGAACGTGCACGTTGCCCAATTGTCATTCACGTTTCCTCAAAGAGTTGCGTTTTTTTTTAAGGGAATTAATAATTGAAATCAATTTTTTTTTTTTTATAGTAATGAGACTTTATTTATGAAGGACGCTAAGGGCACCCCACAATTTAATGAAGGCACCCAAATTATTTGTAAAATTTTAGCAAAACTGGAAAAGACCCTTTTGCCCCTATATATATAATGATTCAAACCCAACAAATCATTTTGACAAAGAAAAATGGCACCCCACCACAAGGTTGAACCACAAAGCCACATTGCGTTTGTCAAGCGTTTATAGATTCTTGCGGATTGACATCATCCGACAGCGAAGTAACAATGTTTGACAACCATATAATGGTTTATTAGAACTGTTTAGTTGTGAAAAACTACGAAAACGATTATTTGTTTGTTAACGTAGGGTTTGGTAATTTTCTCAAATCCGAACTTGTTTCCACTATATAATGGAGGATTGTACTGCTACGATGCAAGAGGAGGTCGAACTTGAGGTAATTTTGTAAATTTATTGTGTTTTTTTTTGCGGTTATCCGAAGTTTCTGTCGATGCGCGCGATTGTATCGGCCTCGCAGGACCGAGATGTATGGTGATGTCTCGGTCATAGAGGACCGAGAAGTGTACTTAGGTCACGGTATGGTACGACCGAGAGTACTTTGTAACTCTCGGTCGTACGTGAGCGATACACGGAAGAAAGTATCGGAGCTGTACAACCGAGAACCTATTTTTTTGGGTTTTTTTGTGATTGTGCTGTACATTTTGGTTGATTATAATGTTACACTATTTGTATTGCAGGTAATGCCGATTTCTACCCTATTTCCAGACTACAAGGACACGTTTACACCTTGTAGGTCATTCCCTCTAGAGAAGCGGTTGTTTCATGGCTTCAAATGATAGGCCGTGAGAACATGTTTGTGCGAGTGACAAAGCACTCGATGCGGGGGCATTAAGCGCAGGGAAGGGTGAAACTTGCCTATGAGAGGTCTGGGACATATAGGGGAATGTCTCGAGAGTAGGGAAGGGGAAAGCGGCCAAAATTTCTTTGAAATCAAGAAATGATGAAGAAGAGGAAAAGGCGAGGACTCAAACTGGTACGAAGAAATGTGGATGCCCTTTCCTTATCAACGTAAAGAAAATGCCGACTCCTTATGGTATGTCACTGTTATATGTGGGAGGCACAATCACGAGCCCGCAAAAAACTTGGACGACCATTCATTTGTCGGAAGATTAGATAAGAGGGAGCAGGAAGTTGTGGTGCAAATGACAAAGGGGAATGTGAAGCCAAGAGACATCCTAAATACGTTAAAGCAAAGAGATGTTGGAAACGTATCGACAATGAGGACAATATATAATGCAAGACAAATAGTCCGAAATGAGGATGCGGGTGGGAGGACTCAAATGCAACAAATGTTGCACATATTGGAGAAGAATAAGTGGATGTCATGGCATATGAATCATCCCGTTATGAATGTTGTCACCGACTTATTTTGGTCACATCCCGACTCAATAAAATTGTTAAGGTGTTTCTCATCGGTAATTTTGATGGATTACACGTACAAGACAAATATGTACCGAATGCATTTGTTGGAGATTGTTGGCATCACTTCTACGCACTTGACGTTCTGCGTTGGGTTTGCATTCATATCATCAGAGAGTCATGAGAATTATGTTTAGGCACTTGAGAACTTGAGATCCATATTGGATGGGTGGCCTAAACTTGACATGTTTGTTAACGATAGGGACTTAGCCCTCATTAGTGCCACAGAAGAAGCTTTTCCGTCATCGTCTCACCTTCTTTGCTCTTGGCACATCAACAAAGTAGTATTGGCCAAGACTAAGAAGATGTTTGGGGAGAACGATGGTTTTGCGCGTTTTATGGATAGGTGGTCGAGCGTGATGTATGCCAACTCGGAGGCCTTATTTGAAGTTAGGATGAATGACCTGCGTTGTGAGTTTGGGAATGTCAAGGGTCTTACTGAGTACTTGGACAACACATGGTTAAAGAACTACAAAGAGAAATTTGTCTCCGTTTGGACAAATAGAATTATGCACTTTGGGGAAACGACAATGCAGAAGGTGGAGTCTGCTCATTCTATTCTGAAGCTACACCTTGGGAACAGTCAGGCCAATTTTGAGACTTTATGGAGTGTGGTTGATGGCCTCCTTAGAATCCAACACAACGATATCAAGGCATCGTTTGAGCTAAGTTTGAATGTGGTCCAACATGAGTACATTGATGAGTTGTATCGACGATTGCGTGGTTATGTCTCTCAACGGGCGCTTAGGCTAATTAGAGATGAATTGACAGGTGGAGAGGATGTTGGTCACGACTCCACTCGTTGTGGTTGCGAGATACGCACCACACATGGCCTTCCTTGTGCACATGAGCTAAAACATCATATATTTGCTCGGTCGCCCATCCCTCTCGAGGACATTCATGTTTACTGGCGAAAGTTGAGTATGATACCTGAGAATCCAGTGGACCCGTCTGGTACAACGTGCACGATGAGATTGAACGTGTGTTGAAAAAGTTTCATGCTTGCACTGATGAGGACGATCGACTCAGGATTATTTAGCAGCTCAGGGAGATTAGTCGACCTTCGTCTACACCAGGTGTTGTGCCGCCGGCGAAAATTAAGGCAAAGGGAAGGACACCGGGGTCTTCAATCGGAGACAAGGCAATATCGAACAGAAAACACGATGATGACGATTCTTCGACGAGACGGTTGCCGAGCGGATTTGAGTACGTGCTATCCACAAAGGAGGCCTCCACTTCTAGGCAGAAGAAAAGTAAAGTTGTTCCTAAAATGCGTCGTGTCAGTCGACGCACGCAAAGTGCAACTAACATGGCTTACGGCATTGCGTAGAACCGGATTGGTTGCCACATGTTGAGGACATTATCGATGTGGTCGACGATGGAAATTGTGGATATCGGTGTGTTGCGTCTGGGCTTGGAATTGCCGATGTAGACGGGTGGAGGATTGTTCGTACAAGGATGTATGATGAGATTATCGGGTATGAAGATCTTTGGCGGGCAATTCTTGGCTCGAGTTACGAGAATGTCAAGATTGAGGTGCATTGCCCAGAGAATCAAATTGGTGCATATTTCAAAGAATGGTTGACACTTCCAGACATGGGATTGTTAGTATCCACTGCATTTAATGTCATTCTTGTCAACCTCTCGCATGGGAGTGCCTCCACATTTCTACTTCTACGTAGTGCTCCATCGTCGTCGTTGCACAACAGACTTGTCATTGCCATCATAAATGACAGGAATATCCATTGGGTTAGGGTAAGTGCTATGAATTTTGTTGAATTGTTATGTTTTCCGAGTGGGCGGGGTTGTGACAATATCTTTATGTTATATTGTTCACTTTGACAGGTGAAGTAGTATGTGAATGCACCGTTGCCATCCTTATATCCTTTGTGGGACCGGTATGTTGAGGACTGCGCGAAAGGTTGGCGAGATGGATTCGTATTTCGAGACATCGCGCCCATTGCAACTGTTGATGAAGCCACCATATCCGTTGTAGATTTAGGTACACCATAGTGTTAAAATTGTTCCCATAAATCTTGATGGCTGTACATTTAGCAATTTTGAAAGTTACTTCAAATGTTGTATACATATACAATGAGTTAAATATCGTACCAGCTTTGGGGTATTGTTGTACATTTTGATTCTTGTATAATGACTTTGAATGTTATATTGATATATACTTAATTACGTTTTGGTTCATACTGTCGTGAGAACATTTTCATTCGTTTAAAGTTAGTTGGAAAGTTAGTTGTATAGTTAGTTGGAAATGGTCACTGGAACAGACGTCTCGGCCCTGAATGATCGAGACATACGATATAGTCTCGGTCATACACCACCGAGAACTAACGATAAGTCTCGGTTGCACAATGCCGAAATTGCATATTCTCGTCGACCTATGCGCGACCATACTCATGACTTTTCGGCCATGAGTAACAGCGAGTTGTTCCACCAGCTGACATTCTCGGCCGGGTAACACCGTGAATCCTGCATTTGTGTCGGTTGTTCAGTACCGACAATCTCACATGAGTTTCGGCCCTGCATGACCGAGACAAACCTAAAATTAAAAAAAACAAGTTCCCTAAAACAAAATAAGACCAAAATACAACATATACGCGCAATGTAAAACAACAACTAAAGTAGCACAATGGCCGAACAATGACAAGTACTCATAAAAAATCATAAACCAATCATGAACCAACAAGTACTCATCAACCAACATGTAGTCATCAACCAACAAGTATGCATAAAACATTACAAAAATGTCATAAAACTGTCTCCGCAAACATCATAAAACTCATACATAATGTCTATGTTCCCCATCCCCGCTTGGTCATTGCTTCGGTTTCTTCAAATTCTTCATTTGATACTCATTCCCAATCATTCTCTTCGGAGGGCGAGCATCGATTGTGTGGGGCTGAGCTGTGGCCGGGGTGGAGTGTGTGGAAGTGCTACCATGCTGGGACTGTCGCGGGCCTGCTTCGGTAGGGCCGGATGTGGCGGTTGTGCCGGTTGCGATCGCCAGAGTCGTACTTGTGGTGGTGAGACCTAGACTCCTCCCCGAAAGAAAATTGACGATATCACTCGCCATTGTCCTCGCAAACTCAATCGTACACAACTCCGGCGGGAGGTCCATCCATCGCAATGTCGCGTCCAACGCACGCCTATTACGCTGATGAAATAATCGGGTTAGTGTTAATGTAAAACATATCGAGATGAATAAGACATGCATAATACATATAACCATTTCAATACCTCCAGTAGCTCGTTGTCTGCGATGGTTGTGGCGAGCATGTCTTCGTCCTCATGGTTCAGATTGGTGGTCACGGGATGAGACACCTTGAAGAACCAAGGCAAGTAGTCTAGTGTAGCAAAAAACTTAAATTCTGCCTTGTCGCCACGAACTTCAAGAGCCAACAAATGGTTCCTCCAGCGCTCCCAATTGTCTTGCTGGAACCCATACTTGACCGAGTACTTGTTCGCAGATGGCCCTCGGTGTGCTTCCAATGGACGGTACGGAGGATCTGGTATAGATTGCACATGGCCAAACTGTCTCAGAATCCTCTCCGGGTGGTAGGGTTCCACCACATCCATGTACTTGATCGTCCCACTATAAAAGGCCATCGCGTGCACAACTCCATTTTCCCTGATATTCACAAATGAGTCCCAAGTGACCTAATCAAAAAGCAACAACCATCGTTAGGAAAAAAAATTACTAAAACATCAATCATCAGAGGATATGGATAACCATCTCACCTCACTTAGGCGCAACCTATCCAAGGTTCTCTTAATGGACCCGAGCTTGTCAACATTCACCACCGTCTCGTGCTTTTGAATCCATCTGCAGACACGAGGTTGCACGTAGTCCATGTACTTCGCATTGGGTGTGGCGAGACCAAGTTTGAAATGGTCGTACACCCATCCCTGCAAAAACGTACAATGCTAGTTAGTTCACAATTGCAAGTTGCCCTAATTATTATACAAAAAGAAAATTTAGTCTAATTTATAACAAACCTCAAGCAATGTGAGGTAGCCAGCAATCTGAGACACTTGCACTCTCGTGGCGGACCCCAAGTGTCGATACAAGTAGGCCAACGCAGCCGCACCCCATGCATATTTTCCTACGTCGTCCAAGTCCTCAAGAAGCTTCAGCGGCGCGATCGACACCCGGGACCCACTCTTATCAGCAAATAGAGCGTAGGACAAAAGGTACAACATGTACGCTCGGGCGGTGCATTCCACATGAGGATAATTTCTGGGTCTCAAATCAGCTTTGGGGCACCAACGACTCTTCAACCAACATTTGCGCACTGTGAGCCCCTTGCTGATATTCACCTCCTCCTCAGCCTCCTCGACGCTAACCCCAAGTAGGTTCGAGACCATCTTAATAGCATCCGAGCGAGATTCCTCCGTGTACCTCGCAAAGTTCTCCATTGCTACAACTTTGCCCGTCACATGAATCTTCAGGAGGAAGCTCACATCCTCTAATGAGATAGACATTTCACCAAAAGGTAGGTGAAATTGTTCGTCTCTGGCTGCCACCGCTCCACAAATGCAGAGATCACCTCCTTGTTGGCCTTGCGGTATGAGCAGTCTATCAGCGTATTTAACCCGGAATGCTGAATAATCCTCTGAAGTCCCGCCGTGTCCGGGTGGCACGACTGTAAATCCCATTCTTGTATTTGAGCTCCGTGATTGATACACTCGAGAACGGGACGCTCCTGCAACAAATAAATACATCTCGTCATTTTATGAAAATCATGAGTATTAAGTTACTCCGTTCAATGAAATTGAAATTACCTCATTCCTCCAAATCGCTAACGCGACATGATCCTTGAAGCTCTTCAACAACGCCCCGTCTATAGGACCACCGGAGAATGGAGCACGCGCTTCAACGACCACTTCTGGCTCTCCTTCATTATGGCCAGCTCCACCAGTACTACTCCCGCCCACATTACGATCAGTTTCTGTCGTGTTCCCTGCCTCCGAAGAGTCACTGCTACTCGACTCTGATGCATTCCCTTCCTCTTCCCCTCGGGCAACAATAAGATCCTCAGGTCGCCCAGCATCGATGTTCGAACCCTCATCGTGCAAATGTAACCTTCCACGATGACCATCTACCTTGGCCTTTCCCTTAACATCCTCATTCTCCTTCTCTTTCTCTTTCCGGTACGATGCTGTCGGGGTCTCCGGCCACCTCGCCCCGGTTAGGCCTCGGCACCTCAATACCAGCCTCCTCCCTACTCACCGGTACCTTCAGACGAGCCATACCTGAAACCAGTACAACATATAAGCGCATGGAACATAACCCAAAAAAAAAATTACAAAAAAAATGTTCAAATTCATCCATTTCTGATGTCTCGGTCAAGCAGGTTCGTGAAACAACCCATATTTTCGGTCACCCATGACCGACAAGGCCTCCAATATATCGGCAGTGTACAACCGAGTCCAATAGAAAGGTCTCGATTGTATACCACCGAGATGGATTGACCATTTCAATTCGCCTTGCTCTCGTCCTATCACGACTGAGCCTAGTGTAACCCTTTCGCCAGTGTACAACCGAGAGTAGGAGAAAATTCTCGGTTGTACACCACCGACACCACATTACCTAGCACTAATTCTAGCTCTCGTCATGTCTCGGCCGAGATAACTGAAGTATTCTCGGCCATGCGTAACCGAGACACTTTGAACTCTTCCGACTTTTGTGGCCGAGACTTCGAGTTCCCAAAAATTTAGCTTCTGTCTCGGCCATGCTTGATCGAGACAGTTAGCACGGTCTCTGGACATGTGTGGTCGAGAACCGCGAATTTCCATTTTTTTAACCATTCAACAAACCGCCACACACACATTACAACTGCTCTACCAAATGTAACTTAAGTATACTAAAAATGTACCTTCAAACGATCGATTTCGCGCAAAATATGTGTGTTCGACGATCTTCAACCGAGCCCTAACTTGGAGACGAAATCGGCTCACACCCCGACCCTACGAACTGCAAAAAACTCGTACAACGAAGGAGAAACACAAGGGGAGACACGGGAAACACGATTTCGGGGGTTCCTCTCAAAGGTCGGTTCAAAAGAAATGGATTCTTCCACAAGATTTCGGTGAAGGTGGTGGTGGGGGTGGTGGGGTGCGAGAGTTTTTTGCACGAGGGGTATTTTGGGTATTTCGGGTCTAATTTTTGGGTGCCCCAGGTAAATTGGTTTGTGCCCACATTAACTTGGTGCCTTCATGAAAAGGTGGGGTGCCCTTAGCGGCACTCTTATTTATTTAAGCCCACTTTTCAAATAGTAAAAGTATTTACAGTTGAGAAATAATGTGTTTCCTATAAACAAAGTCGAAAAAAAATTATATCGGTATAATAGGGGAAAAACACATCGTTCCAAAAAAAAACACAAAAGAAAAGCCCCCGGTCCGATGACGGGTCAATGATGAAACTCGACTTCGAAGTGGTGCCACAATCGCACCAAATCAATTAGGTTGAAATTGAGCTTTATGTGGCCTGGACAAAACAAAAGTGGGACCGAAAATTACAATGCTTCCACCCCCGAATTACTAAACACTCTTTCTCCTTCTTGATGTATGGTTGTATCTCAGATTAACAGAGGCGTTTCCAAAACCCATTTAGATCGATCCATGTGATGTCCTTGAACTTTTTATCGCCTACCAGTGTAGAGGCTACATTTCGTTTAACATACTCTCACACTTTCGCCTAATCCCTAATGCACCCTTCAAAGAGCCTCCTATTTCTTTCCGCCCAAACCCACCATAATGCAATATGAACATTGGTTTGCCAAATTCGATGTTGTTTCCTTGTTGCTGCTCCGTACACTTGCATAGCGAGAACTTGGTTAATATTCTCCAGGTTCGGCCACTCCATATCAAGTTCCATTGCAATACACCATCATATCGATTTAGAGAGCGAACAATTTGTGAATACATGATCCACCGACTCTTCGCCTCGACCGCGAAGGATACATTGAAATGGGAGATACACAAATCAGGATGTCGACACTGCAAAACTTCCGCTACACTGATCTTCTTTTCCATATAAAGTAGGGCTGGCAATTTGGGTCATGAAACGATTAACACGACACGACACGTAATAAACATGTCGTGGGTTTGGCTTAAGTGGGTTTGGGTCATAAACATGTTAACACGTTTATACACGGTTAATAAACGAGTCATTAACATGTCAACCTGCTCAACTCGTTTATGACTCGTTTAACACGGCTAAAGAATAATGTATAAATAATAAATATTGTATAATAAATAGATTGATACAAAATTCACCTATTTGAATGCATGTTAATAGCATGATTTATTTATTTTATTTATAGACATCTTTTATCATATTTTATTTTATATTTGAGAGGAAATATTCATTTTACTTTTAATATATTATTTATGTTTTAGATTTTATTAATAATTATTTATTAAGAAAAATAAAACTTTTCGCCAAAGTAAAATTTAGATATTTTTTTAGATGATTCTTATAATTTTGTTTATGTTATTATTACGAGTCATTTTTGCTTTATTTTTAAGAGTAATAAAGACTTGAATGAAAAAGTAAAGTAAAACTAACGACTATATACAACCACATTATATTTTATTGGTTATTTAGTATGTTTTTTCGAATTTAATCATTTAGATATATTTTTAAAAAATAGTAACTTAATTATAAAAGTTTAAATAAAATAAAATTTTTAAATACAATATTTAATAAGTGGGTGACACGATTACACGACATGTTTAACACACGACCCACTTAGACACGAAAACGATTAACACGATTAATAAACATGTCATGTAATGGGTTTGCATTATATGGGACACGACACGTTTACGACACGACACGTTTACAATTCGCCGATACGAATTACCACCCCTAATATAAAGCATGTGAGGAATTTGTATTTAACTTGGGCAGCCGCCTTCCAAATAAGGTTATATGACTATTTATTCATAACTATATTTGTCGATGTTAGAGCCTTAATTGTTGACTTTGCAGTAAACTGCTCGGATGGATTGAATTTCCATAGCCTTTTATCCCTTGCATGTGAGCCCAATTGAACATCGATTGTCATTTGGCCTAGTTCCTCCACTTCAGCCCTTTCCATTGTATTGAGCCTACGTTCCCGACGGAGCATGAGATTCAACTGTGCGTTGCCTTGCTACCCTACTGCCTGCTTGATTACATCCACTAAGAAAGCATTAGGCTTCCTCGTTAGCTGTTAAAGGAGTGGAAACTCAACAGCTAGGGAGTTTTGTCATTTCCATCTATCATGCCAAAAGCTAATGTTTTTTCCATCCCCAACCTTATATGACAACCTCTCGATGAAGGATTCCCTGCACTGAACAATAGCGTGTCATGGAGATCGTGGTGGTGGTTTAGGTCTCTCACCCGGATCCACCCATTACTAGCTCTTCTATATATGTTGTCGATCATATGTACTCAAAGACCCTTCTTCATTTTGGAACCGCCACAACCACTTTGTTAACATGGCTCTATTCCTATATTCCAATTTAATGATGCCCAAACCACCCTTTGATTTCAACTTTGTGACTTGATCCCAGGCTGCTAATACGAATGAAGTTTCGGATCCCATTTTTCCCAAAGGGAATTTTTCATTAATTTCTTGCCCAAATTTGCCACTCCCACTGGCATACGGTATAGGGACAAGAAAAAAAGAAGGTAATGCTTCTAAAACTGACATAATCATAGTCAATCTCGCCCCCTTAGACAAACAATACCCTTTCCACCCATCCAATCTCTTAGTCATCTTACGGATCACCGGCTCCTTTGTTCGGATCTCCCCCTAGTGGCATTCCCAAATATTTAAGAGGCCACTCACCAACCTCGCAACCAATGTCTTGAGAGACTGATGTGATAACATGGGGTTCAACATTTATTCCCACTAGTAATGATTTTTGCAAGTTCAACTGTAAGCTTGATAAACAACAAAAAACATATACAAAAATCATATCCATGAAGAATATAGAATCATCTGCAAATTGTAGGTGCGAAATGTGCACCGCTTCACATCCAATTCGTAATCCTCTTACCATGTCGAATTGTTTGGCCTTATCTATCATTATTCCAAAAACATCTTCCACAAGTAAGAACAAGAATGGAGACATGGGATCTTCTTGCCTAAGCCCACGTGAAGCTTTGAACCAACCCCTAAGCCATCCATTTATCATGACCGAGAAATTAGCGGAGGAGGTACAACCACGAATCTAGTTTTTCCATCTTGTCTCGAACCCTCGTCTCTCCAAGACATAATCTAGGAAGTCCCAATCGATGCAATCATATGCTTTAGCAAAGTCTAACTTTAATATGAAGTCCTTTAGCTTCTTCCTCTTTGCATACTCCACCACTTCACTTGCTACAAGAATAGAATCAAACATCTGTCTCCCCGGAGTGAATGCATCTTGTTCTTATGTTATAGTGTGTCCTATCAATTCTCTTAGTTGCAATGCAAGGATTTTAGAGAGGATTTTATAAATGGACGTGATCAAGCTAATAGGCTAAAAATCTAAAACATGACCTGAGTTAGACCCCTTGGGTATCAAACATATATGTGTATGAGTCATTAGAGAATTTACACACCTATTTCGATGAAATTCTGATAGGAACCCCATAACCTCATTCTTCATTGTACCCCAACAAATCTTTAAAAAATCCATAGTGTACCCGTCCTGCCCCTGCGCCTTGTCGCCTTCACAACTGCACAATGATTGCCACGTTTGTTCCACGGTAAATTCCCTTTTCAGCCACTCTGCAGTGTTGTGTTCTATTGGGGTCCATTCCAAGCCTTGAATCTCTCATTTTTGTTCCATAGGGTCCGAGTAGAGCTTCTTGAAAAATTCAACAATAGTGTTTTCTACCTTTTTAGGATATTTTGTAAACTCTCCCAAGGCAGTCTGGATTCGATCAATGACATTCCTCCATTTTCTGATGCTTAACATTTTGTGGAAAAGCTGGGTGTTGTGGCCACCTTCCTTGGCCCATTTTATTTTGAGTTTTTGATGAGCAATGCGACTCCATAAGTATAACATGGTCTAGATCTTACTTCAATTTTTTCTCAAGACCCATTTGTCGAAACACCAACTTGGGTTCCCTTCCTCTTTATCCAACCAACCATTCTTTGTGTTAATTCAATTTTTCTTGTTTGTAATTTCCCGTACTCCAATTTGTTCCACTGAACGATGTTATGCTTTACTTGCTGTAATTTTCTCATGAATGAATATCCCCTGCCCCCAAACTATCCTGAACTTGCCCACCAGGTTGTTATTTTGTTTTTGAAGTCCCGACTATGAAGCTATACGTTTACAAATCAAAATGGTATCGGTCCCCATCTAGCTATGCCCATTTCAAGTATCATAAGATGATGATCCGAAGTTATTCTCTCCTCTTGGGCATTATCTCCCGTGTGAAAAGTGTTCATCCCATTGTGGTGTAACCAAGACTCGATCGAGGCGAGCATAAACTAGGTTCTCTCTAAGATTTGGCCAAGTGAAATTCCCATTCACGAGTGGCATATCAATAAGTTCCATTTCCCTAATCAGTTCGTTGAAAATTTTCATGTTTGTGGTGAGCACTGTGCTGACCGATTTTTCCCCAATGAATCTCGGGAATGTTGAAATCCCCTGCCAAACACTATTGAGGATTGCTGGCTCCATACGATGCTACAATTTCCTCCAAAAAATCATCCCTCCTATTCGTGTTGCTTGTCCCATGAACTCCGGATAATCGTTAATTTGTTCCATTCTCTCCTAATAATTGCACTGAAATTGAAAAGCTCCTACCATACCGTTTATTACACAAGTTCTTCGTACATCCCATATTATCACCATTCTTCTCTTTCTTCCTGTAGATGGAAATGTAGCCCACCCCTTGTATCTACTACCCCATATCGAGGCCACCACCGATCTATCTACCCTTTCATTTTTTGTTTCCTACAAGATAATTATGTCAGGCTTAATCTTGATCACGGTTTTTTTGATCATGCATTGTTTCCTCGCTGCATAGAGACCTCTAGCGTTCCATGACACAATCTTCATTGTTTACCGTTGTAAGCCGCTCCGGCTATACTTGCCCTAATGGAATTGACGTCGGTCCGGTGTATTATAATCGATGTTACAATTAATTCTTTTGTGTTCTCTTTCGAGTGGCGTGAATGATCTTTGTGTTATAGTTAGCCCACACGCAGCCATAAATGTTGTATCCATTGCCAGTGGTTCAACCTCCATAGGTTGAATATCGTCTTGTTCGATATGCAGTCGTGGTGTTTCTAGCATTATCCCCCTCCGTTGTGGTATGTTCACAATTTCTCAGGTCTAGAGTATCATCATTTTCCCCCAATGTACTAATCGAGTCAAACAATTTACGAACACCTTCTATGCCACTGGTATCCGGTCTTTCCTTTGCCTCAATCACCTAAATGGTTTCATTCGTATCTAAGGAATTATCAAACCTTTCCGCCTGCCAATCCTTTACATCATTATTAAGGTCATGTGCATCTCCACATTTCGATTCTTGTGCCTCCGAATCGCTACTTCTTATGGATCCCCACCCTTTATCTGGGTCGCTGTTATATGTTTCGATATCATCCCCAACTATGTCATCTATCTGCCCCTTCTCAATTTTTAGGCCATCTCCTTGCAGAACTGGACTTCATCTGACTCTTTGAGCTCCCGATTCTCTGTTGTGTCGCCTTATAATCTCCCTTGTTCTTAGAGCATTGTTTCTTTCTTGTCGTAATTCCCATTGTGGTGAAGGGTTTAATGGCACGTCTGGTGGCCTGTTATACATCTGCACAACATCATGTAAATCTAACTTATTATGAAATTCATTGTTAATACCTGCATAGGGCACCTCCTTCCCTGGTTCTCGGCCATAGGACTAGATTGCAAGTTTTACTACCTTCAGAGAGTTAGGATCAAAGTCGCCACTTAATATTGATTGAATCCCCTGGACTTGCATATTTCTTATGCGGGTGTTATTTATTTGGGCTATAAGTAGTGGGTTTTGCTCATGGTCCGTCTTAGCATCATATCGGACTGGAAACTCTAGTAATTCCTTAACAAATTTGTCATTCCAGTAATTCAGGCCTTCATCTGATCAAGTTGATGGGCTGATTTAGGCCTTCCTCCCCAGTCTGCCTGGCCTGCTTGACCCCGATCTCTTGAGCCTATTTGACGGGTTGCCTTATTCAAGTAAGGGCGGAGTGATGTCTACTAGAACCGTTTTACCTTTGATTTTAGCTCTGTTTGGGTAGATTCCATGAGATTTTTGTGTCCCCTTTATGTGTCGCATCAACCTCTCCATATCTTGATATTTGCTTAAAGGGCCTCTACCTGTCGTTCGATCCTGAACAATCAACGGTTGTAGGGTGTTTGTGGCTCCATCTCCTACTCTTAGAGTTTGATTCACATTAATTGTAGGAGCATTTATCCAATTTTCATTTAATGAAAAGCCATGTGGCAAATGGAAACATGCTCCACTTGTGTGAGGACTGACCCGTTGCCTTTCCTCCTCCTACCGCCATTTTCCATTTCAATGAAACAGTGCTTCATCACCGCTACCTTGACAGATTCGCGTGCTTCATTCACATCACCTCGTTCCTCCACTATTCTCGGCCTATCCTACTTGGCCATCTTGTCGTCGGGGATCATCTATGGTTCCTGTAGAAAGTC
Organism: Stephania yunnanensis; assembly: GCA_039657365.1. Lineage (NCBI taxonomy): Eukaryota > Viridiplantae > Streptophyta > Magnoliopsida > Ranunculales > Menispermaceae > Stephania > Stephania yunnanensis. The sequence continues at coordinate 3,559,547 of CM077588.1, read as the reverse complement.
GATTCTTCGAACACGTAGAGTGGCTATTTTACCCCAGCAAGGGATAATGATATCCTCTAGCATAAATTGTGTATCATCTCCTTTTATTTTCAGCAGAGCTTGTTCAATGTTGTGGCGTTTGAATGTGGGTTTTGCAACTCCAATAAGTCCTTCAAATTGTTGATCGATCATCCTTAATGCATATGGGTTCCATAGGTTCAATAGTAATCTTTTAATTTATATCCAACAATTTGTATTTCCCCATCTCCGTTCCATCCAATGAAAGTCAAGGTTCTATGGGTGGATGCGGTATATAAGGTTTTGGCTCATCTCACACCCTTTCCCTTGGATCAACCGCATCTCCTCAAAATTTGTATAAACCATTATAGCTCGATCTTTCCCACAACTTAGAGATTAACTTCCCCGTTCGCTACTTTTAAGAGTGATGTCTCAATGTCCCCTATGGTGTAATCCATAACTGTTTGAAATTGAATACAACCGTTTGGAATTCAATTGCAGGTGTCAATCTTTGTTTATATCTTTGTTTATCAGAAGTCGTCTGATTCAGGTCATGGGTGTAGGCCTATAGTGCTCCTAAATCAGTTCTCGATGTGGCCCTTATATGATGTGGCACATACTGCTCTTGACGAGATATCCCTCTATCCACCCAAGTCTCCCTTCCATCAGATAGGTTTAAATTATGGTTAAATCTATTTTGGGTCTTTCTGCCTCTACCCAGCGAATAGAGGGCCTCCCTTAACCTCATCCAAACATTTGGTTCTCGTCCTCTGGTATGAGTAGTATTTTCCATAATCCCCTATAAAGCTTGTGCAATTTCAGAGCACGATCCCTATCATTGCTCAAAACCTTGATCATTATGGTTGTATCACCTGCCCGCCTCAACCATTGTTCCTCATTTTCTGGTTTGTGAAAGAACCATCCCAGTGTGTCAATGCACCATGATATAAAATCTTCTTCAATCTCCAGCTTGTGACAAGCATTGCGTGAGTATTCCGTGATAGTCACCCCCTCCCTCAAGCCCTTTCCACTGCAAAATATTTATATTTCGCCGAGAAGTTGCTATTACCAGTGTTTGCCATAGTTGTGTTCCTGCCCTCTCGACGGTTCTCTGTTTGTCGCCTCCTGTTAATAACCTCGACCCAAGTCTCCGTTTCTCCTCTCTCCAGCTTGTGACAATCATTGCGTGTGTATTCTCTGATATTCACCCCCTCACTCGAGCCCTTTCACTGCATTGTTGCTCTCATTCTCCATTCTGCTTGTTGATTTCCCTCTATTTTTTAGTCGATCTCAGGTCGTTTTCTCTCGAGGACACTCCCCCTTTAACTCGGTCTCTCTCTCTCTAGCATTAAACCAAATCACAGTTATAATTAAAATAAATTGAGTAGGGACAATTATGAGACCAACGAAGTGGATGTGGCTCTCACGTATGGTTTGGTATGAAGTTAGGCTGTGGACTAATGTGTGGACTGAAATATAGTGTCACATCTATCGTAAAAAAGGATAAAAGTGTGGATTTATTTTTAAATAGTATCGAGGTCTTTTTTAGCATTAAAACCCCACAATTATGATTTTGGGTGTCATGTAATCGATGTTGTCTCTGGGAGTTGGGATTAATTCTCCTCCAAGATGTAATTGAAGTCAAATTTTCTCATTTCTGCTAAATAACAAAGGCAACTAGCCTCCTTTTGTTAAAAAACATCACACTTACGAGTTGAAACGAGATAAGAAAGGGAGAGTATCACTATTATAGTGAGATTTATAAAATCGCAAATACAGGCATAATCGAGCCTAATTAACAAGTGGTATCAAAGTCGATGGTTTATCCAGTAGTATCAGAGTCGAACGATAATTTTTCTAAAAGATACATCTTGGAGGAATTTTAGTTTTTGATCATCTTTTGGAGGAAAAACTTTATGGTGCATGGTTAAATTAATGGGGGACAATATTGATACTAATGAAATACATGAACCCTTAGATACAAGCACGGGCGAGCCTAATAATTTACTTGGGTAAGAGGTCGAGAATTCAAGCTCCCTCTTACAAGCAAGTTATAGTTTTTTTTTATCAAAAAAAGTACTGATATTGTCCCATGGATGGTTCCGAATTGTCGAGGGTAATCAATCCCTCTAGACTTGTATAGCTATTTTTTTTTGTGATCAATAAAATTATGGTTTGTCGCCTACCTTGCTAAAAACAAGGAGAATGAGAAAAAATTGAACACCCATAATTATTTAAGAAAAAAAGATGTTTATGTTGTAAATTGGATCGATGGTTCTTTAACCAAGCTTATGAATGATCACATTGTCAAGCATAGCTCTCACATTATCATTTATTATCGTTGTTTGTGTTCCCTCTCGTAGGGTTGTCTTTCCTTTTGTCAAGGCTTTTTTCGGATCGTATCAACCTTTTTCTTCCCATCATTTGGGCATTAGAACCTCTGATGATGGATGTGGTAGGTTTGCTACCTCCATCTTTTCTCTTGGGAGACCGAACTTTAACAATGTAATATGAATGTATGGGTTCTCTTTTTATGAATGCAATTCATTGCGCCTTTGACAAAAAAAAAAAACTCCCTAAAAGTTGGCACCATGAAAATTTCGAAATGATCAAAGTAAAAATAATTTTGAAATGTAGATTAAAAATGTGAATTTTTAAGATGTTTTTAGAGCAAAAACACACAATAATTAAGATTTAAGAAGTATGATGATGGGCGTTAGGGGTGTTAATTTTTGTTCGGCCCGCCAGCTCAGTTTTGTTTGACCCGAAAAAAAGGTTTTGACAATAACTTTTTAAATCCGAATCGAATCCTGGCAAGGCTTTGATGTCCAAATTTAAATCTGAGCTGGGTCGTCTGGACAAAACCCTTTAAGCCCGGACCCGGCCTGAATTTGAAAAATTAATTATTTTATTTTGAAAATATACTTTCATACATAGTATAATTCACAAAAAAAAAAAAAATAAATAAAGAAACTACATAATTTATATAGAAATGTACTATTTTAGTTTTGAGACTTAGCTAAATTACTTGAGACAACTTTATGCATTTTTTTAACAAAAAAATATTATTATGTCTTGTAATTAAAAATATTAAATACAATTTAAACATTACTTTTTAAAATTATATTAGCTAAGATTACATTACGATAAATTTATAATGATTTTAATAATTAAAAAAGCTTTTAAACATAAAATAATTTTTTAAAAACTCGACAAAATCTGAACATTTAGACAACCCGAATTAAAAGTAAATCGGGCTTGAGCAAAGTATATTTGTCCAAATTTACAACCAGATCAGATTTGAACAATGCAAATGCTCAAATTATATCAAGGTGGCCCGACCCGTCTAGATCCAAAAAATTGATACCCCTAATGGAAACTAATTAATATATATATATATATATATATATATATATATATATATATATATATATATATATAACATGCATGCCTCAATGATGTGGTGTATAGCAAATAAAGAATCACCACATGTAACTCTAATTGAAGTGGAGGTCATGATCATGAGTTTAATTCTCGTTGTAATTACGTTATATTTCTTTATTTCTCTTAGGTTAGATTTATTTTTATGAAATTATTAGTCCAACCAAAGTAAAAATATACATATAAAAAGGTTGGGACATCATGCAGGTCAGCTAAAAAAATAAGTACGTATATGATGGAGAGGCTTATCAGATGCTTGGATACAATAAGGGCATCAGCATCAATTATCAATAGATAGGTAGTAGTGGAGATATAAATAATATATGAGTGGCCACAGCCATTGCTTTTCTCATACCTTATCAATGCTATACAGTACATGACATGGCCACTTTAGAGAAGGTGGGGGATCCTATCAGCTTTTCTACTTGATAAGGACACACACACACACACACACATCCAGTTTGTTTGCTTTTTCTTTGCTTTGCTCTTCAATAACAACAATACAAATTATACAATTATCAAACCTCACCTTCCACCTACCCATATTGTCTTGCCCATTATTTCATATATACATATTGTTTTATATCTATTTGTATATTTATTTTTATATTTATAGCAGTATAGTATTGTACATGCACGTGAGACATGAAAATTAAATATGCTAATAGAGATGTCTGTATTTAGATAAGCTGACGTGGATCTTACAAGATATTAATATTTTTTTAATAATTTGGACAATTCATATATTGCTATTAAATAGGCAGATAAAATAATCGAATTTGAAAGTTAACCATCTTTAAGATTAAAAACGACAATTCGAGTAACGAAAGAATTAATTTCGAAATGATAAGAATTCAAACAACATAACATTGATGATAACAACATGCATGACATTGATGAGCAAGTAATAACTAGTATTGCATGTATGGTTTAGATCACTTATCAGATCATAATCTACTTTACAAGCGCTTGAATTAAACCACTTTCATGGTATAATTATTTAACAATATTATTATATATATAATTCACTGTAATTAATACTAATAGAGGGAAAAAGACAAGTAAAAGGACAGCTGAAAAAGCTGTGATTCTTTAATTAAGCAAATTGCACTATCCATCACCCATATATGTATATAATACTAAGATCGATATATACTACAAATTCCTTGGAACGATATTATAAGTCACAGTAGTATATATACATCTTGTATGCTTGACAGCTTTGACCCATAATGTGTGTTACATAAATAATTTTCTTTGGTGAATCATTGTTATGTATTTTTATTTTTTATTGTTTTAAAGTGGATATATGTCCATGCACCAAAGAATGATTATTGAAAATACGGATAGCGTATGTGGGCTATTTATAATAAGTACACTTAATAACTCGAACTAAATTTGTAATATTTATTATCCTTGTTCGAGCAGAGCTCAAATGTAATGATTTTATTTAAGATGTCCTTTTAATAAATCAATGACATTGAGGATAGTAATTCATTAATATTATCAACCAAATAATCCTAACTTCTAACTTGACCTATGACTTACATAAGAAAGTTTGATTGTTGATTTACTTATTAATTAACACGAACTTTAATTTTCCAAAAAAAAAAAATTGTTTTATAGACATCAACAATCATTAATTGTGAATAAAATTAGTAAGAAAGAGTGTGAATATATAGGTGTTGATGGAGACACACGAAGGCAAAGTTGTTATAGAGAGAAAATTGGTAGGAATGTGTGGTGATTGAAAGAAAATTGGTTGGAGATGAAGCATTGCTTGATACAACAAAAAGAAAGTCGATTAATTTTTTTAAGAAGAAAGTTGATTAATTAAGTACCATAATATTAATTTAGAATATGCTTCATTTTTATTTTTTTTGTGTTGACTGTTGAGACAAGTGCATACACACATCTTAATTAGTGTAATCCAAAAAGAACTAAATCAATTTTGTAGCAAATGAAGCTTTTGCATAATATAGCTAGTGTGGATGTTGGTTTCCTTTGCCTCCGCCCCAGTCTACGTTGTCATAGATTGTTGCATCCTTACAGTACTTAATTACACTAATTAATTAATTAGCAACTCAACCTTAAATCAACAACTCAACCCTTGTACACCCAAACTAATTGACTAATTAATCTTCAAAATCAAATCAACACAGCTCTATGAGTTTGGATTGGATTGGTTTCAATCCTTTGGCTAATTTTATAAATTTAAATATAAAAATTGTAAATTTTATAAAACATAATTATGCAAGCTTTTGAACACAATAATTTCCTTTTTTCTTTTAAACATAAAAAATAAACTTCTAAACACTTACTTTTTAATTGTATCACATGCTCACGAATTCTAATTCACTTAAAATAATAAATCAAACAAACTTATGATCGCTAGCTAGAGCAAACAAAAAATATAACATTATTATTAAACTACTAAAATGCAAATTTCGAACAGTTCTCGAATACAAATTAAAACTAATTAAAGTTCAAAGATAAAATAAAAAATAATATTTAAAGTGGCTTATACCTCGTGCACAACAATTTTTAAAAGTTTACTAACAATAATGTTATGTATGACTAAATTATTTCAAAGTTTACTTACACCTCGTGCACAACAATTTTTCCTTAATGTGATGATATCCTACTTTTCTTTAAATCTCTATATAATTTAATCTGTTCCAATGCATCCAGCCTATATACGCTCACATTATATATAACGTGTCAATTTAAAGTAGCCACACTTTTCTGATGCACTAAACATCCATCTCTATCGATTTTATCCACTGAGACGTGCATGAAGGAAGAAAAAAAGTTCCTTGTTCTCTTTTCATGGCTGACTTTATGAGTAGGCAGTGACATGGATTTTATTACATGATTTGAACTAATGCTCCTTAGTCTTCCAGATCATTAGCAATATCATTTTATATGTTGTCCCATGACGACATATGTAAAGAGAGCACCTGTATAGTCCACTAGTGACATCAAAAAGATTAATATCTCTGGACAGGAAAAAGAAAAAAACACTTTTAACTTTAATTGAGGAAGAGTTCATTTTTTTTTTATTTTTGACGGCAACATTATATTTCATTTCATTGATTTCCATTTAATTATGAAATTCAAGCGCCCGACTAATTGTTGAAACATTTGTTCTTATGTTTGGATAAAAAATAAAATAAGATATTAGTTTCATATTGAAAGATCAAAAACTATCGTCTCACTTTATATATGAAAGCAACTCAACCAACTTTGTTTTAAAGCAAAAGGTTGGAGTAAGTGACTCAATCAGGTGCACATGGGTAGTAAGACATTTTATGTCAAAGATGAGCTTTGGGCTTGGTTGGCTATCAAACATAATTTTATTTTTTACTATAACTTTTAAATTTTGGAATTAATTTAATAATACTTAATTTTTTATTTTACTTAACTATTTTACAGTTATTACAGTTGGAATATGTTAACAGTTTTGATTGTTGAACCCCAACATATTTATTGATTTCGAAATTAAGGGATGTGTTGTTTAAGACAACTCTTCAAAGTCTATTTAAATCTTATTCAAACACAAATTATTCATTCAATTTTTATTTTCGAAATTATAATTATTAATTTATTATGAGAGAAGAAGAGTACGGTTGGGCATACTTCCAAATTTGGTGATCTTTGAATTTGAAGGTGCACTCCGGTTGAATCTTGTGGACAAAGTTTTGAGTAGATTAATCACCAAATCGTGAGAACAATTATGTCTTAAGACATCGCAAAACTCGCAAGTATCTAATTAAATTTTAAATTATTTATTCAATTTTGTTTTTAATTATTCTAATTTTGTTTTGTTTATAGTATTAAAAATTATTACAAATTGTTAGTAATAATACTAACTTTTATGAGATTAATTGTATCGTTAAGTAGCTGAGAAGCTGAAAAAGTTTTACACACTCGTGACTATAAAAATAAAATAAAAAATACGGTCATAGAATTGCCAATATTTTTCATCCAAACACTTCAAGGAGCACCTTCCACGTTTTGTTTGGTCTAAAAGACTTTACTAAAGACACTTTATATAATTTCATGAAAGAAGTGCAGTGTTGTGTCTGCTGAGTCATATTTAACAAATACAAAAGACAAATAAAATTATGAGGTGCTTGAAATTTCTGCAGATTTCAAGAACCATAAAAACAAAAGCTAATTGTCGATAATGAAATGACATCCTCTATTCTTTTTCCCTTTTTTGTGGTTAAGACATAATACTTGATTTTTAAACTGTTAAAAAGAGGGACTTGCAATAATTTTGAAGTGTGTAATATTATCACTTTTTTAAAAGAAGTTTTGTTCTCTACACTGCAAGAGTCAACAAATATCATAAAGGATACGATGAAGCAAACTCAGCTTTCACTTTACAGTAGTGAAAGATGAAAACAAGAGTTAATTCTGGTAAATTTCGAGATAATTTCTTCCCCCCAAACCTCTTCTCTTATAGAGCAGTGGTCATGACCAGTTAGAGTGAAAATGGGGGTAGTGGAGCAGTGGAACCGTTTCAACTTCATCCACTCATTGAATGAAAATGGGGTAGTGGAATAACAATGGAGTAGTGGAGCAGTAATTGAGTAGTGAAGAGCAATTTCAACTGCATCCACTCAGTCAATTTAATAACTACCTATTTAATCTCGAAAATGATAAAAATTAATGGTAAAAAGTTTTACCCATGGTTAGCTTGCACATATATACATGCTAAGCGCCTATAAAAGCACCTAAAATGCGTCGCGCGAGAGTGGCTCACCTTGCATAGCACTTATATTTTATTTTACAAACACTATGATGCAAGAGTACATATATACTCTTTAAACTTGAAGTTCCTAACCAATGTGAGACTAAACATTTATTTTGAAAATATCCAACATAAACACGTTTGAAGTGCTTTCTAAACTAATTAATTTATAACATTCCTGAGCTATTTGAAGGAATCATGATCCCGAGAATGATCCCAAGTGTCAGCAAAAAACGAGCCGCATTGTTGTCATGAAACTCGGTAGCACTGCCTGTGAACCTTAACTCCAAGAATTCTAATAGTCAAATCAATGCAATTGAATGGAATTATAATATCTAGTGACAAAAAAATCTTCAAGCTAAGGAGATCTTTTACATTCTATATCACAAAAGTCTGCCTGAAATGCCAGTAAAATTGTAAATCTTAATTTCTAGAACTTAAGTAGTTGAATCAACGTAAGAATGGAACATTCTAATATCTAGAGACTAGAAAAATCTATCATCACATATAATATCAATACTATGGAGATCACATATAATTGTTAAGAGGAAATATCCACTTATGACCTTGTTTTTTCAAAAACAAGAGCCATAACCATTCAACGCATCATCGACCTTTCATTTGATAACAAGGCACTTGCATCATTTAATACAAGTTTCTCAAACTCTTAACATCATGTAAAAGTAGAGGCGAGGACACATCAAAACCAATACAGAACTGCCACTTGGTCGACACCTTAAGTGATCCGTTTGATTCGCAATTATAAGTTTTTTAACTAAACTTGGCTGAAGCCTCCACAAGCGTTTGGAAATTTCAACAATAACCTGAATGCAGTTATTCATCACCATGTCTTGAGATTAATTTTCAAAGACAATTGAGGCATGTGCTTATCAAGAGCTAGTACTTATTTCTGTTCCCGCATGGCATGGTTACACTTTGATACATATAATTTACTAATCAAGACGTGAAAATAAATCACAATGTGAAATCCAAAGGACTCCAGCCACATTGCAGCAAATGTAATTCGATGCCACTCAAAACAATTTCCCTATATGTTTGCTAACACCAAAGTTACAGCTTTATTAAAGTGAAGTTGTTTGAAACACATTTCACAAACTCTACCAACTCAAATATCAAACCAGAATAATCACAGTTGCTGTAATGAATAAGGAGAAAGTACCATAAGATCGAATTAGTTTTTCAAAGCCTTATTTGGTTAAGAGTGGAATTAACTCAGTGAAAATAGCTTGTAGAAGAGTTAGAACTTATCTAGTTTGATTGCCAACTTCCCTGTAAGTTATCTCTCAACTCACACCCAAAGATGAAAAATCTCTCTCACCTCCTTAAGGGAGTTATCTCCTAAGAGTTTGAAGACACTATTACCCATCGTTAATTACTTTTTTATTCCTCACATCCAACTCTTTTGTTTGAAAAATATTTACGTCAAATCATATATTTTATTATTTAAAAATTTGAAACTTCTTTGTAAGTTTAAAGTTGAACTAAACATGAAAATATATCTTTTTCAGTGGTGTGAATTAACTCAAAGGAGTTAACTCCACTCGCACTATAAGTTAGCTAAAACAACCAAATCTATTTGAATCGACAAATCCATTTTCCAACGACTTCTATGAATCAGGGAAATACACCAAGCATTGAGTGATAAGATCCAAGAAATTGAACAACTCTTTATTAATGGAGGAATAAACAGAAGAATACAAGACTACAGGCTACACTAACAGCAATTCGACAATTCAAATCTCTCCATATTATCAATCATTTTGACTTGAAGAGGCCTGACATGCTTTGTGAAATTAATATATTGGAGAAGAGTCCAAAACTATACACTAACACTCTGAAATTCAAGAGAGTACTGACTACAGAACAAACAAGAGAGGGCCAAAATCTCTGGAAAAGAGGATGAGAAGCATGATGAACAGAAAATTCAAGTTGTTGAATGCAGATAAATTCAAATCACAGCAACCCACAAGACTTGTCACCAAATGTAGAGTTTAGGACAAGGGGACTAGCGGGAATCAGTAAATTCAAATCATATCCATGTGCAGAAACATATAGGAGTGTCATAATAGATTCAATAGAACATTTTCACGCAATGAAAAGAAGCATATGCATTATTCACTTGTATTATTCCATATTCAGTACCGTTAGCATAATTATAACGAGATACATCCTTTACATGAATTCCATACATCGCAATTTGACACTCACTGTGATAATCTCACTGCACAATCACACTGCCATACACGCCAGTATGAATCAATGATTCCAAGTAAAGGAGATGGAATCAATAGATTCCACACAAGTAAACTGCATAAAGCTCAGGAAAGAGTTCTAATCATCCGTACACTAAAACTTAACTTCCTGTGTGTTAATGTCATAGTCAAAACACCCCAGAGAGAACTCCATTTGCACATTTTATTACATTTAGTTGTATATGTACATTTACCAAAATACCCTTATATAAAAAACTAATCCATATGTCTAGATAGAACAATCCAAACGATTCCAAATTTTGCTTTTATGATGAATGGATATTAACAGCTGCTGCAATGCATGATGTGATTAAATTGTGATGGGATTTCATCAATTTTTCTTTTTCTCTTGGTGCAAATGAATCTAAACTTTGTATGGCAGAACGTTTTAGGTTGAGTTATCCAAGTCGAGTCAAGATTTACTTTGTTAGTACTTGTCAAAAAAGCTTTCTTTTTGTCTCCTGAATTGCACCAACTGGTTGTTAACTAAAAAAAAGATTTACTTTGTCAGTCCTATGATTAAGTTATGAAAGAGCTCAACTGATGCTTATCCTATTAAAAAAGAAGATACTATTCCCAATCAAAAAAGAAACTAGTGTTCACAAAGAAAAAAGAAATAGAAATACAATAGCTCAATTGACAAAATCAGTGAAGAAGAATGATGAGAAGAGTTTGTTACAACCTCTCGTGACTCTTAAGTAAGAACTGATGAAAAGCTAGAAACCTTCCGATGCTAGAAGTTCTCGAAAGTAAGAACTTACTCAAACAAGTCGGAATTGAGGTTCCAAGATCCTAAATACAATCTATTACATTGATATTTACTATGCAAAAGCTTCCATACCTTTCAACTTTGTTATCCTCACATCACCACCTGAAAATCCCAATCCAATCTATCAACGATATTGCTTTTAACTGCTGCAACGTGTTAGGGACATCAACATTCAATTATCTATTTTTCGTTATTATGTTTCTTGCTCTTTAAGTTATCCATTAGTTGTCGATAAGTAAGATTAGGATACAAGTTTCTATTTTTTAGGATAAGAGTTTTATTCCAACTTTAATTCTTGTTACTTAAATGTATTAAAATACACGTGCAACTCTATTTTTATATAGATCGCAACATCAAGAAATAAGAGAACTAGATCAAAGTTCTTGTTTTTCTTCCTTTTATATAGATCAATTTTTCTTCTCTCTTCTATTCAATTTTACTTATCTTTGATTTTCTCCAACAAATTGGTATCAGAGCATTATTTTCTTAAAGGACTTATGGTTGAGAGAAACATTTTTTCTGCATCCAAGAACTTCCATGGATTCATATTCAATTCTTGAAAAGCCTTTCACCTTGCTTGCACCACCGGTGTTCGATGGTGAGGGTTATCATATATGGGCAGCCAGGATGGAGGCACATCTGGAGGCGAATGATCTTTGGGAAGCCGTTGAGGAAGACTACGAAGTTCTTCCCTTACTCGCAAATCCAACAATGGCGCAAATCAAGTATTACAAAGAGAGAAGTACAAAAGGTTAATTTAAAGTATTGCAAGTCTGATCTTCAACTAGCTGATATATTAACAAAACCTCTGTCAAGAAGCATGTTCAAATTTCTTAGAGAAAAGCTTGGAGTTTGCAGCAACCAAAGCAAGGAGGAGTATTAACGATATTGCTTTTAACTCCTGCATACGTATTATGGAACATCGACATTCAATTATCTATTTTTCGTTATTATGTTTCTTGCTCTTTAAGTTATCCTTTAGTTGTTGATAAGTTAGATTAGGATACAAGTTTCTATTTTTAAGATAAAGTTTTATTCCAACTTTAGTTCTTGTTACTTAAGTGTATTAAAATACACGTGCAAAATCTATTTTTATACAGATCAACATCAAGAAATAAGAGAACCAGATCAAAGTTCTTGTTTTTCTTCCTTTTATATAGATCAATTTTTCTTCTCTCTTCTATTCAATTTTACTTCTCTTTGATTTTCTCCAACAAATCAATGCAGAACCCAATAACTCAAACAACAAACAAAACAGCAAATAACAACAATGCAGCACTAATCAATGATCGAAAACATACTTCTAGTCTAATACCAAAAAAATCTAATTCTCAATTAGCATGATAGGGATTCTGATTCTCAAAAGGTGAATCATTTCACAAGAATTGCTGATAAATCTAAACAAAATTCAATTAGAAAGGCATTCTCAAATTTCTCCTCCTACCCAAATCAAAAGGCAAAACATTTCACACGTCAATGCATCTAATCCAAGGGACTAAGCACTATAATCACCAATCAACACAGTAAATCGTCCAATATAGCATCATTAACTAAATCCCAAATACAACAACAACAACAAAACAACAACATAAAAATTAAACATGGATCAAACTTTTCCATTGTGCTCGATTAAATGCAATTGATGGTGAGCTTTGCAAACCATTCAAATCCCATCCCATGTTAACTTTAATTTCTACAATTGAGTCAAGTTTTCTAGTTGGGACATTTGTGGGCGTCTTTGCAGGTGATCAAACCATCGCAACCGCCTTTCCCTAATCTTTGTATCAATTGGTGCTACTCCTACTTGTCTTTGAATTTCTATATTTCTTATTCCCAAATCACCAAACAAAAATAAAAAAAAATCTTTAGGCCACCCCAAAACAAACCCTCCAAAATCTTTATCCAAAACAATAAGAAACCCTAGATACAATAAAAACCTTTCCCTCCCATATAAGAAGGAGAGATTTCACATAAAATCGATGTGTATAATCTACAGAAGTACTACAAAACACAATCCCCAATCAACATAGTAACTACAAGCACCAAGACCTACATCAATTTTTAACTTCAAAAGAACCCAAGAAAAAAAATTCAAATCTTTAGTCCAAACCCCAAAACAAAAACTCAAAATCATTATTTCCAAGAAAAGGGTCAGTCAATCAGTCATTCACTACCAAACCCTAGACATAGATTAACAATGCAACAATAATCAATGACAGAAAACCCCCCAAAATCTAAACTCACTTACAAACAAACCCTAGATAGATAGCAAACATGCTTCTAGATTTCAACTAGCAAGATAGGGATTCCCACTCACAAAAGGCAAAACATTTCACACAAAACCGATGCATTAACACAGTAACTCATCCGATTAAGCACCATTAACAAAACCCCAAAACACCCAAATGAAAAAATCAAATCTTCAATCCACCCCCATACCAAAACCTCCAAAATCTTCACCCCAACCAAAAGAGCAGGAAATCCAGCAACAAAAAACCCTACGCCCGACAGTGCTGCATTCACAAAACTAAGCAATGTAATCTCAAAAGTATCGACGCATTAACACAGTAATTCATCCGATTAAGCACTATTAACAAAAACCCAAATTACCCAACTAAAAAAATCAAATCTTTAGCCCCCCCAAACCAAAACCTCCAAGATCTCCACCCAAACCAAAAGGGCAAGAAATCAAGCTACAAAACACCCTACCCGCGACGGTGCCGCCGCCGGCCGCCTTGATGTATAATCACGAAACTAAGCAATGTAATCTCAAAATTCGATGCATTAACCACGGAAGTAACCAACACAATCTCCAATAAACACAGTAACTCATCCAATTAAGCATCATTAACAAGAAACCCAAACCCAAACCCTAGGCGGTAAGCACGACGGCGCCGCCGGCCGCCTTGATCTTCTTCTCGGCAATCTTCGACACGAGCTTCGCCTTCACTACAACCGGCTGCGATGGCGGCAGCATCCCCTTCCCCAACACCTTGAAGAACCCGAATTGCGTGACGTCGATCAACGGAACGGTCTCGGCTGTGGCCTTGGCCTGGACTTCTGAGGGGACCATGGACCAGAGCTTGTCGATGTTGACGATGGGGCAGTGGAACTTGTTGCGGAGCTTGTGGAAGTAGCGCATCCCGACTTTGCCGAAGTAGCCGGGGTGGTACTTGTCGAAGAGGATCCGGTGGTGGTGCATGCCTCCGGCGTTGCCGCGGCCGCCGGGGTGCTTCCGGTGCTTGCCGATGCGGCCGTGCCCGGCGCTCACGTGTCCGCGCTTCTTCCTGTTCTTCTTGAACCTCGTCGTCATCGCTCGCCGCCTCTCCCTCCTCTCTCTCTCTCTCTGCCGAGACTCGCCGATCCACAGAGATTAGGGTTTTCGGTTTTATATAGCAAATGATTTTTAGGGTTTCGGTTTTGTGGGTTTACGGATTAGGCCATCCTAGCTCAGGAATCGCACCGAGTGATCTGCCTCGAGATACGTGCGCACCGACGCACCGATTTTTGTGCTATGCACCTCGAGATGCTTGTATGCTAAGTCGAGGGCTATTGTATATGTTCTTATCTTTAATGCGATCTTTGCCTTGAGATTGGTGGGTACGCATCTCAATGACTAAATAACGAGTAAGAAAGTTGGGTTCAAGGACATTATTTTCTTTATTAAAATCGAAATTAGAAAAAGTAGATATTCAATAATTTTAGTTCATCTATTAAATTATCAGCTTGCTATTATTATTATTATTATTATTATTAAATACTAATTTCTCAACTATTGGCTAAGTTATTCATTAATTTTGTTAAAGAGAGCATGAAACGATGCTATTTGCTGCAATCTCATCTATTTGTGCATCAAGTTTGCGTATTTTTTTTTATCAATTTCTAATGAAGAAATGATAGTAGCTCGTCGTTTTATAAGCTTTATCATATTAAGTCGAAGAGTTTAGGTAAGACTTTCAAAGCGACTCTCGAAGGGAGAATCGAGGCTATTTTAGGAGAAACCAAACTCATAACAGGCCCTCCTCAGCATTTTGTTGTGAAAAAAATTACTTGATTACTCTAATTATATAAAACATATATAAAACCTTTCTCGTTGTTTTCCTGCCTTGTTTGATTGGAGGGAGAGTTGGGGGAGTAGTGAATTATATTATAGAAAAGTTCTGACTAATCTTGTTTGGTTGGTTTGTAACATCAACTTCCCTATGAGTTAACTCCCAAGTCTCCATGTGAAAATATGAACTTCCATGCAAGAAAATTTTCTTCTAAATTAGCAAAAATGAACCGTAAGCTCCAAGTGTCCACGTGAAAATATAAATTTCCTACATAATTGGTTATATGTTATATGTCTGAATAATAGTATAGGTTTTGTGAAAGCACTCACCAACTACATTAAAATCGAGCAAAGTGAGTTAAATTCAATTCATGTGGTTGATTCTGAAATTTTGATCACAATGTAGCTCTAGTGCTTTTTTTTTTTCAAGAAAAAAATAAAAATTATACAGCTTTGCTTGAAGAAGTTATGAAGAATCATGGTAATGCTTGAAACTATGAAAAAAAAATGTAGTTGAATGGCTCTTTTATGGTAATGATTTAAAACCATGGAATCAGATGTTTTTCAAGAATCTATGAAGAATTTATACATCAGTATCTAATCTAATATGGGTAGTTCACAGAATATTAGAGAACATGTAAACAAACAGATGTTCGCTTGAAACTTACAAATAATTTACAAAGGTTATCAACATAATAAAGCATACATGACACAACATACATACTTGCATCTCATAACATACATTGAGAATCATTTTTGTTTATAGGAATGCATAGAGAAGCATTTGTGCTTGCAATTGGTCTTGCAGAGGAGCTGTGATTCATGAATTTGAAGCTGTTCACATCCAACCAGCTGTGTGCATCTTACATTAAAAGCTGAATTAGGAAGGAATTGCTCTTCTTATTTTTGAAGGATGAGAGCAGTTCCAACCAAGCCAAGCCAGAGAGTTAATGAAATCCAGAAAATGCGGTTCTTCTCCCATCCGGCCGGGGGTTTCCAAACCATGAAGTCAGCTAAGTAGTCCTTGGTTGAGGGAAGCTGATTTGTGGTTCCGCCGCTCAGACTTTGACCTCGATCTCTGTTCTTGTCGGTCCAAGTGCCAGCATATCTGAAAGAACACAATCTATACATCAAATTGCCATTTACGGAAATTCTATAGCTTCCAACGTGCAAGCCAAAAATTCAAGAAATGAAGTCCAATATAGGTTCACATTTGACTCCACACGCGCTCTATTTGAAGGCATCTCATGGGATTATCAACTCTTAGACATAGAAAATGAGACATATCTGGTTATTTATAGCGTAGGTAAGGTAACTAGGTTCAACCAAGATGGAGTTAAGCAAGGAATGAATAATGCATGTCCTACATCATGCCTCATATGGGACATGGATACACTCCATCAGAGCAGTTCTTGTATTCATTTAATATTGAAGCAGAATGAGAAATATATCTGAAATAATTACTTTGATATGCTTGCAATGCTCCACGTTAACCAGTCTTGTTAGTTTCTCAAGAGAATAAATTTTATTATGTCTTATCTTATGTACAAGATAACCTATATACACACGTACAAGGTTTAGAATACAAAATGAAAGTGCAATTACAAATGGAAACTACTAATTACACAATATACTAATTTCCTTAACTGCTGAATATATTATTGAGTTTCCATAACTGATAGTTTCCTTAACATACCAGTTTCCTTAACACCCTCCCTCAAACTCAAGATGGATTCGTGGAAATCAACTTGAGTTCGTCTACCAAAGCATGAAAGCGACCCGGAAGATGAGCTTTAGTAAAGATATCAGCCGTCTGATTGGAGGAGGAAACAGAAGAAAGCTGGAGAGTGCCCCGAACCAGATGCTGACGGATGAAGTGACAATCATTCTCAATATGCTTTGTTCTCTCATAGAAAACATCATTGTGTGCAATTTGGATCGCACTTGATTGTCACAATGCAGGATGGTAGCAAAATCACGTGTAACCCCCATATCTTCAAGTAACCATCGAAGCCAAAGTAATTCAAATGTAGCATCAGCGAGAGCCCGATACTCAGATTCTGTGCTAGAGCGGGATGTTACTGTCTGTTTCTTGCTTCGCCAGGAGATTAATGAGTTGGCCAAAAAGAAACAGTAACCAGTAATAGAACGTCGATCGGTAGGATCGCCCGCCCAATCTGCATCGGAGTAACCTGATAATACCAACAGAGAGTTGTCAGAGAAGTGGAGGCCATAAAATAGAGTGTCTTTCACGTATCGAAGAATGCGGAGAACAGCAGTGAAGTGAGCAGTACGGGGGGCTGACATGAACTGACTGACAACATGAACTGCATAAGCAATGTCCGGACGACTAACAGTAAGATAAACCAAACTCCCCACAAGCTGACGATATAAGGTAGGATCTGAAAGAAGTGTACCATCTAACGGAGTCAGCTTGACATTCGTGTCTAACGGGGTGGATGCAATATCAGTATCAGTGATGACAGAACGAGAGATCAAATCAGAGGCATATTTTACTTGTGAAAGATAATATCCATCAGAAGTAGGATTGACTTCAAGACCAAGAAAGTAGCTTAAATTACCCAAGTCTTTCATCTCAAAGTGGCTTTTGAGATATTGTTGTAAGTCAAAAATCCCAGTTGAGTCGTCCCCGGTGATGATCATGTCATCAACATAAAGTAGGAGAAGAACCATGCCTCTGTCAGTTCGTCGGGTAAACAACGCAGAATCATGAGGACTCGATTGAAAGCCAAACTGTGTAATAATGGAACTGAACTTGGCAAACCAGGCACGGGGAGCCTGTTTAAGTCCATATAATGCGCGACGGAGAAGACAAACTTGTTTTGGAGAATGAGAATAGCCAGGAGGTGGACACATATAAACCTCTTCTTCAAGATCACCGTTCGAAAGGCATTTTTAACATCCATTTGAAGCAAAGGCCAATGGCGAACAGCTGCTACCGCAAGTAAACTTCGAACGGAGGTCAGGCGGGCTACAGGGGCAAACGTTTCTTCATAATCAATACCATATTCATGTGTGTAACCTTTAGCAACCAGACGAGCCTTATACCGCTCAATAGAGCCATCAGAGTGAGTTTTTATCTTGTAAATCCACTTGCATCCAATCGGAGTCTTGCCATAGGGTAGCTCCACTAAGTCCCAAGTATGAGTCTTCTCTAGTGCACTCAGTTCTTCTTCCATTGCTTGTTGCCACAAGGGGTTAGAGCTAGCCTCTCGATAAGATGAGGGCTCATGTAAAGAAGAAATAGCAAAAAAACAATGATAATCTTTGAGGTAAGGGGGAGGTGCAGATACCCGATCAGACCGGCGAGGTGGTATAGGAGCAGGAACAGAAGTGTCGAGGGGACAGATTCTTCGATGATGGGTGCGGGAACGAGATCACGATCATCGTGCTCATCTGACGTACCTGCAGCAGGAGATGGGAAAAGCTCGGTAGAGGGGTCAGTGAAAAATGGTTGAGGACAAGATAGTGAACTGTCGAATTTGGATATGGTAGAAAACATGGTATTTTCCCAAAACGTGACATGTGTGGAGATGCGTAATCGCCTAGACAGAGGATCCCAACACCTATAGCCCTTATGTTCAATTCCATACCCGAGGAAACAACACAAACGAGCACGCGGTTCAAGTTTGGTATGTTCAGGGGGGTTCAGGAGAACGAAACATGCACAACCAAATACCCGAAGATGAGAATAGTCTGGTGGTGTACCATATAACTGTTCAAAAGGAGAGATGTTCTTTAACACTAGTGTAGGAAGTCGATTAATGGTAAAGACACAATTTAAAGCGAGCTTCACCCCAAAAATTTTCAGGACAGGATGCAGAAAGAAGTTGGGCTCGGACAGAATCTAGGATGCATCGATGTTTTCTTTCAGCTCGACCATTTTGTTGAGAGGTATACGGGCAAGAGCGTTGAACAATTGTACCTTGTTGTTTAAGAAACTGAAGAAGTATAGAATCACGGTATTCTAAAGCATTGTCAGTACGAAGAGTTTTGATTGTGCGTGCAAATTGAGTTTTGATCATATTAGCAAACTCAATATATGTTTGAGATACTTCAGATCGATGCTTTAGAAAATATATCAAAGTGAATCTGGAATAATCATCAATGAACAGTACAAAATATCGATAACCATTCACAGTGGAAGTAGGTGCAGGACCCCAAACATCATAATGAACTAACCCAAACGAAGTATTATTGATGGATTCATTAAGACTAAAGGAAGAAGCAGGTTGTTTTGCTAATTGGCAATGGACACAATCAAAAGACTCAAATTTAGAAATACCTAATGACCCACTGGAAACAAGAGTACGGAGTTTACTGGCTGATGTATGGCCAAGACGAAGGTGCCACTGATAGACTGAGGGAGTGGAAACTGCTGCAAAAATCTGCTTGACTACAGACATGTGAAGTGACGTGAGCTTAAATAATCGTCCTACTTTGATCCCCGTTCCCAAAATCTGACCCGTCTGAATGTCATGTCACTGACAACTAGTAGGAGAAAATAGAACAGTCAAGCCTTGCTCACATAATTGACCAACGAAATCAAATTTAGAGTGAGGTCAGGAACAAATGGGTGTCAGGGAGAGTTAAACTTGGGTTGGATGTTGTTCCTGAGTGGGTGACAGACATGGAGCTACCATTTGCAGTTTGAATGCTTGAAGAGTGATACAAAGGGCTACTATTCGAGAGAATAGACAATTTTGGTGTCATGTGATTACAACACCCAGAATCAAAGAACCAATGGTTACCCGTGGTTACGGATAGAGCAGTGGGTTGAGAGGGTATCACCTGTTTGATGATTGCCTCCAAATCACTTATAGAAAACATCGGAGAGGGGTGTGACCCATCAGAGGTAGCAACAACAACCGACGGACTTGTTGTAGCAGTAGAGGAAGACTTGAATGCACTTTTAGAGCGAGGTCGTCGGGTTGGGCATTTTGGGCAATTTGGCAGGATATGACCGCGCTCATGGCAATAGCGACATTCAACTGTAGGGCAGTTAACGAATGAATGGCTGTTCTTTTACAGTTTTTACAATAAGGAACGGTAGACTTTGACCATGATGGAGTGGTTGCTAAGGCCACCTCCGATGCAGGGGTGGAGTTGACCAAGCCAAGCCGAGTTTCTTCAAACAAAATTTCTTTTATAGCTGCATCAAAAGAAGGCAGGGGATCACGGTGTAGGAGGGCCGCTCGGACTGATTCATATTCAGGACGTAGTGCCATGAGAACTTGAATGAGATGAAGGTGGTCTTTGCTAATTTCAGCTTGTTGCAATTGGTTCCAGATTGGCTGAATGAGTGCCAAAAATTCATTTACGGACTGACCTACTTCTTGTTTCAAACTGTTCAAAGTGGTGAACGATTGATAATACTGTGCCAAACCAGACGTTTTGTATCTAACAGCTAAAAAATCCCAAATTTCTTTAGCGTCTCAAAATCAACAAACTGAATGTGGATAGAGGGAGTAAATGTGTTACAGATCCAGGTGATGATCTGATGATTCTTACTGTCCCAGTCGTCAAGTCGGTCAAGAAATTTAGCTTGCATATCTGTAGCATCCTTTTCTGGTTTGGGGTTGTCTCCGTAACGATTCGCCGAGTTTTCGACCGATCAGAAAGTTTTTAATCGTTGGGACCAAAGTGTGTAGTTTGAACCATCAAGAATTATAGAAATGGGTTGGGAGGCGTCACTTTTCTCCATGGGATAGTGGATAGCGGTGGGAGTGATGGCAGCGTTATCGGGACAGCGACAGTGGCGGTTGCGGTTGCACCGGTGGTGCGATGGCAAATGTCGGACCAGGGGACCAAAGGCGATCTGGTGGGAGCACGGTGCGCAATGAGCCGGCGCGAGCAAAGCGCGGCGAGATGCACCGATCTGATCTGACGCGCGAGCGTCTGAGTACGCATGGTCGAGGACTGCAGCGGCAGCGCGCGCATGCGATGGCAATGGCCGACGATGTAGCGACAATGGCCATGGCAAAGCGCAGCGCGCGGATCTAGAACGTCCGGCGGGTGGGGAGCAGATCCGACGTGCGGCAGTGACGCGTAGCAACGGCGAAGATCGGGATGATGCCATGGCGGCAAGGCAAGCTGCGGCGAGGCGGCGGTGGGCTAGAGACGGTGGAGCGGCGAGAGGAAGAGGACGCAGACGACCTCGAATCGGCGGCGCGCGTGTGGCGGATCTGGTGGCGGGTGGCATGGGCAGCGCGCGGTCGTGGGCAGCGGTGCGTCGGGATCGTTGGATTCTTTGGGATGGAGTTGGCGTTCTTTGAGTCTTCGCCGGTGGCGCAATGGTTGGTGGAGCGGTTGGGCGCGCGCCGATGCAAATCGGCGGGTGGATCTCGCGAGATCCGGTGCGAGATCTGCGGATCTGTTTGTAGCGGAGGCGAGATGGGATGGGCGCGAGAGTGCACATGGCGGTGGCAGCATTTAGACGGAGCGGACCAAGAGCGGCAGCGGCGGACGGGGGTGAAGGTACTGATGCAGGAGGGCCGGTGGTTTGGCAGTGTTGTGTCTCGCACAACCAGAGGGGGTCAGAGTTGTGTCTCGCACAACCAGAGGAACCCACAATTAGGGCTCTGATACCATGTTAGTTTCTCAAGAGAATAAATTTTATTATGTCTTATCTTATGTACAAGATAACCTATATATACACGTACAAGGTTTAGAATACAAAAGGAAAGTGCAATCACAAATGAAAACTACTAATTACACAATATACTAATTTCCTTAACTGCTGAATATATTATTGAGTTTCCATAACTGGTAGTTTCCTTAACATACCAGTTTCCTTAACAAGTCTGAAATGATGACACTACACAAACAAACAAAAAACTATATTGGCATCAACTACTAGTTCACTACCACAAAAACTGAAAAGAGGTTATCCAAATGCTGCTAGTTTAATGCAAAAATAACCTTTCCCCAAAGGAAAAAATATCAGAATGCTCATTAAAGAAAGGCCAGAAGCTATTTTAGCGAGACTTCCCTTAACGCCCTGTGTTTGATTCACTACAAGTCTACAATTCTTATAAAGGTCTAAGAGGCAGGAATAGGATATTGTATAGAATTATCTTCACTAGAGCAATACTAATAGATCATCTTTCTTACCATTAGCAATCAAGTGATCAAAATGAACTCAATATATGATTATGTATTTGTCTATTAGGGAAGTTCTGACCACATAGAGATTGATAGACTCAACTGAAACCTATGAATCATGTGATTCACAACTTGATAACAACAAAATAAATATTGCTTGATCAAGAATCTAGTTCCACCATTCTTTCATACATAAGCAAATATCTTGGGAACATAAGCTAACTGCCCATATGGTCTTGTTGACATATCATAAGTTCCTTCCATCCATTTATTCAATTTCAGACGTAGCAAGAATATGAATCAGGTAAACAAATCTAACACACAAGAATACTACTAACCAGGTGGTCCAGGTTTACCTGTCATAACTGGAACCTATTAATGGGATTGACACCATTTCATCTTGGGAAATCTTGAGCTTAGGAGCCTGCAAGATGTAACGAAGATCAGCGCTGACTCGGATGGTAACACTGGGGTGCTTTGTCTCCAACTGTTTATAGAGGGCAATGCAATCCGCATGGCGGTTGTTCGCCTCGTAAGCCATAGCCAACCATATCTGTATCTGCAGATCCCAAATGCAACAAATACATTTCCTAGTCAGTCAGCAACTCACACACAATCAGCATTAACAGACTCACATTTTTCATTCTCCAACAACAACAGATAGCAAACCAACCTCACCACCAAATAAAGTAGGTTTTGGGATGATTGTGAGCGCAGCCTCTAAGAATTCAACTGACCGGCTATACGCCCCTTTCCCATAAGCCCTCTGCCCCAACTCGAACATCAATTTCGCCGTCTCCCTCCTCTCTGCTTGCTCCTTCGCAACCTTTTCTCATCATCAAATCAACACAAAATATTAGCCATTAGCAATCCCAACACAATCAACATTCACACAACCAACTTGTAAAACCCTAAGCCCTAATTGTACCATTTAGTTCAATTCTTCAAAACAAACACAAATTAGGGCAAATATTTGTCATGAAAACAATCACTGATTGCCAACTATTCCATTGTTATAGTCGCAGTTCTTCAAAGCCAACTTTGTGGCAATTTGAGTATTTTTTCAAACAATTAGGATTAGCGAATCAATGTATTTTTATCCGGGTAATTGATTTTTTATCTGGTTCTATTTTATTGAATGTATTAATGAGATTTCTATTTTACTTAAAAAAACACAAATTAGGGCAAACAAAATCAAACCTTCTCCTTAGCAATCCCAACACAATCAACATTCAATCCACCAATCTGTAAAACCCTAACCCCTAATTCAACCATGCAATTCAACTACTTCAAAGAAACACAAATTAGGGCAAAAAAAATCAAACCTTTTCAAGCTCTTTCCTTACTCTAAGCCTCTTCTGCTCCTCCGTCTCCTCCTCCCCATCGCCGCCACTCCCCGCCGCCCCGGCCGCCTGACTCTGCAACTCCTCCGCCTTCTTCTCCAATTCCTTCATCTCCTCCAGCTCCTTCAACCTCCGCCGCAGCCTCTGCTCCCAATCATCCTCCTCCTCCTCCAACCCACTCCCATTCCCATTCTCCTCATCGCTCGAATTCGCGTCGAAATCCACCGCGTTCGGCTTCGAATTCCCCCTCACTCTGAACCCCCTCATCTCCCCATCAAAATCGAAGCTCTTCGCCGCCAGAGACGCGCAGATCGCCGTGATCAGATTCGCCGGCCTCTGCAGGCTCACCGCCGCCAGGTCTCCGGCCACCGGGCGGGGCTTCCGGTCGGGGATCCCCGGCCGCGCGGTGGCTCCCTCTATCGAGAGCGTTAGGTTTCCGAGCAGGACCGCCATTTTTTCCGACGAGTGAAGCTCCGAGTGAGAGATGTGTGTGATTTCAATGCAGTGCAAATTTAGATATTTTGGTTGTTTGTGTTGGTGTGCTGTGTGAAATGGCTAGAATGCCTAGCGTTTGCGATGATATTACGGGGCGAGCCTGTTTCGGAGGAATTGTTGGGGGTGGGTAGAACTGGAAGAAAAGAATGTGACGTGGGCCTGGGAGTGACCATATGGAGTGTGGGATTGGACAAAGTTATAGAGATTCGTGAATCGTAAGTCGGGGCGAATATTGAGCGTCGGATTCGGTGGTGCTTGATGCGTGAACGGAATATTTACTTTACTGTATACGGAATTGGGAGGTTTGTTTGGACTTCGCTTCCTCAAAAACGTGTTTTTTTGCGATTTCATTCCATCACTCTCCCCCAAGAAAGGAAGTCTTAAGTTTTCTCTCAATTTGGATTACATTGTGCATTCAATTGTGTTTAGTAGTCTCAACATAATCAGTTGCCATGACAAATATTTTTTTTTTTTTTGCCACAGCTATTCAGGCCCCAATTTTTTGCTCCCTTTACCTCGTTACTTCATTGTACCTCATTTTTATTTTATTTTTTACTGTTTGTACCCCACCTTTCTTTTTTTGTAAATAATTCCAAAGTTATCTCTCACCCTCAATAAATGTTTACCTTATCTCCTTTCTTCATCCCAACACCCATCAATCCTCTTCATTTTTCAGTTTTAGTTATTGTAGAGCACTTGTACTAAGTCACCAGGTGTCGTATGAGTGTTTTATTCGTTGAACAAGGTCGGATGTGGCCATGTCATATCCAAGAAATGAATAAGTGTCGCCCGAAGAGTTCAACCGACTCCAACTAACATTTTTAAAGAGGTAACGATCGAACCTAAAAAGGTAACGGTCCACTCCAACCGATACATCTATATAGGTATCGGCCGACTCCGACCTATAATGCGAAGTGAACTCGGTTTTAATTGGTCAAAGAAAGGTCCACCCGAGACCTCTAAAAAGGTATCGGCCATGTGTTTCCGACACCTCTTTAGAGGTGTGTGGCCGACACCTGCGGGTAACAAGAAAGAACAACAAATTTTCAAAACTCCAAAAAAATGCATGATAATGACCAAGAAAATAATGAGTTTTGCTCGGAATGGCTTGATATTAACGATTTCATCGAGACTTTGTACCCAAAATGCAGGATTTAACTCTCAAATCGAAGCCCTAAACTCAACAACAAAATCACAAACAATACCGACTCAAAAAATAAAAATAAAAAATTCCAAAAACTTCGAAATCGACACTAGAAGAGATGATACATGCACTCATGGTGTCAGATCAATCTAGTTTTGCTCGAGTTTCGTTGGATTTGGACTGGTGGTGAGAATGCGATTTTGAGAGAGGGGAGACTGGGGCATGCACGAATGGGGTGAGTAAGGTATGGTGAGTAAAAACTCATTTATATAGAGGAGAAGTTGGGTCATTTCACTGGGGCTGAATAAAAATTCAAAAATTAGGTAAAATAAGCAAAAAGTGGGGTCCGAATAGCCTGAGCCTTTTTTATGGTTAAGGGTATTTGAGTATCCGAGCTACCGTCATTAACACCAGACACCAAGCTGATGGTAGACCTAAATAGTCTCTCGAGGGTCTTTAGTTGTTTCCACCAAAGAAAGCAAGGAAGAGAACGAATAGAGAACGAGAGGCAAGGAATTGATCCCTACATCTTTGATGTGTTCACTCCAATTCCTATCATCGCACTAGCATCTGAACCAATCACATTGATCACTTCACCACGCTTGAACACTAATTATTTCACGCTCGAGCATGGTCGGACCCATACAAATGACATCTCTCTCTCTCACACACACACAATTTTGAGACCTTGTTTAAAGGAAATTAATTTTTTTATTGCTCAATTCAAAATTGAGACCTTGTTTAAACGAAATTATTTTTTTTTACGCTCAAACCAACCTATTGTTTATTGGGAGAGTTTTATAACATGACCCAACTCGTGGATTAGTTGTAGCATAATAAACATATGGAAACCGATTAGTAGTGCAAAAAATAAAAAATAAAAAGTTAATATCCTTTAGTCCCACATGGACTGTTTCTTTAGGAGACCTTTGCTTATAATTTTTAGCATTTCGCGAGACAGTTGTGTTCGTACAAAGGAGAGACGGTAGGCATCTCTCCTGAGAAGGACAAGAAGTTCTCACCCGATATTTTTTTTTTTTTTTTTAGTGCTATTTAGACTCGTAAGTACTTAATTTTTTTTTTTAATTTCAAATACATAATTAAACAATTAATGAAGCAACCATAATCACTTGTAAAATTCATTTGATACTTCTTAAATATTTACAAAAATTTAACAACTTCTCTATGAATCCGAATTCATAAGCCCAAGTAAATTATTTTATTTTTAATTATTTTAAACAATGAATTCTAATATGTTCGAGAGCCTCTGTGTTGAAATCTTCAATTGCTTAGTGACTGTCTTCTCGGCCATCGCTGCTTAATTTACATGTGTAGTACACAACTGATGCAGATAGCAGAAGGCACATCATTTTAAATTACTATTAATTTAAACAGTTGTGGGCTAGATTTAAATGTTGGTAGAGGCAAGTACATGTTAAAATTTAAGCTCTTTAATATTTATGGAAATGCAGGTATATACCATACCCTATTTAATAATACTAAATAAAATGTGATAATTTGATGTGTAGACCACCTAAATTAATTTGCATTTGCAATTCGGTAGTGCTTGCATGAAATTTATAAATTTTGCGTACTCTACCTCCCCACCCCTGGTACCCTACCTACTAGTGCATATATATAGCTATCACTTAATTAACGCTATTATACAACTCAATTCGATTGTAACTATATACTCCCTCTATCTAAAAATATAAGTTATTAATAATTTTATTCGAAGACTATTTTACTTATTAAATCTATTTTATCCTTTATTTAACTAAGTATTTATATATATTTTATAATAATTAAAGCATTTGTTTTGTTTTTGTATCAATGAATAGAAACAAAATTTAAAAGTGTAATTAAAACTATCATGAATTTACGTATTTTGTGTTCATATGGTATATTTTTGAAGGAGCCATTTGTTAGTTATTTTCTGAAGTAGATAATAAATTAATAAAGGGAATAGCCAAAGGATCCCGTCACCCGGTCACATCGTGACCCGGTGATTCTGGACTATATTTTTTCGCGATGAAAAAATGTGTTTTTGGCATTAAATTTTGTTTAATGTGCTCTATTTTCATGTTTGAAGCTGCCTCAGATGAAGTCGATATCAATTGATCTCAGCCTTGTGGGATTGTACCATACTAAAATCCCAACTCTAAACTAAGGCTTCAAAATCAGAATGTACCCAACCAAATCGCACAAAAACATAATCAAACACATGCAAATTTAATCGAAAAAACAACTTTTGAAGCAAACGGAGCGTGAAGTCACTTCTTCAAGTCTCGACAGTTTCGAACTCCTACGATGCCGAGTCGCCCAACTCTGGCCTACGTACGACACAGTTCTGTACGCTTCCGTATACCCACAACAACGACACCCGCCTCAGCACACGTGTCCGCTCACGCGCCATTCACCAAATCAGGCCCACATAATCTGTCACTCACAACCGCACCGTCCAAATGGTCCAATACTCCAACGAACCTCGCGTTGGATAACAGAAACAACCTACCGAACACCGGAACATCCGTGTCGCTCCCTCCGACCCCAGCACGTTTAATTATTGTGTCGCCTCTCAGACTCACACCCTCTCTCATTATAACTGTTTATAATCTCATCGACGTCGCTCCACACGACACGTGTACCCGTCACACCCGTCCGATCCTCCACGTCCGCTTCAAGAACTCGAGACTCTCGTTTTCTGTTCTCTGTTTTGCCGATACAGAGCGACAGAGAGAGACAGAGACAGAGACAGAGAAGTCTCAAAAGTTAACAAATTTCACGAAGAATTTGTGAATCAATGGAGATGAATCGTTGACAAGGACGTGTTTGGGTGATTCTGAGTTCTGGGCATCTGTTGTTTTTCAACTACAATAACGGGTTCTTGTTGGGGGGCGGAGTCTTGCACTCTGTTTCCCCTGTTTTGCTCTTCAATTGATGAAATTGGAAGACCGCCCATTTCAGATTTCGAGTTTCTTTTGAAGACTTGGTGGGGTTTCTGGATTTTTGAGGTATTTCTTCATCTGGGTATTTCGATTCTTGTGATTTGCGTTGGTGATTTGGGAGAAATCAGTGTTTCTTTTGAGTTCTTTTTGAAGAAATTCATGTATTGTTGTCAATGTTATTGGGTTTTGTTTGATTTTTTTTTCCCAATCGTGTGGTTTCTTGGTTACAGATTGGGCACATTTTGCTGTTTGAGACTTGTTTGATTGAGTTTTGTGTGTGGTTTATTGATGGCTTCATCGCCAAGATTGCATTCTAATGAGAGAAAAATTGGGGTTAGTGTGAGGAATGGTTTGGTGAAGAAGCATGATCTGTTGCGATCGGAGAGTCCGAAAGTGTCGTCGAGTCGGCTCTCGTCGGCGTCCTATGTAACTGCTGTGGATTATAGGAAGAACAATGTGGGATGTCAAATGAGTTCTTACGTGGGTTTTATGAATTCACCAGAGATCATGAATGGTGATTGCTCACAAAAGGAGGCCACCAACTGTTTGAAGAAATGCCATAGATCGAATAAGGAGCAAATTGGGAATTTTAGTCCAAGTAGGTCTGTCAAGATTCAGATTCATGAGTCACTGAAAACAGCTCCAAGGGATCCCAATTTGGTTAATGTGATTAATGATTCCATTGCAATGGGCATTGAATTACTTGTTGGGGATTCCGGTAATCGTAATTCGGGAGGTCGTTTTTCGCAGCCAGGGAAGTTTGTTTCGGGCCCTTTTGAAAATGGGAGAGGGCGAAGGAGTGATCAGTTGGTGTATGAGCCATCGGTAAGCCATTACGAAAGCCCTCCGGTCAGTTTATACAATGGGACTCACTACACCGAAGCTAAGGATAGCTTTGCCGCCATAGAAATTAGTGATTGTGCTAGTAGTGTGGGGAAGTCCAGTGGTAGTGGCAAGGTTAGCAATTCTTTTGATTTTGTTGAGAGTGAAAAGAGCAGCATTTGCCGAGGCAGCACAGCTAGTGATGTAAGTGAGGAGAGCAGCTCTAGCAGCTTGAGCAGTGCAGTGAATAAGCCTCACAAGGGGAGCGATCCGAGATGGGAAGCGATTCAAGCCATTAGATCTCGAGATGGAATGTTGGGGTTGAACCATTTCAGGCTTTTGAAAAGGTTGGGCCGTGGCGATATAGGTACTGTGCACTT